>CM053584.1:22374292-22580030 GCA_028627135.1 Pseudochirops cupreus | reverse complement strand
ATATATATATATATGTATATATATTATTATTATTATTATTATTTACATGCAACTGGGAATTAAGATATACAGGCACTGTGGTAGGGAGATCCATCTTGCCCTACCAGAAAGTCAGAGGCGTGATGGGGGAGGACTTAGGAGAGAGCAGATTGGTGGAAGGGGTATACAGTGGGATTGCTGTTTTGAGGTGGTGGGTAGGGGAAAGATGGGGAGAAAATTTGTAACTCAAAATCTCGTGGAAATGAATGATGTAAACTAAAAATAAACAAAAGTTAATTAAAAAAAAACAAACAAAAAAAACCCCAACAACTCCAAAAGTGATCAGAATGCTAGCTACAGTATATATCTCATCCTATTCCCATGTGGTTTTAATTTCTTCTGCTAGGTCCCCATTTTTTAAATTTTCATTTCATGTGGTTTGGATATTACGAATATTCAATATAGTGACATCTCTTTAAATGCTGTTCTTAAGTTTGTATATGTTGATGCTAAGTTCAGGAAATTACTGACCACAATTGTTTTTATTAATAATAATATTTTGGTCCCAGGACATTTTTATTCACTGAATTCTCAAAGATTTTGGGGGCAGGGGGTGGGTAGATTTGTAGTACAGAGATTTGTCATCTGCTAGTTTATCAAGGATAGAGAGCTTCTGATGTGTAATTCTAGCCACTCAACTGTGCCCTTTCCAATCGATGCTAAATTTGTGCAGCCTGCTATAATTTAGTACATAGTTTTCAGCACTTCATTGTATAACCTGTAAGTGTGCACCAATCAATAAGTCTGGGTTCTTCAAGAATAACATTTCTATAATTTCTGGTGGCAATGCCTCATCCAGAATTGTTACCTAACTGTCCTCCTCACCCCATTTCTATCAACAAATGTGCATGACTCAGCCATTTATTTGACATTTCTTTGTTGGTGCAGTGTTGGTTGAATTCATATGGATGTCACCCACAGAGCATTCTTTGAGTGATTCTTCTCTTGGTATTTCATAAGCTTTGTCAAGAAAAATACCACTTTAAGTTACATTCAACAAATCCAGTGCTGTACACCTGTTGTCAGTCTTTCCCACTGCTTTGGAAAGTGAAGTCTCTTTATTCCTACTGAATTTCTATAAATTTTTAACCTGATTATCCTGTGGCCTGAGAAGATCTATCAACCCTTCCCTTACTTTTTGAAGAGGAAATATCCATCTTTTTATAATGCCTTCTGCTAATATCTCTTCCTTCACCCCTGTCTCACATAAAGAGGTGGCCTTACTCCTTACCAAGGTTGACCCTTCTACTTGTTCAAACAATCCCATTCCAGCTCCTCCAACAGATTGCTCCCCTCCGTCATCCCTACTCTATCCCTTATTTTCAATCTCTCCCTCTACTGGTTCATTTGTTTCTACCTACAAACATGCCCACGTCTCCCTCATCCTGAAAAAGCCCTCCTTTGATTAATCCCTGCTAATCATTGTCCTGTATCTTTTCTGCCCTTTGCTGCTAAACTCCTTCCAAAGGCTGCCTCCACTCTCTTCTTACTCTCCTCTTAACCTCTCACAATCTAGCTTCCAACCTCATTCCTCCACCAAAACTGCTCTCTTCAAATTTACCAGTGATTTCTGAATTGCCAAATCTAATGGTCTTTTCTCAATTCTCATTCTCCATGACCTCTTTGTGGTCATTTACTCTGTTAATTATATACTCTCTTTTCTTTAGGTTTTTTGGATACTTCTCTCTCTCTCCTGATTCTCCTACCTCTCTGACCACTCCTTCTTTGTCCCCTTTGCTAGATCCTCCTCCTGATCATGTCCTCTAATCATAGGGGTCCTACAGAGCTCTGTCCTGGGCCCTCTTCTCTTTTCCCTCTATAGTACTTCACTTGGTGATCTCATCATCTCCCATGAATTAAATGATTATCTCTATGCTGATAATTCTCAAATCTACCTATTGCCCGTCCTAAACTGTCTGTTTGCATCTCAAACTGTGTACAAACAAGCTATATATAGAATAAATAGGAAATAATTAAGAGAGAGAAGGCACCAGAATTAAGAGGGATTAGGAAAGGCCTCATCACAGAGGACTGGAATGCTAAAGAAGGAAATAATGGGCAATTTTGGAGTCCCAAATGAAGCAGGGCAGAGACTCATAGAGTTTTGTCAAGATAACTCACTGGTCATAACAAATACTCTTTTCAGCAACCCAAAAAGCAACTCTATTCATGGGCATCATCAAATGGTCAATATAGAAATCAGAACGGTTTTATAGTTTGCAACTAAAGGTGGGGAAGTTCTATACAGTTAGTTAAGACAAGACCTGGAATTGACTGTAGATCACATCATGAGTTTCTTATTTCAAAATTCAAACTTAAATTGAAGAAAGGAGGAGAAACCATCACACCATCTAGGTATGACCTAAGTAACATCCCTTATGAAGTGAAGGTGATGAATAGATTTAAGGGTTGAGATCTGGTAGACAGTGCACTAAAGAACTATAGACAAAGTTTGCAATATTATACAGGAGGCAGCAAAAAAACATTCTAAATAAAAAAGAAGAGCAAGAAAACAAAATGATTGAGGAGGCTTTACAAATAGCTGAGGAAAGAAGACAAGGAAAAGGTAAGAGAGGAGGGGAAAGATGTACCCAACTGAATACAGAATAACAGAGAACAGCACAGAGAAATAAGAAGGTTTTCTTAAATGAGCAATGCAAAGAAATAGAAGAACACGATAGAAAAGGAAAGACGAGAGATTCCTTCAAGAAAATTAGAGATACCAAGGGCAAGTTTCATGTAAAAATGGGCGTGGTAAAAGACAAAGATGGTGGGGACCTAACAGAAGTAGAAGAGATTAAGAAAAGGTGGCAAGAATACACAGAAGAACTATATGAGGAAGGTCTTAACATCACAGATAAACATGATAACATTGGTTACTGATCTAGAGCCAGACATGGAAGCATTGCCAGCAATAACGCTAGTGGAAGGAATGAACTTCCAGCTGAGCTATTCAAAACCATAAAAGATGATGCTATTAAAGTGCTGCACTCAATATGCCAGCAAACTTGGAAAACTCAACAGTGGCCACCAGATTGGGGGGAGAGGGGAGGAATCAGTTTACATCCCAGTCCTAAAGAAGGGAAATGCCAAAGAGTGTTCAAATTACCAAACAATTGCATTCATTTCACACACCAGCGAGGTTATGCTTAAGATTCTACAAGCCAGGTTTCAGCAATATGAGAACTAAGAATTAGCAGAAGAGCAGGCTGGTTTTTGAAGAGGCAGAGGAACTAGAGATCAAATTGCCAACATTTGCTGGATTATAGAGAAAGCAAGGGAGTTCCAAGAAAACATCCACTTCTGCTGCATTGACTATACTAAAGCCTTTGACTACGCGCTTCACAACAAAACGTGACAAGTCCTCAAAGAGATGGGAGTACCACATCATCTTATTTGTCTCTTTTAAGAAGCTGTATGCAGACCAAGAAGCAACAATTAGAACCAAACATGGAACAATTGACTGTTTTAAAACTAGAAAAGGAGTACAAGGCTGTATGTTGTCACCTTATTTATCTAACTTATGTGCGAAGTACATCATGTAAAATGCCAGGTGGATGAATTAAAAGCTGGAATTAACATTGCTGGCAGAAATATTGACAATCTCAGCTGTGCAGATGATATCACTCTGATGGCAAAAAGTGAAGAGGAATTAAGAAATTTCTTAATGAGGGTGAAAGAGGAGAGTGTAAAATCTGGCTCAAAGCTTAACATCAAAAAAACCTAAGATTTTGGTAATTGGTCCCATTACTTTCTGGCAAAACAGAGGGAGAAGAAATGGAAGCAGTGCCAGGTTTTATTTCTTGGGCTCAAAGATCACTGCAGATGGCAACTGCAGCCATAAAGTTAAAGGACGTGCTCCTTGAGAGGAAGGCTGTGACAAATCTGAACAGCAGACCAAAAAGCAGAGACATCACCTGTCAGGGTTCTCTTTCAGAGTGCCCTAACTTGCCAGCAGGGGCAACTGGTTACTCACCCTACTAATTGATGCTAGTGTACCTTTTAGAACAGAAGAGTTATGGCTCTGAGGTCCAAACGGAAAAGGTTTATTAAGGTCTCTCTATGGGGAAGCCTTAAAGCCATATCCTAAGGCAGGCTTCAAAGATACCTCCAAGGCCTAGGTCTTATATATACTCCAGATCCACATACCACACGTGACAGAGCCCAGCTGAATAGAATTGTGAGAGGGGGAGTGCAATCACAAGGGTATGAAGGCCCCAGGGTGTGGAGACGCCAATCAGGAATAGCAGGTAACTCCATGCAAGAGAATCTTGAGCAATGCAGTATCCCCTGACTGGGGACAGTGCAATATGCTCTGACCTCCACATGACCCAACTAATTCCCGGGCCTCAAACACTTCCCTGTGCCATGACACAACCGCTTGCAATCTTGCACATATTTTCTGAACCTCACAATCACCTTGCTGATAAAACTTCATATAGTCAAAGCTCTGGCTTTTCCAGTAGCAACGTGTGACAGTGAGAGCTGGACTATAAGGAAAGCTGAACACTGCAGAATCAGCACTTTTGAATTGTGGTGTTGGATACAACTTTTGAGAGTCCCTTGGACAGCAAGGAGATCAAAACAGCCAATAATTAAAGAAATTAATTAAAGCTATTCACTTGAAGGTCAAATTCTGAAGACGAATCTTAAGTACTTTGACCACATAATGAAAAGATGGGACTCATTGGAAAAGACCTCAATGTTGGGAAAGATTGAAGGCAAAGGGAGAAAGGGACAGCAGAGGATGAGGTGGTTAAAGAGTATGACAGAAGCAACCAGCATGAGCTTGGACAGACTTCAGGGGGTAGTGGGGGTGAGAAGGGCCTGGAGTGCTATGGTCTATGGAGTCACAAAGAGTCAGACACGACTGAAAGACGGAACAAAAATAATAACAACAACAGACAAGGCTTCCTGTGGAGGATGGAATTTTATCTGGCACTTAAAGGAAGCCAGAGAAGGGAGTAGATGGAAATGAGGAGGGGGAGCATTCTAGGCATGGAAACCAGCCAGAGAAGTCTTAGACATCTCCAAGGGGATGTCTAGTAGACATCTTAAACTCAACAGGTCTAAAATTGAACTCATCTTTCTCTATAAATGCTCCCTCCCCCCTCCCCAACCCTGCTCCTAAATTCCCTGCTATTGTAGAAAACACCACCACCCTCCCAGTGCCTCAGGCTCACAAGCTAAGAATCACTCTGGATCCCTCACTATCTCTCACTCCCCATACCCAAGACCTGCTGATTTCACATTTGTAACATCCCTCAAATATGCCCCCTTCTCACCTCTGACACTGCCACCACCCTGGTATAACCCCTGATCACCTCATACCTGGATGACTGCGATAGCCTGCAGGTAAGTCTGCCTACTCCAATTCATCCTTCATTCAGCCACCAAAGTGATTTTCCTAAATTGCAGGTCCAACCATATCCCACATACCCCCACTCAATAAACTCCAGTGGCTTCCAATTATATCCAGGATCAAATACAAAACCCTCTATCTGGCATTCAAAGCTCTTCATAGCCTACTCCCCCCTCTCACCTTTTCAGTCTGCTTATATCTTACTTGGGGTGTATAGGGTATTCAAGGAGAACTAGTATCCCTGGTGTGAGGGACTGCTGAGCCCTTTTCAGGGTTGCTCATCCACCTTTGATGTTCACCTGCCACCCAGCTCTCACCTGTGGCTCCAAGGAGTTGTAGCATGGGCAGCAGCCACACCCAGGTAAAATCGTCTCCATCTTGACAGATGGGCTAAACCAGATTGAGGGAAAACAAGGGGCCTCAGACCCCCGGAGCTGGGGCAGTGTCTACCCCAAGCATGTAAAGATTTCCCTGGTGGAACAGACAGACGTGAACACTTTGTTTCAACAGACTATGACGGCGTTGGAAGCAGGTGCTGTGGAGCGCAAAGATCCTGGTCAGACATGGAAGACGCCAAGGCCATCCACCACATCCCAGGCCTTCGCCACTTGTCTTGACTGCTGTCTTGCTGCTGGACTTTGGTGACCCTGGAAGAGAGAATGAAGCTAATGACTTCACGCAACTTTGCTACTCAACTCTTTTACTATTTCATTATTTATTGTTTATATTATTTATGATATTCTCACATAATACTTATTGTTCATTTTTGCTCTGTCACCATTTTACTATCTTATTATTTTTCTGACCTCAAAGTCGCACGCCAGTGAGCTAGTGATGAAGTAGCAGGTGTGTCACAAGCCTGCACACAGGCGGCCCAGGCCATAGGGTCATCTCCTCACTGAACCAAAGCAGTGGTAGGATTTGGCAACCTCCTGGGTGTCTGAGCAGCCTTTTTTAAGGACTGGCATGAGGAAGGGGCTAGAAAAGGTGCCCTAAAAATTGTCTGCCTCAGCCAGCCTTGGCCTGCTTCCCACAGCGGGCCGGCATCCCACCCTGCTGTCAAAACATGTAAACACATACAAAAACTGTAGCGAAGATGATTCCACTCACCACTGGCACATGGAATGTGCACATGATTGTAGACCATCTTCCAGGTAAAGGATCAGTCTATTCAGGAGGACTCTAGCAAGAATCCTTGTCAACACTAACCAAGAGAAAAACCCCTCCCCCCTCAATTGCCTTTTCCTTTGCAGAGATGGACGATGGAGGCATCCTTGATCTTCCTCTTGCCTTATAATCTGTAAGATTTCAGTCAGCTTTTGTATCAGTGGTGGACCCTCTGCCTTGTAGATCTCTGCTGGAATGGAATCAGCACCAGGCAATTTGCCTCATAAGACATGCCTAGTGGCATTCAAAAACCTCTTCTTTAATTGGAAATTTGGCTAGAGAGAACTTGTTATATGGAATAACTGTTGAAAGGATGGAAGAAGGAGATACTGGACTAACCACGAGGATGTAAGAAACAGAAGAGAGCAAAGCAAATTTTTTTTAATGGAAATTCAGAGATAAGAAATTTGGATTTGGGTCTTTTTTGGCTTTTTTTTTTGTTTTTTTTTTACCATTGTTGTATTGGGAGCAAAAGGAAAATCAAAGATGGAATAAGACCATTGCTTGGAGCAGCTGTAACTTGATCCCAGAAGACAAAGAAAAGACACACCATCCAAGGCCCCTCCAAGGTCCGAAATTTGGTGTTCTAAGGTTCCCCCTCAGCTCTAACATGTCTATGGTTCTCTTCTGCTTAGCCTTTCCTGACATATTGGCCCCTTCTACAAGACTGTCACCAGGTTTGGGGAGAAGAGCATCTCCCATCCCCACCTTCCTCCAGAGTATCCTTTCAGCCCTTTCCAAACTATCGCTCCCTCATTCTGGCGACCTGACGGCCTTGGCTGATGAGCTGAAGAACAGAAATAGAAAGAAGTTCATTAAGTCACTGTCCAGATTCCCGTGTTTTCCCTTTGATGGCACCTCTAACACTCGACCATCCCAGATATGGCTCCAGCAGCCATGATCCTAGATGTCAAACTCTGGCACAAAGTTAGGGGCAATGGGTAAAAATTGAGGATGGGCAGATTTCAGCTGGATACCAAAAAAGGCTGCCCCAAACTCAGTGAAGCTCTGGGAGAAACAGATGGGTCACCTGACCTGGGAAGATAATAACAACTCCCATTTACATGAGAATCTAAGGTTTGCAGAGTGCCTTCCTCATACAAACGCTGCGAGCTTGGAAGTGAAACATTACTGCCTCCACTTAAAGATGAGGAAATAGTCAGTGGACTAAGGGACTACCAGTGTGTTCCCCTCATTTCTCCACAGACTCCCCCAATCGGTTCCCCACACAAGTTAAGTCGATTGGATAATGACTTGTCAGGGAGTGGAGGTTGCACTGGACAAACGCTGGGGTCTCATCCAACACTGAGATGAGGATTTTGTAACTCATTCACCTCCACCATCCTCCACGGGAGTGGACAATGGCAGAGCTCACCTGTGTGATTTCACTTGCCTCCATCTGCTGATTACTGCCTGAAATCCATCTTGCTTGGGGGTTGAGGCACTGACCTCTTTCCTCTGAGGGTGCCCAGGGCAGCTGAGGGCTTGACAGACTCACATGTGAAGGGCAGGACATCAATACCAAGTGACTTCAGGGGCCTCCTTGTTCTAAGAGGTACTCCCTCCATCCTTGTAGACTGCAATCCATCCACATCTTTCTCTCTGTCTCTGATTCTCTCTCTCTGTCTCTCTCTCCCCCTCTCTCTCCTCTCCTCCCCACCCCCTTCTCTGTTTCTCTCTGTTTCTCTTTCTCTGTCTCTCTGTCTCTCTCCTCATCTCTCTCTCTCTCTCTCTCTCTCTCTCTCTCTCTCTCTCTGTCTCTCTCAATGGGTTGTCTCCACTGTTAGAATGTAGACTTCTTAAGAGCAGGTTCTGCTTTTGCTTTGGTCTTCATAACCCCAGCAGCACCAGGCACAATAACTGCTGTAGGTAAGCATTTAATCAATGCTCGATAACCATTGCTTTTGCCTTGTCAATATCCTCTCATAAACCCTCCACAAAGGATCCACCCATTTAACTCAGCAGGAGTTTTCTGGAAGACCTTGCCTGCCAGTGCAACACTCGGGCTGCCCATCTACAAGGTCCCACTCTCCCTAAATGACCAGCCTGCCTCCCCTTCTGGTCATCTGTTCATGGATGAGAGCTTTTTTGCTGCTCCTGGCAAGTGAGTCATCATCAGTAATATGCCACCCTCTATTCCACATGCGTTAGATCTCTCCATTGCCCTCCAAGCAGCCCACCATTTTGATTTCATGGTGATACTGGTCTCCCATGAGTCACAGCCATCATGAAGCATCACTGGAAGAACATTCATGTTAAAAAAAATGAGTTTTTTATTTCAAGGATCAGCTTGGGATCATCAAAAACCCTAAACAATTTACCCAATACAACTCAGTCCAGACAAGACTTATACATCACCTAAATGTGTGCATGGGGATGGGGAGAGAACCCTAGTGGAGGACAGCCTGGAAGACTCCACCTTGCACAGCCAACAAGGAAATCCATGCCTGTGGTGGCTCTCCAGCAATACGAACAATTTGACAGATCTCCCTCCATCTCTACATCTGATCCAAAGAACAGTTATTATTAGGAAGCATCAGAGGACACTGTGTCCTAGTAGGGTCCTAAGGGAGAGGATACAACACACTGGGGGATAAGAGGCTAGGGGGTCCAGTTCTGATCCCAATTTGATCCCTAATTCACTGTGACCTTAGGCAACTCGCTTCTCCCCCACCCCCAAAAGACAAAAAACTTTAGGCAACTCGGTGATCAATGGACAGAGAACTAGACCTAAGGTCAGGAAGACCCAAGTTCAAACACAGCCTCACATACTTACCAGCTGTGTGACCCTGGGCAGGTCACTTAAACACTGTTGGCCTCGGCTTTGTCAGCGGCAAACTGAGCAAAATAGCAGCACCAACTTTATGGGGTTGTTGTTGGGCGAGTCAAAGGAGATGGTATTTATAAAGAACTTAGCATGGTGCCTGGCACATAGTAGGACCTATAGAAATGTTTCTTCCCTTCCTCTTTAGTTTCCTTGTCTGTTGAACATGGATCAAACAAGGTGATTTCTCAGAATCCTTGAAGTTTTAACATTTTATAAATCCTGTTTTAGAGACTGGCACACTCTGTGAACACAGCTCTCCTCTGGGCACCTCTGGGCCTGTAAGATCCCCTTCTTCCTCTCCTTCTCCCATCCCAGTCTTCAGCTTACTGGAATTTAGTATCATGTAGGACCAGAGGGATCTCAGAGACCAGCCGGCTCAACCACCTACTTTACAAATAAGGAAACTGAGGCCCAGCGAATTTAAGTGTCTTGCCCAAGGTTAACCAGGGAAGAAAGAATAATGTGAAGAACATCAGGCTTGAAGTCCGAAGCAATCCATGTGATTTTAGGACCAAAGAATGATACATTTAGAATTGGAAGGGACACTGTTTTCATTGTTCTGTTGTGTACAAATCACACCAATGCTGTCCAGGGGACTTTCTTGGCAAAGACATGGTAGTGGTTAAAGGGGTTAAAATTTGCCATTGCCTTCTCTGGCCAAAGGGACATCAGCGGCCACCAAGTCCAACCCCCAATTTTTACAGAAAAGGAAACTGAAGCTGGGGAAGGGTGGCTCACTCAGGGTCACACAGCTAGCAAGCGTCTAAGGTGGGATTTGAACTTAGGGCTTCCACACAAATCCCACCTTTGACAGGAGCTATAAGCAAATCACGTCACACCCTAGATAGAGCCTCTGTTTCTTCATCTATAAAATCAGGGTAATAATAAAGTTATTGTAAAGCCCTAATGTGGAATATTATCAGTAAAGGGCTTTGCCAGTCCTGATGCAAGGTGCCATCTGTGGTCAATGTCACCCTCCCAAGGGCAGCCTCAAAGTCAAACCCCAGGACTGCTCTTGGGGCCCTGCAGTCCCCATGGAAATTGATCTGAGGCATTTAAGAGGCAGAGCCGAGTCAGATGCTATTATGGGACCTGATCAAACTCAGCACGGTTTCCAATTTCTGGAGGAACTATTCATCCAAACGGCTTACCCTGACTCCTCCCTTGTGGGCAGCATCAGGTTAACCTTTGGCTTTCTGCCTTGAGCTTGGAGCAGTGCAGGAGCCCTGCTGGGGCCCAGCCACTTGCCACTGTAGGCTTCCAAAAGGCCCGTTTTCATGATTGGCCAATTGTCCAAAATCAACAAGCAACTTTCCTGGGATGTGATCCCTGTGTCAGCAGCTGGGAGAAAATGTTAGAGAAAGTCTTTAGCCAGCACCAGGGTGGCTCTCATCTCAGCCCCATCTCCCCATGACCACCCATTCCAATGTAATGTGTGTATTTTAGCACCTCTTTTTAAGGGCCAGGAGAGCCACATCTCTCCTCAGGGTTCTAGGTTACTCTAAGGCGTTGAGGGGTCATCTGTTCTCTAATGCCATTAACTGGAGCCCCTGCTGACTTTTGTCCTAGACCAGTGACTAGCAACCCCAGGTCCTTTTAACCACTTAACAATTAAATTAAAAGCAATATTTGCTTCAAAGATACAGCAAGAACAAATGTAAGCACATTTTCCCCAATACCCCTGGGATTTACTCTTTGGTTTGGTTTTTTGAGGCAATCAGAGTTAAGTGACTTGCTCAGGGTCATACAGCTAATACTTGTCTGAGGCAAGATTTGAACATATGTCCTCCTGACTCCAGGGCTGGTGTCTATCCACTGGGGTATACACTTCTCTACAACATCTCAATCTCTGGAGGAAAAGACTCAAAACTTAGGTCATTTACTAAATAGTATTGGTCCCATCAAGTTCAGTCAGTT
The DNA here is from genome assembly GCA_028627135.1 of Pseudochirops cupreus. NCBI lineage: Eukaryota > Metazoa > Chordata > Mammalia > Diprotodontia > Pseudocheiridae > Pseudochirops > Pseudochirops cupreus. The sequence goes on along the minus strand of CM053584.1, from coordinate 22,568,718 downwards.
AATAGACATTGATTAAGTACCTGCTATTTGTCAGGTACCATGCTAAGCACTGGAGATGCAAAGAAAGATAAAATACAGTCGTCCTTCTCACAGAGCTCACAATCTAGTGAGGAAGTCCACATGCAAACAGCCATCTGTGAACAAGCTACATCTGGGGTAAATTGGAAATCATCCAGAGGGACGCACTAGGATGAAGGAGGATCAGGAAAGGCTCTCATAGAAGGTAGGACTTTAGCTGGGCCTTGAAGGAAGCCAGGAAAGCTTGGTGGCAGAGACAAGAAGGGACAGTATTCAAGCATGGAAAACAGCCAATTAAAATGCCTGGAGTATAAAGATGGCGTGCCTTGTGTGGGGACTATGGAGGAGGCCAATGTAAGGTGTAAGAAAACTGGAAAGGTAAGAGGAAACTAGGCCAGGTTGTGACGTTTTGAATGATATACAAAGGGTTTGATCCTGGAGGTGACAGGGAGCCACCAGAGTTTTTTTAATAGGCTTGTTGATATGGCCAGATTAGTGGTCTAGGAAGATGAACTTGACAGCTGAGTGGAGAATGGACTAGAGTAGGGAGAGACTTGTGGCAGGCAGGCCCAGCAGCTGGTGATTGCCATAGTCTGGGTATAAGATGAAGAGTACCTGCACCAGCAAAGGTAAAATCAACAGCACAGATTGGATATGGGGGTGAGAATGGAGTCAAGGAGGACACCTAAGTTGCAATGCCGGGTGTCTGGAAAAATGGCAGTGGTCACAAAAGTAATATAGAGAAGCTTGAAAGTGGGGAGAGTTTGGGAGAAAAGATAAGCTCAATTTTGGACACGAGTTTAAGATGACTACGGGACATCCATTTTGAGATGTCCAAAAGCCAGCTAGAGATGCAAGTCTGGAGGTTACGAGAAAGGTTAAGGTTGGATAAGCTGCTTTGAGAATCATCAGCACAAAAATGAAAATGGGAATCGTAAGAGCTGACAAGAATCATTAAGCGAAGTAGTGCAGAGGGAGAAGAAGAGAGAGCCCAGGGAAGGGCCCTGGGGGCGTCCACAGTTAAGGGGATGACCCAGATGAAGAGCCAGTTCCGAATCGCTCAGACAGGTCACAAAAGAAGCAAGATAGAATGACGCCATGGAAACCTAGAGATGAGTATGAGACGACAGTGACTGACGGTGTCGAAGGCTTCAGAGAGGCCAGGAAGGATGAGGCTATCATACCAGCTCTCAAGAGACCACTGGTCACTTTGGAGAGAGCAGCTTCTGTGGAACGAATGATGACACTGCGAGTCAGACTGTAGAGTTGGGAAGAGAGTGAGAGGTAAGGAAGTGGAGGCATCCATCCACAATAGGAGACCTTCTCAAGGAGTCCCAGCCAGCACAGAAGGGAGAAGGGACAGAGAACAATGGGTAGTATGGGGGACAGGTCAGATGAGGTTTTTTGGAGAATAGGGGAAACACGGACGTTTTTACAGACTATAGTGAAGCAGCCAGTAGATGAGGAGAGATTGAAGATAAATAAGAAAGTGGAGTGATGATAGAGGTGGAAATCTGCTGCAGGAAAGAGGATGGAACGGGATGGCTTTGCAGTAGAGGAGTTAGCATTGGCAACGGGCCACCTCTTCATGTAAGACAAGGTTGAAGGAGGAGATGGCAGCAGCAGGTTTCAGATGATGTGACATGGGGAGAAGGGAGAAGAGGGAGCTCAGCAAATGGTCTCAATTTGGGGGGTAGTGAAGGATAGGAAGGTTTGGAAGAGCTGATATGGAGAATGGGATCGAGAGTTTACTAAGGAGGAATGAAATGATTGCCTTGCCCTAGTGAGGGCCCATTTGAAGTTATATAACATAAATTTGTAGTGGACCTGGTCAGCACAGTTTCATGATTTTCTCCAATTCCCATTCCAAGGTGATATTGTTACCCAGTGTTTTGACCACCTTTAGACTGGAATCCAAAAGTCACTTCCAGTCACCCCTTCATCCTTAGGTATCAATGCTACACAGCCTGCCAAACCCAACCTGGATTCCAACTCCCAGATTCCTGTGACTCTAGCTTCCAGCACAGATTGGAGACTCTACTCCCTTCATCTAGAATGGAAAAGAACAAGGGTGAAAGGCTGAAAAGGCCTCACATGGGTAGGAGAAAGGCCTCTTTCCCCCTTCCCATACTGTGCACAGCTTGGCTCTCACCTGATGCCATCACAACATGAGAGTTCAGCTGAAGACAAGAACGTAAAAAGATGTCCAAAATCGACTTTGGGGTGGTGCCAACATTTCCAGCTACCCAACCAATCAAGAAAGGCTCTGCCCAACCATGTGGTATGCCAACAGGTACTAGGGACAAGATGTCCATGCATGTTCCATGATGTCTCCAAGATACTTCCCTCCCCTTGCCCTTCCCTTCCCATTATGTTTCTCCCAGAAGCATCATTCATTTGCAGATACTATTAGAGATACTCTGCATGTGAGGTAGACTCTTATTATTACATTAGAGAGAAGTTAGCACTGAGGTTGCCATTCATTTCACAAATGCTGGAGAGTTCTACCTGTTCAAGGAAGTAGAGTTAAGGACCTGCTTGTCACTGTCCTCCAATTTATGGAATAAGGAATACACAGATAACTCCCATTCAAGGCAGAGGATCACAAGAGCCTTGAGGATGTGATTAAGTCATTCAGGATAAGAGAAGCACACTCAACCATAAGAACCAGGGAGGGCTTCCATAGAGAAGAGAGCTTTCATGCTGGGCCTTGGAGGATGGTCAAAGTTTCAACAAGCAGAGTGAGGGGATGGGGATGGGAAGGCATACATGGGAGGAGTCAGTGAACACCCTACATATAATGAACATCATAGTTAAGGTGCAGAGAGAGAAAAAACAGGGTACCTGATGGCCTGTAATATAGAATACTTGAGCAAAAATACTGTGTAATAAAGCTGAAACCATGGGCTGTGATCAAATCATGGAGAGTCTCGGCTAGGGCATTGAACTGACCACAGGCAATTCACTTAGTTATAACTAACATTTATACAAATCCTTAAGGTTTGCAAAGCACTTTACAAATATATCTCATTTTGTGAGCTTGATCTCACTGGATGAAGATCCAGTCCAGAATCATTCAGGCAGTCCTCCTTAATAGGCTGATCCTTCACCTAGAAAATGATCATCTGCCATAGAGCCAATATGGCTTCAGAAAGAGCTGAAGAACAGTCAATCTGGACCTTTGATGACCAAGGCCTTTGATGCTGTTAGTTGCCAGAGCCTGTGAGAAATCTTCAGGAAATGTGGTTATCCAGAGAAGTTCATCAGTATTGTAGGCCAGTTTCACAAAAGCATTCTTACATGGGTTCTGGATAATGGATGACGCTTGCTCCCACACTGTCTGGCATGATATTTTCAGCAACGTTGTTAGCTATCTTCAGCAAGGACAAAAACAGCATCAAGGGCAGCTACATTATTTATAAAGGCTACAAACCAAGACTAAAGTGGAGGGAGAGATGGTGTGTGACTTTTTGTCAGCAGATAATCAAGCATTCAATGCAGCATGGTGTGCCCACATCAAAGAAGGCACTGTGCTATATGAGCAAAGCAGAATTGAAGTAGCTCAAAAGAAATGTGAAATGTGCCAGTTTAGAGCTATCTCCACTTCAAATGTTCACGTGAACTCTTTGTGCCTGACATCTGGTAGAGCATTCCAAGCTCATATTGGTCTGATCAGCCACAGTTGGACACACTGTACCTTGATCCCAATAAAGTGATGTCATTTTGGTCCTCTTTGAACACAAAGGACAACAACCATGTAAACAGGATGTAGAAAACATTTCGTTTCTCCAGTTACTGTGATGCTCTGTAAAATTAGTTTAGCTTTCTTGAATTTGATGGCTACAAAGTGCTTTCCGGCAACAGATGATAAAAATTATGATTTCCCATTTCATAAATGAGGATATATTTTAGCACTGAGGCCCAAGGAGACTTGTGTGACTTGCCCACAGTCATTACAATGGCTAACATACTGTAAATTAAAATGCCACAGAAAGACAACAGAAAGGCACCTATGTTCAGAATAAATGCAATGATCAATATTGATCCGAGGAGTCAGAGGACAATGGTTGCTGAGTGTCGCAGGCACAGACACTGTTGCTCTCTTCCCGTATTGGCCGACTGTTGTTTCTCTGCTATGAGGGAGGCTGGGTAATTGGGAGTGCAGCAAATAACAAGAAATAATTGTGATGGAAAAAAAACAGATATAAAAAAATTGTTTTAAAAGGAACAAAATTCATTGTTTTCCCTCATTACAAGAAGGTTAGGGGAGTGGGAAGAAATGACTGTAATGTAAAGACAAAAAGCACCAATAAAATGTACTTTTCCATTTTCAGAAATGAAAGAAAAAGGACAGAGGGCACTAAGGATAATCAATAACCATTAACGTAACCTCTGGGTCTTTTCATCCACTGAGAGGCAGCACAGCAAACAGCACCAGCCACGCACCACGAAAAACACCTCTCCTTGCCTTGGTCTCCTCATCTGCAAAATGGAGACAACTGGCATTGCTCACCTCACTGGGCTATTGCGAAGAAAGCGTTTTTGTGAACTTTAAAGTGCTGTCTCAATGTGAATTATCATTCTTATCATTATGACCAAGTAAAACCTTCAGGCAGCATGCAGGAGTGAGTGGGTAGGAAGAGAGCTGCACACAGAGCCGGGAAGCCCCGAGTTCAAGTGCTGCCTCTACTGGCTATGTGAACTTGGATAAATCACTCAACCTCTTAGAGCTCTAGTAAATTTTCTAAGTTGCCAAGAAGCTGCTGGCCTGCATACACAGAGGGAGTTTCTCACCTGTGAATTCCCTATAGCAATTAAATCATAGATCCAATTTTCATCCCTATCCCATACAATCTCCACAAAGTCTACCACCATGCCTGGGTTCTTGAAGGCTATGCCAGCAGTGTTCAAGATCTTGTAGGTTCTACTTTACTTCAAAATTTTGAGGATGGTTCCAGTAATACACTGAGATTACCTTCCAAGGACCAGGGAGGCTCATCACAAGTAGGCTCATCCCCAGAGCCCCTTGGACATGAATTCTTTGGTCATAGAGTGCCATGACCAAAGAAAAATACAAAATGGCCCTACGCTAGGCGTGCCCTCACGCCCTGACCTCCATCTTTTGCTTCTACAGTGATGGTGGCAGAGTTCTAGCAATGAAAGCAGAGGGTGCAAGGAACCAGGTTTTCAACCATAAACACTAACCTAGCAATGCTAAGCACTGGGATACAAATATAAAAGAGATGCACTCCCTGCCCTCAGGAAGCTTACAAACTCATAGGGAGGAGACAACATAGAAGGGAGTGGAAAGAGAGTTTTGGTCTGAGAAGTCATAGGCATAGTGAGTGTAGCCACTTAACAGTCCTTGACATACTCTTTCCAGAAGCCAAGATAGAGTTATTTTAACTACTTTTAGAGACAAAGAGGGTGGGGGGAGAAGGGGAGAATTTACACATTTTGAAAAAAAGGGGGTGAAGGGAGAACCATGATTGGTTGTCTAGGGCCAGCTAGCTATCATTGTCTCTTACTAAACAGAACAACTCAGCCGTAGGGCAGGAGATCCCAAGTTGAATGGTCAATCTGTTCCACTCGTATCAACCAGTCAATTAGCAAGCATTTATTAAGCACTTACAATGTACCAGGCACTGTTCTTAGTGCTGAATGGCTCACAGGTTCCCTTTGGAGAAGCAAAGAAAGGAGCTGGCTGGTGGAGTTCATGGAGATGGCTTTGTCATGAATTCAGAAGCAACAGAAACATCACTTCACAGAACATTTGGCCATTCCAAATGGCGATGCTCACGATAAGTTATTGCACAAAGATCATAATAAAAATAATCTCACAGCTTATGGGTCAACAGCTGTTGCAGGGAATGAGAAGATAAAGAAAGTCCAGGAAGAACTTCCAAAGACCCTCCAAATGAAATCGGTATGTTATTTAATAATCTCCAATGACAAAGTAGGCATGGGGACGACAGAGAAAGAATACCCGATGAGATAACATGGCCAGCACTTGCAAACCATAAAGCGATAAATAAATGCTAAATATTAATATTCTGGAACCCACATGAACAAGAGACAGAAAGGGTTACAGACTTACACAAAAGCCTCACGACTATATACTGTATATACTACAAATACTTTCTCCAGAGAGCTGAGGTCCTGGGTGTGACAAGAGCACAGTATTTTTCTTGGTCTGGATCTGTGACTGTATCAGTTTATAGAACTTCCATTGTGAAAATTCCTTCCAGTCATGCAGTTCAGCAATTCATCTGTAATTTTTAGTCTCTGAGCATTTTCTGGGACACTGAGAGGTTAGATAACCTGCCTGTGGTCACACAGCAAGGTATGTTGGCCAAAGCCGTTTGAAACCATGAAGGAAGAGTCCAGAGAGAAAAGTAAATGGAGCAGTTCCCTAGGGGTGGTGAGGCCCTCCAGATGCTTCTGTTTGTGAATTACAGCACATCAATTGCATCAAGCCCCAGGACACTATGAAGCCAGAATGAAATGAAATGAAATGAAATCCAGAATCATTTAAAAGAATCTAGCCTAACTATCCACACAAGAAAAACCAAGTGGAAGAAAGATGCCTATTGTTCAGAATATAACATGCAGTTGGATGGACAACCCACAGAGCTAGCTCATCAGGACAGATACTGTGGATAGATTCATCCAGTAACTGGCCCAGAGAGCTGGATAGCGTTGGTAAATTATTAAGGCCTTCTGATGACCCTAAGACATAATTATAAATATATAAATTATATATGTTAAATATTAAATATATAAATTATAAATAAACATAATACATCTGGACAATATTCTTCCTGAGTTGCCATAAAGCAGCTAAGTGTCCTAGTAGAGAACAAGACTTGAAGTCAGGAAGACCCAAGTTCAAATCTTGCCTCAGATACTAACTTGGCAAATCATTTAACATTTCCTCATCTGTAAAATGAGGGAATGGGGTCCCTTTCATCATTAAGTCTATAATCCTACGATCTCGTAAGTCATAAAATATCAGTCTCCAAAGAATTAGTCATCCAGTGGGCAACTGAGAAATGATAGTGGGTCAAAAGAGACCAAAAACCAACAAGTAACTATGCAGGAAGAGCAGCATAAATGATACTGGAGAAACCTAAGACCAGATGGATTGGTCATGAGGCCCATGCACTCCATTAGTATCCACACAAGGCCAAGAGAACTAGAAGAGGGCTCTGGCACATTGGTCATACTCTCCACAGTGGACTTAGAAGAGCACATGAATCAGTGTCTCACAATTGCGCAGGCACAGATGAGTAGCTCTCTCCATTGTTAGAGGGAGCTGCCTACATCAGTGAGATCACAGGGTCATCCAAGAAACACCTGTATATTACAGAAATACTATTAGAGGAATTGGAGTACGTCAAGATCAGTACTGTCAATAGAAATAACATCCGAACATGGAATGAAATTGCAGTTCGATGAAAGGGTGACTCCCTAGTTCTCCTTGGAGAGGCAAATAAGAAAACCAGCAGATTTGGTTTCATCACATGTTCTAAGGCAATAAGAAATATGTCATGGGACACCTGGCTGTTCACCTTACATTGCTTTTAATGAGCATAAGCAAAAAGACCAAAGAGAGCCATGACCTGGGCTCCAACATTTGTGGCAGAGGATGACGAGGCACAGAAATTTTAGGAAGACCACGCCAAGATCCTCCAAGTCACACGAACCATGTGCACAGACTATGATTACAGTGTGAAGGTGGGCAGAGAGGACACTTTAGTTTTAAGAAATGAATGAGGTTTGCAAACCATTAAGTAGCCTGCTCCCCACATGACTCAAATACTTTGAGAGTCAGAAGTTGGGGTACAAAACACAAAAAATGAAATTTACTTCATCTTATCAAACTACCTATTCTCCTATTATTAAACCCATCTCTCCTATTTTCAAGCAGGATGCCCTAAATGCATCGTAGATGGTGTGCTTTCTTGGCTGTGAATGCAGTGGGGTTTTTTTTTTAAAGGGCATCAATAGAACTTTCAAAGATAAAAGGCTGAGGTTTTTGTTGCAAGTTGAAACTCAGGGCTCTTGAAAACATTGCCTAATTTCCCAGATGCAACCAGTTTACTCTCTTCCTTCAAACTAACTCAGGGCCCAACTAGCTCACGTCCTTCCAAGATGCATGTAATGAGAACCAGCTCTCAAGGCTGTCTCTCCAACCACGTATCCAAACAAATTTCAATCTGTGATTTCACTAGGGAACTCTCAGGGAGGAAAAATCCTTCTACCAATGCAGATCAACACCCAGTCTGCAACTTAGCCTTAGAGAATTATCTGGGGGTACCAAGAGGTTAAGTGACTTGCCCAATGTGTCAGAGATGGAGCTCAAAGCCATGGCTTCTCCTAACACCAAAGCTAACTCCCCATGCACTATTCCACTGGGTTTTTCTTATATGGTCTTTCTTTCCCCCCAAACTCACCCATCTTCCAAGCTTACTTCTGTCGTGGGGACTACCACCCTCTCACCACCATGCTCATCAGTTGCCAAACCTTGCCATTTCCACCACCACATTGCCTACATGTTACTTTCCCCTCACAGCCACCACCCAAGTTCCAATCCCCATCACCTCAACTGGCCTACTAGAATAGCCTCCTAACTGGTCTCCCTGCCTCAAATCTCTTCCCTCTTGAACTCATCACACACACACACACACACACACACACACACACACACGCACACGCACACGCACACGCACACACGCGTGCATGCGTGCCCACACCAGATGAGCAAGTCTGACCCCATCACCGAAAGTCCAGTGGTTCTTTACTGCTTTGGCTTTTAAAGCCCTTTACAACCTGGCCCCAACCTACTTTCCAACTATTACACACTTCTCCCCTTCACACACACTACCTTGCCAAATTGGCTGCCGTGGCTTCTCCTACCTTCCAGTCTTTGCATTGTCTGTCCCCATGGCTGGGGTGCATTCCCTCCTCACCCCCTAGAATGTTTCTTTTAAAGCCCAGCTTCAACGCTGCCTTCTACGTGAAGCTTTTCCTCACAATCAGATTACCCTGTGTTAGTTCTGGGTGTCTCCCTCTTTAGAAGGGAAGCTCCCAAAGGGGAGGTGCCATTGTATTTTTGCCTTTGTAACCCCAGCGCCTAGGAGAGAGCAGAACTTCAAAAATGTTTGGTCTCAGCCTTGGTGCAATCATCACAGTGCCATCCAGAGGAACATCTGGAGAACCTGACCATTTGAGTGTTAACAGGTCTGTACACTATGGCACACTCTGATAGAACCAGGGAGGCCCATCAAAGTCAGGCCATCCTCCTTGTTTGGACACACATAGTGCTCCTTCTGGTCTACTTCTGAGGGGTGCCAGGGACTCAGTGACTAAGCACATTGCACAAAAGGAGAACGTATTCCAAGGCACTGGAAAGGACAGCAAAAGCAGAGAGGGCAAATTAATTTTTTTAAACTAGGCGATATCAAGAAATATTCTACTTGCAAACTAATCAGAATTGTCTGAATCTCAGAATTTAACTGAGAAGGGATCTCAACAGTCATCTGCTCCAGCCTCCTGCCCCAGGCAAGAATCTTCTCAACAGCACCCTGGGTAAACAACTCCTCAGCTTCTACCTGAACATACCCAGCGACAAAAAAGCTTGCTAGCTTATGAGGAGGAAGTTCCACAGAAGGCCACCACTAAGTGTGAGATCTAAAGTGTGAGAACTAAAATCTCCATCCTGATAACTTCCACCCACCACTCCTAGTTCTGTCCTCTTGGATCACGTGGAATAAACCTGAGTGATTATAAAATTGAATATAAACAAATTTAAAATAATTTATTATAAAAATCACCTTTTTTCACTGCTAAATAAGAAACTAGACAGCATGGAATAAGTGTAAATAGAAGACAGGAAAGGGAAAAAAGAATCTTTCTTCCTGTTGCTAGTCTGAAAATTATCCCGTTCACCACAAAAAGCAAAGGCTTTTTGCCCAAATGATCCTCTTACCACCTACACCAAAATAAGACTAGTGGATATAAAATAGCCTTATCCAGGAAAATTCTTATTTCATTATGGTTTTACTAATTTCACATTATGTGACTCAGGAATTTTTAAATTCCTTGTTTCATTGGTCTTGTCACCAATGGACTCTGACAATGAAAGATCTGCATATGAGAATATGGTAGTTTTATGGTTAGAAATTGGCAGATAGGATCTACTCAAGAAGAGAGAAAAAGCCTGAGTCACCCTTAACAGCTTTCCCAGTCTAAATGGAGGGGAAAAGCCCACAAAGACCTAAAAAAGCAATGAATTCAAAATAAAAGTGAATAAAAACGCCTTCTGCATTAAAAAGGAAGTGAGATTTTTGTTAATTTGCCTTTTGAATTAGCTTTCATAATACCAAAGTTTTTTTTTTTAAACACATTTTACTGTTTTGAATGCATTGCCTTAAGCTCCTCTCTGCTCCTGTGGCAGAACCTGCCAACTGGTACTATGGAAATGGTCCAATTTGCCACATGAACTTTTAGACAATCAGAGAGAGCTCCCCTCCACGTACACCAAGCGCGAAACGGGGAGAAACAGAAATAATCTGTGACCACTGTGCTCCACTGCCCCCTAGTGCCACACCAAGGGCTTACTAGAAAAACAGAAGAAACTCTTTTTAAAGAGTTGTTTTTAAAAATGCTTCTCCCTGTAATTCCCACCTACAACCTAGTTAAATGATAAATCAATAATAAATTAAATTAATTTATTCATAATGTAATTTCAAAGGCTCAGTTCAAACATTACAATCTTTTGATTTAGAACATTTCACGGATTTCTCTACACACCCAATAATCCAGGGCATGGACATTTAAGGCAAATGGGCAATTTGGGACGTCAGTTTCACTTAATGTTGGCCAGTGTGAGGTCTCCAGGGAAGTGTGGGCCAGGACATCTTTTGTCCTTATTCTCAAACCTGCACGACAATGACAGGCAACTCCTTAGACTGCGTATTACTTCTGAACACAACATCGTTACTATTTTCCACAAAAATCACTCTAGGAGGTGAAAATTATTACAGCTGCACTGATTGACAGACATCAGAGGATGGATGGGCACAACAGCTCACGCTCAGGGAACAGTGATCACTTTATGATTTTCAAGTTCACACAAAGAAAATTTCCTCTAAATGAAACCGTACAAACCCAGGAATGTATGTGAACTTGGAGACACACAGATACATACACACATCCTTTGTGTGCACACACGTGCCCCAACAAGCACTTTGTGAGATGCCTCCACGATTCCCTGCGCCCCTCTGGTTCCTCCTCCCTATCTCTTACCTCTCTGTGGCTCCCTCCACTTTGGGGGAGCTAGGTAGAACTCAGTCTCCATGGTACATATATTGATTTAGACATTTTAAAGAAAATAAGTATCTTACAGGCAACACAGACTATAGCACCTGGTACAAGTAATACCAGCAGCCAACATGCCGTAGGCTTTTCTTGACCCCACATTTCATCACCAAAAGTGCATCCCTGTGAAAGAGTCTGTACATTTCCAAAGGAGGGAAGAAACAGGCTGATCACCTCACACCCCAAACGTCACAGGCTGGATGCTTTTTTGCTGTTCTTTGTGGAGCTGCTGGGCCCTGTTCTTGAGGGCCTCAGCCTTAGCATCATCCTTAGCGACCCCATCACCCAGTTTATACATGCGGCTGGCATTCGCACAGGCCCAGATGTGACCCAAGTCACAGGCTTTCAGAGAGTATTTCAAAGCCAGGCCCATGTCCTTGGGGACACTCGGGGATCCCTGGAGGTACATGGCACTGAGATTGAAGCAGCTAGGGGCATAGCTGCCATCACAAGCCCTTGTATAGTAGTCTCGGGCTCGAGCCAGGTCGGGCTTATCGTCACTGATGCGCCCGTCTTGGGTCAGCAGTCCAACATTGTGACAAGCATTTATTGACTTCTTCCCGGGTTTCTCACAAGCCTTTAAAAAACAGTCATAGGCATTTTTCAAGTTTTGGGTTAATCCTCCTATGGGCAAAGAAAGGAAAAAAGAAATCCACGTCAGGTCAGAACTTTAATACTTGGAGCAAAAACCTGCTGGCAACACCTAGAAGAAAACAGCCAATTACAGAATGAGCTTAGTTTTTATTTAGCCCATGAAGCATCTTTCTTGTAATGTGGCTGAGCCGTGACACCTGGGATGAGGACTGGAAAAATAATTCTGTTGATCATTAGTCTGGCTGAACCAGACAAGCCGGGCTAGGGAAGTGGGGGACGGGGCCAGAGAAGACAGAAGGGCTGAGAACTCAGAGAATTTTGGAAAGAAATGTATTAACTGACACAGAGTGAAATAGGAACCAGAGCCCACAAAAAGAGCAAGGAAAACAACACTGTAAGCCCAGAACCCCGATCGCGTCTCCGGCCCGCCCCGGCTGCAGAGGGCGGAGGGGCTGCCAGCCTCGCGGCGAGGAGACGGGGATTCTGCACAGACGGGGTAGCGCTGCCATTTTCAGGCACGGCCGACACCCTGCTTTGCTCTGCTTAACGATACCGCCCAGACAGGCTCCGTGGGGGAAGGAGAGAAACGTTAAAGAAGGGCATCCACAGAGACTTCCTCGTTTAGGGGACTGAAGACCCCTGGGTGGAGATGGGTCACCAGGGCCAGAGAGAGGCAGCTGAGTCTCACGACCACGTCACACTCTCGGCAGGAGGAGCTGAAGACTTCGGAGCCATCTTCTCACTGGATAAAGCCCACCCTCCCGCTAACTGCTAGCCAACCCGGGTTGACTTTCACCTGTCAGAGGCACCTCCTTTTCCAAAGGTATTTCAGCATTCAGGATCTCCAGGGCTTTGTCTTTGATTACAGAGAGAGACCACTGACCGCCAATTTATTGATTGTTGGCTAGCCTAATTAATAAACTGGTTATTACTTACTAGAAAAAAAAGAGATGAGGACCTCACTAGTCTCCTGAGGGGTAGCGCATTCTCAAGGGAAAGCATCCTACCAACTCCTAAAAACCAAACATGAAGACAAGTTCCGGTGCCTGGGGCCAATCACAGGGGTTAAACACCCTCGTGAAAGTCATAAAGTTCAAAACGGGGGACTGACAGTTCCTTAGAAATGCACAAATTAGGTAATGATCAAAAACCAATCTGAGAGCAGGCACCATAGCAGCACTCGGTCAAGAAAGCTGTGGGGGCCTTCTGAGGCCACTACTTCATCTAAAAGACGAGGAAGGCAGAGGAGGCCCCAGCAGGTGAGGTCATGCAGACTGTAAGAGGCAGGGCCAAGCCTGAGGATGTTATTAAAAAAAAAACTACCTAAAATCATTATGTCAAATAGCCAAAAAACTAGAAATGATGGATAGAAGAATAGCTGAATGAGCTGTTACAGTGATAGAATATTCCCAGACCATAAAAGTACCATGGGAACATAAGTATAAAGGATGTCTGATGATGCAGAGTAGATGCAAATATACAAGAACATACATAATCAATAGTATTTATTACCAATAAATATTTACTAAGCACCAGGCAAACTAAGCACTGCAGACACAAAAAGAGGCAAAAGACAGGCAGACACACAGGCACAAACGAGCTGTATACAGGATAACAGACAGAAATAATTATTGGAGAGAAAGTGCTAGGATTAAGACGTGCTGGGAAAGGCTTCCTGGGGAGGGGAGATTTAAGCTGGGGCTTGAAGGAAGCCAGAGAGGTCAGCAGGTGTAAATGAGCAGAGAGCACCCAGGCCTGGGGACAACCAGTGGAAACACCCGGGCTGAGAGGTGGAGTTCCTTGCTCAGGGAGCAGCCAGCAGGCCAGCATCGCTGACGCAGAGTACTTGAGGAGGGGGCAAGGGAGAGTGAGATACGAGAAGAATGGAAGAGCAGGAGGGGGTCAGGTCATACAAGGCTTTGAATGCCAAACAGAGGATTTGGTATTTGATCCTGGAGTTAGAGGATGGAGCTACTGGAGTTTTCCAAATAAGGAGAGGACATGGTCAGTCCTGAGCTTTAAGAAAATCACTCTGTTGGCTGAATGGAGAATGAGATGGAGAGGGGAGAGACTTGAGGCAGGGAAACCCACTGGCAACTACTGCAATAATCCAGGCAAGAGGGGATGAGGGTGACAGTGTCAGAGAAGGGAAGGGGGTGTTTGGAGGGAAGCTGCAAAAGTGAGACTGACAGGCCTTGGCAACAGCTTGGATTTGGGGAGCTGAAAGATAACGAAGAGTCAAGGATAACAAGGGGGGGCGTAGGGGCAAAGACAGTACATTCAGTTTCTGATATGCTGAGTTTTAAGGTAGAGTCACTGACAACCTCAGTAAAGGGCTCCATGCTGGACACAGTGAAAGCGACCCAAAGCACTAAGATCCAGTCTCAGCCATTGCAGAACTTACAATCCAGGACGGAGACAAGACATATATACAGGATAACAGAAATAATGTGGGGTCGGGGCCCTTCTTTTTACCTTTCCCTGTTGTGAAATATGCTCCCAGTTTGTAGCAGCTGTCGCTGTGGTGGTAGTCTTCGCAATTGAACTTCAATACCTTCGCTGCCTCATCAAAGTTCTGCTGGATCCCTTCTAGAAAATCTACCAGCCTGTAGCAACCTAGGGCAGAAACCAAAGAGAGCACAGGCCATCAGTGCCTGGGCTGGCTTTGAGGGAGGCAGTGCTGGTGGCCTAGATATGTCCCAAGAAAGCCAAGACCTAATTCATTCACCTTTCAGTTTCCCAGGCCAGTCCTTTGATTTTTAAGCTAACAACAGAAATAGCTTAACAGCCAGCACTGATAGAGCCCCGAAAAGTTGGCTAAGTGGTTTGGATGTTATCTCCTTTGATCCTCACAACAGCCCAGTGAAGTAGGTGCTATATTATTTATTCCCACTTTACAGATAAGGAAACTGAGAGTAAGAGAGATTAAGTGTCTTGCTCAGGGTCATACAACCTGTCATCATCAGAAACAGAAATCCAACTCTGGTGTTACTGACTTCACATCCAATTCTTTACTTAGAAAACAGTCATAACTCCCAACACCAAAGTCTCCAAATGGTTTAAAACTGAAAGAGACTTTAAAGGAGGTCTGCATTTTACCAACAAGGGCACTGGGATCCTGAGACGTCAGATGACTTGCCCAGGGTCATGCAGAATTCGCCAAAGCTTTCGGCTTCAAACCTAGGTTTCGTGGATCCCCTCCTCCCCCAGTTCTTTCCCAGCACACCAGCCATCCGTGTCTTTGAGGGCTTAAGTTACCTCGAGGTCTCTAGTGATCGCTCTTTCCCTTCCTGTGTAGAACAACCACTAAGTAGTAGGTAGAAAGTCAGCAGGTATTAGGGGCAGCAACTCTATCTCTGTATCCTACTCCTCTATGCACCCCTCCACCAACATGGTGCTGATCACAACCAGTAGAAGTCAAATTTAGAAAAATTATTTCATGCAGTATTTTTTAAGTCATAAAATCCAGACTAAAAAGACAAAAAATTCTCACCACACTGGGGTTCAGGCTCCATTCTACTACTCGACACACATTTCCCAGGAACAACCAGAGCAGTGTGTCAGAAAGGATATGAAACTCAAGAGACAGGAATTCGGGTGGGCTGGAATCCCAGCTCCAACCTTGGAAGCTCTACCACCTTCACCTCCTGGAGTCTCTATCTCTCTCTGTACAACGGAGGTGACCATATTTGACTTACCTCACAACGTGGTTGTGAGGAAAACATTTTCTAAACCTTAACAGACTAAAGTGAACCACTATGATGACTAAACCCAAGATCTAGTCCAGCTTTATTAGAAGACTTCTTTACTACTAAGAAAATGAGACCATTGGGGTGGCTAGGCGGTGCAGTAAATAGAGTACTGGCTCAGGAGTCAGGAGGACCTAAGTTCAAATCTGGCCTCAGACACTTGACACACTAGCCATGTGACTTTGGGCAAGTCATTTAACCCCAATTGCCCTCCCAAAAGCAAAACATAAAAAGAAAAAGAAAAAAAAAAGAAAATGAGACCATGTAACAGTCACCCAAATACCAGGATTCTCTAAAATGAAATTTCTATCTCCACTACAGCAGCAGGTAACCAAACTAAGAAACACATTTTCTTGGCTCAGGTACACTGAGAAAACTGAAGACTTCCTGTAGGGAGAGTCCAAAGAATTATAAGGGCTCAGGACAAAAAACAAAACAAAAAAAACCACCTCCCCAAAATGGCCCCAATCCTCAAGAAGCTTATATTGTACTGGGGTGAAAAAAACACCAACAGGAAAAGATGTGTCTGTCAGAAGGGAAGGAGAACCAACAATTAAGAGAAACATGAAAGATCATGTGCTGACATTTGTGTGTGTGTCTAGTCTGCCTTCTCCAGTGGAATAAAGGCCTTCGGCCTATAACCTCTTTGAGCTCTTTGGTATCGTCGGGGTTAACAAGGACTGGGCCTTGAAAGAAACTAGGGATTTTAAGAGGCAAAGGAGCAGAGAAAGTAAAGGGAGAGAAACAAAGAGACAGAAAGTCAATGGAGGTAACCTCAAAAGGGAAGAGGGGGGAGAGAGACTTTAATTTATATTAACTACACAGAAACACAGAAGGAATTATTTTCACTATCATCCTTCACTAACTCCACAAGTGCTTTTAAGTATCTACTATGTATTCAGCACTAGGGATACAAAGACAAGAATCATAAACTGTCTGAGTCCTAAGAAGCACATATGGGGGAGGGGGGTGCACAGAGAAGAAAATTCATAAACAAGGGGGAGGCGGCTCAGCTCAGAAAAGTGAATGGGGAGCTGGCCTAGAGTTGGGAAAACCTGAGCTCGATTCCACATCTGGCACAGAATGTCTGACCACACCATTCTCTGACTCGACAATTCCGGCGGCTCCTGTCACCTCCGAGACCAAACACAGAGCCCTGTCTATCATTCTCCACCTGCTCTGATCCAGTGACTCGGCCTCCTGGCTGCCCCCCCCCCCCATCTCCCGACTCCGGATGTTTGCCCTGGCTGTGCCCCCTGCCTGGAACGCCGGCCTTCCTTCAGGTCCCAGCTAGACCCCTCCATTCTACAGGACGTCTCGCTCGTGGGGCTTTATCTCCCACTGATCCCGTCGGGAGCTGGTGGGGACGAGGTGACTCAAACTGGAGGGCAGCCGCCCTCTATCGCTGGGTCACCCCAGGGCCGCGTGCTTGAGCACGTACTTAATAATTGCACCTCCAGAGAGTGGCCCCAAAACGCGCGGCAGACGCGGACCGGGATATAATTAGTAATCAATCCTGGGAACAGGAAGAAGCTGCCGGATGACACACTCGGCGGCGGCGGAGGGGAGAGAAGGAGCTGGGGCGGGGAGCGGCAGGACCCCCCCACCCGAAGATCCAGGCGGGGAGCCGGGCGAGGCCGGGAGGGGCGGTGACGGAGCGGGGTTAGGATCAAAGACTGGGCTGAGTGAGGGCCGGGGCAGGGGCCCCAGGAAGGAGGAGGAGGAGGACAAGGACGCCAGGTCTGGAGGTCGCCTCGGGCCTGGCCTCTCCTCCCGCTCCACAGCCCCCACCCGAGGTCCCCGCGCCTTCGCCGCGCCCTACTCACCGTCCGGGTCCTTCTCCTTGTAGCACTGGTAGTGACACTCCACCTTCATATTCTCAAGGAAAGAGGCCACCTGCTCCTCATCCTCAAAGTCCACCAGCCCCGCCATGACCGCCGCCGCCGCCGCCGCCGCGCATGCGACGCCCCGCTAGCCAATCAGTGCGCGCCGCCGAGACCACCAGACCTTGACTGAAGACGTGCACCTATTGAGTCTGCGCGCGCCGACGGGAGGCGGGGCCTGCGGGGGCGGGACCAAGCCCTCACTGAGCGCCTGCCTCTCTGAAGACCGTTCGCTGAGCGCTTCCGCGCATTTGCTCGGGGCAGGTAACCCACCTTTCTGTCGCTCGCTTAGCTCTTTACGTGTGTTTTCTCACCCGACCCTGGGAGGTCGGTGCTCTTGCTGTTCCAGTTTTACAGGTAAGGTAACTGAGGCACAGAGAGGGTAAGTGACTTGGCCAGGGTCCTGCCGAAGGCTGGATTAGAACTCAGTCTTCCCGACTCCAAGTCCAGCGCTCTGTCCGCTGCTGTTTACAAGTTGAAAGGGCAGCACGTGTTGCCTAGTTCAACTTCTTGATTTGTGGTGTAGGAAACTTGGCTCCGAAAGGGGGAAAGGCGTTGGCCAAGGTACGCGGGTGATTGAGCTGGGATCCAAACCCAGATACCGTGCCTAGAGACCTAATGGCCTGGGGATGGGGGAAGGAAGGAGAAAGGAAGAACCTACATCTGGAGCTGGAAAGCGAGCTTTGAACAATAAGTAAACGCCTGCTGTGTACCGTACTAAGCACTGGGGGTACAAAGAAGGGAAAGGCGTGGTCCCCGCTGTCCAGGACCTCACAGCGTGATGTGAGACACCACATGCACACACCGAGTGTATACAGTATTAACTGGGGATAATCAGTAGAGGGAAGACACTGGCGATGAGGGGGAGCGGGAAAGGCTTCTGTTAGCTGGGGCCTGAAGGAAAGCCGGGAGGCCACTGCAGTAGTCCGGATGACGGTCCGAGCTAGACTGGTAGCAGTGATTGTTCATTTTGGAGAGAGTAGTTCAAGTTAAATAAGATCAGAAGCCTAAGGACAGAGAGAGGAATGAAGGTGAAGGCAGCTATTATAGACAGCCTTCTCAAGAAGCTTAGAGAAAAGAAATACAGGATGATCTAAAGGGATGAATAGATTAAGTGAGGATATTTTTGAGCGTGGGGGAGACGCGGTCATTTTTGTAGACAATAGAGAAGCCACCCGAAGACAGAGATTGAAGGTAAATGAGAGGGTGTGGATGACAGAGGGGGCAATCTGGTGGAAAAGGTAGGATGAAAGGAGATCACTTCCATATGTTGAGGGGTTTGCTTGGCAAGGAGAAGGGGCACCTTCTCTTCATGTGAGACAGGAGCGACAGTATCTAGTGGCAGAAGGCATCTGAGGGATAGGAGAAGAATGAGAGAAGGGAGGAAAGGGAGCTCTGTCCAATGGTCTCAGTTTGGTCAGTAAAACAGGAGGCAAAGTTGTCAGCTGAGGATGGGGGAAGGGGAGCCCGGGGTGATTTGAAAAGGAATGAAGAGGTTTGGAAGAGCAGCTGTGGTGGGTGGGATGCTAAGCCAAAAAGTGTGTGAGTAATTGGGTCAGTCAGCTCTCATCCCATCTGCACATCTGAGTAAAAGTAGTAAAGGAAATGGGAGAAACCAAGTCAAGCCAAAAAGCGTATAAGAGCTTACCACGTGCAAGGCATTGTGCTAAGAACTGGGGCTACAAATATGAGCAAAGAAACAGCCCCTTCTGCCCTCAAGGAGCTTACATTCTAATGGGGGAAGAAGGAAAGGGAAGGTTCTCTGTTGTGTAGAGGCATCTTGGAGAAGTCTGGAGAATCAGAAACAGAGCTGAGAGTAGAAAGAAAGGCTGTCCTGGACCCTTCCTCAAAATTGAGGTCCTGGGGGGAACTCACCAATGGGAGGAGGACCAGGGGTGGAAGGATGTTACAGGGTGAGGAAGCCAAGGCTGTGAGAAGATTTCCAGGGTTTCATGGACTCTGTTACTTGCCTAGATCTGCCACACCCTGATGGACCAGGCTGCCTTAGGGGCGCAGTCAGTGGAGTCAAGAAATCTGTGCCCCAATCCCAAATCTGCCACTCCCATGGACAAGTCACGCTCCTCTAGGGGCCTCGATTTCCTCATGTGTAAAATGTGGGCGTTAGACTAGAATCGTCTCTATGGTCAAGTCAACAAGGAAGGATAATGATGCCCAGTTACCTCTGGGCCACTCTTCCCACCAAGCTTCCCTTTGGGGTCTGGGAAGGAATGGAGAAAAAGAAGAGAAGGGAAGGTAGATGGGTCATCCCGCTGATGTATTTTGTACCTACTCGTATATGTCCATATCTCCTGCAATAGACTATAAGCTCCTTGAGTGCTGGGACTATCTCATTTTTGTGTCCCCACTGCTTGTCTAGACTATTGGTTGTTGATTAGTCGCCTTTCAGTCATGTCAGACTCTTTGTGACCCCTTTCAGGATTTTCTTGGCAGGGATATTGGAGGGGTTTGCCATTGCCTTCTCCCAACTCATTTTACAGATGAGGAAACTGAGACAAACAGGGTTGAGTGAATTGCCCAGGGTCACACAGCTAGTAAGTGAGACTGAATTTGAACTCTGGAAGATGAATCTTCCTGACTCCAGTCCTGGCATTCTATCCATTATGCTACCTTATCTTCCCCAACTAATCTATAATACATCTTTAATAAACACATGTTATCCAAAACACCATTTAGACCACCTGAGGAGGTGGTGAGCTTGTCTGGATGATCACTTGTCTGGAATGTCATAGAGAGATATTCCTTCTGGCTATGAGCTTGACTAGATACCTGCCAGCTGAAGTCCTTCCAACTATCAAACTGTGGTTCTGTGATCCATAGGATGTTGTACAAACTTCAGCTGTTCTGCCATTCTCCCAGCAGCCTCCTCTTTTTCATCTCTGAAAAGCTCCTACCTTTGAAGGTCCTCAAAGGCCATTTTCACAACATCTGTAGAGAAGCATTTTCACAACATCGTGTGGGCTAGTAGAAGGGACACCAGCCTAGTCCTCAGGAAACCCAGAGTTGAGTTTTGATTCCATTCCTCACTCAACATGTGACTGTGGGTAAGTCACCTCTCTTCTCTAGCCTTGGTTTCTGGAAAGAGCACTGGATTTGGAGTCAGAGGTTCAAATTCCCACTTGGCCACATACTACCTATGTGATACTGGTCAAGTCACTTACCCTCTTGGGCCTCACTTCTTTCATAAAATGAGAGCTTTGGACAGGTTGACTGCTAAGGTTCTTATTTAAATCTTAAATTAGTTAATTTAATTTAATCTTAAATATAAGGTTCTTCTATTTAAATCTCTGGTCACCCGATCCAGAATTGTTACAAGGAAAGCCCCTTGTAAACTGCAGAGTGGGCATTATTTCCATTTTTGTTTAATCTCCTCTCCCAGGAACACCCAGTAAAGCTATCTTGCATATCGTAGATGCTCAGTAAATGCTGAGCCTAGGGCTTGAGTTAGCTGCTGTACAACTGGCCCCAATCTCTCTTGCCTATTAAATCCAATGGCCTCTTCTCATTCTTCATTCTCATTGTCATTCAGTCACGTCTGATTCTCCATGACCCCATTTGGGGTTTTCTTGGCAGAGATCCAGCAGTGGTTTGCCATTTCCTTCTTCAGCTCATTTTGCAGATGAGGAAACTGAGGCAAACAGTTAAGTGACTTCAGGGTCACACAGCTAGTAAGTGTCTGAGGCTGAATTCGAACTCAGGAAGATGAGTCAGGCACTCACTGTATCCACTCTACCACTAAGCTGCCCCTCATCCTCATTACCTTCTGACAGTGTGAATCTTCCTCTTCTAGTAACTCCTTTCTGGGGTTTTGCTGCCTGCTTTTCTTCCTTCTTGGTCTCCTTTTCTGACTCATCATCTGCTTCCTTTTCTCAAGGCTCTCTCCTGGGTTTCTCTGTCTGTTGTTTCTGTCTACATTCACCTTAGATATCTCATCAGCTTCCATGGTTTAAAGGGTTAGCAACTTCCAAATCTAGAGCTTTGAGAAACTGGGGAGTACATAAAGCAGGGCAGCCAGGATGAAGGGCCTCAAGCCTATGCTTGGGGGTAGAAGTTGAAAGCACTAGAGATAATGCGTCTGGAGAAAAGATTTGGGAATATGAGGGATCACCTTCATCTGCTTAGCCCCAGAGGGCAGAACCAAGAGCAGTGCTGGAAAGAGGCCAATTTAGACTGGATATCCAGAAGAACTTCCTGCCCATGAGGGCGGACCCAAAGTGGAGCTAGCAGCCTTAGGAGGTGGGGGCTCCCCCTCCTTAGAAGCCAACAAACAGATGCTGGACAACCACATATCAGCCATGTCACATGGAGGATCCCTTTGGTTAGTGGCCTGGGCTGAGCCCCTTGCAGCTCAGAGACTCTGGGATTCTGCCTTAGCCTTCTGGCCTCACCACTACTTCCATCTTTGCCTGTCTGTTTCTTCATCTCTCAAATGGGGATAATAATTCCTGCCACTGGATCATGGGAGGACCAGACCCAAGTGGCATCTTGGCTTGGTGCTATCCGAGTGAGAATAATTGTAGTGAGAGAGTTCTCCAAAGTCTGCCAAGAACTCATTTGATCAGACCAATGAGCCACAGGCTAATCAATCAGCACATTAATCACCAGGAGTCGATTACTTGGGTCTTGTTCTAAACTCTAGGAGTAAATACCAAAAAAAGCCAGACACGGGAGCTTGGAAGAAACAGCATGTGCATAGCAGGGTATTTACAAGATACCTGCAGAGTAAATGCAAGGCTACCTCAGAGGAGGGCACTTCCTAAAGAGGGTGGCTTTGATCGGAACTCAAAGGAAGCCAGAAATTCTAAGTGGCAGAGAGGAGTGGGCACCAGGGACAGGCAGTACAGAGGCACACGGGCAGCAGATGCAGTCCCCGTGTGGAGGCCGGTCTGGCTAAACTGTAGAGTGTATGGAGGGCAGGAAGGTTCAAGAAGACCAGAAATACAGGAAGGGCCCAGATTGTGAAAGGCTGTAAAGGCGAAACAGAAGAGTTTCTATAATAGAGGAAGCTGCTGGAGTTTATCATGTTGTAAGCATAAGCAAGGTGGGATATTTGTTGGTATTTCTACGAACTCTTTCGGTTTCCAGGATCCATGGCCATAACAGTCTCTTGTTCCCAGGTGCCTTACTCCTTTGAACTCTGGCCCAGTTCACAGCTATAACACATCCTGTGCTGGGTCACATAGAGCCAGTTAGGTGCTGGGTGACCTAGGCTTTCGCACCTTTTGGCTCAGAGTAAATCAGGTACTGAGTCTCTGTAGGTTTTGGTGCCTTCTGTCTCTGAGCCTGTCAGTATATATTCTGGGAAATTGATGCTTTGACTGGGGCCCACTCACGGGAAGGACTCTTTGCCTGAAACCTTTTTGATTTCCTGGACGTGACTCTGGGTAACCGTTATTAAGGGGGCCTCCCCAGCTGTGAATGTGAACTGAGATGTTGATACATTTGCTTCACTTTCAGGGTGAGGACCTTTCACATGAATAAGTGGATGATGTTAGTAAAGGGGGAACCCCTAGGGTTGAATGCACAAGCTGGAATGCTGTGTATGCCTTGACTGGCACCCATCAAGGCTTGGGGGGAATCCGGGTTTGCCTCAACTGGGTCCCATTGAGGCTTGAGGGGATTTAGGGGAAGGCACCCCATTGAGATGTAGGGAGAGTTGCCCCCCCTTCTCTTCAGCCCCTGCGAGAAGGGTGATTAGGGAATGCTATAGGAATTGATGCTCAACCACCCTTGTGAGAAAATGAGATAAGGTAGGATTACTTAACCCCTCAGAAGGTGTCTGCCTGTCTGACCAGATCGAGAGTGAACCTGTTAGAGTCTGGAGTCTGAAAACTCCAGTGCTTCCCATGTGTTATCAGGTTATCTTGTCACATTAACCAAACAATTGGTGATGAGGATGGGATCTGTGCATGCTAAAGGGAAGTATGGGATGTAGTGGGACTGAGATAGTTGTCCTGGTGTTATTTTTTTGTAGCTATGGGAACCTTGTTGTAGTTTGGTTAAAGTTAACTATAGAGATAAAAGAGGAGCCAGAGAAGGTTTCTTTTGAGCTTCTCAGAGCCAAGGCCATGGCCTGCCCTCTGGCCACTGCAGGTGACAAATAAGGAGTCTGCTGGATCAGGAGTCAAACAGGTCTTGGCTATCCTTAGAGTCTTGCCACTAACAAGCTGTGTGACTCTGGGCAAATCACTTGACTTCTCTGGGCTTCTGTTTCCTCACCTACAGAATGAGAGGGATGGACCAGATCAATGGTTCTCAAACTTTTCCACAGTGGTAGAAGTCTTAAAAACTGTGGCAGAATGCTGATGGAAAAATGCTCTAAAAATATGTTTAGTGCCTATTAACAACATGAGGCTGATTTAAAACACACACACACACACACACACACACACACACACACACACACACACACACACACACGGGGTTCCTGACCACAAAATTTGAGGATACTGGACTGGAACAAGAGTCCTTGCAGCTTTAGCAATAAAGTGGATTCCATGCATGAGAGACACGTTGTGAACACAAGATGGCAACAGGGAGTTAGGAAAGGGATGTTTGGAAGGATTTTCTTTTTTTTGTAACATTGAAAATTATTAGAAATAATTTTCATATCATAAGGCTTTATCGGAAACAATAAAGTGAAAGTGAAAGAATCAGAAATACTTAACCTGAAAAAAGAGAAAAATAAAAGTTTCTGAAATTGTAGAAATTGAATCACTGGGACATAAAAAATGAGGGTGGTGCAATCCTGACCTGGCATTTACCTCTGGTAATTCACTCACCTTCTCTGGGCCTCAGTTTCCTCTTTTGTAAAGTGAGGAAGGTGGATCAGATGCCCAGGTCCTTCTAGCTCTGAATCGATGATGCTGTTGTGGTTGTCTTCAGATTCTCAAAGACCCGTTATGAAAAGACCATGTGATCTGCTTGGCCCCAGAGGACAAAATAGGACCAATAGGTAAATGTCATGGGAAAACAGATTTTAGCTCGTAATCAGAAAGGGCTTTCTGACAATGAAAGCTATGCCACAAGGGAGAGATTTCCCTTTGGGAGGTAATGAGCTGTAGAAGTATTCGAGCAGAGCCTACATTAAACTCAGACACGTGCATCACAGAAGAGATTTCTGCACTAGCAGAGAGATTAGACCAGATACTTCCTGAAGTCCCTTTCTTCTTCTTTCTCTCTGGAGTGTGTGGAGTACGGGGACCCCAAAAATCTCCTCCCCAAGAAAAATCAAAAGTCAGAGGCATCTTGAGGAAGGAACAGGAAGTTTTATTCTCTTCTCCTGCAGGAAGAGGGCAGTCCTTTCTATGGTGGGGACAAGGAGAGGAGGCGGGTTACAAAAGACAGAATAAGAATTTATACCCTAAGGCAGTCAAGCCCTGTTTCCCCTGGCAGTCCCTTCTCCCATTGACTAAGAGGTGGGCTCTCAGTCTTGGCGTGGAAATCTAACCCAAAGGTAGCCCGCCACTATCTCTGCTGAGGGGAGGGGAGGGGGGCGGGGAAGGACAGGAAGGTCTTATTTGGTAAATGCCAAAGCAAGGGAGGGAAAAGGTCACAAGCAAGGGTGGGCGTCAAAAACTCCTGAAAGGGGCCTCATGCTAATGACAAGGCAAGGGGGGAAGGGTCCTAGGTTGTATAAACCCAGGCCTCAGGTCTGTCCAGTCTTACAAAAGTCTATCTCTGGTTTCCAGATAGTTTCTCCCTTCTCATTCTGAGGAGTCTTCACAGAGGGTGCAGAGAATGTACCCCACTCAGGAGTTTGCGGCCTTGACTGGGCTATTTCTCACTCTGGAACTTCCCTTGGTGCTCAGCATCTTCTCACCCCAGAGCAACATCTCTCTAACTTGCTAGCTCCCTTCTCTCATAGCTGGCTTCCTTGAGAAGGGGAAGGAGGAGAGGTCCATTTTGCAGGTGGGCCTAGGCTGGCCAGTCTTCATTCCCGTCCCAGAAGCTGTGCTTCTGACTCTCCTCGCCTCCACCCTCAAGTTGGACCTTCCTCTCCCTTCCCCTTTTCAACTCCATTTTAAGTATTATCTGCCCTCTTTAGAATGTAAGCTCCTTGAGGGCAGGCACTATCCTTTAATCCTGGCATTTAGCATAGTGCCTAGCATACAGTAAGCATTTAATAAATGCTTGATGCCTTTCAGATCCCAGAGAGTCTAAGAAATAAGATAAGAGACACAAGATAAGTCTTGAGGATTATCAGATAAGGGGCAAAAAGGGAACCATTACCCCTGGTTCTTCCCTCTGGGCCAAGCAGAACAAGGGTAGCCCCTCCTTTTGAAAAGGTTTATCTAGAGAGGGTGGGGTTGCGTGAGACCCCAAAATACCAACATGCCAGGTCCTGCGGAAAGAATTCCACTCAAGTCTTCTCAGCCAAAGAAAAGTAAAGTTTATTAGAAGTTCGCCTGTATTGGACACATAGCAAGTCTGTGCTAGAAAACTATGACGCTCTCGGAGCAAGTCTGTGCTAAGCTATTTCTATGGGACTCTCACACCACATGGAGGGAAGATGGGGTCTTATATACAAAGGATCTAGGAGTGGTCTAGAGGAGGAGTTTGGGGAGGGTCTTCAGGAAGAGTTAATGAGGTCAATGCAAGAGTGGATTGGTATTTTGATAGGCTCAAGGGTGGGAAGCAGATGGACAATGGAGGGCCAGGCTAGTAACCAGGTTTGGGCCCAGCCACAATGAAATACTTACGCTTCTGCAAATGCCTCATCAAGTGGGAAGATTCAATCAGACTTCCAGGGGTTTCCCAGAGCCTGTACTTCAAAGATTCAAGGAGAACTCAAGGGGGGGTCCCAGAGCCTGCACCTCATCACTTTCACTAACTGTAGTGCCCCTCTCCAACCCCCCTGCCCTGCCAGGCTTCTCTTCTCCAGGCTAGCCATCTCCAGTTACTCCAACCAATCCCCTTTTCACCAGGAATTGCACCCTTTCACAACGTACATGAGATCCTAACTTTGGAACTGGAAGGAACCTGAGAGATGGTTCTGAGCTAAACTCCTCATTTTAGGGATGAGGAAAGGAGAGATAGCTGGACCAGATTCAAACAGCAAAGGAGTGTCCATTTGGAATTGGAACACAGATTCCTGACTCTGCCTCCAGCACTTGGCCTCCTGGGATATGATCCATCTGTGATGGAGATGTGATTCACGCTGGACCCCTAAAAGAAAAGACCATGTCTTTGGGATCTGGGCCCAAAAAAGGAAAAGCCCCTGGACTTTCCCACACAGCCCGGATCCCTGGCATTCACCTAAGGCAGAGCCCATCCCACTAATACTTTCAATTGTACTTTCTTAGTGGCTCCAATCCCAATCTTCTGTTCCCTATTACCTCTGACCCAGCCCAGCCCTTCATTGTCTGTTACCTCTGGGTCACCCCAGGCTATTGGCCACTCCTAGATCACATTCAGATCTTCCCCACAGTCTTTCTGTGTAAAAGGCCTATCTGACCCCTATTAAACTGCTCTGATTCTTAAAAGGTGCCCACTTCTATTGGTGATACAATAAACCTTGTCTCTGACTGAAAGGCTTGAGTCAAATTCTTTCTAGGCCAACCTGTGCCTTGTGCCCTTGAATTTCAGGGTTCCCAACGCTGCTAGACCACACAGGTCATGGAGATGGTAGGAAACCAATGCTCTTTCACCAGCGTCCCCCATCCCTTTCTACCTGTCCATAGTGCTCCCCTCTATAGAGTCTGCAATCCAGTCGTGTTGACCATCTTGTTCTGGACACACAATCCTCCCTCTCCCATTTCCGTATCTTTGCATTCGCTAATCCCTATGTATTATGGATATTACCCATGCCTAGAATGTTCTCCCTCCTCCCCCTGCCTCTCAGTATCCCTGGTTTTCTTCTAACCTTAGCTCAGACACAACCTTCGGAAGCAAGAGGTGTTTCCTGGTCTGTGCTGCAGCCTGGTGGTGCCTTCCCCTCGACAATGACCTTGTTTCCACTCTGGATTATTTCCGGTGGTGTTCGGTCATTTTTCAGTTGTGTCTAACTCCTCGTGACCTCATTTGGGGTTGCCTTTTCCATCTCCATTTTTCAGATGAGGAAACTGAGGTAAACAGGGTTAAGTGACTTGCCCACACACAGGGTCACACAGGTGGTAAGTGGATTTGAACTCAGGAAGATGAGTCTTTTTGACTCTGGGCAGGCACGCCATGAGATGCCATCGAGCTGCTGTTTATTTGTATGTTGTCTCCTATGTGAGGATGTGGGCTCTTGGGAATCAGAAATTGTGGTTTTTCTTTATTCAGCAGCCCCTCTGGGCTTGTTCTCCCAACCCAGAGGGCAATGGACTGATTCTTCCTTCAGGTTTCTAGGGGCACCTCTAGGCTTTGGGGTGGTTTTCTAGAACTGTTGATCTGCAGCTTCCATCTGGCCTGTTCTCCACCTCCATTGATTATCAATTAGTCAGCTGGAGTTAATTAGCTTGGAAATGGATATTTACTTAAGTGATATTTCAGGGTTCTGTAGTAAAAAGAATTGGTTAAAAACAAAATCTGGGCCATCCTATCTCACCAGTATAGAAAGAGGCTAGGGAACAGTGGGCTGATTCAACTAAGGTGTCTGGGGGTTGTTCACACCTAGTCCGTACCTCTGACTGCCTTGCCTCTCCATCAAAGAGGTGTTCCCACCTGACAAAGACATAGGCTTAGAGAATTTTGTTATATTCATTGAAGCTGAGGACTGTGGGATACTACTTTTACATTTGTGTCCCCAAACTTAGCACAGTGCCTAGTACATAGAAAGGGCTTAGTAAATGCTTGTTTATAACTTCAGGTTCCACAGAAGGATTGCCACACTGCTTTTCCCTCTGCCTCATCTTCAAGGTAGGGAAAGGAAAGGATGGCATAGGGATAAGGTTCAGGGGAGGTAAGACAGAGTTTCTGACCTGTGTACAAGAAGGGAAGCCAAGGAGCCTAGACCAGCCTGGCTTTTGCCTGGGGCAAAAGAGCCACATCCTTCCTGGGAAGAGAGCCAGTATAAACTGCAAAGCCAGGCTGGGTTTGCACCAAGGTATCACAAATCAAGGGGTTGAGATTGCCAAGGAAAACCAGTCCTGGCACATGTTTGGGACACAGGGTCAGTGCTAAATCAGGAGAGCAGAGGGGAATGCCAAGAAACTGACAGTCTGGCTCAACCTGTCTCTTCTCTGGCTTCTTATGGCAGCTGCTGGTGTTTACTGCCACCTTCCCCACCCCAATGCCTTTGGTACTGATGAGCTGGCACAAGTAGCCCTGTCATGCCGCTGCTTTCTGGAAAAGGGCTTAGACTAGAAGGAAGGAAACTGCCTGGAGATGTAGGCAGACCAGGGCTGGGATACAGAGGATTTCTGAGTCCCATTCCCCCCCAAAGGTGCCAAAGATTAAGTCTCCACCAGCCTCCTCAGGCTTCCCAGGGGATGTCCTGTCCCCAGGGAGAAAACATTCAAGGCTTCTTTTTCCTCCTCAGACCATGCTACCTCCACCCCTGCCTTCAATCTCACTGGGGACTGTATCCCCGGAATCACCTGCAAGCTTAGAGTGTACCCCCAGAATGAGCTGCAAGCTTAGACTGCACCCCCAGAATCACCTGCAAACTTGGACTGCACCCCTGGAATCACCTACAAGTTTAGAGTATACCCCTGGAATCACCTGCAAGCTCAGAGTGCACCCATGGAATCACCTGCAAGCTCAGAGTACACCCCTGGAATCACTCTGATAAATGGGTTTTCTCCTTATCCCAACTCTCCGGCTGCTTTCAGCCAACGAGAAGTGTAACTGAAGGACCTCTTTCATTTTGAGAAAGCATCCCCTTATTGGCCACTGACTGAGGGGACCTTTAAAAGGGAGTGACTCCATCCCTGGATCTCTCTCCTCTTCTCTTTCTGGCTGCAGATCATTTCAGGACTGTTTCAAGCTACTTCCTGTGAGAGGTGAAAAGGGACGGCTCCCCTTGTATGCCACCCCAGCTTCCATGTGACTATAGGTGCACACACACACACACACACACATACACACGTACACGCACACACATGTACACGCACATGCGCACACACATACACACGTACACACATACACATGTACATGCACACACACATACGTGTACACACATACACATGTACACGTACATACACACACGTGCACACGCGCGCACACATACACATGTACATGCACACACACGTACACGCACATGTGCACACACGTGCACACACATGCACACATACACGCACATGCACATGTGCACACACGCATGCACACGTGCACGCACACACATACACACGTACACACATGCACACACACGTACACGCGCACACATGCACACGTACACGTGCGCACACATGCACACGTACACGTACACACACATGCACACACACGTACATGCACACACACGTACACGCACATGCACACACACGCACACGCACACAGATGTGTGTCTATTTGTTGACTTTATATTTACCATTCAATTGTTTTAGATTTTCTCTTACAGATTCTCTCCCTCTTCCTAGACATCCAGAAAGTAAGACATACAAAACCCGTTACAAATGTGTACAGACAGTTGTTTTTACATAAATTCCCATTGCAAATGCAACTTCAAAGAATTCTGAAAGAAATGTACATTCCCCCCAAAAACCCCGTGTTAACTTTACTATACGGTGCTGTGTTCTCTCCCTTCCTGTCCTTCAGTTCAGCCCGGGGGCCTTATATTCCCCCCTCCAAAAAAAACCAACCCTAAAAAAATCCCTCCAAATGAAGCAGAAGAATGAATGGTAGGAGAGACCCTGGAGAGACCTTTGTCTGCCCTGCTCTGCCCGCCCACCCACGTGTCTGGCCCTGCTTGTCTGTCTTCTCTCTGCTCAGGTACCTCCTGTCTGCCCCAGGCCTTTGTGTCATCCATACTCTCCTGTCTTTGTCCAGTCTGGCCCAAAGTGTCTGCCCAGGTATGCCCATGCCCTCCCTCCATTGGCATGTATCCCCCTTCCTGCCTACCTGCCTCCCTCCCTTCGTTGCATTATGGGGGGAAAACACTGTAGGTAGAAGTCTGCAGGATGATCCGCTTATATAAAGTGGGCGCTGTCTGTATACCACTAGGCCTGGGAATCAGGAAGATCTGGTTTCAAACCTTGCCTCTAACACTTTACTGGCCCTGTGACCATGGACAGTCCACTTGTATTTCTCTGGTCCTTGATTTACTCATCTGTAAAATGGAAGAGCCCCATTCTTCTCTCCAAGACTTACCTACTCAGTCATCAGTGAGATAAAATCAGTCTAGCTTGACATCACAGACATACTGACCCCCTTCCCAATCAGTAAAAGGAATGCAGGTAACATTTTGGTTTCTTCTTTGGTCACTTTGGGGACAGGAGATGAATTAGTGCTGTGAACTTCCTTTAAGAGATCTGCTTTGTACAGAAACAGCAACAATAGCAGCAGCAGCAGTTACAGCTGAGGGCAGACCAGGACAATCCAAGATGGCAGCACCTGAAATGATTGCCTTGGATGATTCACAGAAGTTCAGACATAGAAAGATCCTTGAAAGTCATCTGGTGCAACGCACACCTGCACCCCTGACAGATGCTCCTCCAAGGTCTGATGAAAGCCCTCAAGGGAGGTAAAGCTACAGCTACTGAAGGCAGCCCCTTCCAAAGCTCTCACTTCTGCAGTGGGAAGGGGGAGTTCCCTTCCCCAGGCTGGCTGCTGTCAGTGCTCAGCGGAGAGACTAGTAAAAGCAAGCCTATTCCCACCATCTAAGCAAGAAAGCCCCCATTAATTTAGACTCATAAACCTTAACTGGTTAGAGTTGAGTAGGGCTTTGGAACAGGGAATGTCAAAACTGGGAAGGACCTGAGAACAGGGGATTTCAGAGCTGGGAAGAGCCTGAGAAATCATCTAACACGTTCACTTCACAAAGGAGAAAATGTAAAAGTAAATGAATATTTTGCATGAGAACCTCAGGAAAAAATATTGAGGCTCTAACGGGAGCACAGGCCCTATCCAGATTGTTCCACTTTATCAACAGGGATTCCAAGCTCCCATAGATGCTGTGGCACCTGCTGACTGGACTTTTGTGTGAGATTGGATGAGCTCTGCACTAGTCATCAGGAGATCTGGGTTCAAGTCCTGAATCTGACACCCATATGCTGTGTGACCTTGGTTGCAATGCTTGACCTCTCTGGCCTCCTTTGCCCCTTAAGTAAAATGAGGGGGTTTGACCAGATGATAATCTAAGGCCCTTCCAGCTCTAACATTCTGTGGTTCTAGAGGCAGCTAGGTGGTCTAGTGGATAGAACTCTGGGCCTGGAATCAGGAAGGTCCAAGTTCAAATCCAGTCTCAGATACTTACTAGCTGTGTGACCCTAGGCAAGTCACTTCACCTCTGACTCAGTTTCCTCAGCTGTAGAGTGAGAATAATAATAGCGCCCATCTCCCAGGGTTGTTGTGAGGAACAAATGAGTTGATATTTGTAAAGTGTTTCACCAACTTTAAAGCACCCCCAGGTGTTCCCTGTTTAGAACCTATAGACTCCCTCAAGTCAAAAGCTAGGTCTTTGGGGGCGGGTAGGTGGCACACTGAATAGAGCACCAGCCTTGGAGTCAGGAAGACCTGAGTTCAAATCCGGCCTCAGACACTTAACACTTACTAGCTGTGTGACCTTGGGCGAGTCACTTAACCCCAATTGCCCCTCCGAAAAAGAAAGCAAAAAAAAAAAAAGAAGCAGCTAGGTCTTCTTAATATTCTTTATGCTCTGCTTCCTGCCCTTCCCTGAGGATCTTTCTCGTGCTGCAGACAGGAGCCCTTGTCACCTTGGTGGAGCTGTGAAAACATCCATTCCCATCACCCCCTGCTCCCTGACTGGGGTCATCTCAGCACAAACAGGGAAGCCGGAGGATCCAGCCAAACTCTAAGGTCAAGGACAGACACGGGGCTCATGTTTCTTGCTAAGTGATTTCAGGTCTGAGCAAAGACTTTGTGACTGCTGAAGCAGCCAGTGGGATCTGAAGCTTTATTCAGAGTGGAGAGCAAAGAAGGGGCCAGTCCTGTTGCCTCCCCCTGGTCTTTCCCAAGGTCCAGTTCTGGGCGCTATAGTTTAGCATAAGGAATCTCAAAGAAGGGCTTTGCTGACTGTCAGTACCTGAAAAAGGCAGGAATGTGTTTGGGGGGCAGGGACGGGTGCCCATGGGAGAGGAAGATGTGCTGTTGACTCTGCTCCCTGGCTTAGCTTTGTCTCTATAGCTTAACTATCCCATCTCACTTCTTCTATGTGGGAAAGCAAAAGGGGGTTGGAATTGAGAGACTGGGGATCCCCAGAACCCAGGAGTTCTGGCATTTTGTTGGTGTATTGGGAGTATAGCCTCTAGCATAGAGGCTTTCTCAAACTCAGATAGAAACAGGGCCATGAAACGATACCTAAGGCTACCTACAAGCCACATAGTGACTTAGAAAACCGATTATTAACATTATCTATGTTTTATTGTATTTTTATTTATTTTGTTAACAATGTCCCCATTTTTATTTTTTATTTTAAATATTTTTATATTTAATACTTTAATAATATCTTAAAATGTTATTTTATATTTTAATTTGATTTGACTGCACTCGAGAATGTTGTGGGCTACATACTTCCCTGCTGCCATGTGTTTGAAACCTTCGGTCTAGCTACTAGAGACAGCTAGAGAGACAAAGGGAATGCCCACCCTAAGTTAGAGAGAAGTACTTGTTCAAAGTGGCCAGGAAATGGAGTTCAAAGAGAGGCTTAGGCCCCAAACGGGGCTGACTGTTTCGCTGAACATGCTTGGCTCCATGGGCAAGGAATTTCCTGATGAGGGAAATGAAAAGCCTGTTCTAGCCAGGAATCTGAAAGGGAAAAATGTTTTACTGTTCCTAAAGAAAAAAGAACTGAGTGGTTGAGTTTTTTCTCTTAGACACATACTGGGTCATACAGTAACATGTGGTAAGGGCTGTTACTCTGGAATAAACATAGAGAGCCTACGGACTTTAAAAGAGCAAGACAGAGCCTACTCTTCCCCCGAGTTACACCCTAGCTAAAGCCAGAAACTTCAAATAGAAGGATTCTCCGCAGCTACATGTCCGTTGCAGTAATATTTGACAGTGATTGGCAGATATAATGCACTCTGTGGAGCCATGTCTGGCAGAAACCAAGCATTCAGTGGGGCAGTGCCAGTACAGACAATATTAACTGCACTAAAAGAAACAATGAAAATGACTAGATCAGAGAATCATGAAACAACTTATATGAACTGATGCAGAGCGAAAGAAGTAGAACCAGGAAAACAATATAAGTGTGATAGAGGCTAAATTAGAAGTTGTGTTTCAGGGATTGTGGGGTAGAGCTGCCTTAGAGATTTCCAGGGCCTCCAGGGACATGTGTGACTCATCAAGGAAGGGCTTGAACTTTGAGATAAAAAAAAGAAGCCATCTTATTTTTGTCCACTGAGTCAGAAGAGCCAGTTCTTTGTATCTTTAATAGGACGTGATTAGTCTTCAGTTGTGCTCTTCTCTTCCAGTTTCAGATCATATCAAGATCCTCTTTTCTTCTCCATCCATGGGGAAGGGGTGAGGGGAGGCTAGCAAAGCAGCTACTGGCCACAGGGCAGCTAGAGCTGGGACTTGGCAAGGTGAGTTTGAGCCTGGGCCTCTGGCTGCCTCTCCTTTGTGTTTCCTTGCCTGATCCTATATAAGTCAGTCAATCAACAGAAATTTATGACATAATAGCAATCTTGAGAGGAGTTGAGGCAGTTATTTGTGAGTCTGAGAGGTCCAGAGGTCCTGGGTCCTCAGTCAGTGAAGGCTGCAGTTTGGAAGGAATCTCCAGGAACACTCTAGTGAAGGAAGTGACTCTGCCCTGAGGGATTCCTGCTTTGTTGTTGTTTGTCCTTCCTTTTCAAAGATAACCAGGGACTTCACCAACATCTTGACTTGCAAGTGTGTTGAATTTTAGTGTTAAACAGACACACAGTCATCAACCTCACTGTCTTCCAGAGTCGCGAGAGTCCGGTGGCAAAACAAGTCAAAACGATTGGCCCATGGGGCGGCTAGGTGGCACAGTAAATAGAGTGGCAGCCCTGAAGTCAGGAGGACCTGAGTTCAAATCCGGCCTCAGACATTTAACACCAAACTAGCTGTGTGACCCTGGCAAGTCACTTAACCCCAATTGCCCTACCTTCCCCACTCCAGAAAAAAAAAAGAAAAAAAATGATTGGCCCGGGATGGACTAGATGACCTTGGTGTCTTCAACATCTGACCGAGCTCTAAGTACTCCACCATGCCTGCTTCAGCCTCCTTAGTGGCCATTGGAACAAATTGTTCAAATTGTTCTCATTCGCCCATTCTACCTGGGGAAGTCTTCACATGCTTGGAAAAGACATCCCCTTAACTCACCAATGGGTTTGAGGCCTGACTCCCCACACCCCAGCTTAGCTGTCTGCCAGGACAGTGTTACTGGAGTATGCTTCTACACATGCTACCCAGTATCATGCTTCCTGATATTGTTAGACCACCTGAATGACCACCAAGCAAGAAGAGCCAGTAAGTCTTTAAAGGGAAATTGCTTCCTCGTGTCAAAGCACTGACCCTTCTTCACAGCTGTCCATGGGGGTGTCTGGGCATTCCTAGGGGAGAGCTGGTGCACACTCCCTGGGGCAAGCTCCAATTCAGTCCCCTCCAAATACACAATGACTACAACAATGTGCATGGAGACGCCACACACAACTAATGAAACTGAATGCTGTGTAATTAATAATAATCATAGTTCATGGCCTACTTCTTGTTCAGTCGTTTCGTGACCCCATTTGGGGTTTTCTTGGCAAAGATACTAGAGTGGTTTGCCATTTCCAGCTCTATGACATTATGCAGCACCTACTAAGTGTCAGGCACTGTATTCATTGCTTTAATTTTATCCCATTTGATCCTTACAACAGCTGGGAGGTAGATGCTATTATCCTCATTTTATAGTTGGGAAACTGAGGCAGGCAGAGATCAAGTGATCTACCTAGGGCCACATAGCTGTTAAGTGTCTGAGGCTGGACTTGAACTCAGGTCTTCCTGATAGCAGGACCAGCACGCTGTACACTGTGCTTGAATAAGACATAAGAAAATACACCTCCCTTCCTCTTTACAGTCCTCTTTGAGGGACTGTGGGTGTCAAATATTGTCTGTGCTCTCAAATTAGGTTCATGTGTTGATTAATTTTGTCAAACTGCATTTTTTTCTTTTTCCTTTCTATTCTTTGCTGTAAAGCAATGGTTCTCAACCTTCCTAATGCTGCGACCCTTTAATACTTGTATTTGGGTGTGTCTGCATGTGGGCGGACCTGCCTGGAGACAGATAGAGGAGCTGTGTCTCAGTTCCTAAGACCATCAGAAATATGTGTTTTGACCCCTGTAAAAGGGTCGTTCAACCCCCAAAGGGGTCATGACCCACAGGTTGAGGACCACTGTTATAAGGGATGGGTAGGGTAAAGAGAATATATATAATATATATACACATATATGTATGTGTGTGTGTGTGTATGTACACCTACCAACTCAGCTGGTAGCTTGTCCTTCTCTAGGACCTCTTGTACTGCCCTAGACTCTTCTGCCCCTGTCTTCTCAGTGATGAAATTTCTTCAGTGGGGGCCCAGAATCAGGAGGGAGCTGCCATCAGGACCAGCTCGAGTAGGTCAGATGTGGTGGTTCAATTGCACATTGAGAAGGGGAATCTTCTCCCATAGACACCAGAATATCCCCGGCAGCAGCACTCATGACAGCAAGGAACAGGAAATCAAGTAAATGCCATCAGTTGGGGGAACGGCGGGACAAATTGTGATCCATGAGTGGGACGCAATATGGTTGAGAAATGATAGATTTTCTGAATGCAGAGAAACATGGAAAGAGCTACATGAAGTAAAGCAGAGAGAAGCCAACAGAGCCAAGAAAACAAGATATACAACGAGGTCAACAAGAAAAATGGAGAGAGTAACCACCAGAACTCACAACTGAATATTGCAGCGTTACGGAAAGCAAACGTGGCTCCCAGAAAGAGCTACGAGAAGACGGCGCAGCTCACCGGTGAGCAGAGGCAGGAGGACCTGAGTTCAAATTTGGCCTCAGACACTTAATACATACTAGCCATGTGACCTTGGGCAAGTCACTTAACCCCAATTGCCCTGCCCTCCCCCCTCCAAAAAGCAAAAAAAAATGTTCTTTGCTATATAGGATAACTCTCTGGAGAGGGAAGAGGGGGAAAGATGCTGGGAGAAATTTAGATTAAAAAATAAATAAATAAATTTGTTTTTAATTTTCTTTGTAAAGTGTAGGTTTTTAGACCCTAATATGCTTGTGTCAAGCCTATAATTTACCTTTTTGCATCTTCCTCCTTCTGTTGGTCATGGTTCTATACTCTGCCACATGACAATCTTTTTTTAATATTTTATTTTTTCCTAATTACATGTAAAAACAATTTTTAACATTTATTTTTGAATTTTGAGTTCCAAATTTTTTCTCTCCTTTCCCTCCTCCCTCCCTGAAACAGTAAGCAATTTGATAGAGGTTATATATGTGCAATCCACATGACAGTCTAAGAAGACATCATCATTTCTTCAAAGAAGAAACAAAACAAAAAGGAGAGCAAATTAGGCTGCTTCACTCTGCATTCAGACTCCATAATTTTCTCTAAATTTGGATAGCATTTTCCACCATGAGTCTTTTGGAATTGTCTTAGATCCTTGCATTGCTGAGAAGAGCTAAGTCTATCAAAGTTGGTCATTATACAATGTTACTGTTACTGTATACAGCGTTCTCCTGTTCTGCTCATTTCACTAAGCATCAGTTCATGTAATTCTTTCCAGGTTTTTTTTCTGAAGTCCACCTGCTCATCATTTTTGATAGCACAGCAGTATTCCATTACATTCATATACTGCAACTTGATCAGCCATTCCCCAGTGGATGGATGTCCCCTCAACTTTCAATTCTTTGCCACCACAAAAAGTACTACCATAAATATTTTCGCACATGTGGGTGCTTTTCTTTCTTTCTTTTTTTTTTTAATGACCTCTTTGGGATACAGACCTAGAAGTGGTATTGCTGGATCACTAATCAGCTTCCTTTTTTGCTCTTGTGGTAGAGACTTCCATAAATATGCTAAACATCCCTTGTATCAACAGTCTTTCTAGACTGTTTCTGTTTCTAGAAACTCAAACCCTGAGATCTCTGGTCCAGTAAAGCAGACTCTCTTCTATCCAGGGACCAGCCAGCTGTTCTTTGGGCTTACTCAGCAAATTTCTTTTCCTTATTAAAATGTTAAAGAGGGGGAAGTGGTGGCCTTTATTTTTTAAGGAAGTCATGTTCATTAACTCATATAGTTAATAATAGATGTCCTAACTTCCCTCCCCACATTTCCTGGGACAGAATAATAATCTTTTAAAAGATGCAAGAGCCCTTTTTATAGAAAACATCCAAGACTTCTGCTGAAATACCTGGATCTACTCTCCCTTTACTTCTCCCCTCTTCCCCACTCCCTTCCCCACCTCCTTCTCCTTTCTGCCTTATAGAAATAGAGACTTTCTGAATGTCCGAGACTCTAGAGCAGTGGTATCAAATTCAGATAGAAACTGGAGATCTTGCAGCAGCATATTAACTTAGAAAATCATATATTACTATTATCTGTTATATTGTGGTTTTTGGAGGGCAGTTAGTGGCGTAGTAGATAGAGAGCCAGGCCTAGAGTCAGGAGGACCTGAGTTCAAATGTGGCGTCAGAGAAAATGACCAGCTGTATGATCCTGGGCAAATCACTTAACCTTTTTGTCTCAGTTTCCTCATCTGTGAAATGAGTTGGAAGAGCAAATGGCAAACCACTCCAGTATCTTTGCCAAGAAAACCCCAAATGGGGTCACGAAGAATCAGGCATGACTGAACATCAAAAAATCTGTTTTTTATTTATTTTGTTAAGTATTTCTAAGTTACATTTTAATCTGGGGGTTTTGTGGGCTACTTGTTTGACCCCTCTGCTCTAGAAGTCCTGTCTGCCAGGGGGTAATTCAGCCTTTTCTTAAACTTCTCCCCTCACAGAGAACCCCCAAACCTCCCTGACCATACTCTCCAATGTCAGCTCCAGTTGTTGTTTCTTCTTCAGTGCCCTGTACATAGTAGGCATTTAATAAATGCATGTTGAATGATTGATTGATCAATTGGCTGCATATAGCGATATATGTACATGTTGTCTCCTCCAATAAAAAGGAAGCTCCTGATGGGCAGAGACCATCTCACTCTTGCCTTTGTTACCCCAGTAGCAGCACAGTGTCTGGTATACAGTAGGTGCTTGATAAATAATGCTTGTTGATTGATTGCCTGATATTGAGCTAACATTTGCTCTCTGTAAATTCTCCTCGTTCATCCTTTTTATGACCTCTGGGGCCAAGCAGGACAAGTCTGATCCTCTTATATGTGTGTCTTTCAGACATTCAAAGACAATTATCCTTTTTCCCCTGACTCTTCTTGACAGTTATCCTTGGTCCTCCCAGGCAACGCAGCCTTCCCCTTCCAGTTATCTTCCTTCTACTGATCTGTGTATTGTATGTACCTTAGTACTGTCTTTCACAAACTCTTATTGGGTGAGCAGCAGAAGAGTTAATTAGCTTTTAGAAAAGAGTATTTACTAAGGTAGTACAGAACATTCCCCCCAGTTGGGACTCCACTCTCCCCTAGCACATACAAGGTCCCTTGAGAAGAGCTGAGGGCTAATGAGCCCAAAGGGTAACTCACCCTTCTGGTTATTCCCCTTCGTGGAGTCCTCATGAAGCTACACACCCAAGGAGTAGCTTTGTGCTGGGCTCCAGGTGCTGGGGCTTTTGCAGAGTCCTGAAGCTGCCTTCCTTTGTTGTGCATAGCTCTGGTGAGACCCACAGCTGCAACTGGGGATCCCCATCGAGGACACAGATTGTTGCAACTGCTGCGCTTTTGTCGGCATTCCCACACACAGTGGGTACTTAATAAATGCTTGATTCCCCTCTTAGGCTGTCAGAGCCTCCCAGCTCAGACCCTACTTATAGCTGGCCCCATCTAGCTAACCATGTCATCTTCCTGCTGGAGTTCCAATCCCATCCTTTCCACCTCTCACTTTGGGAAGAGTAGTGAAATCAACACTGCAATGACAACGAACATTTATTAAGTGCCAGGCTCTGTACAAGAGCTACAAAGAAAGGCAAAAATAGGCCCTGCCCCCAAGGGCTTTACATTCTAATGGTGGAGACAACAGATACATATAGGTGTAAGGGAAACATTGTTTCAGGAAAAGTGAGTTAATTGACTGCTCTATGACCACACT
This sequence comes from Pseudochirops cupreus, assembly GCA_028627135.1. Classification (NCBI taxonomy): domain Eukaryota; kingdom Metazoa; phylum Chordata; class Mammalia; order Diprotodontia; family Pseudocheiridae; genus Pseudochirops; species Pseudochirops cupreus. The sequence goes on along the minus strand of CM053584.1, from coordinate 22,528,758 downwards.
CCCTGGGACTTTTCACTTCTCTGGTATTGTCTTTCCTTATTAGAACTTAGATCCCCTGAGGTCAGGGCCTGGCTTGCTTGTGCATTTATATACAACGCAGTGACAGAGAAGCATGGATATTTATTCATTCATGTGTTGACGTTTTATTACATGTATACTTTCTCATTCATGCTGCTGCTGCAGCTGACATTGAGGTCTGATGCCAGAGCTCAGGGTGGGTCCCAGTAAGGCTTCTCCTGTCTGTATTAATACTAGCCTGAGGACTTCCTTCATACTTTCAACATTTGAGTCTTCACCCTTCTAATGCTGGAGATTCAAGACCCCAGAAGACTCATCCATCCAGTGACAAAAGCCACAGCTAGCCCATGCACCAAGATATAGGACCTTTCATGGTTAGCTATGGAAAATCCTAGCCCACCTACCCCTGTCTCCTAGGATTGGGAGAAGCTCCAGTCCAGTTCCCTAGCTAGGCCCTTGCAGTCCATTATCTCAGAGTTGTGGAGCAGTAAGAAAATCTATTTTATTACAGCTTAGAATACAAGTCAGGAAAAGGCTTCTTTCTGTACTTTGTCAGGGCAGAGAAAAGCATCAGCTGGAGCTTAGGGAAGTGTGTGTCTCTCCAGGGCAAACAGACTTCTGAATAGGGGCTATTTCCCATTGGTATTTATAGAATACAGAAAACACATAGTCATGTTGGCTTGACAACTGGTCGGCTGCTGGCCTTGGGGCAGCTTGTTGTGTTCCTCAGGAGGGGAAAGAGACTTTAATCTGCTCATCTGTTGTTGACCTCAGAGGCCCAACCTAGGTGAACACTGTCTTTGGATTGTTCTTGCACAAGAATTGGGCAAGGATACAAGAAGGCAAAACACAAGCGTTAGATGGGGCTGGCTACCCTCCACATAGAGGCTGATTCTAAAATGTCATTCCTCATGTCAAGAAAGGAGAACCCCAGGTGCACCCTGTCTTCCACCATAGTGGGGAGTGGGATTGTGGGAGGAGGCAGCTAAAGGTAGACTCCATTGGCTTTGTCTCACATGTCATTTGTTAATTAATGCTTTCTCTTTTTATTCTTTTTGGCAAGCATTGGGTTAAGTGACTTGTCCAGGGTCACACAGCTAGTAACTGAGGTCAAATTTGAATTCAGGTCCTCCTGACTGTACCCACTGTTCCAGCTAGCTACCATGATTAATGCTTTCTAGTTAGCCCCATGCTGAGTAAACTATTAGGAGATCATAAAGTAAATCATTCTTAATCTTACTTCAGTGTGAGGTCGCATGTTAGATTCCGGCTGATCCAAAGAGAAAAGTAGGGGCTCAGAGCATGGTGAGTAATTTTCATCCTCAAATCAGGTAATTTCCCAGGGTAATGGTCAGGAGATCTCTTATAGCCATTTTACAGAGTAGGAAAATAAGTTTTGAAAAGGTTAAGTGACTTTGGAGTCACCCAGTAAGCATAAAAGTCAAGATTCAAACTCAAGCTGTCCAGTGCCCTTTTTGACTCCACCATGCTGACCCTCTTGTGACATGACTCCCCTGGCTGTACCCCAGTTTGTGCCTAGGAATATGTGGCTCCCAAGACTGAGTTCAGTGGCCCAGATGGAATCCCATCCCAGCAGAGGGGGATGGGACTATCAGTTGCCTCACTAAGGACATGAGATTTGTACTCATGGAGTCTGAGATCCCATTAGCTGCTTCAGCAACCACAAAGTCTTTGCCAGGCCTAAGATCATTTAGCAAGAAACATGAGCCCTGTGTCTGTCCCTGACCTTAGAGCTTGGCTGGGTCCTCCAGCTTCTTTTTTTGTGCTGAGATGACCCCTAGTCAGGGCATATGGACATGATGATAATGAACAGAGATGCACAGTCAGTCAGTCCAGGGCCTCCTGGGTGGAGCTAGCTGTAATGAGGCACTCTAGGGGATAGGAGTGGGGAGTTAGGAGAATTGGCATAGGCCAGCACTCTTGCCTTTGGGGAAGTGTCAGTCTGGTCGGAGAATTTAATATAAAGACATGCAATAAAAGCATGAGAATAATTTCCAAGGGATGTTCTTCTTTCCATGTTGGGTTTTCAAAATCTTACCTGTCCTTCCAGGTCCTTACTCCTCCAGGAAGCCTCCCTGATCACCTTGTTCTAGTAGCCACATGTCCCTTCATGTGTGTCCCTCACAGAGCCCTTGATTTCCACCTCTCCGATACACATATTATATAATACTGTGTTCTATAATTATCTATGTTTGTGTCTCAGCCTTCTCTTAGAATGGGAGCTCCATGAGGGGAAGGGATTGTATAATATCTGAACTTTAAGTAAGGGTATACCCCTTTCAGACTCTGGAAAATTTGCAGACTATAAAGGGGAAGTCAGAAATAGAAGGAAATATGCAAGGGCGAGTCAGACGTGAATGGATCGTTCTCCTAATCACTCTATATTTGCACTCAGGTTGCACAGTAGATAGAGTGCTGGGCTGGGAGTCAGAAAGACTCATCTTCCTGAGTTCAAATGTGACCTCAGACACTTAGTAGCTGAGTGATCCTGAGCAAGTCACTTTACCCTGCTTGTCTCAGTTTCCTCATCTGTAAAATGAGCTAGAGAAGGAAAAGAAAAGCCACTCCAGTCTCTGCCAAGATACACCCAGATGGGGTCACAGAGAGTCAGACATGACTGAAATGAATGAACAGCAACAGAGCAAGGCCATCTCGGTCGCGGACAGAAGTGGTATTGGTAAATGTTTAGCAACTAGCTCTCCAAGAAAAAAAATACGTGTCACACTTAGATTTGATCTGTGCTATTCACATGTTCTCTCCTTATTTCGGGAAAATCAGCAGAACGACAAACCAAGCCCAAATTTGTAGCACTGGCTGTTTTCCCAAGGTGTAAATACTCATAATGAAAATTTAACAGCCTCTTCTCTGAGTCTGAATCCAGTCCAGCATACTCCCGGTGCGATTTAGTCATTCCACCCCAGTAAAGCGTTAGAGATTTTCAGTAGTCCTGTGGTGGGTGAAAGATGAAATAACTGAGGAAATAGATGTTCCAGCTTGCAAGCATATGGATTTAGTAAGCAATGCATGCCAGTTGCCTAAAAACCAGGACCAGGCCTTCTCAGCTTGGCGCTGGACCCTGATTACTGGGGGACACAGATTTTTATGCTTTAAAAACAATTAAACAAAACTAATTAATAAAAAGAAAACAATTGATCAGGATACAAAATTAGGCAATCTGATTTTTAAGTGGAGGAAAGATTAGAGACTTTCCAAATTGGGAGGGGGAGAGTGAGCAGATGCAATTCCCTGAAATGATAAAAAGGGGCGTCCTCACCCCCAGAGTGTCCATACAATCAGAGAAACATGGAAACAACAGTTAATTGATCAGTATGGGACCCGTTTTCAGATAAGACACATGCATTGCTTGAGATGTATAATTGGGAGAAAACTTCCTTCTTCAGTCTTTGGATCTGACCAGGTTTCTATTCAGCATAACCAAGGGCCTTAGTTAAAGAGTCTCTAAGCAGCAGGGAGAGGTGGTCTAGCTTCCCAGACACACAGGGCTAGGGTCAAACAATGCAGTAAAGTTTTCTCACAGTTCTCGAAATTGAATATAGTTTTCTCTTAAGACAGAAATTGAAAAGAAAGGGAGCTGAGCTGACGCCAGGGTTGAGTCACAAGGCAGAATCGGTGTGGTTCACTCGGTGCCCACAATTAACCACTTGCTGGTCTAATTTCGTCAGTTCATTTGCATACAAAAAGGTCTGGAGAGGCCATGAATCTGAGCCTGGCAGTGGTTGTCTCAGCATCCTTTCCCAGCCAGTCATCTTCATAGACCAGAAGGAGTTTAAACTGGGCAACCTTGAACTCCAGGGATTTTTGATGATAAATGGACCAATGGCCGTTGCCTGGGTGTGCCTCAGCTTGCAGAGAAGATTATTCAGGATTGTGTACCAAATAGTCATGACAAATTAGGGTAAAGCCTCTCACCAAAGGGACTTGGCCAGGTAGATAGCTGGTCGATACAGTGGATGAAGTGCTGGAACCAGAGTTAGCAAGGCCTGAGTTCAAATCTAGCCTCAGACCTTGGGCAACTAGGTGGTGCAGTGGATAGAGTGCCAGGCCTGAAGTCAGGAAAACTCTTCCTGAGTTCAAATCCAGCCTCAGGTACTTATTAGCTGTGTCACCCTGGGCAAGTCCAGTTACCCTGTTTATCTCAGTTTCCTCATCATTGAAACAACTTGAAGAAGGAAATGGCAAACCACTCCAGTCTCTGCCAAGACAACCTCAAGTGGGGTAATGAAGAATGGGGCATGCCTGAAACATGACTGAACAACAACAACTCAGATCTTGACTAGCTCTGTGACCCTGGGCCAGTCACCTAACTTTGGTCTGACTCAGTTTCCTTTTCTGTAAAGTGAGGAAAATACTAGCACCTACCACCCAGAATTGTTGTGAGGATCAAATGAAATCACGTTTGGCAAAGCTTTTGTAAACCTTAACTTGTTAAATAGATGCTAATGATTATTGTTACTGTGTAACCCTTGAATCAATCAGGAAGGGTCGTTAAAAGAGAAACATTCTTCTTTCTACTTCCTGACTAGAAGGTAAAAAAAAGTCCTCAAAGCTGAGGCAAGCCTTCTGCCGCGTCTAGAAGAAGGGTCTGTTCTCCTGAAAGGGCATGGCCAGCCATAGCCCAGCTGAGAAGCACGTCTGATCCTGAAGGTGGAGGTTGAGGTAGTGGTGATGATCACCAAGTCCAGGGAATCTAGTGAGGGATTCTCAGAAGCTAGGAAGGAAACTGAGGCCCTGTGGTACCCGGAGATGTGAGTGCTCCTCACAAATGTGCTACCATCGTGGCTTTCTTTTGTAACCACTCTCCCCTTGGCGGTGACACTGATTTATAGGAGAGTACACCCCAGATCTAGGGCGGGATGTTTTTCTAACCATTGTTCCTGCTAGGCCATCGGAGTAAATATTTTCACTATGAGCTAATTAACAGATGCTCATTGAGGGGATGCTCATCAATGGGGCAATTACCAAACAAGTTGTGGTAGATGATTGTGATGGAATACTGCTGTGCTACAAGAAGTGATGAGTGGAGTAGTTTCAGAATAACCTGGAAAGACATGAAATAATGCAGAGTAAAGTGAGCAGAACCAGGAGAACGTTGTACACAGTAACGGCAATAATGTACAAGGACCAGATGTGAATGGCTTTGCTCTTCTCAGCAATGCTGATCCAAGTCAGTTCCAAAGGACTCATGATGAAAAATGGTCTCCGCCTCCAGAGCAAGAACTGAGGGAATCAGAATGCAGATGGAAGCAGACTATTTTTCACTTTATTTTTGTGGGTTTTTTTCTTGGTCTGTGTCTTCTTTTACAACATGACTAATAAGGAACTATCTTCTACCTCATTGCCCATGCATAACCTATATATATCAAACTGCTTACCATCCCAGGGAGGGAAAAGTAGGGGGAGGGAAAGAATTTGGAACTCAAGATTTTTGAAAATGAATGTCAAAAATTGTCTTTACGTGCAATTGGGAAATTTTTTTTAATGTAAAAGAGCTAATTAAGACTGCTGATAAATAAACATTTCTTTGTTGTTGTTGAGTCCTGTCTGATTCTTCATGACTCCACTGGGAATTTTCATGGCAAAGATGTGGAGTAGTTTGCCATTTCCTTCTCCAGCTCATTTTACAGGTGAGGAAATTGTTAAGTGACTTGCCCAGGGTCACACAGCTAGTAAGTGTCTAAGGCCAGATTTGAATTCAGGAAGATGAGTCTTCCTCACTCCAGGCCTGGCACTCTATCCACTGTACCACCTGGCTGCCCCAAACATTTATCAAGTACCTACTACTTTCCAGGCTCTGTGCTGAGTGCTGAGTATACAAATAAGGAAAAGATAGTTCCTGTCTTGGAGAAACTCACAGTCTAATGCAGCGGTTCTCAACCTGTGGGTTGCGACCCCTTTGGGGGTCGAATGACCCTTTCACAGGGGTCACCTAAGACCATTAGAAAACACTTATTTCTGATGGTCTTAGGAACCGAGACATCACTCCTCTGTCTCCTGGTGTGTCCGCCCACATGCAGATACACCCACATGCGAGTATTAAAGGGTCCCGGCTGTAGGAAGGTTGAGAACCACTGGTCTAATGGAAGAAGACAGCAGACAAACGGACGTTGAGGAGCTTTCCTCTTTCCCCCCTTATCTGACTTCTCCACCACAGCTATTCCATAGGGTTCTATCTTGGCCCCGTTCCCCTTTTGTACTCCTTCCCTGGTGATCTCCTCAGATCCCATAGATTCCATCATCTTCTCTACACTGATGATACTTAGATCTGCCCCTCCTGGCCATTCTCTCTTCCTGGCCTCAAATCTGCCATCTCCACCTGCCTTCCAGGTATCTCTAGATATACTGGATGTCCAGCAGACATCTTATACTCAGTATGTCCAAAGCAGAACTTATTACGTTTCTCCCAAAACCATCCTGCCTCTTACCTTCCCTATTACTATAGAGGCAACACCATCCTCCTGATCCCTATGGTTCACAGCCTAGGAGTCATCCCGGGCCCGTCTCTATCTCTCGCTCCCACACAAACTTTTGCCAGGACCTTTCTGTTTCACCTCCAGGATACACCCCCTCTCTCCTCTGATACTCCCATCTGTCCAGTGTGGGTCCTCATCAAATCTCAACTGGGCTACCAAGATAGCCTGCTGTGTCTGCCTCTCAGGTCTCTCCAGTACATCCTCTATTTAGACATCAGTGATTTTCCCAAAGCTCAGATCTGACCATCAGACCTCTCTCTATCCAATGAACTCTGGTGGCTCCCTATTGCCTCCAGAAACAAATACAAAATTCTTTGTTTGGCATACTGCCTTTACAATCTTTTTACATCTTACTCTTCAAAATGTTCCCTTCATCCCAGTGACGCTGACCTCCTGGCTGTTCCACAAATAAGACACTTCCCCTCTCTGCTCTGGGCATTTTCCCTGGGTCCCCAATTCATGGCATGTTCTCTTCCCCTCCAACTAATAACTTCCCTGGCTTCCCTTAAGCCCCAACTAAAATAATCTTCTTCAAGGGGGCGGCTAGGTGGCGCAGTCAGTAGGGCGCAGGCCCTGGAGTCAGGAGGACCTGAGTACAAATGTGGCCTCAGACACTTAACACAAAACTTGCCGTGTATTTTTGGGCAAGTCACTTAACCCCCAATTGCCCCTCCAAAAAGCAAAAAAAAATTGAAATAAAATAATCTTCAAGAACTTTCTCTCTGTTAATTATTTACTATTTATCCTGTATATAGCTTTGCTTTTGTGTGTGTGTGTGTATGTGTATATATACATTGCATCCCATCTCCTCCATTAGATGTAAGCTCCTTGAGATCAGGGACTGTCTTTTGTATCTCCAGCACTTAGTACCTGGCACATAGTAGGTGCTTAATAAATGTTGATTGATTGATCAGAGAGTTGGAGATGACTCCAAAATTGAAAACCTGGCTGACTGGAAGAATGGCAATGCCTTTGGCAGAAATGGGGAAGTTAGGACAATGAGTGATTTGGGGGGAAATGAACCTGAGAATCATCTGCATAGAGATGATCATTGAACTCTTGGGAAATAACAAGATCCTTGAGAGAAACCACATGGAAACCACAGCAGGGTGTGACATGCACCCACACACAGAGAATGGGAAGTGGTTGCTGAGATGCACTGAGGAGGAGCAGTCACAAAACCCAAGTGGATCCTGGAGGGCAGAATGTCCTGCTTCTCTGTGTCCACACAACACATTTCCTCCTCTCCTCCTTATGGTCAGTCTATAAGCTCCCCAAGGACAAAGACTGCCATTTAATTTAATTCTGCATTTATTAAGTGCCAATGATAGGCCAAACACTCTGCTCTGTGATGGGGGGAGAATGAAAAACAAAGCACTCCCTTCTCAGGGAGCTTACATTTAACTAAAGGGGGAGTACAAGGCGGGATCAGACAAATAATGGTGAGGAGAGGGGCCCCCTCTCCTCATCCCTAACAGCAACAGCCACTGACTAACTGCCACCAACAGGCTTATTAGTGCTTCTCTTTTGTTTTCAAAGAGGACCAATGACATGTCTTGACTTGCTCATAACTTGGCTTTAAGTGAGGCAGAGATGCACAAAGTCCCCAGCCTCACTCTCTCCTCCAGAGCCACCAGAGTTGCAAGACAAAAGTCAAGATGCCTGGCGATGGCCTGGGATGCAGTGGATGACCTTGGTGTCTGCAATATCTGATCAAGCTTGAAAGTACCAGCTTCAGATGCCTTCATGGTCCATTGAAACAAATTGTCCTCACCCACACATTCCCCCAGAGGGTTGGGTTGGACGTTGCCCCAACTCACCAACAGGTTTGAGGTTGCCCTTAACCTGGTTTAGCCCTTCTGCCAAGATGGTTTTGCTAGAGTGTGGCCAATGCACATGCTACAGCTTCTTGGAGCCTCAGGTGAGGGTTGGGTAGAAAGCAGCCCCCGGAAAGGGCTTAACGAGCTCTTACAGCAGAAGTGCTGGTTCTCCTAGAACACTCCATACCCCCCCCCAATAGGCAGATAGGTACAGGGGAGCTGGGAGTGGGGCACTCCCCCAGACCACTGGTCCTGCTTTCAGCCCAGCTGGCACAAGCCATCATCAGTGGAGGCTGCTTCTGGAGAGAAGGAACTAGCCATCCCTACCAACTACCACACATGGGTCTTAGTTGAAGTAGCCAAGCACACTGAAGGAGAGATAAGAGGCAATGTGTAGGGGGTGGCTAGGTGGCACAGTGAATAGAGCACTGGCCCTGCAGTCAGGGAGACCTGCATTCAAATCCAGCCTCAGACACTTAACACTTTCTAGCCATGTGACCCTGGGCAAATCACTGAACCCCAACTGTCCTGCCTTCCTTCCTCCAAAAAGCAAAAAGAAAGAAAGAAAGAAAAGAAAAGAAAATTCAAATTCAAACCACCCCTACCACCTTGACCATCATCTCCCCTGAGGCCCTGACAAAGATGACCTTGGACCCTGAACCAGAAGACCTTGGGAATAGCACTGCTTCCAACCAGTGTCCTCTGCCATCTTCCTGGGAAGGAAGGATGATGGCTCCTGCAGGGGCTGCAGCCACAGCTACAGAAGACCCAGAGAGGAAAGTTCTCGCTACCAAATCCTTGTCAAAGGCAATTGGTTCAACATCAGAAACTGCCATCATTTTATGGCTGGAAAAGACATAGAAGCATTAGCAACTATGTGACCGCATCCCCCTAAGGACCATGGGAACTGCACATCTGTCTTAGAGCGGAAAGCTTCCCCATATGTTGTCTCCCCCATCAGAGGTGAGCTCTTTGACACAGGGACAGTCTGACTTTTTGTTGTCTTCCCAGCACTTAGCACAGCACTTTGAACATAGTAAATCTTTAATAAATGTTTCATTCATTCAAGTAAGTAACAAAGTCCAGCACAGTATCCGTGCTTAATAAATGTGGGCTGAATTTAGAGCCAGAGGCAGACCCTGAGAGCTCTGCGAAGGACCCTGAAGAAAGCTTTTTCAGAGGGACAGACTTCAGCAAGAATTCCACAGGAGTCAGAGGGTGAAAGCAGGGCATGGGAAATCAATGGCTTTTAATCTGTCTGCAGGCTTTTACCCTACCTCTGTGACCTTGGGGGGAATGAAAAAGGGAGGAGCCAAGCTAAGGAGGTGCCATTATGGAGAACCCCATTCCTGAAGTCTCACACTGATGAGCAGAGAAGTCTGTCGACTGGCTGGTGCTGGATGTGAGTGACTGAGTGGGAAAGTCTCAGTTTCTGGCTGAACATCCACAGTCACCCCTAGTGTGGGCTGGGTCACAGCCTTCCCACCTGCTCTTCTCTGTTCATTTCTCAGGGCCCTGGTTACTCATTATAGAATCACAGCATTCGAGTGGTGGGGGACTTCAGCATCAATGGAGTCTAACCTAGAAATAACAGTAATATCAATAATGATCATAATAGTGAGTGTGTGTGTGTGTGTGTGTGTGTGTGTGTGTGTGTGTGTGTATTTTAGATTTGCAAAATGCTTTACAAGTGTGATCTCATTTGATCCTCCCAATGAGCCCAAGACTTAGATGCTGCTCCTTGGGTACTGATTCCCTACTGATCTTTCCTGTTCTGTCATCTCCAGGATAATGGTCCTTCTCCCTTACAGAGAAACAGAAACAAAGAATTAGTGGCTCTCCCCTCTCTCTCTCTTCTGTTGTTATGTCCCACGGAGAAGGGCCCCATTCCTTCTTTGATCCTCTTTTTGTTCCGCAATAGTACACTCTCTCTGTCTCTCCCTCCCCCTGTCTCTGTCTCTCTTTCTCTGTTTCTCTCCCTCTCTCTCTCTCTCTGTCTCTGTCTCTGTCTCTCTGTCTCTCTCTCTCTCTCTCTCTCTCATTTTAATTGTTTTTAGCTTCCCTGCCAGCCTCAGCTCAAGCTGAACTTTGGAATCCCTCCTGCCGTTTTTACAGGACTGGGCCATACTCTTCCACTCATCTCTCACTGGGCCTCGCTCCCATCTTCTGTAAGTTCAAGTTGCTTGGGTGTTACCCCTTTGTTTCTACCTCTGCTCTGGAGTGCCTGAGATGGAGAGGAGGGGGATGAGCCTCCCTTGCCTTCTGGCACCTGATAGCTGTCCATATAGGGGTGTGGATCTATATATACGCAAATCAATCCAGCAATTCTCCCTCCACTCCCTTGGCTACTCCCACTCATTAAAACCCTGGATCCAGTGTTTCATTGATTCATGTCAGCCCAGGTAATTAATATATAAAGCTCTTAATCAGATTCAAGATAATAAAAGTGGAAATAGTACACATAGATCTAGGCTGCAGACTCAGTCCACATCTGCTCCAACCCTCTCAAAGGCAAAGACCTTTTCCTGGAGCTGATCAAAGACACATCCCTGGTATCTGCCATGGCAAAGAAAGTATTCTCACTCACACAAAGCACTGACTGGATGTTAGACCTCTTGGTTTTCTCTCTAAGGATAACAGGGACCTCAGTTCTGCCCTCAAGGCTTCTCATTAGCTCCCCCACTCTTGTTTTTGTAGAACTGTGTCCAATCCCCAACAGTGCCTGGAACAGTAGGTGCCTAGTAAGTGCATCTTACCTAGGATCACTAGATCGTGGACCTGATCAATACTCTCTACACTACAACCCTCCACACACAGTTTGCTTGTCATAAATTTAACCCTGGCAGTCAGTCAATAAACATTGATTAAGCACTTACAGTATACCAGGCACTGTGTTAAGTACTAGGGCTACAAAGAAAGGCACAACCATAGTGCCAACCCTCAAAAGGGGAAAGATGGGTTTGGACACCATTCACTCCTCCCATGAGTTCTTCCCTTCCCTTACTAAATTGATCATCACCGTAATCCACAGTCTCTGGCCAAGTGTGCCCCAAGCATGCCTCTCATATTTGTGGTGTTGATGAATTTAGAAAGGGGAAAGAGGAAAGAGATATCTATATATCTGTCTCCTTTCTTCCCTTTCTAAACTATATCTAATCCGAGAGAGAGAGACAGAGACAGAGAGAAAGAGAGAGAGAGAAGGAGGAGAGGGGGAGAGAGAGAAGAAAGAGACAGAGAGGAGAGAGGGAGGAGAGGGGGAAAGGAAGAGAGGAGAGAGAGACAGAAAGAGAGAGAGGAGAGAGAGACAGAAGAGAGAGAGACAGGGGAGAGAGAGAAAGAGGAGAGAGACAGAGAGGAGAGAGACAGAGGAGAGAGAGACAAGAGAGAGGAGACAGAGACGAGAGAGAAGAGAGACAGAGACAGAGAGAGGAGAGAGACAGAGACGGGAGAGACAGAGACGAGAGAGAGAAGGAGAGAGAGAAGGAGAGGGACAGAGAGAGGAGAGACAGAGACAGAGAGGAGAGAGACAGAGATGAGAGAGAGAGACGAGAGAGAGACGAGAGAGAGAGAGGACAGAGACAGAGACAAGAGAGAGGAGAGAGAGACAGAGACGAGAGAGAGAGAGAGAGAGAGAGAGAGAGAGAGGGAGGAGAGAGAAGGAGAGGGACAGAGAGAGATGGTTGCGGTAGTAAAGGGAGGGCCAGCTTTGATGGACTCATCAGTCTGACTCCCCGTTACCGTTGTCCTTCTGGAGGCCCCCTGAGCCAAGACTCACTTCTGATTCCCCTTGCTGGGTGCGCAGCCAATGTTTAACAACTGGGTCTGGGGTGGAAAGGACACCCACATAACACCCTTGTAAGTTTAATTGGCATTATTAACTTTTTCTCTGTCACTTTTTAAAGTCTAGACTCTAGACAATCAACAAGACAATCAAGCCCAAATTGGTGGCATTTGTCAGTTTCTGAGGTGGGTCACTCAATGGATAAAGCACTGGGCCTGGAGTCAGGAAGACCTGAGTTCAAATTTGGCCTCAGATACTTCCTAGCTGTGTGACCCTGGGCAAGTCACTTAACCTCTGTTTGCCTTGATCCGCTGGAGAAGGAAATGGCAAACCACCCTAATATCTTTGCCATGAAAACCCCACGGATAGCATTGCTGTGCTATGGCACACAGGGTCCTGTAGAGTTGGACATAGTAAACAACAATAGCAACAAGAGATGTAAATGCCCATGCTGAGAGTTTTAGTCATTCCTGCTTGTGTTCCCAGAAGCCCCCAGTGAAGGGCTTTCCACATAATCCCCCAACAGCTAAATCTCATCAGCTTTTTCTTGGTTCTCAGGTCCTCACCCTGCTTGGACTTGGGCAGCTTCTGGACCTGCTCTCCAGCTCCCACCTGCTTCAAGTGTCTCTCCTCCCTCTGTTCCTTAGGGATTTCTATCCTGGTTCTCCTGCATATCATTTCAGGTTCTTTTCCTGGATCTAATAATAATAACATCATTATTATTGCATCTATATAGCTTTTAACATTTGCAAAATGCTTTACTTATGTTTCCTCCTTTGAGGTGGGTGCTGTTATCACCCCTGTTTTCCGGATGAGGAAACTGAAGCTGAAGAATGTTATGTGTTTTGCCCAAGGTCAAACAGCTAATAAGTGTCTGAGGCAGTATTTGAAGTTGGGTCTTTCTGACTCCAAATCCAGTCTTCTACCCACTGTACCCTTGCACCTCTGTCCTGAGTCCTCTTCCCTTGTATCCCCTCTCTAGGCTGCCTTTCTTGTCCATCTCATTGCTCCAAAGGGTTCAAGGGGCATCTTTATACAAATGACTCCCAAATTTATAAATTAACTTGAACCTCTCTCCTGAATTCTAATCACCCATCTGTACATTTCTGTCTGGATGTCCCATGAACATCTTGAACTCAATGTATCAAAATCGAAACTTATAATATGTCCTCTACAACCATGGCTCTTCCCACTTCCTCTTTTTTTTCCTGTCAAGGGAACCACCAGTCTCTTAGTCACCCCAGTTTATTACCCAGCCCTGAGCTTATTCCTGATTCTTTCTCTCCCTTACTGCCATAGCCATTCAGTTGCCAAGACTTGGTGGTTCTACTTCCATGACGCTCCTCCTATCTGTTCCCTTTTCTCCCATTCTAATTTGGGGACTCTTCGCCTGTTGTCTGGACTATTTCCACAAATTCCTAATTGGTCTCCCTGCTTCCAGTTTCTCTTCTGTCCAACTGATCTTCCACACAGCTGCCAAAATAATTTTCCTAAGGCACAGATCTAACCTTGTCATTCCTCTGCTCAAAAGCTTTGGTGATTCTCAGTTACCTCAGGGTTCAAATACAAATTCATTAGCCTAGCTCAAAGTCCTCCACTCTCTGACTCCTGCCTACATTCTTCACCTTATTTTATATTCTTCTTCTTCATGCCAAACTGGACTATTTGTCATTCCCTCAACTCAACACGCCATCATCTCCCACCTCGATACATTTGTATGCACCATCTTCTATGCCTGGAATACATTTTCTCCTCATCTCTACCTTTCAGAATCTATATCTTCTTTTGAGGCTCAGCTCCTCTCTGATCTTTTCCCTGATGCTCCAAATTGTTAATGCTCTTCTTCCCTCCTCAAATTACCTTGTTTGTTCATGTTTTTTCTGTCCCCCTTCCCCCATTCATTTACTCGTTCATTCAATGAGCTTTTATTAAACTCTGACTTTTTGTCATATACTGTTCAAGGCCCTGGGGGAAACAAAGACAAACCTTATTATCTTTGCCTTCAAGGAAGTTACATTTTATTAAGGGAAAGAAAATGGATATAATTATATACAAGAGGTAGATAAAGTAAATCAAGACTCTGTAACTGATGTTCTGTTTCTGAGAAAAAACCCAACTTTTTGCTGCACACAGAACAAATTTTATCTAAGCCTCCAAAAGTCCTTTCAAAGATTTCAACAGAGCAATCAGATCTCCCCAAAGTCCCTGGGGGGGAAACAAAACAGGAGTAGAATGGCCCTCCTGTTTATTCAGATGATCCTCATGTATGCTATGGTATGTGAAAGAAAAAGATGATCACTAGTCAACAGACTTTTTTACTTGAATGCAAAGGTGATGGAGAGAAAGAAAGAGAGAGAGAGAGGAAGAGAGGGAGGGAGAGAGAATAGATCTGAGTACAAACTCAGATTTTACTATTGCTGTTTACTCATTTCAGGCATATCCAATTCTCCATGACCCCATTTAGGGTTTTCTTGACAAAGATAGTGGAGTGATTTGCCACTTCCTTCTCTAGCTCATATTATAGATAAGGAAACTGAGGCAAAAAGGGTAAAGGGACTTGCCCAGGATCACATAATATTAAGTGTTTGAGGTCAGATTTGAACTTGGGTCTTCCTGACTCCAGGCTCAGCACTCTATGAACTGTGCAACCTACATTCAGAAGATACAGGAAATCATGCCAGTATAGAAAAGCAAACCCAGGGGCGTCTAGGTGATGCAGTGAATAGAGCACAGGCCCTGGAGTCAGGAGGATCTGAGTTCAAATCCAGTCTCAGACACTTAACACTTACTAGCCATGTGACCTTGGGGAAGTCACTTAATCCCAATTGTCCTGCCTTCCCCCCTCCAAAAAGCAAAAAAGAAAAAAGAAAAAGAAAAGCAAACCCAGAATTAATAAGCATCTGCTTTAACAAGATATAGGTGATTTATGGTATAGATAATTAACTATAGAAAAAAAAACTTGAACAAGATATAGGAAAGAGCTTTCCACAGATTGTATTATTAGGGTTGTAGGTAGTTAGGTGGTGAAGTGAATATAGCATTGAACCTGGAGTCTGGAAGTCCTGAGTTCAAATCCAGCCTCAGAAACGTCCTGGCTGTGTGACCTTGGGCAAATCACTTAACCTCTGTTTGCCACTGGAGAAGGAAATGGCAAAACAGTATTTTTTGCCAAGAAAACTCCATGCACAGAGGTACACGAGGTCACAGAGAGTCTGACAAGAACTCAATTTGAGAACATCAAATTGCTAGGGTTTGTTTCTTTGTCTTTCTTTCCCAGCCCACTTCAGCAGTCCTGTGAATGCTTAAAACCAAGATGGGAGTTACTTAGGTCCGGATTAGTTAAACTCCATTTCATATGAAACCTTCTCGAGTCCATCTCCACCCTGGCCCCCCTCTTCTGAGTGTGTTCCAATGTGTTAATATTGTTCTCAGAATTGATTAGCCAGAACTGAAGACAACATCTCAGTTGAGGTTTAACCAGAGTAGAGTATAACATGCCTCCCTAGAGTAAACTTCTTTACCTCTTAGCTTCTCATAGTTAGGTCCAAGATCATATATGGGGGTTTTTTGCCTGCCATGTCACACTACTTAATCAGATGGAACTTGTGGCCCACTAAAACCTCCAGATTGTGTTTCAGGAACTACAGGTTAGCTATGCTCTTCTTCCCTCTCCTCCCATTCCAATGTGTAAAATTCTGGAGGGCAGGGACTTTCAGTTTGTTTTGGTCATGAGCCATGATATGGGACAACAAATGAAGCTCCTACCTATCCCTGGTCCTGCTGAGCTCAAGGTTCTAACTGAAGTTTTTGAACTGACCCTGAATCAACCTTCATCAATCATTAGCCATCATGAGAGTGGTGTCAAAGGGTCAACAAATCTCCAGCCAGGGCATGGGACAGATGAATGGCAGATGCCCAGTTGGAGAAAATTCACTCTCTGCTGGATTAAATTAAGTCCCATGGGTCTAGACTAGAGGCTTCTACGCACCCGCATCTCACACACACACACACACACACACACACACACACACACACACACACAGATGTTTGACTCATGGCCACAGAACCTCAGAATGGGAAAATGAGAAGGGACATTATCAGAGTGGAAAATCTGCCCAAAGCTGCCATACTGCCTCTTCTTAAAGAGCGCCAGCCAACATGAGTGTATATGGGAAGACTGCTCCATCTCTGGAGACAGCCCAGGCCCCAGGGGACAGTTCTAAGCATTAGGACGTTTTACATGAAGTCTCAAACTGGCTTCTTTGTAGCTTTCTCTCGTTGTCCCTCCTTCTGCTTTCTGGGGCCGAGCAGAACCCAAACTAATCCTTCTTTCAGGTCATAGCTCTCCACAAAAACAGCTAGTGTGTCCCTGAGTTTTCTCCAGGCTGAACATTCCGGCTTCTCCACTGAGAATAACCATCCTGGCTGCCCTCTGCTGGACACCTTCCAATGTATAATAACGGCTAAGGCTCAAATAGCAATTTAAGTATTGCTAAGTGCTTTTAATTACATTATCTCATTTGATTCCCACAACAACCCTGGGAGGTAAGTATATTATCCTGCCCATTTTACAGATGAGGAAATTGGGGCAGACAGAGATTAAATTAAGTGACTTGCCCAGGGCCACACAGCTCAGTAAATGTCTGAGGTCTAGCACTCTAGATACCAAATCACCCAGCTTACCTAAGCTGTCAGAGCCCTTCCCAAAATGTAGCAAAAGTGAGCATAATGTTCAAGGTGCAATCTAACAAGGGCAGGACACCACAGAGTTATCCCTGCCCTGGTTCTGGGCACTCTGTGTTCACGGTCAAATGAGATAATATTTATAAAGTGCTTAGCACAGGGCTCAGCCCATACCAGGTATTCAATAAATGCCCGTTCCCTTCCTCCACCCTCTCTTTCCCTATGATTGAGTTCGCTTTCGTGGTTGTCAGAACCTAATGTTGATTTATGGCAAGCTTAAAACCCACTCAAACCCTCAGCTCTATTTCTGACAAGCAGCTGTCCAGCAGAAGGGAGCAAGCTTTCATGTCTTTCTTTACTTTAAAAGAAATCACTTTTTAATTCAAGGATAAAATCCACTCTCCTCACTTTCTGGGTTTAGTCTTTCTTTCCAGGCTTATTTCATTACAGACTGCCCTCTGTGTACTCTGTATTCCAGTGAGACCAACCTATTCCTGTCCCATGACTTTGCCACCTCTGGGACTTTGTAAAGGGGTCAGTCCCCCATGCCTGCAATGTCCCCTCTCCTTATTGCTACCTCTTAGGATCCTTGGCTTTTTTCAAAGATCACCTCGGGCATCATTTTCTGAATTCTTTCTGCTTTGTCCCAGAGGGCCAGGAGCACCAGATGGATGTTACAAAAAAGGCCAAATTTAGGCTTGAGGTCAGGGAAAAATTCCCAACAATTATAATTATCTCAAAGTAGAACTGGCTTGCCTCAAGAGGTAGTAGGTTCCCACTCCCTTCAAACACAGACTGGACTGATCACTTCACAGCCTAGAGCACTGGGTCTGGAGTCAGGAAGACCTGAGTTCAGATCCAGCTGGAGACACTCACTTAGCTGTATGACTTTGGGCAAATCATTTAACCTCTTTTGGACTCAGTTTTCCTATCTATAAAATGGAGGTAATAATGGCACCTACCTCCTGGGGATTTTTTGAGGATCAAATGAGGTAATTGAAAAGTACTAGGTACCATAGTAGCACATAGTAGGTTCTATATACCTGTAAACTATTATTATCATCATCACCTGCTGGGTATGATACAATGAAAATTTCTGTAGACTAGATGGTCAATGAGGTCCCTTCCAATTCTAAAATTCTGTTATTCTGGGTTTCTGGTCCAGTGACATGAACTTGGAGAGCTGTAGTATAGTTGTTTCCCTTGTTCTTAATTGAGCTAAAGGTTATATTAAAGCACAGATAGGTAAGTACAGTTGGGAGCTGTTATTTCCCATTTGGGGGCCACCTGATATTAGGAGACAAGAAAAGGGGAGTTGAGCATAAAGAGAAGGAATACACATGGTTGTAGGGGCCTGACTGAAGCTCCCTGTTTTCTTCTAGTTAATGGAATCCCAGAATCGAACATAATATGCCAGATGTGACATAATCAGGGCAGAGTATCAGGGAATTATGCCTGTCCTACTTCTGGGCACGGTGTGGTCACCATGAATTCTTCCTGTACCAGGTCTTCAAGAAAGAGCTCAATGACTGCCTATCAGTTACAGCATAGTAAGGTCAGCAAGCATTGAAGTGCCTATTATGTGGGATTTCTTTTGAGTATGAGTTCAGCTGGGTGCTGATGTTCCTTCTAGCTGGAAAATTCTGAGCCTTCCCTCTACTTACAAGTGTTGTTGTGGTTAGAGTTAGAGGCTGGAATGTGGCTAGGCAAGAGCAAGACTGTGAACTTGGCCGCTGGGCTTAGCTTTTGGCTTGCTCAGATTTATTTCCATGACAGACCCAAAGCATTTTGGAAGCTCTTAACTGAAAAAAAAATACAAACAACTTTGTGAGATTTCTTTGGCCTATCTTCCCTGAATTAGGTTTTGGGGTCCAGGATCCCTTTAAAAGAGACCAAGCAGGGAATGACAAGGAATTTCTAACTCTAAGTCAGAAAGAGGTTTCAGAGGGACTCAGCCCTCAGTGAACAGGAAGAACAGCTGCACGTTGATAAGCGGGCACAATGTTATGGGGCATAACTGCCGGCTGTAGCAGATAGGAGGGGGAGAAGGAGGCTGAGGAGGTCAGTAGCTGGAGAGATCGGGAGCTGCGGAGAGTCCGGCAAGGGCACGGCAGCCGGTCCTAGCTCAGACAGAGGGACGATGGGAATGGAGACTGGAGACTTGGGGGGCTGTGGTTTGAGTTTGTGAATGCTGTGGATGGGAGGCCGGGGAATCCTGGAGCAGGCGCGGACCCTTGGTGACCGTAAGCGCCCGGAGGAGAGACCGGTTCCCTCTGAGTCTGTGACCCGGGCAGCACTCTCCAGTCCCGGCTGATTGACAGCTTAGGTTGGGGGCGCGGCTCCTGTAAGGGCGGTGCCGGGGGCGGGGCATCCCTCCGGAGTCTGCGCAGTGGCAGCGGCGGCGGCGGCGGCGGGTTGACTTCCAGGTTCCGCCGAGGCTGAAGAAGCTGAGGAGGCTGAGGAGGCCGGGCCGGGGCCGGGGCCGCCTCCCCGCGGAGCCGCCGCCGCCCGGACCCTCCCGCGGGACCGCGGCCATCGTGGGCCCCGAGGACGAGGAGGAGGGGGACAGGGCAGGCGAGGCCGGCGCAGCCATGGTGAGGAGCCCCCGGCCGAGGCGGGGGGCAGCGGGGGCGGAGCGGCGGGGACCCGGCGGCCGGGCCGGGCCAACCGAACCCGAGGCCGCCGCCCCGGGTGTCCCGCCAGGCCCTCCCGCTGTCCCCCGCGGTGCGCTCCCTCCCGCCACCCCGTGCCCGGCCTTCCTGGGCATCCCCTCGGGGCTGGGCAGGAGCCGGGCACGGGGTGGGGGCGGGAGGCCCAAGGACAAAAAGGAGGCGGCCCGGCTGCGCCGGGAGACCGAGGAGGGGCCTGGGTTCCAGCCCCGACCCTGCCCCTCCTACGCCCCTCCGTGACCTTGGGCGAGACGGGACGCCCGCCAGGGCCTCAGTTCCCTCCTCTGTAGAGTGCGGGGGCTGCTCTCGGCGCCCCCCGCGGCTCCTGCCGGCTCCGCGCTGCGATCTATAAGTGAACGCCGAGGCTCGGGGGAGACCCGGAGTAGCCCCTGGAGGGAGGGGGCGCACCCCCAGCGTGCGGAGCCGGAGAGGGGGCGCCGGGCTCCCCTCCCCCGCGTCTCCATTTCCTTTTTTCCTTTGGGCTCCCGCCCCAGCCCCCTTCTCCACCCGTTTCCTAGCATGTCAGAGGCATCTGAGACCAGCTCCCTGGCCCCAGGTTACAAACAGGGAAACTGAGGGAGGTCCTGAAGTGGTGGTCGCCCAGGGAATGAGGGGCCCGCTCTGTACTGGCGGGAGGTGTCCGAGCTGGAGCCTCCAAGCCTGGGAGTCGCTGCCCCCTTGTCAGGGGATACGCCTTTCTCTTTTACGTGGCGGGGTGCCCAGGGACACGAGAGAAAGCAGGGCTGCCCTCGCCCGAATGTGTCATTGCAAAGAATGGTGTAGCCCATGGGGGAGGCCTGGACTTGAGCCAGAAAGGCCTGGATTCGAGTCCTTCCATCGAAGCTCTGCTCACAGGAGATTGTCTAGGCTGCCCTCGGTCACCTTCAAGAAGCTATTCTCGAGACTAGAAAATGGTTTCCTTTTAAGCATGGTTTAGTGTGGAGGTGGTCTACTTTGGGACCTTAAAAAGTCTGTTTGCAGGAGGAAGTCAGTGTCAGCGTTATCTGTATTCCATTGGAACCAGCTGTTTGCTTTTAGGGCATGTTTAGCTCAGGAATCACTTGGACATCCCTGGTGTCCAGAGCGTTGGACTGGACAGCTGGGAACTGATGTGAATGGGAGCTCTGGGGAGGGCAAATCCAGCACGAAGTTTGGTCTGGGAGCTCAGATTTGGGGAGTGGGAGGAGGGGGAGCAAGTCCACTGGTGGCTCTTGCACTAAATAAATAATACGAGGACAGGTTCAGTAAGAGAGAACAGAGGGGGTTGGGCTTGAGTCCAGAGTGGGAGTCTTCAGGAAATCTGGCAGCAAAGAATCTGTTTCTGTTGCAGGTCTGTTTGTGAAGTTCTCCAAAACCTGCTTATCCTAGAAACCTGTTTGTGGGTTAATTATTTTACTTACTCCTTTTAGCTTAAGTCTGAGGGTGCTTGACATTTGCATTGTGCCCACCCCTATTTCAGAATGCATTGACATTTTAGCTTGGGAATAGCCCTAAATGGTTCTTTGCATAGTTGGACTGTCACCCATAGGCTTTTTGAAACCCCTAAATCATAGTCTAGAGTAGGCCAAAATCCCTGCCTCATTTGGACAGAAGAGTCTTAGGCTAAACTGACTTGTTAATCACGTTCTCCTGGGATGTGCATCTTGAATTCCAATCTTGTCCCCAATCTGACGGTGTAGAAAGAGCAAGAGTACCCTGAGCTCACTACTAACTTCATGCCTGAGTTTGGGCTCCCCATTGTAAAATGGGGTGGGAAAGTTGGACTTGAGGTTCCCTGAGGCCTCTTCCTCTCAGTGTTGTGCTTTAGGAGGCTGGGGGGGTGGGGGTGGGGCGGGGAGGTCATAGTTAACAGCTGTTTTTGGACTTTGTTTATGGGATCTGTTTCCTTTTTTAGCCCTCTTGCATTGAATGGCCTTTGTAAATCATTCAGTTAATCGGCACCTACTATGTGCCTGGCCTGTGAAGAGGAAAAATGGAACATGGCCTGCTGTCAAGGAGTTGGCATCTCTGTAAAAAAGTCTCGGGATTGAGGCAGCTACAAAACACAGGCGTTTAGAGAAGTTCCTTGAGACATCCTTAAATAGAATGGAAAGTGGAGATGGCATGGCAGCTTCTTGTCGAAGAAATAACTAGCCGTCTTAACAGAATTGTATTGTTAAGTGTTTGCTGAGTTTTTCCTAAAGACATTCTTTGATGCTTCTATTGTATCCCTTGAAATAGAATAAAGCCCCAGTGTCTAGTGTTTATGTTAACAGAAACAGAGGGTATGAAATACTCAAAAGAAGGGAACAGTGGCAGGTCCTTCTGAGTCTTGAATCTTGCCTAACATCTCAGAGGTGCTTAGTGAGCAGCCACGGACGTAGGTGAAGTAGCGCCTCCCCAAAGAGGCCTGGCAGTCTAGTGGAAGGAACACTGGATCCTGCGGGCAGGAGACAGAACTTCTGCTCCAGGCCCAGGCCCTGCCCGGATGTGTGGCCCTGGTCTAGTCTTTGGACTGCCCCTCAGCTGTAAAAAGGAGGGCATGTCACATGACTCTAAGTTCTCTCTGACCTCCTTCATTACCTCAAAATGGATTATTTGGGTGTCCGTGAAACCCACCTTCTTATTAGCTGTTTTTCTTCAGGCTAGAATTTGAAAGTTGTAAGATTGCAAAACAACAGATTCATGACCCAGAGGTGGCAGAGCTGTCACTGCCAGACCCAGCAGGGACAGCTTTTGATTAATTGCTACCTAATTTGTGAGAGAGTCTCTGAGAATCTCACCCAAATTTTAACCTGTTTGCTTCTTAACTTTTAAAATCTAGTCTTCAGGGAATTGAAGTCATGTCATTGAAAAGAATTCCACTCTGTATCCTTTCAACCCCATAGTTGATTTTGTTGGTGGTGGTGGTTCAGTTGTTTCAGCCGTGTCCAACGCTCTGTCACTAAACCCATTTGGGGTTTTCTCAACAGAGATACTGGAGTGGTTTGCCATTTCCTTCTCCAGTTCATTTTACAGATGAGGAAACTGAGGCAAACAGGCTTAAGTGACTTGCCCAGGGTCACACAGCCAATAAGTATCTGAGTCCAAATTTGAAATCGGGTCTTCCTGACTCCAGGCCCAGCTCTGTGGCCAGTATACTGCCTAGCTGCACTACATAGCTGATAGACTGCATTTAGTGGTAGTACAGGGCTGTATTCTGAGGAGTCTTATGAAGGCCTTGCAGCAGAGCTACTACTTTAAAAGCCCCTTATCAATCATTCAGTGCTCCCCAGGAGATATAGCAGATATTATCAGCTTCTGATCTTTTGGGGGACTGATTGTGGTGTCTAGATTGTGGAAAAGCCAGGCCTAAAGGCCCCACTTCATGAGTTTGGCCACTGAGCTTCGATTTAGTATGAAGTGGGCAGGGAAGATGAAATGCAGTTGATTTATTGACTGGGTTTTTCTTAAAGTCGAAAAATAATGTTGTATTTTACTTTGTAAACCTTAAAGTGCTATCTAGAAATATCAACTATTACTGATTTTAAAGATTAAGCCCTTAGTTTGATGAGCAAATTTAGTGCTGAACTTGAGCCAGAAAGACCCAGATTCAAGTCCCATTTGTGATGTTGGGATCTTTGAACCTCAGGTAATGTGACTATTAAAAATAGGTTGCAGGTAAGGCACAGTGATGGAAAGAGTTTCCACACAGACAAAATGCTAGGTCCTTCATCTGTTGATTTAGTTAAGGTCTAGTGGGGGACAAAGTTGAAGCTATTAGCCTAAAATGAATAGTTTCATTACATTATTTGTAGATTTTGCATCTTATATTACCTCAGAACCCTGGGAAGGTACTTGAAAGCACTGCATTGGAGAGCCAGAAGGCTAGAGAGTAAATCTTTGCCGCTCATCAAATGTTTCTCCTTGGGCAGGTCGATGTGCCCCCGGGGGGCTTCAGTTTTCTCATCTCTAAAATAAGTCTAGTCTAAGCACCAAAGTCCCTTTTGCTGTAAAATCTTGGACAAGTCTATCTATTGCCCAGGATTCCTGTGAGTCTCAAGGAGAGAAGGCATGTGAAAGAACTTTAGAACTGTGTGGCACCAAAATGTCAGGTGGTATTAACATTACTTATATGTGTTTATGGCATTGGTAAATAATTTATTCTCCTTTAACATTTGGGCAGCACTTTTCCAAACTCTCATTTCTTGTATTAGCTCATGGACTACTGAAATTTGGCAGTAGCAAGCTACCACTTTTACTCCAATGCCTTAGCTTCTGTGGCAGGGCCCACAGTTTCTCAATAAATGTTTGTTGTTGCTAAAACGTAGATGTTAAGAGACTCCAAAGTCTAGACCGCTTCAACTGTTAGCCTAACAAAAAATGCCAGCTAATTGTGCTTCCGTCTGCCAAGTGATAATGACAGCTTGCTTTTTGTGCCCTCTTCCCCAGCAGCCAGACATTTGTGTGCTACCCACCATTCCTTCTCAGGTGGAAGTGAAATTTACCAGTTCGGGTGATTCTATCACTGGAATAACTTGGACTTGATCTGACCTGACACTATGTCCTTCGTTGATATGATAATGTTTAAATAGCAAAAACTCTCATCCCAATCTCCCTCATGGGGCCCAGCTTGCCTTGATTTTCTAATAATTCAACAGCAGATGTATAAATATTTGTTAATGGTTCTTATACTAGTTACTGTGACCCAACTCCTGCCCTCACAGGTCTTACAGTCCAATAAGATACATACACAGATTATTATAACACATAATGAAAAATGACTAGTTATAGAATTGTAGGCTTTTTTTTTTTTTAGTGCTGGAAGGGACCTTGGAGATCATCTAATTGAACTCTTTGGGGTCCAGAGAGAAGTGGAGTGACTTGAAGCTAAAGGAAGCTGAGCTTGGCTGAAGATGGCTTAGGGCGGATAGTTGTCCCTTTTGAAAAGGCTGCAAACTCTGGAGTTAACTTTGGCTGCTGAGGGGAAGTTGAGTAATAATATCAATTTACATTTTTGTAGTGTTTTACATATTCTCATTTGGCTCTCTGGCATCACTGTGAGGTAGAGAGGACAGGTAGTCAGTCATTCCTTTTTATAAATGATGCACTTGACCCAGGGAGGTGGGGGTGATATGACTGGCCCTTTGTCTGTAGTTGACTTCCAAGCAAAGACTTGGTTGGACCCAGGGGCTGTGAGCTCTAATTGGGATCTCTTCCTCCATTCTCCTTCTTCTTCCTCTTCCTCCTCTTCCTCCTCCTCCTTTTTCCCCCGCTCCTCCCCCATGCTGATTTGTGGATGGTGCTTTGGCCATTTGAACAAGAAAAGCACAATAAGCAAAAGGCGCAGGCTGAAAGTAGAAACATTCTATGTGAGCCTCCGTTGTTTCCTCCAGATGGCTTTGGGAACACTCTGCCAAGATTGCCCTGTCCTGCTTCTTTTTTAGCCTTTCAGTGTTAGATTGGGGCTTGCTGCTTAGCATTTTGTGTGTTAGTCACTCCAGAGAGCATACACAACCTGAAAACTTTATCAGTCACAATGGGGGAGGTGGCAGTCTTTTAGAAACAAACTGCAAAATGCCCCTGCAAATTGTAAATTATCTGTGTGACTGACATATTATATTTAAATTCCCAATAAAGGCACCAGCAAAATTGGAAGTGCTCATTTCTTCCATCTCTAATGTGAATGTTAGTGTGACCAGCAGTCAAAAGATGCTTTATCATGCAACAAAGTGTCTCAAGTATTTTAATGAATTTTATTAAATAGCTGATATGTGCTCCTGACATAGATGTGTCTAGGTAATAGCAAAGATTGAAAAAGCATAGATTCCCCATGTGACAGGCTTATTGTGTGACCTCAGGCAAATCAGTTCCCTTCTTTGGACTACAGTTTTTTTGTCTGTAGAGGGGTCCATGACAAAAAAGAGCTCTATGGTTTCCAAGCTCTCTTCAGGCTCAACATCCTGTTATTCTGCAGTGTTGATACTGTAATTACTATTCTGGGGTTGGTTTCTCTCTGGGGTAACCAAACCTTGGTCTCTTTAAAAGCTAGTGGCCAGAGTTAAACCTGACCAGGGACTCTTTGACAGGGAGACTTAAGCCACCAATTGCCAGCCAGATTACTTAACTTTAGTTGTCAGTAATTTGGGGTAGCTACCTGTAAAGCAAGAGTTCTTAAACTGGAACCATGAACTTGTTTTTAGAAATATTTTGATAACTGTCTTTCAATATTACTGGTTTTCTTAGTCATTTTATTTTATGCATTTAAAAATAGGATTCTTAGAAGTCATCCACCTAGGCTTCATGAGGGTGTCCATGACACAGAACAGGTTTTAAGAGCTTTTGGTATAGAGACTCTGTAACTGTAGATATCTAACAGCCCCTACTTATTGGAGTTTATAAAAGACATTCACCAATTCCTTAATCCCTAGTTACACTATTGGTTGATTGATAGGGAGAGAGTCAGAAAGAATAGAGTTCATATTCTGCCTCAGATGTTTGTTTTGAGACCCTGGGCAAGTCACTTAACCTTCCTCAGTCACAGTTTTCCTGTCTGTGAACTGGGTATAATGACTCTTCCAACAAGGGATTGTTTAGAGCATCCAAAGAAATAATGAAAAGTGCTTTTGCAAATCTTAAATGGCTAAATAAATGCTAGCAGTTATTTTCATTGATCCAATATGAGGAGTTTGGACCTTCTGTGATTAATTGGGGTTTGGATGGGACCCACCCTTCCTTTTTTTTTTTTGTGCTTCTTTGGAGGGAGGAAGTTAGGGCAATTGGGGTTAAGTGACTTGCCCAAAGTCACACGGCTAGTTTTTTTTTTTGTGTTAAGTGTCTGAGGCTGGATTTGAACTCAGGTCCTCCTGACTTCCGGGCTTGTGCTCTATTCATTGCTCCATCTAGCTGCCCTGACCCTTACATCTTTAAAGAAATATTTACCCCTATTGGAGATCCAGGAAGATTTTTCAACTAAGGAACTTAAAAACTGATCACTTGTCCATATTCTTGTTTTCAGATGGGACTTATTTGAGCCAGTAAACTTTTTCAGTACATACATGGATTTCCAGAAAGGAGAGCAGAGATTCCTGGGGCTCTTCTGAGTTACTGCATTTGGCCAGTGTTCCTGACACTGTCTAAAAAAGCCTGCTCATTGTAATGCTGCTGATAGATGAGAGTGGCCCTTCAGAGGGCTTCTCCTGAGGGCTGTTAGCAGGGTACACAAGGATACTACTTGAGGCCCTCATTTTATAGAGCTCTTGAGAGTGATTTGCTCAGGGTCACTCAGTAAGGGAGGAGAAGGCAACACCCAGCCCTTCTTTTCACTCCACCAAACTGTGTCACAGCGGTCAGATTAAGAGAGAAGGTGATTTTTTCCTACCTGACCTTTGAAATATAGAATAAAGAGTTCAAAGGTCCAGGCTTCAGAGCTTGTCTGTAGAGCAAGCACTTGACAAATATTGAGCTACCTTCTCCCTTTGAAAGTAGAGATAAATTAGGGCAGCAGAAGAGGTGGACTCATTGGTTAATCTTTGGGCCTGATGTGTCATAATATTGTTTATAAGCAACTTAGCTTTTATAGATAATAAAAATATTGACTTCTCCACAAACCAGTTTTTTTCTGATTAATTAAAACGAGTAGCCCAGATTTTCTGACCATGGCAGATTCTAACATCTGAGAGCCTGCCTGTCTTTAAGAGTTCAGGCACTATAAATATACACAGGTCAGAAAGCAGCTTCCAGAGAGAGAATAAACTCGATCCTTGGAAGGTTTTAAAAGGTGGAATGTCCGTTAGGATCAGTGGCTTTAGAACTGCAGAAACCTTAGAACTCTTCACCATGTGCTCACTTTCTACCAGCGGAAACCAAAGCCCTCCTTTCCTGTGCATGGAAGCTCCTTTTCTCTAAAGAGGCTTTTTTTCCCAGCTGAAGTGTCACTTTCCCCAGTGGCTTCTCCTTGAACACTGTAGTCAGTGAGCCTCTATCTCAGTAACCCTGGAGTATACAGTCTAACCTCATATGGTGAAACTTAGGGAGGTTGTTATCCCATCTGGCCCAGCCTTTAAAAAAAAAAACCCAGCACCATATCTGTGATTTGGTTTGGAGTGGGGAGCTCTGGAGGAGGAAACCCTTCTATCAGATCTTAGTAAAACACCATTTGGGCAACTTCAGAGAGTTACCTGGGTCACCAAGGGGTTAAAAGATTTACTCACAATCACATGGGCAAAATGGGTCAGATGAGACTTGAATCCAAGTATTCCTGACTAAGCTCCTGACTCTTAATACAGTAATAGTCTGGTCTTAATATGATGTTCAATAGCATCTGAAACTTTGCAGACCATTTTCTTCACAACAACCCTGTGAGTTAGTTTGACTTATTGTCCATATTTTATGGAAGAAGAATCTGAGACCCTGAAACAGATAGCTGCTAAGTATCCTAGCAAGGATTGAATGCAGATTCCTCCCTCCAGCTCTGGTGTGCTCACTCACGTGGGGCAGGTCACCTTCCCTCAGAGGTGGGGGTATATCTTGCCTCTGGAGCTTTTCACAGAGGGACTTCCTGCAGCATAGTTTGAGTGTTCAGGTATCAAAGTTGTCTCTGCGGTGCCCCTAGAAATGGCCTTTTCCCCTGAATTGTGCTGGAGACAAGAGGGCACCTGGCTATTGGCAGTGATCTGCCTAGTACTGCACGGCAAACTGGAATCACATAATGTCCCCAGTGCTCTGTGGCAAGGTGTCTTCCCCTCAGAGCCAGAAATAGCAGTATTTTTGGCATGAAGCATCGAAATGACCTCTGAGGCCTGGTGCTCATATGAAAAATGTAATAGTGGACAAGCATTTTTTAAGGTGCCTACTATGTGCCAGGCACTGGGGAATCAAAGAAAGAGAAAAGATAGTCCCTGCTTTAAAGGAGCTCCCAGTGTAATGGTCTAAACATACATTGGCATGTGTGTAGCAAATGCTTAATATGTTCAGTGCTACCTGTGAAATGTACCTAAGAGACTTAACATCTTTTGAGTCATGATGAGGGAGAATGGTGCAGTAGAAAAGATAATTTGGACTCAGGACCCTGGGTTCCAGTGAAGCCATGTGACATTGGATAAGCTGCTTCCCTTCTGGGCCTCAATTCCCTCATCTGTAAAATGAAGGGACTGAACTAGATGGGTTCTTAAGTAAGTGACTGCTACTGTGCCCTCCCCCCACCTTCTGTGGGAACCCCTGTCTCCACTAGGCCTCAGTTTCCTTATAAAAGATGAGAAATTTGAAATAGTTAATCATTACCAGGGAAAACTCCTAAGTAGACTCTCAGTAGGGAAAGGTCATCATGACTTAGCAACATCTCCAGTCGGCGTCTTCATCTTCCAGGCTCCCTTTTACAATAATAGCTCGTGTATGCTAATACTTAACATTTTACAGAATGCTTATATAATTCAGCTCATTGGGTCCTTCCCTTACGTGAAGAATAAATTGCCTCGACCACATCCCTGATGGGTTCTCTGCCCAGCCTCTTTCCCTGGAGAGGTGACCCAGACCCAGGGCATAGTCAGGCAGCCCTTAAGAGACAGTTATAGAGAGACAAAACCCAGGAGAGGGCCAGGAGTAACAAAAAGAAACATAGGGTGGTATGGGGGAGAGAGTTTAGATTAATTCTGGAAGAAAGGAAAAGCCACTGAAAGAACCCTGGATGACCCGAGAGATTCTCCTCAGTGGTCTGGACATTGAACATCATTTAGACATCTTTTGAACACCCCCTCCCCCCACCCCATGCAAAAACTTGTGCTGGGCAAAGGTGAAGGACATGATAGCAGCCACTTTTTTTAAAGTGTATGTATTTTTAGTTTTCAGTATTTACTTTCCTAAGTTTTAAATTTTCTCTCCCTCCTTCCCCTTCCCCCTCCCCAAAATGGCATGCAATCTGATATAGGCTCTACATATGCTTTCCTGTTAAACATATTTTCATATTAGTCATGTTGTGTAGAAGAATTAGAATGAATAGAAGATACCATGAGGAAGAAAAAAAAACAAAAGAAAAAGAAAATAGTCTGCTTCCCTCTGCATTCAGAATCTGTAGTTCTTTCTCTGGACGTGGATGGCATTTTCCATCATGAGCCCTTTGGAATTGTTTTAGGACTTTGCATTGCTGAGAAGGGCTAAGTCTATCCAAGTCAGTGATTGCACGCTATGGCTGTAACTGTATACGGTGTTCTCCTGGTTCAGTAGCAGCCACTTTGAAGGCATCATGGAAAAACAGAAATTGAGTTTTGAAAGGAACCTCAGTGGCCATCTAGTCTATTCTATACCAAAGGAATCCCCGAAAGAACATACCTGACAAGTACCCACTCAGGCTCTGCTTTGAAGACTTCCAAAGAGGGAAAACCACCTCCTCCTGAGGCAGGAAGCCCATGACCCTTTTGGACAGCTCTCTTGATTTCCAGTCTGCATTGGAATTTTTATAACCCAAGAATCCATTAGATTTTTTGACTTTCATGTTACCCTCTTCATTAATGTTGAGCTTGTAATCTACCAAGACTCCTAGATCATCTTCAGATAAATTGCTATCTGATTATGCCTCACCCATCTTATCCTTGTAAGATTGATTCTTTTTTCTGTATCTAAGTATAGCATTTTACATATATATTCTCTTAGGGGAGATAAAAGTTAAGCAGAAATTATAATTTACATTTTTCTAATATTCTCAGGTTTACAAATTGCAATTGAGGTCATAGTATATATAGTATAAGTGGTGCTTTGCCCATTTTACAGATGAGGAAACTTGAGTCTCAGGTTGTGATTTACCAATGGTCCCAAACCCTCCTGATACCCAATTCCATGATAGCCATCATGATACTTTGTTATAATATAAACTATATTGATACAGTGTATAAACTACATTTTACAGATGTAACAATAATGTATAATCACATTGATGTGGTCCTTTAAACTTTCCAAAGCCCTTTCCCCACATCAGCCTTGTGAAATGGGGAGTGTCATTGTTTATGATCATCTCCGTTTTACTGATGAGGAGTCTTGAATTTCCAAGAGGTTAGGCAGCTGTCTTACTGCTAGTAAATGCTAGCCACCTACTAAAGAGTCAGGGTTTGCCCTCAGGCTAAACGCCCAGTAAACTCCTCCCTTTTGACCCCTGCCCTCCCAGCTGGACCTGCCAGTGGCAGACACTTGGCATCCCTTGGTGCCTTGGAGGGTTTCCCTGACTGACGCTGCAGCCTAATGCTCGGACCACTGGTGGCCAATGCATGTATATCAGAAAGGGACTGCTCAGCTGAAGGAGGGGCCTCTCCAGGTACATACGGACTTAGAAAACTTCATCTTAACTTTGCTTGGGTTTTTTTGTGTTTTTATTTGTTAAGTCTTTTCCAGTCATATTCTGTTCTCTTTGAAGCTACTCTCTGGTGCGTTGCTTCCCATGTGTTTTTGACATCTTTGACTTAGACCATGGGTACAAGGTGGGAGAGTGCCCTTAGAAATTCTTTCTGCCCCTTGCCCCCTTTAATGGGACCCATTAAAGGGCAAGATTCATAGACTTTCAGATCCAGAAGGCTACTTAGAGACAGAGCTCTACTGAGTCCCCTCAGGGGTCTCAGGATGTGCCCAGCTAGGCAGGTCAGGGGCTCCTCACTGCCAGGCCAGGACTCCAACCACTCTCCCACAGCTTACTCTTCTCCATTTTCCTTTCCTTCTTTTTTAAAATGATAGACTGATTAATTGAAAGGATTATGTTCTACTTTAGAAGAGAATTTGGCAGTCAAAAAAGACAATGAACAATAAGACACTGTTTATTTAAAGTAAGGATTATTTGTGGAAATTGCCCAGGATTTTATCTGCCACGTGGTACTTATTGTGTCAGGGTGACTTGAATTGTCCTTTTTGCTGGCTGGATAGCTGATCCGACGTATTTATTTTTCCATATCCTTTATTAGTCTCTGGTTGATTCCCCTTCTTTCTCCGCAAGGGTTGTTTCAACTCTTCTCATTCTTTAAACCCCGTCTCCAGACTCAGCAATTGACTCCGCCTCCTACTTCACTCTGATGTTTAATCTTCTCCCTCAAACCCTTTTACGCCCCTTCTTTTCTGTCCCGGAGGTTGTTGTGAGGGTCAGAGGAGAGCGCGTGTGAAACGTCTTTGTGAACTCGTCTTACCTTCCTTCAGTGCTTAGCGTGCAGCAGAGACACCGACTGCGTCAGTTCTAGCTGTGCTGCTGCTACTGCAGCCTCAGGAGATAAAGTGGTGCAGGGGAGGGGGTTGTAATCTTCCTTTCCAAGACTCAGTTGTCCAATTCTGACATTCCCGCAGGCCTTTCCTGTTCCTTTGAAAGTTTGCGTCGTCTGTCATTCTTTCTTTCCTCATCCTTTCTCTTCAGTTTTGTACTATGTATTGGCTCTTTTTTCTCTTGTCTGTAAATATGCTTAAGTTCCTCCGTCCTGCTCTTATCACTGGCCTCCCTCTACCTCCTTAATAATCATGCCACCATTCTGCCAAACTGGTGACCTGTGTCTGTTACGCAGGTTAAATCAGAAAAGAAGCGATAGCTCACTTACTTATTCAGTACTTTACACACATTATCTCATTTCATCCTAACCCTGACCCCGAGAGGTGGGTTTTCCTCGGATCCCTATTTTGTAGCTATAGAATTTGGGGCTCCTTGCTGCGGGGCCCCAGAGCTAGCGTGTTTTTGGCCAGATTCTCACCCAGCTCTCTCCACTTTAGATTCCATCTATTAAGGTACACGACCTCTCCAGAAGTAGTCTACCCTGTCTGCCATTCGCTTTGTTCCCTTTCAGCTCGCTTTACTGAGACTTGAAATTGAAGTTGTTTCTAGTGTCGGTAAGAGCATTGCGATTTTTGTACGGTGAGATTTTTTTTCTTTTAGTAACACCCTTAGGGTACAATCCTGATTAAGATCACGAGGTCAAAGGACATGGGCAG
This sequence comes from Pseudochirops cupreus, assembly GCA_028627135.1. Classification (NCBI taxonomy): domain Eukaryota; kingdom Metazoa; phylum Chordata; class Mammalia; order Diprotodontia; family Pseudocheiridae; genus Pseudochirops; species Pseudochirops cupreus. The sequence goes on along the minus strand of CM053584.1, from coordinate 22,496,372 downwards.
CTTTATAATTCGGGGCTGCATGAATGCCTACTCCCATCATGCTGCCATACTCTTCAGAAAGAGTACGCTAATTCATAGCACAACCTTGCCAACATCAAATTTTAGTTTTTAGACTATTTTTCTTAATATAATGGATATAAGGTGGTATCTGTTATTTTAATTTGCATTTGTTTGATTATTAGAGAATTCAAACGTTTCCAGGTGGTTTTTAATCATTTGTATTATTCCGTTTCAAAAAGTCACCAGTGACACCTTAACTGCCAAATTCAGTGACTTCTTTTCAGGCCCAGAGATGCAGAGACAAACAGGAAGGAGTCCTTGAGTAGAGTGAACTGACATTCTGTCTTCAGTTGGAAAATGAAGTGGTTGGACCCTTGGATCCCTTCTGGTTGTGATTCTTTAATCTTATGATCCTGTGTGCTTACATAAGTACACACAAGGTAATTTCACCTGAGAGAAGCCATTACAGGTAGGGAGTTCAGTAAGTAGCTTGTGTAGGAGAGTTTGAGCTCAGCTTCAAAGGAAGCTGGAGAGTGTGAGAGGTGAAGATGAAGAAAGAGAGTGTGAGAGGTGAAGATGAAGAAAGAGGAGTACTTGGCCATGATAATTCTTGAACATCAGTGGTTCCCACAGGAGTGGAGGAAGAAATGGCTATGAGAAAAGCTGGAGAGAGAGAATCAATGACTTGGCAGCTGGTCACAAACTTGAATGGCAAATAGGAGAGATTACAAGAGGAGGATGGACTTGGGGGGGAAGGAGAATGAGTTTGAGTTTGAAGTGTCTCCAGGACATCTCTATCCAATAGGCAGTTTGTGATTGAGACTGAAGCTCATGAGAGAGGCACAGACCAGATGGGGACATGCATGCATGCATGTGTGTGTTATGGATGTGTGGTAGTCACCTGCATAGAGAGAGCATAAAGAGAAGAGGGCTAGGAGTAAAGCCTTGTGGGAAGGAATCCCTGCCATCAATGGACATGACAGGGCGGAAGATCTAGCAAAGATAGCTGAAGAGGAGCTGTCAGGTGTGCGACTGCGTGAGGAAAGACAGTAGCTTGCAGGTAAAGGAGGGACAAATGGGGGTTTGTTTTCAGATGAGAAGACTTGGGTGCATATGAAGGCAGCGAGGAAGGAATCAGCAAAGAGGGAGAGGCAGAAGATGAGAGGGGATGTTTATGGGGACATTTTACTGAAGGAGACCAGAGGGATTAGGATCAAGGACAGGTTTGGGCCTTGTCAGGAAGAAGGAGCCCCTCTTAGTGACAAGAAGAGTGAAAGAGGAGATATTGGGGCTTGATGTCAGGGCATTTCCAGAACTCTGTCTCCTTGACCTTTCTGCAACATTGTCCCTCATTCTTGCTACCTCTTCCTTTCACTTCTGGGATGCCAGTTTCTCTGGTTTTCCTCCTGTTTGGTTCATGGTTTCTTCAGTTAAGCACAGTGAAGATAGCCCCTGCTACCAGGGAGCTCCAGCTTGTCCACACAGGAGCCACATAGGGCACTAACTGGGGGAATTAGGAAGGGAAAGGCCTCCGGAGCTTAGACGAGAGGGGAGCAAGGGATGCTAACAGGTAGAGCGGGGAGAATGAGAGCCTTCCATGGTGTGAAGGAAAGCTTGTGCAAAAGCTCAGATGTGCAAAGTAGAAGTTTTATTTTATCTAGAACAGTAAACAGGCCCGTTTGGACTAGAAATACAAGGAGAAGGAGTGGGCAGAGAATCCCCTTTATATAGCACCTGCTGTGTGCTGGGCATTGTGCTAAATGCTTTGCAGATAGTTATCACATTTGAGTCTCACAGCCCTGGAGTGGGTGCTATTGTTATCTCTATTGTATAGTTCAAGAAACTGAGGCAGACGTGAAGTTACATGATCTTCCTGTGGTCACACAGCTAGTAAGTGTCTGAGGTCAAATTTGAACTCAAGTGTTCCTGATTCTAGGATCCATCTCAAGTCAGTGTGTCAAAGTAGGCTGGAGCCAGATTGTGAAGACAAATGCCAGATATAGGAGTTGCTATTTTACCCTAAGAGTAATAGGGAGCCACTGAAGCTTCTTGACCAACGAGGTGATATGGTCAGACCTGCATTGAAAAAGATAATTTTGGCAGCAAATGTAAAAGATCCACTGGGTTGACAGGAGACTTGAGGCAAGGACACCCATTAGGAGGTTCTTGGAACAGCCCAGAAGAGAGGTGATGGGGGCCTTCACTAGGGTGTTTGTGGAGGGAGGTGAGATTGGCACATTTTGGCAACTGGCTGGTTGTGGGCTCCTCTCTGCTGCTTCTCATCGTTCTGTTCTTTTCTGCTAAGCTTTGGTTCCCCGAGGCTCTATCCTTGGCCCTCTCTCTGGTTCTTTTATCTATTTCCATGGGTTCAATGATTATCTCTTTGCCTCTACTCCCAGATCTGTGGCTAGCCTCCAGCTCTCCCCTTAGCTTTAGTCCTACATCTTAAACCATCTGCTGAACATCTCCTGCTCGATGTCCCTCTAATCCCTCAAATTCAGTATGTCCAAATTGGAATTTGACCTGCTAGTCTAAACTTCTCCCTTCCAGCTTCCTTATTCCTGTTGGTGGTGCCAGCATTCTCCTCTTGAGGCAGGATTCAGGCCTCAGTCACCCTTGGATTGGACCTACTTTCTTACTTGTAGCCCCTCTCTCCATTCAGGCAGTTGCCAAGTCTTATTGATTGACTCACCCCAGTCCTTGCCCATTTACACAACTACCGTTCTATTTTAGGTCCTTGACTGTTGTGATTATCTGCTGGTTTTACAGTGTCTCTGACTAGAAGAGTCAGATCATAAGATCATCCAGTCTCTACTGTCTGTAAGATCTCAAGAGGCTTAGGGACTTAGCCCACGGGTAGTAAGTGACAGGGCTTCTGACTTCACATATCCAGTGGTCTGAGCTTAGCTGTCTCAAGGTAGTCTTCCTGCTTCTATCTGGCCCATCGTCTGCTACAAAAGTAATCTTCCTAATGCTCATGTAACTCCCCTATTCAGAGACCTACAGCAGACCTTTATTTCTTAGACTACAGTATGGTTGGGGGCCCTGACCATGTCATTGTGATCTCTGGTTCACAGTGCAGATGCCTTCATCTGACATTGAGGGCCGTCCATAATTGGATTCCTGCCTTTCTTCTCTTCTTTGTCTCGTTACTCACCTTCACTCTCTCCTGAGTGTAGCCAAATTAAACTGCTCCTTCTTGAAGGCTTTCTTCCTTTTTTTCCCTCCTTGTCCTCCTATCCCAAGGACACTGTTTACATCCCTTCATTGTCTACCTGTTCTGTTGTTTTATTTCTTCTTTCTCCCCTCCCCACCACCTTAGAATTGTAGCCTCACAAAGACAGACCTTCATTTTTGTCTTGGAACACACCTTGCCTTGAGCGAAAGTAAGGCACTCATACTATAATACGTGGTCCTGGAATTGAATCTTATCGTGCTGTCTCCTGCCTTGGCTGTTGAGTTAGGCCATCCACCGGTGAAAAGATGGTCAGTGATAAAAAAGAAAGCCCCAGAAGTGGGAAAATATTCATAGCAGCCTTGTTTTGTAGTCACCCAGATGCCCATCCAGTGGGGAAGGACTAACCAAGTATAGTGAACAGAATGATGGGACGCTATCACAGAAAAATCACGAATGTCAACGTTTCAGGGGAGCATAGGAAGACTTTTATGAGCTTACGGAAAAGGAAGGTACCTTTTATAGTCAATATTTTTTAAATACGGTACTTAGGTATGATAACTCTCTAGTGTGTGTGTAGATAGATGAATGGTTGTCATGGGGCATCAATGCAAGTTGGGAATAGCCTCTGTTCAGGCCTCTTTGAAGCTCATGGTAAGTTTCCAGCAACCCCAAGTTAATGTGTAAAACAAATGGCATTTCAGGGAGCAAGCTTCCAGAAAAAATATTTAATAACTTTCAGTCTGAGGGGGAAAAACGCATCTATTATTTTAGGCTGGTTGAAGTAGTGATTGAAGAAAACTTTTCCCTATTTGTTCAATGATTTAGCCTTTGAACTTCTAGTAATCCTACAGTGAAAGGGACAAGACAAGTAAAACCTTCTCAGCTTTATTCTTCAGTAGATGCTTTGTTTTTGTCTGGCAGTAAACATTCAGTTCACAATGAGTATCATCACACAAATTTTAAATCTTCCCCTCTGCCTTTCTTTATAAATATCTTAAGATACCCTTTTAGGGAGCTCCTTAGCCAGGGGAGATATTTCCTGACTACCTCTGTGAATGACCCTCTTCGTGGAGTACTCTCAGCAAGTATTTGTTGAATGAATGAAGAAATAAAGAACCAGAGTGAAAGAGAAAGAACTACCGAGTGTACAAAGTATGAGGATAGAACTCAGCCAGAGTCAGAGCGGGGTGCCATGTAATCGAAACAAGGTAAAGGAAGTATTGCATCCAGTCTTTGTTTGAAGAAGGGACACACACACACACACATTCACATTCACACTCACACACTCACAGACTTTTGGACAGTTCTGATTGTTAGGAAGTAGCCCTTCTCCCACCCACATAGCTCCTAGGGACAAGCAGAACCATTCTCATACCTCTCCTTGGAGGTCAGATCTTATACCCCAGATAGAAAGGGCCAGATTCTCTTCTATGGGGGCTCCTTTATTTATTGAAGGCTCTTGAAAGCATGAGAGACAGTATGGCTTATTTAGCTTTTAAAAGTTTTATTGCTACTGGTTTGTTTGGTTTTCTTAAACACTAGGGATTTCCCCATATACCAGCCCCTCCCCGACCAGAACTACCATTTGTAGAAAAGGAAAACAATTCAGCAGAACCCAGACGTCTTTTGGCGGTGTCTGAAGCATTCTGTACCCAGGGTGCTCCACTTCTGTACCCCGAGGAACAAGCGTGTTTTGGCGTCTGTCTTCTAGGACCAAGACTGACCAGGCAGTGCCATAGAGGGAAAATTCAGTTCCACAACCATTTTTTAAGTGCTAACTGTGTGCCAGGGGCTGGAAATACAAAGACAAAGCCGGTCCCTCTCTCAAGGCTTTATCGTTCTACTTGGGGAATACCACCTGGATGGATACAGAGAGAAGTAAATGCAGAGTGTGTGCAGCGTTCCACAGTGTTATCTTAAGAGGAAAAAGCCATGACTGGGAAGCAGACAATCTGCATTTGAGGAGATTTTCAAAGTTTCAGAGTCAGATACAATCAACACTTACTGAGAATCTACTCCTGCAAGGTGCTAGTCTAAGCACTGGGGGGGGGGGGGGGGATACAAGGACAGCTGCAACCCCAGAGGTTAAATTTATAAATATAAAACCTGAATTTACTGCATCACTGGGGAGAAAGAAAAAGAGAACGGATCGATGTCTGCCCGCTAACCAGGCAGGCAGCAAGCAGTGCGTGGCTTAGCTTAGCAAATGTTATAATAGGCCACGTTTATCAAGTGCTTTTCAGTTTTCACAGTATTTCTTTATGCGTTTTGTTAGGAGGTGGACATGGACATGGCTAGCAAGGCTATAAATGGTCATCTGAGGAGGGAGAAAGAGCACTGCCAGTTGGTTGAAGGTTGCTTGGGGATGAAGTCTCTTGGGCTCAAAGTCCTGAAGAGAATTCTGTTTTCATATGTAGGGTCATTTAAATCAGAGTCTGCCAACTAATGACTGATACCAAGGTTGGCAGTATGCTGGATATTTTCCATGACCTTGCTCTGTACCCCCAGCCCCCAGGCTTACCATCTGACAAATGCACGTCCTCATGTTCTAGCAAAAAACATTGGATTGAGCAGTCAACAGTCCTGGTTTCTAGTTCCAAATCCACTGCTTCCTAGATGTCACTTCTCTTTTCTGAGTCCCAATTCCTCAGCAAAAGAATATTTTGCTTTCCAGTACCTGAAGGGTCAGTGACTTCAGATTACTACTCTGCTACCCCTTAACAGATAGCCTTCCTGAGTTGGGATGGCTGAGAAATTCCCTTGCATTCCATGGCTAATCTGGTGAGGAGTGTTGGCAGCTTGGTCCTTGGGGACCCTGGACTAAAGCAGTCCCATCACTAAGCCTTTCCTGCTTGAGTGGAACTGGCTAAAGCTGGTATGCTTCTGGCTTGGCCTAGGACAATCCAGGATCCCTTCCATTCCAAGAAGAGGCATCACAGCATGTCGCTGGTGGCCTTTCCTCCTCTGTGAATAAAGGCAGGTAACAATGCTCACACTCCGCCTCTTCACAGGAGAACATTCTGTTTAATCTGAAGGGGCTACAGAAATGGAAGCCATTAGGAACTCAAGTGAAACTGCACTATAGGGAGACAAGTCAGAAAGCTGTGCAAGCCTAAAGTTGGGTCAGCAGTCAGTGATGATAGCTGGGGTCGATGCCATGGGAAGAGCAGAGGACTGAGGTGCTCTTCCCAGCACTTCCTTCTTGGACTCTTTGGCCATAAATGGAGAGTTGGACCTCCTAGGATAGTCCTCAGGGGCTAAGAGGGGCTTGGCCTAGCCCAGCAACATTTAGGGTTGGAACCCGTAAAACTTGGTGCAGAAGGTTGGGAAGAAAAGACTACCCACAGAACAAAGGTGGGCCAGGGACATTGTGGGGCAGACTAGAAAACATGTAAACTGTTTTCATGTCAAGGAATGTTTGCTATTACCATCATTGCATGCCGAATATTTTAGCAGGAAAATTTTGCTGTCATTGAGCATCAGAGTTTGCTGAAAACAGTTTTTGAACTGAGGCTAGGTCACCTACAAGTTTCCTTCTCAGTTTGCATTCTAGCTGGGATTTCTAAGGCCCCCTTCCAACTTTTCTAAGTTAAAATTCTCTTGAACTAAAATTTCAAACTACTCCCTCTTGTGTTTTGAATGAGCTACTGTCAGTTGGTGTTTAGTCTTAATTATTTTACTTGGATGATTCCCTTATCCTTTAGCTGCCCATTATGTGTGTAGGTGGGGATGTACATGCATGAAGACACTGATTTGTGGAATTTTGTTTGCATTCTTTTTTATTTTCCATGGAATATACAGGAGGAAGCATCTCCATTCTCCTTGTTGGATATTTGCTTGAATTTCCTGACCACTCACCTGGAGAAGTTCTGTTCAGAAAGACAAGATGGAACTCTGTGCCTGCAGGAACCAGGGATGTTCCCTCAAGAAGTGGCTGATAGGCTTCTCCAGACAATGGCCTTCCATGGTAAGACCAAAGAGTGAAACAGCCCCGTTACCTTCTAGTTAGTGTGGCTGCACATGTTACTCATTGGCTTAGAATCAGTGAAAGCTCATGTGATGTGTTTGATTGGAATATTAGAGGAGGTGGCAAGCAGGATGTGGTAGAAGGAGCTCAAGATTTGGGGTCAGGAAATGCCAATTAACTTATTCCTGACAGTTACTAACTGTGGCTCTGGGCAAGACAGCCTTGGTAAGGCTGGTTGGACTAGATGACTTCTGACACCCCTTCTATCTTTAAACCTGTGATTCCAGGGGGAAAAAAATTGCTTCTAACCAGTTCTGGCACTTTCTGTGGTAGTTTGGGATGTTATCTGGCCTATAATGGGCTGGCAAGACCTATAATACTGTATTCAGTTCAGCTGTTGCAAGGACGCTGACAGATTGGAGCATGCTTGGGGAAGGGGAGAAGCATTGGAGACTGTGCCAGATGGAGGTTGGTTGGAGACATTGGGATGTTTAGTCTAGTGAAAACGGAGTGGACATGTGATCTAAAGGACTGACTCTTGGATGAAGGATTTGACTTAGTCTTTATGGCTTTAGAGGCAAGTATTGGGATTAATTAGCAAGCTAGTTTCTGCTTGATGTATAAAGAAAATCTCATTTACAATGAGTGGAATGGTGTGTCTTAGAGGTGATAGGTATCTTTCTTAGAAGTCTTCAGTGGAATGGTCTGTCTTAGAGGTGATAGGTATCTTTCTTAGAAGTCTTCAGAAGGGAGTCTGAGTGGCCACTTATCAGAAATGTTATAGAATTCCTGTTCAGGTCTTGGAGGTACTAGATAACCTTTAAGCACCCAAGTCTTCTTTCCAACTCAGATTTTGTGATGTGAGGGCCTCATAAATTGGCCAGGGCTCTTTTGGTTTGAGCAGCCCACCTCTTGACAGGAATAACTTCCCTTCATTGCACATGGTTTGAAATACACGTGGAGAAGTCGGATGCAGAATGCCATGTTCTCAGTGGAGAGGAGGAGAAGGAAGATGAACGCTATTATAAGAAAATGAACTCCTGCTTTTGATCTTTGAAACTATGAAGGCAAACCTTTAAATTTATTCCCCAAAACCACTTCTAAATGGTAAGGGGAAATCCTCACTGCTCAGTCTAGAGCAGCAGTTCTCAACCTGTGGGTTATATTCAATTTTGAATACATCCTGCATATCAAATATTTACATTATGATTCATAACAGTAGCAAAATTACAGTTATGAAGTAGCAACAAAAATAATTTTATGGTTGGGGGTCACCACAACATGAGGAACTGTATTAAAGGGTCGTGGCATTAGGAAGGTTGAGAACCACTGGTCTAGAGTGATAGCAACAAACCCATGGGAGTCAGTAGGCCTAGCTGTGATACTGGCTGTGAGTCTGGTGTACAGTGTGAACATATGCGGGTCATGTCTCTCTGACCTTCTGTTTCTTCTTCTATAAAATGAGAGAGTTGCATTAGATGGTGTCTGAGGCCCTCTCCAGGTTTTGCAATAAAAGAACTCTGTGGTTCAGTGGATTTATCCAGTGTATGTGTTGACTATTTGGGCTCATGGTGTTTCATGAACTTTGAATACTGTTTGGGCCAGGAGTGATAGCAAAGAAATGGTTAGCAGGGAATAGCAATGTCCCAAGATATGTGAGGGCAGTGATTTAGTGTCTAACTGCTCCCAGTGATTTGGTCCCCAGGCTGAGACACCACATGTGCTGGCATTTTGAAAGAACTGGTGGGTGGCATTGCTGAGCCACAGTCAGCGATCTTGGAGAAACACTGGGAACCAGGAATGCCATTGCTGCTCCAGAAAAAGCCAAAAGCTCTGATTTCAGGAAAAGGAAAAATCTTAAACTCCAGACCAGAGAGCCTGGATTGGTGAACCCAGTGATGGGGAGGATCCCAGCCAGGCCTCCTGACCCTGGGGCAGCACCTACCCCATAGACTTGGACCTTCCTTTGGGTACTCAGAGCTTCACAAGCCTGATGGATCCTGCCAGAGGTGACATTTTGTTGGTCCTGCCCTTGAGATTTCATAGTTACCTCCACACCAGACTTGAGACTCTAGAATGCTGAAGGGTAAAATTCCTGAATGCAGTATTAAAGGGATTGTTTGTGATCCCAAAGACAAGGAAGCAGTGATCAGTAAAGGTCATTATGGCTTCATCACGATGGGTCATGTCAGACAAATCTCATCTCTTCCGACAGTGTAACTAGATTGGTAGATCGTGGAAGTATGGCAGAGGTTGTCCGACAAAGTCTCCTGTATCTTTCGTGGAAAAAGAGGAACGAGAAATGCTTTTAGAACTCACCGAATGATTGTACTGCTAGAGTAATTATTAATGGGTTGAAGGCAAACTTTATTTAAATACCCCTAGCTTTGGGCCTCGTTCTTGTGTTGTTCAGGATTGGTGAGGTAGAGGTAGCCTGATTTTGCAATCTACTGCTGACATAAAGCTAGGAGGTGAATGTGTTAGACAACAAGATTCAGAAATCCCATTTAGCAATCTCTTATTGAGCATTTGGTGTCTCTTGTGAGCGAGGGCTGTGTTGGGGGTAGAAAGACAAAAACCAAAACCAGTCCCTTCTTTCAAGGAGCTTGCATTCTGTTGGAGATAAGAAAAGACTAGCTCATCTGACAGGAAGGGAGAAGGGAAGGGGAGACAGCTGTGGCCTCAGAGAAGTCAAAGGAAGAGCAAAGGAGGAGGTGGCACGTGCCAGGTGTATGGACCAGGCTGTGGAAGGTGTATTGACATACTGCACCAGTGGGCTCCAAGGAGGGTCACCTTCAGTGAGTGACTGCAAAGGGCTCCCAGTCTCAATATAGAGCACATTCTCACTGTAAAGAGAGTGACGAGAGTCAGGAAAACTTGGGTCCAAATCCTGGCTTGCCTCCTAATTAGCATCTGACCTGGGCAAGGGAAATGACCAAGGAACTTGGACTGGCAGGCTTCCAAGAGGGCCCTTCCCGCTCTAAACTGAGCACCCTGTGAGTGTGGGGTCAGCTCCCAGCCTTGATAAGCAGTCGTCCTTGTTGGGGCACTGGAAGCCTCTGTATGTACCGACCCGTTTTCCTAATGTACATAAATCTGTTTTTGTTGAATATACCCATGAATGTGGTTTGTTTCCATGTCTGACACAGAGCATTAACTAGTAACTGTAGAGTCTCCATGTACAAATCTGTATGTGGGTACAATCTATACACACATGTGCAAGCTTAAGGAGGTGAGGTGGTGCTTCAGTGGATGGATAGAACGCTGGGCCTGGAGTCCCAAGAGCCGAGTTCAAATACTTCCTAGCTGTGTGTCTCTTACCTGCTCACGGGTGGATTGGGGATGATGATAACAGCCCCTCCCTCCCAGGGTTGTTGTAAGGATACAAATGAGGTAATATTTGTAAAGAGCTGAGCACAGTGCCTGGCACAGAGTAGGTGCTGTACAGTACAAATGTGCGCTATAGTGGGTCACATTTTGATGGTGCATTACGGCTTACAAGGGACAACCAGGGGGCACCATAGTGCACAGAACGCTGGGCCTGGAGTCAGCAAGACTCATCTTCCTCAGTTCAAATTCAGCCTCAGATACCTCCTAGCTCTGTGACCCTGGGCAAGTCACTGAACCCTGTCTGCCTCAGTTTCCTCCTCTGTAAAATGAGCTGGAGAAGGAAGTGGCAAACCTCTCCAGTGTCTGCCAAGAAAACCCCAAATGGCGTCAGAGTCAGACATGACTGAAAACAATGGAGCAAGAAAAGCAGTTTACAAAGCACTGAACTCACAAAAACCCAGTGAGATAGGTAGCATATGTATTATTTGCCCATTTTATAGATGGGGAAATTGAGCTTCAGAGAAACTGATTGTGTAAGGTTGTGCTATTAACTGGGCTTCAAGCTGATTGGAGCCAGGCTGTGAAGCTTGGGGAGGTGAGGGAGGGAATAGTGAGCATTTACATAACACACCCTGGGTGTCCTCTAGTGTTGCTGTCTGATGATTGTCTCTTTTCCTGGTGTTTCGTCTTCTACATAGTATGTCTCCTACATAAATATGTCAGATTATTACACATTTGGCCTCATATCATAAATTATTTCTAAAAATATTAATCTGTTAGTTTCTAAGCAACTTTAAGAGTTATATTTTGCATGATTCCCAAGTAATTTCAGTTCTCTATACATGTGCCTGCCAGTCCTTATTTTTAACCCATGGCTCATTTAAACATGTTTTTAGTTCTTTTGGTCAGTGACTTAATGTATCAGGACAGTTTTCCTGCTAAAGTAGGATAAAATGTTCTGAATGTTGTTCTTTTCTCCTAGGCCTACTAAATGATGGAACTGTGGGAATTTTCCGAGGCAACCAAATGCGCTTGAAGCGAGCTTGTATCCGCAAAGCGAAGATCTCTGCTGTAGCTTTCCGGAAAGCCTTTTGCCATCATAAGCTGGTAGAACTTGATGCCACTGGTGTGAATGCTGACATTACCATCACAGACATCATCAGTGGGCTTGGCAGTAACAAATGGATTCAGCAGAATTTACAGTGCCTGGTGTTGAACTCCCTCACCCTTTCCCTGGAAGATCCTTATGAAAGGTGCTTCAGCCAGCTGTCTGGTCTTCGGGCTTTGAGCATTACCAATGTTCTCTTCTACAATGAAGACTTGGCTGATGTGGCTTCACTGCCTAGGCTAGAGAGTCTGGACATCTCCAACACGTCTGTGACAGACATCACAGCGCTGCTCACCTGTAAAGATCGCCTCAAGTCCCTGACCATGCACCACCTGAAGTGCTTGAAGATGACTACCACCCAGATCTTGGATGTGATCAGAGAGCTCAAGCACCTGAACCACCTAGACATTTCTGATGATAAGCAGTTCACCTCTGATATAGCTCTTCGCCTCTTGGAGCAGAAAGATATTCTGCCCAGTCTTGTGTCTCTGGACATTTCTGGGAGGAAGCATGTGACCGACAAAGCTGTAGAAGCCTTTATCCAGCAGCGGCCTACCATGCAGTTTGTAGGCTTGTTAGCCACTGATGCTGGCTACTCAGAATTCCTCACTGGTGAAGGCCATTTGAAGGTTAGCACATTTTACAAAACTATTTCAACTTGGGGGCACCAATACAGTAGTAGTAGGAGTGCTGGCTCTAAGGAGAAGAGGAGCTAACCTTGGGAGTAACATTCAGGGTCATAGTTTGTTATCATTTTTAGTCTACTTTCTTTAAAACTCTACAAGGAAGATATTAGAGAAATTATTGTCCACATTTGGAAGCAGACTCTGAGGAACACCTACTATGTGTCAGGTCCTCTGCTAGGTATTGGGAATACCGACACAAAAGGAGAGGTGATTCATGGTTTTCCAGGTACACATATTTGCTGCTGGTGTATGCCAGAGCCTCACTGTGCCTGTAGAGAGAGGCTTAGGAGTTCCCTTTGGTCAGAACATTTCCTCTCATTCCATGTGATATGGGACATGAGCTTCCTGATATAACAAAAAGAGCACTAGATTCCTAGGAGAAGCCTTGCGTTTAGTGCCTGGCTGCTCCTTCTAACTTAGGACCTTGAAAGTCATTTCAGCATTTGAATTTCATTTCCTGGGGCTTGATCTACCTGGTCTCCTGATCCTAGTAAGTGACAGAGCCAGCGATGCATGGGTCTTACAGCTAGGAATCCAGCGTTCCTTCTGCTGTATCCCACAAGACTGGGCAGCCACGGCTAGCCTTTCTGCCACAAACTCATTTATAAATCCCATTTTTTTCCTGAAGGAGCCAGGAAAATGCTTTTTAGTTTATGGAACATCTGTGGGGATATAAGAGAAGTAAAATAATACTATCTGGCATTTATATGGAGCTTTAATGTTTGTAAAGCACTTCTTAGATTCTCACTTGATCTTCACAACTCACCGATGTAAGTAATATAGTCTAAATTTTAGACAAAGAAAATAAGGTGTGTGTAGAGGGGTCAGATCAGTTGCTTATGGTCACAGATGTGGTAAGCATTAGAGGCAGGCTTTGAACCCAGTTTCTTCCTGGCTCCAAGTCCAGAGCTCTTCTGAATTATTTTAGGATACCTCCCTATAAGATTCATTCATGCCTCCAAAGAGCTGCTGATCTCATGATGATCATAAGTAAGATGTTCCTCTCTAGTGTTTAGCTACTGCCTGATGTAATCTAGCAAATGTTGAAAAATGGATGGTGCCGATCAGTAAATAGGTGCTAGATAAATTCAGCAGGACCAAGGCTCTAGGCATGTTGGTGATGAGTGGTCAGTTTGGCCACTCATGGCAGTGTTGGGCAGATCCCTTCATCAATCTGGACCTCACCTCTGAAATGGGGATGTCGGATAGCTTTCTCATGTCCTTTTCAGTTTTAGATATTGTGGAGCCTATTAGATTCAGAGGAGGTCCTAGCTCTGTGGTTGGAGGGGGTCAGGAAGAAGTGGGACTTGAATTGGTCTAGAGAAGGTGAAGAAGGTTAAAAGGAGGGAGCTGTCATCAGTGGCAGAAGAGAGGGAGGGGAGGAGGTGGAGGGCTATCTCACCAGGGGCCTTTAAGGCCTCACTTCAGTGCTGAGATTATCACAAAAACCATTTTTTAAACCTGTGAGAAAGAAAGATGGTCCCCATCCTTCAAGGAGTTCACAGACATTAAAATAGCCAGGTATATTCAAGATGTATACAGAATAGATAGAAAGTGATCTCAGAGGGAAGGCACTAGCAGCAGGGGCACCAGGAAAAGCTTCCTGCAGAAAGAAGGTAGGATTTAATGCTGTTCTGAGGGAGGCCAGAGGAGCCAGAAGACAGAGGCAAGAAAGGAGAGCAGCCCTGGTGTGAGGGACGAGCCAGTATCGAGGCAGAGGGGTGGAGCATGGATCCTTCCATGGGGAAGGAACAGTAAATAAGCCAGTGCAGTAGAGAGGATGGAGAGTAAGTGGAGGGGAGGAAAGCCGGAGAAGAGTGGAAAGGTGTGAGGGAAGCAGATTATAGGGGGCATTAAATGCCAAACAGAAGAGTTTGTTAGTCGATTCTGTAGGTAATTTGGGGAGGGGAGTGACATGACGTGGTGAGAGCTGCAGTCATGGAGGGTGGGTTGAAGTGAAGCGAAACGTGAGTCAGAGATCCATCAGATAAAAGTGCAGTAGTCTTGGTGGTGGCTGTGTGCATGGAGGGAAGTGGATGTACACGAGGTATGTTGTTTGGGAAGGTGGGGATGACAAGATCTGGTACCGAATTGGAAATAGAATGAGGAGTCAGGGATGACGCTGAGAGTGTGAGCGTGGGTGGCTGGGAAGGCTGGTGATGCCTTCAACAGTAGTGGAAGCTGAAGAGGCAGAGGGTTGGAAAGGAAAGACACTGAGTTCAGTCTGGATGTAGGTTTGAGATGCTTACTGGACATCCATTGAGATATCCAGAGGGTATTTGAAGATTGAGTACTGTAGCTCAGGAGATACTCATCTGAAAACACATGTTTCTGATGGTCTTAGGAACCTCCTCTATCTGTCTCCAAGTGGGTCCGCCCACATGCAGACATGCCCACATATGACTGTTAAAGGGTCCCAGCATTAGGAAGGTTGAGAACCACTGCTCTAGAGTTTGTTATAGACATATGGGAATCATTGGCATAGAGATGAAAGTTGATCATCAGGTGAGATAATATAGAGGGAAAATAGACAGACCTGTGGGGGATACCCACAGTCAAAAGGTGTGACCTAGCTGAAGATCCAGCAGAAGCTACTAAGAAAGAGTGGTCATGGGCAGCTAGGTGATGCAGTGAATAGAGCACTGGCCCTGGAGTCAGGAGGACCTGAGTTCAAATCCAGCTTCAAACACTTAACACTTACTAGCCACACTTACTAGCCATGTGACCTTGGGCAAGTCACTTAACCCCAATTGCCTTGCCCTACCCCCTCCAAAGCAAAAATAAAATTAACCTGTCTTTAAAAAAAAAAGAGTGGTCATATACCTAAGAGGGAGACCAAGGGAGCAGGGTCACCACACCTTAAGAAGAAAGGTTATTTGGGAGCAAGTGATCAACTGTGTCAAATGTAGATAATGGGAATTGGATAACATCAGGAACTAGGGATTTAGGATAGTTGAGGAGCATCAGTGCTTCTGATCGAGAAGAAAGATTGTGAGCCAGACACTGATTCTGTAATTTCCTAAGTGGCTAGATCACCAGGCCATATGATACCTTCTCAGGGCAAAGATTTGTGAAGTACTGGATTCCTGTTATTAGGTCTTGATTGATTCCTGTTTGAACCCACAGAGCTCAAAAGGACTTAAAAGTGACCTTGTAAAGCTGAAATCTAAGCATGTTTTCTATCATTATTGTGAAAGGCATTGCTTTCACATGGCATTGGTTTAAAACTCTTTGCATTTGAAATCTTGGTCCCCTGTGAAGAAAGCTACAATGTCTGGTACTAACACACATTTCATCCTTCTGGAAATAAGTGATTTTTACTGCATCCAATCTACACCCCTTGCCCCCCACTTTTGTAAAAAAGGGAGGAAGGTGTGGATCTCATGGCTCCATTTTTGGCCCAGGCTTGGTTATTGTAATTTTCTAGCATTCCTCCTTAATGTTTTTTTTATCAAACATTAAATAAGCGTCTACTCTATAGAACATGTATTGAGGCTGGTATAGAAATAAACAAGACAGGAATCTTTGACTTCAAGAAGAAAGCAGTGTATGTCCCAAGCTTTGAATTCTTATGGGCTTAAGAGTTTATTAGCTTAAATTTATTTTTCTGACTATCCATTTCTTAGGTCATACAAAAAAAAAGCATTTGAACAATTTTAACACAGAAAAAAAGGTAATTTAAAATGTTTTTACTTCTTGATTTTTGTTACATTTTGGTTTATGAAGTGCTTTATGCTAGAATTGGGGCTTTTACATTCCATTTTCCCACCAGTTTCTTTTCCTAACACAATGGGGAACCCCTGGAATCCCTACTCATGTCGCCACAGGCTTCACTCATCCCAGGTTTCCATCTTGTCAAGTCCAGCTCCCCAAATATTCACCTGATCGAGTTTCCATCACTTTCTCAGACCTCACTGAGTCCCTACTCTGGCAACCAAGATGATGAGGTGACTTGAAACCAAGGCATATGAGAACTGATTGAAAGAAATTGGAATGTTGGGCCTGCCAAAGAGAAGTTAGAAGGTCATGCTAGTTCCCTTCAGATATCTCAGAGCCATGAGCCATGTTAAGGAGCTAGGCAGAGCCATAGTGCGTAGAGCACTGGGCCTAGATAGAGTCAGAAAGACCTGAGTTCCAATGTGGCCTCAAAGGCTTACTAGCTATGTGACCTGGGGCAAGTCACTTTTGCCCTTTTTGCCTCAGTTTCCTCTTCTGGAAAATGAGCTGGAAAAGGGAGTGTCAGACACTTTAGTATCTTTGCCAAGAAAACTTCAAATGGAGTCACAGAATCTGAAACACCTGAACAACAATGAACTTCATGTGAAGGAGTGATTAGAAAGAAGTATTCTGTTTGACTGTGGATTGGTTTCGGGTGAGTAGGAATAGAGTGGAGAGTTATAGGGAGGCAAATCTCATGTAAGGAGGTATTTCCTCATAATAAACCTTCCTCAATATGGAATGGGCTACCTCAGAAAGTGGGGAAGGAGCAGAAGGCTTCCTGTCACTGCATTCTTGTGGGTCTTCAGACCAGGAGCTGCATGACTCCTTGGAGATGTCATAGAGGGGGTTCAGACTTCAGACAGAAGTTGAATCTGGATGATCTCAAAGGTCCTTTCCCAATCTTAGCATTTCTGATGCTTCCGGAATGGGCTTTCCCTACCCAGACTCTGTTCAGGAACCATTCCAGAATGCCTCACCAGTGGTCCTGTAAGCCAGACAAAAGAAGGATCTCAGTGATCCTGCCACTGATTAGCAAAACTGAGAAGAGAGTCCTCTGATAAGGAAAAGAAACTGTAGATATTTATGTACAGCATGTTTTTCTTAGATTCTAAGCTCCCTGGGTACACAGACAATACCTCTCTCAAATTATCGGCAAAACTAAATGCATTCAAACTTGTAATTTAGCATGGTAATGATTAAAATTGATAATAGATTGAATTGTGTTGTATATAGTTCAAAGATCTTCACATAAGTTCAGCTCTTTTGTTTCCCTGATTTGGTGTAGAAGTAACCTTAAGATCCATAAGGTTGTGCCTTCAGAGTCCTACCAAGCAGAACAGGTGTTGGCTAGCCTGCAGTAGGGGGTGTAAAGCTAGCAAGGGATTGTCATCCAGAGACCTTTCTAATTCATTGTTAGGGGTCTTCATTACCAGAAGCTTGGCCATGGGACCATGAAAATAGATGTAATCCACCATGAAGGAAAAGGGACTCTGATCTGTGTCAGTGGAAAGGAATTACTAATGAAATCCTGGAACCTTGGGGTAGTTTGGGGTACCAAATTGATAAATCACTGGAAAAACATTTTTTGGTCTATAAAACATGTAGGTAATTTAATTGGCTATGAATATTTGGCATGGCAGTAATGGAAAGTCCCTTCATTTTTGCATACGAGGGTAGTCTGAGTCTGTCTTTTGTAGAGGATATTCATAAACCTCCCAGAACCAACAGAATTTGGACAATGTCTTGCCTAGATCTTTGTGGTCTGTGTTTTCCAACATTAAGTCTTTTATGAATTTATACCTTTGACTTAAGGCCTTTGATATCTTGGTATTATTATGGAAAAGGGATTGCCTGTCACAGATGGGTAGAAAATGGAACCCTGGATCTTCAAACAGAGTAATTGGACACTTTGGCGTAATGTACTGTTTCTCATTTGGGGAGCAAAATGAAAGGAAGCAATTGAGAACTATAAGTATAGTTACTATAAGTAAGATTAACATTTAGAGACCAGCTAGGAGAGAGGGGCCAGTGAGCTACAGAGAGGATGGATGGTGCATTGGAAAAGTCAATGAGAGACAGAACCCTGAACTGAACCTGTCACTTCTCCCCTGCCTTCCCTACCTGTACCAAGACCTTCCATCCCTGACCTGAGATCTGGACTTCTACACCAGGTTTTCAGAATCCAGGCCCCAGACCCTGGGGAAAATTTCCCCTCATTTTGAGCTCCTTCTGTAGGACCCAACCCACTTAAGTGGTGACTGAGTATATATATATACCAGCCCACTTATCTCACTATCTGCTGGTTGGCTGATACCTTAGACTGTCTCACCATCTGCCTCCTCCGCCCACCTTCTTTTTACCTCCCCAGAACAAACTCCCCTCCCTGGTTACCACTCCCCTGCATGTGTTGTCTTCCCCTATTAATAGAAAGTTCTTTGGAGATAAGGCCTGTTGCTTTTTAAAATATGTGCACAGTGCCAGCTGTGATACAAGATTACTGATAGCAGTCGCTCAATAAGGAATGCTTTTTTTCATTCATTCACCCCCATTTTAGACAAAGAGGCTCTGGATGAAGCAGATGCAGTAACTTCCCATGGCCACACCCAGTACAGGCAGTCAGCCCTGGGCACTCAAGTCCAAGCCCAGCCTTCTTCCCACTGCCTCTTGTCAAACAAGACAAGGAAGAGGGGGTTCTGTCTGGAATCTTTCAAAGGAACAGGGATTTCCTCAGTATGCATTTTCCCTCTACTAGAATAGATCGCAACCTCCCTACCCCTTAGGAGATAATTTTATGAATTGTACTAGCCAAGAAAGGTCCTTCTCTGCTGGGGCTCAATGTCTCCAAACTTTGTGGGCAGTCAACCAGTCACTGGTGCTGTGGTTGGAACCTCGCCAACTTGGCAGAGAGTACAAGATCCTCCTCCATGTGCACAGCCTGCCAAACCCCAGCTCACTTCTATGCCATGGGGAGCTATGGGAGGAGGGGACACATTGGATGACAGAGGACAAGGAGGGGGCTTGAGGAAAATATCCTTTTTAAAAGGAAAGCTGTTAACATCATCAAGTTCCCCAGCTCACCAAATACTGCAAGAGCTTCAGTGGGACATTATAAGCCCTCCCATCTGCCCCAGTGCAGTCATCAGCGACTGGTCTGGGTTGTAGTGAGGTTTACTTTTTCAGGTTTCGCTTGGGCTAGGTGCTGCTGAAATCCCCTCTAGGCCTGAGATGTGTGGTTCTTTTATAACTGACTGTCACATTATGTTCCTGCTTGCCTGTTATCACACTGGGAAGGTTATCAGAACTTAGTGTTGCCAGTTTGGCCAGTGTAGATTTATGGAACCCACTGGTAACAATAGTAATGCAAACTTCTGTAACATGAGAGAGTTAACTGGATGATCTTGTATGTCCCTTGGTGCTCTGAATCTTTGACCTTAACAAAACATTTTCCTGTCATGTAGCTACTCCAAATGCCCATTTTACAGAGAGAAAACTGAGACCCAGAGAAGTGAAGTGACAGGTCTCAGTTCATACAGTTGCATTGTTGACTCTTTGTTGCCCAGGCTGACCTAAGGTGAGCTTGCTGTTGTCTTGGCAGTTTCCCCTCACATTCTGCTGTTATCACCCAAATTCACCAGTGCAATATCTCTTCTTACTATTCGCCTGTAGAATGATCTGTCTGCCCCAAAGGAAATTCTCTCTGGTGCCACCCTGTTTGGCAGTGTGATCATTTCACCATGACCCTCCCCTCCCCAGAACCGTGGCTTGACTTCCAGACATTAACATTCACATAGGTTCTCCCTTAAACTCCCTCACCTCTCATTTCATCAGCCTTCCTTGGTCTCTTCACTCTGCCTCAGCCACACAGAGGGTAGCACAAGGATTATTCCTTCATTGGAATCTCTGATGTTCCCCCGTCTGACCTTAGGTGCCTCTCATTCCTCTTCTCCCTGTGCTTCCTCCCTCCTACACTTCTTCTTTGCCCTCATCAAGGCCCACCTCTTTCCTCCACCCCTCAGCACTTTCTCAACCCTTACCCCTGCTCTGACCTCACATTTCCTTCCTTGCCAACCTCAACCTCAAGTAATTGGTGATTTCAGCTCTGCCCTCTCTCCTCTGCTTTACAATCCTGAACTCCCTCTGACTGGGTACATTGCCAGTTTCTGTTACCCAACTACAGCTGGGCTCTTTCACAGCCAAGCCGTCCTTTTATTCTCCTGATGGACTCCCTTTCTCACTTTCCCCAATGTCTTCTCCCTTAAAGCTCCCCACACCCCTCCTTTCTCACCTGTAGACCTTGCCTTTGACTTTACTGAGAAAGTTGGGCTTTTTCGTCATCTCAAAGCCCCATGACTTTATGTCCCTCTCTCTTCCCTTCCCCTGTCTCTGACAGGAGTGGCCCTTCCCTCTACATGTGCATTGATCCCATGCCCTCCCATCTTCTCCAGATCAGGGCAGGATCAGGACTGATCTTCCTTCTACCTTTAAAATGGAACTCATTCTCACACCAGGTAGTTAAAATCAAAAGCCATCCACAGTGACAGAGAGTCAGAAGGTAGGGATGAATGATTCTCAAAAGGATGGCAAACTGCTAATATGTATATATGAAAAACTGTTTCAAATCACCAATAATAACAGAAACATCAAGGCAGAACAGTGGTTTTGAAACAACAGATGTTTTACCTAGCACATTAGCAGAGTGACAATGATCACAAAACAGAGTGACAGTGAGCGTTGGAGGAGTTGTGGGAAGATGGGCCTCCTAACCCCTTGGTGGAGCTGTATGTTAGTATGACTGTTTTGGAAAACAGTATAGAACTGTGCACATAAAGTGATTAAGACATCTCAACCCTTTGGCCCAGAGATCCCAGGGCTAGGCATATGCCCCAAGGAGGGCTGATAGGGTCAATTAAGAAGAAAGGCCCCATCTTCACTAAACTGTTCATGGCAGCACTTTGTAAAGAGCTGGAGATGCAAGTGGATGGCCCTCTGTGGAGGGATGGATGAACAGGGTGTGTTGGCCAAGTGTAATTGGGGGGAATCACTGAGTTGTAGGCATCAAGGAAGGGAAGGACAAAGAGTCATGGAAAAGCTGTATCAAGTCAGCAGAACCAAGAAAACAGCAGAAACTGTGAGAATGTGGAGCAGATGCAATGAGCAGCGAGCATGGAGCAGCTGGGTGAGCACTGCACACCCCAGAGAAGAGGTCTGCAGAGGCCCGTACCCCTCCACGCATGTGGGTCCCTGAACGGCGCACCTGGGGGGCAGGGCATGAAGTTGCAGGCTTTTTTCAGTTTATTTAGCAGTTTGGCTTATTGTTTTTCTTTTCCTTTTTCCTTAAAAAATATTCCTTATAACATGTAACATGGAATGACCCTCTGTCACAAGAGAAGAGGAAGGAAAGGGGGAAAATGTAGGTGATGTAAAAATGAAAGATCTTGGCATAATCTTCTACAGGAAGCTTTTCTTTATCCTTCCAAATACTATTTCCCTCCCTCCCAAATTAACTTCTGTTTGACTTCTTTGCATATATTCATTCTTTGTACTTGTATCTCTAGCACAGGGCACAGAGTTGGCTTGCTGGATGAATGAAAGATTCCCTGGCACAGTGTATTGGGACTCATTTCGGCTTTTTCTTATCTTCCATCTACCTCCTAACCTTTTGCGTGCACTCTTTTTTCTAATCCCTAGTCATTCCAGATGAGTTTGTGCAGTTGCTATTTTTCATTTATTTGCTCATGTGTTAAATTTTGAGCTCTGAGTTTTCACTTGCTCCCTCCCAAACCTGTGTTATAGGAAGCCAACATTTGATAGAGATCTATGTGTGAAACCGTATAATACCTACTTCTATAGCATCTTCCTTCACAGATCCTTTGTAGTTGACTTGAGTGATCATATTACTCAAAATAGCTTGGACATTCATAGTTATTCAAACAATATTGCTCTTACTGTATAATGTTCTTGTGATTCTCCTTATTTCACTCTGCATTATTTCATGCAAGTTCCCATTTTTCAATGGTCACGATGCCTTTCCTTGCCTCCTCTGACCCTGGTCACTTCCTTCTGGCTTTTGAGCAGCTGTTAGGATCCCAGCTCTTCTAGGAGTCTTACCTAGAAGGACTCCAGGGGTCACCTTGTCTGCCCCTTTCTTTTTACAGATGAGCAAGCTCAGTGATGTGCGCCCAAACTTTCATGACTAATCACACTACACAGTTGAAAACTCAGACCTTCATTGTGTGAGTCTTAAGTCCCCCCCCCCCCCCACACCCATACATATATATGATATACGGTGGTTAGGTGAGGAAAGAGAGCTCTCATAATATCTAACTGCTACAGTTCACTCCAGTCACCACCCCATTAAACACTCCTTTGCTTGCACTGTCTGATTTGGTTCGTGTCTTTTATCTTCATGTCCCTAGACATTCTTTTAAAAATTACAGCATTTTATTGTTGCTTTTTTTTTTACACCGTTAACACTTCTCATGGTGCTCCACTTCTTCCCTTATAACAAAAACAAAGCAGTCAAAACAGACCGTGGTGGTCGTGTCTGACAGCGGGGACCCCATTTTATGTCAGCAGGCTCCCCTCTTCCTGTGAAGAGGATAGACACGGGCTTCACCCCTGGCCTTCTGAAGTCACCAGAAATCGCCCTGCCTCCGCTGCAGTTCTGACGGTGTCTGACAGGGTTGTTTTCTTTTCCGTCATTATGGTCATTGTGTAGACTGTTAGCCTGTTTCTGCTTACTGTGCTCTCTATCTGTTCATTAATGTGCTTAGATGTGCCCAGCTCGGGCAGTTATTATGAGAATTAGAAAACCTCCTGGTCTTGGAGATTGTGGAGCCACTTCCAGACACAGAGGATCACATACCTGATGGGAGGCCAAGTGTGGAATGCATTTGGGCTGGGGAGTACCTGTGATGGGTCTGTTAGATGTGGAAATAGTATATTTCAAAATTTGGAAGACAAATTCTGGAGCCAAGAGAGCACAATGTTCTAACCTGGTGTGTTTTTGTTTTTTAAATAAAAATAACCTTGTTTTGAAGGTATCAGGAGAAGCTAACGAGACTCAGATTTCAGAAGCATTGAAGCGATACAGTGAGAGGGCCTTTTTTGTCCGGGAAGCCCTCTTTCACCTCTTCAGCCTGACCCATGTCATGGAAAAAACAAAACCTGAGATATTGAAGGTAAAGTTGGAACAGCTTCCTCTTGTGATCATTTTACAGATGAGAAAGCCAAGGCCAAGACTTACCCTTGACTTTCTGCCTCCAGCTCCAGGTCTTCTGCTTTGCTATATTGCTTGAGACAGATTCTGGAAACCAGTGGGAGAGTGATCTCAAGGGGTGTTCTTGCTTAGTGATGATGGGAAGGGGATCCAGCTGGAATGAGCTGCTGGATTAAAACCCCTTAGCCTTAGACCTTAAGACTTTGACCTTTTTAGCAGCAACAGCAGCTTCCCTGAATGGTCAGTGGGAGTGTTGAAAAGGCCTCCAGGGTCAGACCCAGAGCCTGTTCATCACCAGCGTCAGCCCTAAGGGATACATCGGGGTGGTCACAGCAGGTGCCTTCTTGGATGCTCTGAGGGCCACTGTTCCCGACATGCCTGAATTCCAGGGAGGACTTCTTTCATTTCAGCTGGTGGTCATTGGAATGAGGAACCACCCCATGAACTTGCCGGTCCAGCTGGCAGCAAGTGCATGTGTGTTTAACTTGACCAAGCAGGACTTAGCTGTGGGAATGCCGGTGCGGCTCCTGGCTGATGTGACTCACCTGCTGCTCAAAGCCATGGAGCATTTTCCTAATCACCAGCAGGTAACTGGCATCAACCCCACACCAGATGGGGCTTTGGGGTGGGTGGCTGATGGCAGCTGTAGACACCTGGAGCCCAGCTGATGGAGAGCAGCCGTGGGAGAGATGGAGGTTTGAGCCTTCCCTCTGATAGCCACTGACTGTGTAACTCTGGGCAGGTCACTTAGCAGTTCAGTGCTCTTGATAGCTCTCCAAGATGCAGGGACTGGCAAGTCCCTGCTGGGGCAAGGACTGGGCTGGCCTGCACTGAGAGGGGGACATTTCACCAGGAATTTGCTGGGCCAATGAAGCCACAAGTCTCATCCCTGACCCCTATTCTGTAGCATCAAGGCACGTAATGGGCACTGAATCCTTATCAAATTAAAGTGGATTGTTGGAGCCCAAGTGCAGAAATTTGTTCTCTCTCTTCCATTTTCTTATACTTTTTTCTCTTTTTTTGGTTGTTATCCTTTTTATCTCTCTGTATCTCTTCTGAATGAATCATACCTTCTTGGGGCAAATGTCAGCTGCCAGTCACATCCCACCAGGCCCATCTTTCCATTAGGATCTCTAGTGTGAAGTACCTACATTGAGATACCTATATTGTCAAATAATATCAGTTATTTGACTTTTTTTTTTTAGTGAGGAAATGGGTTCAGAAAGATTAAGTTACCTGCCTTTGATCACATAGCTCAGAAATCTCAGAGATGAGATTTGACCTGAATTTAAGTCCAGCGTTTTCTCATTATCTTACTAGCCTACATGGCCTTCCTCTTCAAGCAGCTTTCCCCCTCTCCCTTGCTTGCCATGGTTGACGTGACTCCCAAGCCCACGGGGTAGGTAGATTCTGCTTTGAGGAGTTAGAAGAGAGATGGGCACCTTCGGTATCCCCAGATCCTTTTCACCTTGCACTCACTCCTCGGGCACACATGACTCAGTGCCTGGCACAGTTTCCAGAGTTTCATTGGCCATGGCCTTTGTGCCCTGAACCTTCTTCTCTTCTCCCTCTATACACTTGGTGACCTCATCAGTTCCCAAGGGTTTAATTGCTGTCTCTTTGCTAATGACTCTCAAATCTACCTTTCTAGCCCCAATCTTAAACTCAGCATATCCCAGTCCGAGCTCCTCTTTCCCCCTAAAGCCTCCTCCCTTCTGAACTTCCTTATTACTCTTGAGGGCACCACTATCCCCCCAGTCCTCTAGGCTTGCAACTCAGGACCCCTGTTGACTCCTCCTTGACTTCAGTAAGAGGGATTCCTGTACTAGGGAGAGATCAATGCCCGGCCTGTGGCAGGAGGGCAGCAGAGACTGAGCCGGTTTGTGGCATTGAGTGCAGGGAAATAATATGAGACAAGACTGGCAAGAAAGGGCAGGGCCTTGACTGTTGGGATGTGGACTTTGATGAAACGCATCCAGCTCTGGGTGAGTCAGAATCTACCATCCTCCTCCTTGAGTGCTTTCTGTTACCAAGGCACTTGCCCTCCCGGTGGCTCTGGCAGCTGACCCTTCTCTCTGCTCACACAGCCACTGCCTGAGGTCAGGCCCACCCCCCTTTCTCCTGGACAGGCACAATCCCCATCTCTTACTCTCCTCTGTCAGGACTCTCTCTGCCCAGCTGCCAGAGTGACTTCCCTAAAGCACAGGCCAGCCACTGTCTTAGCCCTGCTCGTTGAACTTCAGTGGCTCCCTGCACTTCTCCATCAACCATAGACACTTCTGCTGGCTTTTGAAGCCCTTTACTACCTGGCTCTTCTCTACCTTTCTCTCCCCATTGGACATTCCTGCCTTCCCTTCTCTCTGCATTCCAGTTAGACTGGCCACCCTGCCGTTCTCCATACCTGACATTCCTGTCTCTGCCTTCCTTCTCTGACCTAGGCCTGGAATACACTCCGTCTTTCCCTCTGCCTCTGAAAATCCTTGTTTTCTTTGAAGATTCAGTCCTCCTCCAGGAAGCTTGCCCTGATTTATGCCTCCCTCCATTCATTTTGTCCGTGTCCCATCTATACTCGTGTATATTGTATATTGTTTCTCCAGGTGGGCTTGAGGCCAAGGATTGTGTGCCTTTTGCCTTTGTGTCCTCAGCTCCTTGCACTGGGCTTGTCACCTGGTGTGAACTTAACTAATGCCAGTTGAATGATTTGCATAAATGAGCTTCTCTGTGAGATCAGGAACCTGAGTGTTGATTCCTTGTGTCACAGCCCATGGAGCAGGGGCAGGACTTTGACACTAAACAGGTGGGAAGAGAGGTGTGGGCAGTGGTGCAGAAGTGTGCTGGGAAGACGGGGCCTCTTCCTGAGCAGAGGTGGCCTGTGTGGGCTTGGTTGATTGTAAACCATTTTTAAAGGTTATTTTATCCAGGTTTTTTTTTCCCCTTTGGCTTGACAGCTACAGAAAAACTGCCTTCTTTCACTGTGCAGTGACCGGATCCTTCAGGACGTTCCGTTTAACAGGCAAGTAAGGGCTAGCAGTAAGCTTTCTCTCGGGGCCCTGGAGCACCACCTCTCTGTCCTCTCATTTTGAGGCAGCTCTGTCCCCAGAGCCTTCACTTGGCTCCTCTTCTGTATAATGAATGCACCATACT
Source organism: Pseudochirops cupreus (assembly GCA_028627135.1). NCBI lineage: Eukaryota > Metazoa > Chordata > Mammalia > Diprotodontia > Pseudocheiridae > Pseudochirops > Pseudochirops cupreus. The sequence continues at coordinate 22,470,020 of CM053584.1, read as the reverse complement.
CTGAGCTCGGTGGGGAAGTACAGAGGTAGAGAGCTTCCATGACTGATAGCAGCTTCCTCGTCTCTGAGATGAGGAAACCCATGTGGGGCATTCTCTCCCCAAAGCTGTGGCTCTGCCCTCAGATATGTCACAGGCGAGTAGAAAGTGTGAGCACAGATGGCTACGCATCAGAGTAGATTAAGTGTTTAATATGAGTGGAAAGTGCTAGATACTTAGCTCTGATTCTTTTTTAGAGCAGTTTAAGGTCTGCAACATCCCTGTGAGGCAAGTGACACCAGGAATATCCTCATTGTACAGATGAGGAAACCAAGGCTCAGAGAGGTTAAGCAGTGTTTCCAAAGTCACCCAGAGGGTCATTGCATCGACCAGAACTCATCCCTCACCACTCTGTACTACCTTCCCTTTGGTGGTGCAGAAATTTCTTCTTCTCACCTGCCTCTGAGTTACTCCTTTGGTTTTCATAACCAGAGTTGACATAATAATTCCATGTGCTGGTATCACCTGTCACAGCTTTCCAAGGACTCTCCTATCCATAATCTCATTAGAGCCACCCAGTGTGGAGAGACAGGCCAGCCTGATAAACTAGCCCCATTTTGCAGATGAGAAAATTGAAGCCCTGAAAAGTGAAGTGACTTTCCCACAGTCTCATATCTACTAGTTAGTATTTAGTAAAGACAGGACTTGAATCTAGGCTCTGTGATTCCCAGGAAATAAGTGGGAGCTATTTCTTTTTTGTTGTTTTTTGTTTTCTGTTTTTGTTTTTATTTTTTTATTTTATTTTTTCTCACTTAATAGTATTGTAAAGACAGTTTTCAGCATATATTTTTATAAGATTTTCAGTTAAAATTTTTTCTCCTTCCCTCCCTTCCTTCTCCAAGACAGCAAGCAATCTGATACAGGTTATACATGTACAGTCATATTAACCACATTTCTACATTAGTCATGTTGTGAAAGAAGAATCAGAACAAAAGGGAGAAACCACAAGAAAAAAAAACAAAAGAAGTGAAAATAGTATGCTTCAATCTGCTTTCAAATTCCATAGTTCTTTCTCTGGATGTGGATAGCATTTTCCATTATGAGTCTTTTGGAATTATCTTGGATCATTGTATTGCTGAGAAGAGCTGTCATTCAAAAGTTGGTCATCACACAACGTTGCTGTTACTGTGTCCAAAGTTCTCCTGGTTCTGCTCACTTCACTCAGCATCAGTTCATATAAGTCTTCCCAGGTTTTTTCTGCACTCTCTCTGCTCATCATTCCTTATAGCACAATAGTATTCCGTTACATTCATGTACCACAACTTGTTCAGCATCCCCTCAATTTCCAGTTCTTTGCCACCACAAAAAGAGCTGCTATAAACATTTTTGCACATGTGGTCCTTCTCCCTGGTTTGTGATCTCTTTGGCATCCAGCCGTAGAGTTGGGATCATTGGATCAAAGGGTTTGGCATAGCGCCCGGAGCTTTTTCTGCCCCATCTTGTGAGCTGCAGTTTTCGTGCTTCGGGAGTCATCTCTGGGAACTCCTGTCTCCCTGCAGGTTCGAAGCTGCCAAGCTCGTCATGCAGTGGCTCTGTAATCATGAAGACCAGAACATGCAGAGGATGGCCGTGGCCATCATCTCCATCCTCGCTGCCAAGGTACCTCCAGGGCCGGGCTCTCCGCCCCAGCTGTGATTTTAGCAGACCAGGCTGGGGGTGGCCTCCCAGTTGGAGCAGTCCTCAGTGACGCGCGTCATCCCGCCACAACAGTACTCCGTCACAGCCGGGGAATTGGGGTGGCGGTTCAGTGGGCTAACGGTGTTTGACTCCTGATAGGAATTTCTTGAAATTTACCTGAGATTGTTTGCTTGCAGCTTTCTACGGAACAGACTGCCCAGCTGGGAGCTGAGCTGTTCATCGTCAGGGTAAGTCTGTGGCATCTGTGTGGGACCAGGCTTTTTCCCTTTTCCAGACACTTTTCAGACAGTGATGTGTTCACTTTAGCTGCCTACTCAGCCCTTAGGATTCTCTCACTCACACTACCACAGTGTCCTCCCTACTGTCCTGCCCTCTGGTGTGCCCTTCAGGCTGCTGCTAGGAGAGTAGCTCCTACCCCAGCAGGTCTGACCAGGTCTGTCTTAGATAGCCAAGGAAGGCCAGCCGGCTGTGGTAGGGATGGCCCCTGTCTTTGCATCTCAGTTCACACCACTCCCCTTTTTCACTCTGTCCCCATGATCTCTCTTCGGTTTTTCTTAGCACACCTTCTCTTAATCTCTCCTTTCCCATATCGCTGTCCACATCCTAGCACTGATTTCTGCTCACATCCGATTTCCCTGATGTTGCTTTATAATCTCCTTGAGATTAGGGACCACCATGTTTCATCTTCATATCCCTTGTGCCCCTTACACATAGTAAGCCCTCCCAAAATCAGTGTCGGTTGAATTGCGGCAAATCTGTTGAAGGATGTTCTTTGTGGGTGCTGGGAGAGAAGCTTCTTCATTGTTTCATAGAGAAGTAGGGTGATCTAAGGAAGGGTTACTACTGCTCTTGGAATTGGAGCCGTGGGTGCTGGTCCTGAACCTGCCACTGAGTGACCTTAGACAAAATCCCTTTGTCTCTGTGCTATAGGATCCCTGTTTGTGAAATGAGAAGTTTGGCCTAGTGACCTTTAAGGGACCTTCTGGCTTTAAAATCCTCTGAATCTATGGATGTGGGCCATCTAGTACAACTCCTCTGTGCTTTGGGGATCCCCTGTACCAGTGGGGCTGGAAATTCCACCCCTGTCAGGATTCAGTTGAATAGCTTTAGGGAAAGGATTCTCTAGCTAAGTTACTATTGTTATGAATGATGGATCAAAAACTGTTACCCAGGCTTTGTGACTGTGGAATTTTGTCTTGTTTTTTGAACTCTTTAAATTTTTAAGTAGAAAATGATCTGAATCAGAATAATTTTCAAAAGCAGAATTGGTTACTGCCCCTTTGGATTTATCTCTGTAAGCAGAAGTGCTTAGAATTTAATTAATCATTTGATTTCTGACAAATTTCTACGTCTGCCAGAAGTGTTAGGTATTAAGGTTTTCTTCCAGTCTGCTAAGGCCACCACCTGTTTCACTTGGGTAGCTCTAAATTAGGGAGTTTTCCTTCCACCAATCCTAAATCTGCCATCCTGTACATTAACCAATTCTGCTTTCTGAGGCCAGGCATCACAAGTCTGATCTGCCACATGACTGTCCTTCAGAACCATCAGGAAAGGCACCAAGTCTTATTTTTCTGGGCTTACCCTGTCTCAGAGAGCACAGTCCAGGAGACCTTTGCTATCCTAGACACTTACACCTTTGCTTCTCAATGCTTTCAGGCTTCTTAGTGTACTTCCTAAAATGGAGAGGTGAGCACAGATAGCTGGGAAACAGACTCGAAACTGTCTCTAGGGGAAACTAAATGTTGGAGCCCTGAGATGTAGAAACACCATAGCTGGCTAATCCCTGCTCTGAATCTAAGGCACTCCTTACCCAACTTTCTGGCTGCTGGGGAAGTACTTTGGGAGGGCTCATGGATTTCCAGGTATCATTGAATTTAAATACTCCCTTTCTTTCCTTCCAGCAACTTCTCCAGATAGTGAAGCAGAAAACCAGCCAGAACTCAGTGGACACAACACTCAAGTTCACCCTGAGTGCCCTTTGGAACCTCACAGATGAGTCCCCGACTACCTGCAAGCATTTCATAGAGAACCAAGGGCTTGAGCTCTTCATGAGGGTTCTGGAGGTGAGGACAGCTGGCTCTTGAGGCTTTGTCCCATCCTGCTGGCAGAGAAGTAGTGACTGAGCCTGCTCTCTTTTTCTCTCAACAGTCCTTCCCAACAGAGTCCTCCATTCAACAGAAAGTCCTTGGCCTTTTGGTAAGGTGTGATGCGTATTCTTCTCCTCTTTTGTGTCACCTAGTACACTCAAAGCAAGGTCCCCAATTATCTACCTCATCATTTTTTTTTAAATAGCATTTTACTGATTTTTGTTTTTCTAGAACCTGCATTTCCCAATAGGGTCATCTCCTTCCTCCTCCCAGAGTGCCGTCCCTTATAACCGTGAGTTGGAAACACTACCTGTAATCCCCCACCTCTACAAAGAAATAGGGAAAAGAGCCTTCTTGTATTTCTTCTTTGGAGCAACCTTGATCATTTCATCTTGCAGCTTTGGGTTTGCATGGAGGAAGGCGGGGACCCTTTCCGTTTGTAGTAAGTGGAAGGCAGTCACTATTGCCAACGCATGTAGATTGCCCACAAGTCTGAATATGTGTTAGTGATGTAAGAAGGGCCAACTAAGTTAAATTTAATCCTTTGGCATGAGAGGAAAGGTGTAACTGGAGCATTATGGGTGACCCCAGAACTTCTCTCCAGTAAGTGTGCCCCATTTGGTTCAGTGGTGACCAGTAAGGCAGGCCACTGAGGATGGGACTTGTTCCTTTTTTTTTTATTGCAAACTTGACAGACATCAAGAAAGAGGAATGTTTCAATGTGAATGTGAAAAGAATATTATTTAAAATACCTTTCAAGGCTCTAAGTTTGTATTCGTTCAGGCTCCCACATTTGAAACCTTGGTGATGTCTCTGACCCTTTCTTTTCTTTCCCTCTCGTGCTCCACTCATGGTCAGGCCCTTCAGATTATCCCCTTACAGCCTTCCTTCTGGACCCTTGTGCCCACATCCAGCATTCAGCTGGCATTAGAGTCGCACAGTGGCTTCCTGATGTGTTCACGATCTGCTTGGTGGGCCACCACTCCCCCCACCATCCACCTCCATCTACTCAGAATTGGAAGTAGCTTCCTTGTCACAAAGCAGAGTTTGCAATCTCCTTGGCATTCATGGCCCTCTGCAGTCTGTAGCCTGCCTCCCCTCCACAGACTGGCATTAAATCACAGTCAGCCTTGTGTGGCACTTTGCTCTCTTCTACTCTGCTTATGTCCTGGCATAAGTTTGGGTTGCCATTATTGGTGCCTGAGGTCCTTGCCAGACTATGAGCTCCCTGACATTAAGGACTGAGTCTTAAACGAGCCTCATACCTTCCCCAGTGCCTGTTGTAGAGCTGTATGGATGATGAGCACTTAACAATCATGGAATTAAATTCCAGGTTATCATAGGGATCAAATCAAATGGGAGATTGAAGAGAGTATAGGCTGACTCCTGTAGCATAGGAAGGGGACAAAGATCTCACAGAGTAGGAGAGTGTGGGTGGGTGGGTGGGTGGAGGGGCAGGTGGGTGGGTAGAGGAATATGATCTAAACCAAAAAAAAATAAAGTACCCACACTGATGGTGCCACACAGGTAGGGAGGAGAATGAGTATGACGACCATCACTAGGGTACCTTGATCTCTTATTACCTTAACTTTTTACATCTTCATGAAAAATTAATTATGTCCTTTTGGTGCAGTCATTTGTTTCATTTGATTTAGCATTGAGTTTATAAGAACTTGACATTCTTTAATTTTCTTCACAAGCCACATTTTATCACATTGAATATTTTTTTTCCTCATGTAGCCTTGATTGTAACCCATATATTTTTAATGGAGTTTAAATTAGGCATGTTTCTAGGCCATTGAAGCCTGTTTACTTCCATCTCTTGGATAAATTTCTTAATCTTTTGTGCCATGAGACCTGGTATAAGATCATTTCACAGTGCTGTCTCTCCATTTAGTAATATTTGTAGTCCTAGTACCAGTCTTTTTCTCATCATAGCAGTATATTCATCAAAGTTCATCATTCCATCAATGAGAACAATACTTATATGCCCTTTGGGAGAAAAAAGTCCTCCAGACGACTTTGAGGCTGGGTGGTTGACACTTGCTCTGGCAGTAGTTTGGGTGTAGTAGAGCCCTGAAATAGAAAAGTGAGTTTCCTCAGTAAAAAGATCTTTGCAGGCTTCAGTTCCATCTTGTCTCACCTATGACAAGAGGCTTTTTCTACTGGTCTTCTTGTTGTTCTTCCAACTTCAAGGAGTCAGTGCCACATTGAGGAAGGGCCAGCTCCTTAGCCCCTCTGAGAATCATTGCTTGTTTTATGGAAATTAATTAAGTTCTTTTACAGCAATACTTTGTGAATTTGGGGCATTTCAGTTGTGACCACCCTTTAGACTTTCACACAACTTTTTGTCTTACTGTGCTATCTCTAACAATGGGGGAAACCAGCCTGGTGTGTTATATGTGGTCTGAAGAGTGATAGCAATATTAATGGACTAACTGCTTCTATCACAGGAACTCTCCTGAATGGTTTTGGTTTGTAAACATGAGATACTTCCATTATTTAGGCATTCAAGAAGATGGAGGAGTTTGGGCAGTCAGGTGAACATTTGGAAGGACTGTTTTGGCTAGACGCAGGGAACAAGGCTCATTGACACTGGACAAGGGAATGATCCTTTTCTTCCTTCAAGGCCTTGTTCAGGTGCTGCCTCCTAAGTGAAATCTTCCCTCATTACTCAGGCTCATTGTGATCTCTCCATCAGTCAGTCAACAAACATTTCTTCATTGTCTGCTCTGTGTAAGGTGCCGGCAAACAAAGACAAAAATGTCAGCCTCTGTCCTCATTTATCAGAGGAACCGTGTGTGCACGCGTGCATGTGCATGTGTGTGTGTGTGTGTGTGTGTGTGTGTGTGTGTGTGTGTACACAAGAAAGTTAAATACAAGGTGATTAGTGATAGAGGGCACTGATGTCCTTAAATCTGTTTAGAGAACCTCATTTGTATCTCTCCTTTTGCTTTACGTTACCCTCTTCTTATTTTTCTTACCTCTGTACATTTCATCTGCCCCACCATAAGAAAAAATGTTGCAGTATCACTAATAATTAGAGAAGTGTAAATTAAAGCAACTCTGAGATACTACCTCACCCATCAGCTTGGCAAAATTGACAAAAACAGAAAATGACAAATGCTGGAGGGGCTGTGGGAAAACAGGCATATTGATGCCTTGTTGATAGAGCTGGAACTGGTCCAGCCATTTTGGAAAGCAGTTTGTTACCATGCCCCAAAAGTTATCTGTTCATATGCTTTGACCCAGTGATACCTTTATCCCAAAAAGATCAAAGAAGAAAAGGACTCATTTGGACAGAAAAATTTATAGCAGCTTTTTGTTGTGGCACAGAACTAAAATTTTAGGGGGTGCCCATTGAATAATGGCTGCACAGATATTGACATATGAATGGAATGGAATGTTGTTGTGCCCTATGAACTAGTGAAGGGAACTGTTTCAGAACAACTTGGAAAGACTGTGTTATAAAGACAGACAGCTTTGGAAGACTTTAAGAACTCTGATGAACATGGTGATCAAGTGCAGTTCATAGAACCTGTGATGAAAATGCTTCCATGTTATTTACCTTCTGACTGACAGGTGATGGGCTCAATACAGATGAGGCTAAGAGGTTGTGTGGAACAGTAAAGACCCCTGCCCAAATTAAGCTCAGAGGCTTCTCAAGGTAGAAAGTAGAAAGGAGTTTATTATGATCTCGAGAGAAAGGGCTACTCACACTGAGTGTATTCAATACATTCTCAGTGTCAGACCTCACCAGGCACAGAAAAGATAGATTCTTTTATAGCACCCCTCCAATTGCAATCTCCTCTCCTTAACTTCTTCTCAGCCCATTCTCCCAAGCTTTGAGGGCATGTCTTTTTTTTTTTTTTTTTTGCTTTTTGGAGGGCAGTCGGGGTTAAGTGACTTGCCCAAGGTCACACAGCTAGAAAGTGTATCAAGTGTCTGAGGTAGCATTTGAACTCAGGTCCTCCTGACTCCAGGGCTGGTGCTCTTTTCACTGCACCACCTAGCTGTCCTGAGGGTACAATCTTAAATGCCATAAATCTACCCCAGTGACAGTGATAACATACAGAACAAGCAGTGCAGTTATTTTGAAAATTTAGTAGTCTATTAACTTTGGCACAATGCTTGCATTTTCCAGGCCCCCTTTTCTCTTAGATTAATGTACAGATGTGGTCAAAGCCTGTGTCCTTGTCCTTGTTCCTGGAATACTTCTTGGTCAGCTTGCCCTTACAGTATAACTGGGCAAGGAACTAAGTATTGTAATATTCTATATTTTATGGGTCCTGGTCCCATAGGAACGAGGAGATATGATTATCCCACGGATTTAGTATTCTAACAGCTCTTACACCTCCACATTGTTAGTCTTTTGGCCTGGGTGAATGTGCAGATGTGCTTGCATCCTGGGTTCCCATCCTTTTCTCCTGGAACACTTCAGGATCAGCAGCTTGTTTTTACAGAAAAATTGAATTGAAAACACAGCCTTAAATTCTGTGAGAGAATAGAGCCCAGCCTGAGAGTCTATGAGGGTCTTCACCGTATGCCACACGATGTTTTGGACACTGCCAGTGTGGGAATTTGTTTTAGTTGACTATGCATCCTTTCACTTGGGTGTTACTTTGTTTTCCAATGATGGGAGGGGAGGACAGAGAGAAAACAGATTTTTGTTCATTGAAAAAATTAAACTTAAAAAAACGTCATTTGCTTCTGCCCCCATTACCCCACCATACTATCAGTTCTTTGAGGGTGTACTTTATCTTTTTCAGCTTCACATCCCAGCCCGATTGCCTACGGCATAATCAGTAAGCATTTACTATGTGCCAGGCCTTGTCCTAAGCCTGGAGGTACAAAGAAAAAGCAAGCACAGCCCCTGCCCTCTAGTAGCTTATATTCCATTGAGGGAGACAACATGCATATTAGTGGGTATATAGAAGAGACCTATAGAATAAAAGGGAGGTAACGCTGGGGAGGGTGGGAAAGATTTCCTGCAGAAGATACTGCTTACCTTGAGTCTTGAATGAGGGAATCTTAAGAATCCGAGTTGAAGAGGATGGGCATTCCAGGTGGGGAGGCAGCTCGTGAAGCAGCAGAGCTGGAGCCTTGTGTGTGAGGAGAGGAGGTAGACAGTATGGCCGCAGGTGGGGTAATGAATGTCCAGTGCAGCTGGAAAAGAGGGTCAGGGCCAGACTGGGAAAAACTTCAAGTGCTCAGCAGGAGTTTTATTTGGTCCTAGGGAGGGTGGGGAGCCACTGGAGGTTTTTTAGGAGACAAGAGGCAGATTGAATTTGGATGACACGATCACATCAGTGCTTTGACATCATCATAGAGAATGGATTGTAGAGGAAAAAAGACCCTTTTCAGTCATATAGGTGAGAGGCGATGGGCCTTGAGATAGCGTGGTAGCTGTGTGCAGAGACAACTGCTTGGATATGTAGAGTGAGGTATGGAGGAAAATGCTGAGATTATGAAACCTGGGAGCCCAGAAGGATAGTGACCAAGAGGGAAGTTTGGAGGAGGGCTCAGTTTGTTGGGAAAGATAAATTTTGTTTTGGATGTGCTGAGTTTGAGACACCAAGGGGGCATACAGTTTGAAATAGACAATTTGTGCTCTGAAACTGTAGCTTAGGAGACCAGGGCTAGATCCGTAGGTGTGGGAGCTGTCTGCATGATCTTTGAACCCATGGGGGCTGCTAAGATCACCAAATGAGAAGAAAGGAGATCTCAGGAGAGAGTGCTATGGGTCACTTCAGTTTAGTGCATATGACTTAGGTAAGAGTTCAAAGGAGGTTGAGAAAGTAGTGATCAGAGAAGGAGGGGACCTGGAGAGAGCAATGGAACAAAACAGAACTCCTCTACGAGACAGCGAGGTGGTTCAGTTGATGCAGGCGTGTATGTGTTTCAGGGACCCCAATAACCAGAGTCCCTCAGTGGGCAGTCTGGAATGAATTCACAGGCTCAAGCATTCTCTGAGTCATGTTGGTAAAAGTTTGTTACGCTTTACAGCGGGCAAGAGTTCTTAGGGAACCTGCAGCCTTAAAGGGTTACAGTTAAAGGTTATAAAAGATGACCAAGTAAATCAGATGTCAATTATGCTAACTAGGTGAGTCAGGGTGGGATTAGGGAGGAGTTAAGGAGTGGTCAGTGCTTAAAGGAACATGCACTTTTAACATCTACTGCACAGGCATATTGCTCATAATTCACTGTGATATAGCCCAAGGGGCAGGGGGAGCTGCATGGAAGTGTGGTTTTAGACTTGAAATCTCACTAAGTCAGCTAGCTGTCAGGACTGACCAAGCTGGCACCCATCAATGTCATGTTTGACAAGATGGATGTTGGGAGTATCCATGTGTCCCAAGCTAACGAGGGATCCAGGATGTGTATAATGAGCTGGGGAGTAAGTAACTTATAGATAGTTCTAGCGAAGGATTCATAGGTGCAGCTGGTTATTATACTAAGGGGAGATAAATAGTTCATGAATGGTTGCTAGGCAGAGTGCTGGCAGAAGGAAGGGGCAGAAATAATGCTCTGAGGCTGGGGAGATTGGAGGCTAGGGAGAAATGTGATTTTACAAACTGATGTTCCAGCACAGGCACCCAAGCACCCCATCACAGTGATTAGAGCACTGGGCCTTGAATGAGGAATACCCGAGTTTAGATTTAGCCTTGGGCACACTCACCAGCAGTGTGATCCTAGACGAGTCACTTGACCTCTGTTTGCCTTAATCCACTGAAGAAGAAGCGGCAAACCATTCCAGTATCTTTGTCAAGAAAACCTCATAGACAGCACTGGTATGATGTGGTCAGTGGGGTCATGAACAGTCAGTCAGAACTGAACAACATAGGTCCCCTGAGGAGAAGAAGAGATGTGCCTCTAATGTGCCGAAGGCTGCAGAGGGCTCAGGAATAATAGGTGCTTAATGTTTGAATTGAATTAATCCCAGGTATAAAGTCCTCTACCTACTTAATTAAAAGTGTATCATTAAGTGATTGCCCCAACTGAAAGTTAATGTGCTTTGCTTCTTTCCAGAACAATATAGCGGAAGTCAAAGAATTACATTCTGAGCTGATGTGGAAGGACTTTATAGACCATATCAGCAAGCTCCTGCACAGCGTTGAGGTTGAAGTCAGCTACTTTGCAGCTGGAATCATTGCCCATTTGATATCCAGAGGTGAACAGGCCTGGACGTTGAGCCGCACTCAAAGAAACACCCTCCTCGATGATCTGGTACAGTCCCAGCCCTGTCTTTGTGGTCTCTTGTGGAACGGTGGCATGTTGGTGTGTGGTTACAGTGTCAGGTACCAGAGCCTCCTGTACCATGGCAGCAACACTCAGTCGTGTTGTGTCTTTGTGTCTTGCAGCATTCAGCCATTTTGAAGTGGCCAACACCAGACTGTGAGATGGTGGCATACAGGTAATTAACATATCCATTTGTTCTTCCAGCAAACGTTTGCCTGTTCAGTATTTGCTGGGTGTCGAGCGGCGTAGGGTTGTATCCAAAATTACTCAGATTGTGAAATATCCTAAGCTGGTGTTTGCTGTCCCTCAGAGTCCAGCCCCCAGATCCAGAAGGTGCTTCCTAGAGAAGAGTGGCATGAGATTGTTCTGCAGGAGCCCTTTATTGGTCTGCCCACCCCACCCTCTTAGATTCCAGTCTGAACTGCCCTCTTTGGGAAGAGGAAGCAGATAGCTGAGGAGGGGCCTGCTCAGGGAGGTAGGTGGGGTCAGAGGGAGGGCACCTTCTAGGAGCCTCAGTTTGCTCATCTGTGAAGTGGGGTTAACAACACTAGCTACTTCACAGAATTGTGGCAAAGAAAGTATTTTGTAGACTCTTTGTGGGTATAAAAAAGGTCTAAGAACTTGGACACATCCCAAGGAAATTCTTCAGTTGCCTAAGGGTAACCTAGCTGGGTCTTAGTGTAGCAGTTCCTGCACCCATCTGCCCTGGTCCTCTTGCTTTAGCTGACCGGCCTTGTCAGTCACAAGAAAGGCTAGCTTGTTGGGGGTTTTAGGATAAATTTTTATCTATATCTTTTTGTTTTTAACATCACCTAAATTTTCCCTTTATCTTCTCTATGATAAAGACATTTTTTAAAAAGAAAGAGAGGAAGGAAAGATGTTACAAATCAGTAAAGACCAATCTGACAGTGTGTGTAGTGCCCCCCTGCAGACTGTGCCGTGTCATCATCCTCCCCCCCCCCCCCACCTCTGCAGAGGAATGGAGGAAAGGCTTCTGGTTCCTTCTTTAGAGTCAGACAGATTCTGTGTCGTTCTGCAGCACGCATTTTGTGTTGCTGTTCTCTCCATTTCCATTCTCGTATTCATTGTTTACATTATTTTTATTCTGCTTCCTTCCGTATTCATCTTACTCCAATCCATTCTTATACCACAGTTTATTTAGCCATTCACCACTCAGTGGACAACTACTTTGGTTCCACTATCATAGAAATGGTTTTTTTCCGACCACAAAAAAGTACCATTTTGGTATGTATGAGGTCTTTGTTTTGGGGATCACTGGGTCAAAGGTTTTGGACATTTGAAAGAGGATGGCTTGCTGCCATGTTACTCCACACTAACCTCTTAGTATCAGTAGATGTCAGTGGGACGTAGCCATTGCTATGCTCTTTTCAGGAAGAAATAGTCCTCTTTTGGGGTCATAGCCCTTGAAAGGACAAGCTAACCTGGTCCCAGGTGATTTGGAATCCAAGGCCTGGCGTGCTTCTCAGAGGAGTCTGAGTGACAAAAGTCTCTTAAACAAGGGTAAAGACAACCCGAAACGAGTCAGAACTCAAAGGAAGGAATTAATTTTTTTTGAGGATTTACAAATTATAATTATCATCATTGCCCATGATGGATGTACGTTATTTCACATTTTCAGTGTACTGAATGATGTTTATCTCAGAAGGCAGGCAGATCCAAAAGAAGGCCTTTTGTAAACCTTGAGGTACTCTAGAAATAGGAGACTTGGGCCTTCTCTTCCTCTCTTGAGCATGACTCCCCCTTTACTTGCCTTTGTTTGTGTCCCACCCCCCACCTTGGTTTCATTCCTTTTTTTCCTGTCTTTCTGTTTCTGACCTCTCCCTCTGATCTCCCCCACCCAGCTTAAAATAGGATGACCATATTTAGAAGGCCCATTCTGGAAAATGGTGACCTATCTTCTTGTTCACTTTCAGGTCTTTCAATCCGTTTTTCCCATTGCTTGGCTGTTTTACGACCCCTGGTGTGCAGCTGTGGGCAGTGTGGGCCATGCAGCATGTCTGCAGCAAGAACCGTATGTACTGAGGAAGAAAGGCTGGGGGGTGGAGAGGGTGGCAGAGTCAGTGTTCTTTTCAAGCACTAACCTGTGCCTGAAAAAGACCCACCGATGTTTGCCTTGGTGAATGCAGTGAAGATGCCCTAAGGAATCCCAGATGTGGGCTCCTAAGCGCCTCTCTCTTTGGCGGCTCCCTGGCCAAAAGGCTGCTTTCACTTTCACAGTATAACCATGGTCTTGGTGCTCTCACTTGGGTCATTTCTAGAGGAAAAACCTAGATGCATTTAGACTTGCAGAATGAAAAGAGTCCTCAATAACTGTCTAGTCCGACTTTTACCTGCAAAATAATTTTCTCCACTTCATAACCAACCAAAGAATGGTTCATCCAGCCTTTGTTGAAAGACCTCCATCCTCCAGAGGCTGTGCATCCCACAGTGCAATCACTCTCATTGTTCAGAAGCTTTGTTTGACTTTGAGCCTCTCATGCGTTACTCCTGCTTCTCACATTCTGAGTCAGGAGAAAAAAAAAACACGATCCCTTTTCTGTGTTATAGCTCTTGAATACATTATGGTAGTTGTCTTGTCCATCCTAAATTCCCTCTTTCCTCAGCCAGTTCCTATACTTTCTTCTTCTGGTCCTCATGGCATGGCTTTATGAGATCTCATTTGTGGTGTAGTGAATGGAACTATCTCCTAAGGCAATCTAGCCCTTCTTGGCAAACTCTCAGTTATTGGGAAGCTTTTTAAAGTTATAACTAGTCAATGTACCACCTTGCAGCAGCTCTCTCTTGTTCCTGGTTGTGCCTTTGGATGTGAAGCAGACCCCTCTGGACACCTGTCCTCGGCCTTTGTTGGACAAACTAGTAACAGCCCATTGTGTGTATGAGAGCCATGCTCAGTACTGCATGGTGTACAAAGATTAGCAGTGCTGTCTCCAGCCTTCCCTCCAGCTGGCATACCAAAGGCCTTTCTCTCGGTTTTTACTCATATGTTCTGGGCCTTCTGAGGAGAGAACAGGGGCTTTTCTATCTCATCTTACTAACCTGGCCCGTGGCCTCACACAGAGCAGGAGCTTAATAAATGCCTGTTGGATTGAGGTAAATTAGTAAAGGGCAGGATCCCTTCTGGATACAGGCTGTTCAGGGAAAGGTCTCATGATGATGGTGGTGTATGAGCTATTCCTAGAAGGGAGTGTAAGATGTCTTGAGGCAGACATAAGAGGATATAGCTTTGTATGTTCCTAATTAGGTACATGTTTTCTGGCCGCCGCGCCCCCCCCATGTGAGCTTTTGTTTGGGGTGGGGGGAGGGCAATTGGGATTATGTAACTTGCCCAGCATTACACTGCTAGGAAGTGTCTGAGGCCAGATTTTAACTCAGGTCCTCCTGACTCCAGGGCCAGTGCTCTATCCACTGCACCATCCAGCTTGCCCCCTGGTTTGCCTTTTTGTCCCCAGCGCTTGGCACAGCACCTGGCACCATGTAGGTTCTGACTGAGGACAGTCTGGGAGAGGGCAGCATCTGTTGGGGTAGGAGCTGTCCTTGCCTGGCTGCCCACCACCTCATGCTGAGGAGCTTCTCTCCCAGGTCTCCACAGTCCATGGTCTGAAGTCCAAGGAAGTCTCTTAATCTCACTGAGCCTATAATATTGAGAGAAGAACAGTGGCACCCCACAGGGTTGCTGGGAGAACCTTGTGTGCCTGTCAGTTTGATGATGATGGGGATGTAGAGGTGATGAGATTCCCTGGTGAGGCCAGTGCCCAGAGCTCCCTCATGAGCACTGGAGGGTCAGTGCCTGGGCTTGGCAGCAGCTCCAGGATGGAAGACAGTAAGGCTAAGGCGTGTCTTTCTGCTTTCTCACAGCGGCCCGGTACTGTAGCATGCTTATTGAGGAAGGCGGGCTACAGCATCTCTACAACATCAAGGAGCAGGACCAGACTGACCCCCACGTCCAGCAGATCGCCATTGCCATCCTGGACAGCTTGGAAAAACACATTGTCCGTCATGGGCGGCCACCCCCAGGGAAAAAGCAGTCCCAGGCCAAGCTCCACTGAGAGCCACATGTCACGGGGCCCCAGAAGGCCCAGCACTGTGGTCATGCTCCCCCTGTGCTTGGTCAGGAGGCCTGCTGCAGTGAAGAGCCTTGGGACCTTCCTGCTGTAGGGTTATTTATTAGTAGACGTGGCCAGCGATGCCTATTCAAGCAAGTCTCTAATTCCTGTTGTGATTTTTTTAAAAATTTAAGCAAGAAGAAAAGGGCCCCGACCATCCTTCTCTGACCATTTAGAGACCTTTCCACATAATTCCTTTGGTGTGTGAGTATACCTGTGCTTGTGAGATTGTGCATCATTATGATAAACTTCAGTACATGAGCCCACTGCAGAGTGGTCCACGTTGAGGAGATCTGCAAACCCCTCCCAAGCCAGATGGTGCTTGGGGTGCTATGTGGTCTGGTTTCTCTGCTTCTGCCCTCAGGTGCCCTGGCCCCTCCATCCTCTGATAGGCCATCCCTTGAGAAGAGGCGAGTGACAGCACAGCCACTGAATTCGGAGTCCTTGCCTGGTGGAGGCCACTTGCCAGGCTGCTGCTGGTGGGGAATGGATGGAAAAGAATGTGCCCCAAAAGAAGAAGGACACCAGGCTATTGAGGGAGAGGCATGTGGCTTCTTTCAGATTCCGATGCCTTTGCTCGCACAGCCTCTCTCCTGGTGCAGCAACCAAGCATGTGTGTTCTCTCTCTCCATTCTGAAAAGTCTGCCCAGCTGTTTTCTTGTAAAGGTTTTTGGTACCTAACCCCCTTCCCTCCTAAAAAACTTTCTGACTTGTTTCTTTGTGAAATGTCCCAAGATCCCCCTTGTTTGTAAGTCAAGTTGTGAAGGTGTGGATCCTTATACAGGTTCCTGTGGGGCACCTGGTCATTTCTCTATTTCATGTCTGTCTCTGTCCAGGGAGTCCAAGGTTGCACCACATGCACCACATGCTCCCCTGCCCTGTTAGGAGAAGTGCTGGCAGTGACAGGGACCAGGGTCCTGAAGTGCAAAGCCCTTGGTCGTGTCTGTTCTCGTCCTGATGTCTTGTCCCTGTCTCACTGCCAAAGGAGGAATAGACAGCCAAGAAGAGAGTTTGGCACTTGCTGGGTATCTGTTGACTCTCATCTGTGTATTCAAGAAAATCTCTCTTGACTGACGACCCACCACCTAAAAAGAGGAGCGCTGTTCTAGGACTCTGTTTCTAGCGGGGCCTTCTGGGAGCACCGAGGAGCTGCACTGGTTTGTTATGGATGCCCTTCTGGGGGAAAGACAGAGTCCGTGTTTGCTTTACAACACAGATGGCATTTCCCTGGAACAGCCAGTATTTTAAACAGAGGTTTGAATTGATGTCTTTTAAGTTAGAGAGAGAGGGGGGCATTTGTAAGACTGTTCATTTTCCTAAAGAAATGTCTTCTTTTTAATGTGATTATCTTATTAGCATGCAGTTAACATCCTTGTTTGGTCTCATTTCATATGACTATGAGAATAATTCAACTTTAATTTTGAATTTGCTTGGTCAGAATGAAAATTGAATTTTGTAAAGGAAGAAAATTAGTAAATTCCTGGTGATTGGATTTCTTCCAGTCCCGTAGGGCAAGGAAGGCTTGTAGACTTGGCCCATTGTTACAGGTGGAATCTACTTCAGGTGGACATTAGTAAATTCTTTTTTTAGGGGGGAGAAAACCTGATGTCACATTCATATAAAATTGAATTTAATTTCACTTTTTCCTCTGGGTGTGGTTCTTTTAGCTTGTTTTTAAAGCATCACTAACTGTACCTTGTGACACGATAGCACATATACTTGGCTGATCAGAGCTAAGCTGAGGACCAGGGATGGTTGTTCTTGGCCTTTAAGCTGCCATGTGCACATCTGCTGCTTCCAGCCTGAGGACCCAGGGGGTGAGCAAAGATCTGTGAAGACTTTGCTTCCCCTTTCTGTCCTACACCACCCAAGATGAGAACAAGTGTGCTGCTCGCATGGACAGGTCAGCTGTTTCACGAAGTCACTAAAAATGTCTGGAATATGGAAGGGTGGTTGTTTTTTTTTAGTCTCTATTATGGTATGGATGGATGAGCCCTCCAGTGGAAACCAGACAGCTGTTCTCTTAGCTTGAATATTTAAAGTTTAATTTAACCTTAACCCCACCCCCTCAGTACCCTATCAGCAGTGGGCAGAACCTTTGGAGGAGGAGCTCCCCAGCCAGCAGGTGGCACTCGCCTCAACTGTGTTTTCAGATGCTAGTGCCTTTCTTTCCAGGTTGGTTCTTAGCCAGGTGAGATACTGCATGGAGGCACCAGACTATTTGGGATAGACCGTGGATCCCGTTGTGCTATGATGTCTGTAAACAATGACCATGGAGCTGACGTGGCTGTCCAGACCCCAGCCCCATGTGCCAAGCGTTGTACCTTTGAATGATAGAGCACCAGAACATGACAGTCCTTTGGTGCCTTCCACATTTCCCTCTCCTGTGGCCAGGGGTGCTTCTTCAAGCACAGAGGGGATAAGGGTGCAACTACCCCCGAGCACCCATGCACTCTATTCAAAGGAAAGGAGTGAGATGCATTCTGTACCTCAGAACATCTTCTAAGAGCTCAGGGTGCACCAGGGTGGATAGTAAATTAGAGCTGTGTGTGGCTAGGCCTGAAAGTTGGCCAGGATTGTTATAGACCTTTGCCTTTCCCCAAGTATGTTTGGTTGTAACTTTGACACTACATAAAAGCACCCTTGGTTTGTGCAATGAGCAAGAATTAAGAAGTGCTGGAGAGGCTTCTTTGGCTTCTGCAGCCAAGATGTCAGTGCTTCCTACCTGTGGGAGTTGAAGACTTGTTTGTTTCTTGGTGTTTTTGTTTGTTTAAGAATGTAGGACCCATCTCTCTGAGGCTGCACTCTAGGAAAGAGACTCTTGTGGTTAAGAATGACCCTGTAGAGTCAATTAGCAGCTCGCCTGTCTGTGCTGTGGGGGTGTGGATGCCAAGATAATGGTGGGCCACAATTATATGAGGAGATGCTTTGCAGGGATCCCTGTATTGGCAAAAATTTGAAATTAAAAGCCCCAATTCTATGGAGTGGACTTCAGGGAAATTGGTGCCATTAACAAAAGGTCCCGGGCCTGCATGTTTGTGACATCAGCTAATACAAATCCATTGGAAAATATTTTTAGCCCATTCTGATTTTTCCCTTAGGATGCTTCAGGGTTCCATTAGGAGCTGTCCCTTCTAATTAAATTCCTCAGATCATGTACTGAGGGAAGGACAAGAACAAGGCATCATGATCCCAACCTTGGTCCAGAGTCTGCAGGAGAGGTTGACTTGCTATGAATGTAGCATTGCTGATACTCTCTCTTCCCCTGCCTAATTTGAACAGAACCCAGCAGGAAAACTTGAGAGCACCTGCATCCGGCACTCAGGTACTCTTGCCACATTTGATGGATGTCCTGCTGCTTTTGGCCAGAGCCTAACAGTACTGGTCAAGCCTCAGCTCAGTAGGGGTCTTCAATCCTTGAATGGCTCAGAGTGGGGCCTGCTCACCATCTGTTAGCTGGCAAGGTGGGCTTCTCTCTGGGCCTGTGCCTCCCACCTGCCTCCTTCTCAGGCTTGCGGATGCTTGTGTCCCCTGCATTCAGTCTCACTCATACGTTTCAGACTGTAGTGTTGGGGAATAGATAGAGTGTATGTAGCGAATGTTTGAATTTCTGGGTGACAAACCTTGGCTTGTCTCTTTGGGGAATAGAGTAGACCCTGTCTTCAAAGGATGATGTGTATGGTGTATGACGAAACCACTAGGAAAAGAGTTCATTGAGTGGCCTTTAAATTAATCAGTGTATCTTTTTTTAGCTTAGCACAGGTGCTACTGTTTTGGGTATGTCTTTTAATCCTTGTGGGAGTATGCTTCAGGTAGAGTTCTAAATGGGTGACCCCCTCCCCACCCCAAGCCTGCCGGAAAGGAGCTGAGGGGCAAGTAGGCCCTCTGTCCTTGCTGTGATGTTTGTTTGGAGCAGGCACAGCAAGGGTCCTGCCTGATGGGGGCTGCCAAGGTCTCACAACACCCCAGCCAGACGTGGCAAAGTCATTTGGTGGGAAATCCTGGGGATCTTAAGGTTTGATCAGGTGGTTACAAGTGTTCTATTTTAGATTCATTTTTGTGGAATTCTACTTTGGTTCCTTTGGGGGTACATTCAGATCAGCCAAGACAATAAACATAGGCTTTTGCAAGATTAAGAATTCGGGAGCATAAAAAGGGAGATGAGCCCAGGTCACCAAATTGGCCTGATAAATAAATACAAGCTGCCCCTCTCTCTGACATTTTCAAGAGTTCCAGGAACCTTGGGCTCTCTGATTTTTTTCATCTGTTTTTCTTTTGCTTTGATTTTCAGCTCTACCCAGCTCCTTCCATAGCTTATTACAAATCCATCAGAAAGCATAATGTTGGTACCTTTTTCTCCCCAAAAGTTCTCTGTCATCTGGCCCCAATGTACTATTACCACTGTGGCCAGATAAATGGGGTCAAACTGTATCTGGATGGTGCCACATTTCCAACCAGTCCATTACTTGTGTGAGCAGTTGGGGGATGAGGAGGAGGGTGCAGGGAGGAAAGGAGTGATTGGGTTTTTGCCTAAATAAATGTTATAAATTTTGTGTATAAGGTGTCTGTTGTCTTTGATGATTGAAACTTACTTTAAACCTGGTTAAATGCTGGTCATGGGAATATAGATTTCAAGCAGGATGCTTCTTAGAAACCAGTGGTCATCCTCCTTGTTTGCAGCGGAGGAAACTCAGGCCCAGAGTCGGGAAGGGGCTTGCCCAAGATCACACAGATAGGTAGAGGCAGAATGGGGAGTTAGATTGGGTTCATTGACTCCATATTTGGGGCTTTTTCTACTCTACGTTTATAGTACACCCACTTGTGATCTGGGACAAATCACTTCATTCCTCTTAACCTGTCCTTACAGTGCTATCTCTGGCCTCTTGGAGTACCAAGGAGGACCATGAAGTCAGTGACTAAGCCTTATCTAAACTGTCTTCTCAATAGTGTTCTATACACCAGGGTGCTTAATAAATCAGTATCACGTTGACCCCTTGTCACCCTCTCCAAGGCTGGACACACTTTGCCCAAGCACCCCAATATCCTGGGCCTTCCTTGCTCCCCTCTTCCATTGTCAGACCTTACCTCACTACCATGCCTCAGCAGCTTCAGGGTTTACTCCCTCTGACCTGTACCATCCTGTCCAGATCCCTGTCACCATCACCTGCTGGCATCAGCCAAGTTCAGTACCTGATGTGGCCAGTCTTCTCTGTTCCTGAATCATTCTTGGTGATGGGAGGTTATTTTTTATTCAAAAGCTTTCCTGATGTGTACGATTTTCTTATCTTTGCCCTCCTCCTCACCAATAGAAACTTCACTTTAACAAAGAAATGTGTATGGTTAAGCAAAAACCAGCTGGCACCTTGTTGATGGTCTGACATATACCTACTTTTGTACCATAATGACCACGATGCACCCCCAGAGAATAGCAGAGAGAGAGGTTCCCTTATCACTTCTCTAACCTTGTGAGAGGTCTACTCTCCTTTGTGGTCTTGTGTCTATTGTATAGATGGTCTTTGTATGCTGGCTTCAATTTCCTCATCTCCCATGCACCCTGGCCCCACAAAGGGATTGTCAAACCCTGATTTCATCCTCCGTCATTCAAAACTACCCAATTTCTATTACCCTAAATACTCAGTCTCCCTTCCAATCTCAGGATTAGGGTTAGGGACACTCCTCATCCCTGCCTGCCGGCTTTCCTGCCTTCATTCAAGTCCCAGCTGAAACCTTCCATTCTAAAGGAAGCTTTTCCCAGTTCCTCTTAATGCCAGTGCCTTTCCTCTGAAACCCCCACCCACTTTTTCCTGTCTCTTTCTTGCTTGTACATAGTTGCTACGTCATCTCCCCCAGAGACAGTTGGTGGCACAGTGGATAGAGCACTGAGCCCAGAGTCAGGAAGACCCGAGGTCAAATTCAGCCTTGGACACGAGCTTTTTGACCCTGGGCAAGTCACAACTTCTGTTTGCCTCATTTTCCTCAACTCTAAAGTGGGGATAATAACAGTACCTACCTCCCAAGGTTGTGAGGATCAAACGAGATGTTTGTCTAGCGATTAGCGCAATGCCTGGCACATAGTAGGCCTTAATAAATATTTATTGACTGACAATCTTTTTTTTCTAAATGTCTGTTTCTCCCCTTCATCCCAACAGGAGGCTCACCCCTGTTCTGGCTCTTCCCCCCCACCCCTCTTCCTTCATTCCAACCTTTCACACCCATCATCTGTTCTGCTTCCTTTAGCAGCTCAGGCTGTGGAGTCAGCTACAGAAACACCCTTATCTCCACTGAGACCCCTCTGCTGTATGAAAATCCCATTCTTCTTTCCTCCTTCCTATCCTAACCCCCTCCTTTCCCCCTCATTAGGCCTCGACAGGACCCTCTCACTCATCTCTCAGCAAATGACACCACTGAGAAAAGCAGGGACACTTGTCTCTTGTCCCCTTCCACTCCATGCCACCACCTTTTTCTGTCACCCATCTTTTCTTTTGTTCCACTCTTGGGGATGAAATGGATCATGTCCTTGTTAAGAGGAGACCCTTTCCTTGTACCCTCGGTCTTAAAGGCAGAATCTTGGAGTTGGAAGGGACCTCAGAGGTAATCTAGTCCCCTTTGGACCTAAACAAGAGCCCCTCCACAACCTATCCAAGGAGTTTCCCCTTTAGTGAAGGACACACTGTACACTTGTCTTGCATCCATTTCACTTCTGGACAACTTTGTTCAGAAAGTTTTTGCTACATCAAGATAAAATTTACCTCTCCTGGTCATTCCTGATTCTTCCCTCTGGGCTTAATCTGGACAAGTTTAATCTCTCCTTTGAGGTGACAGCCCTTCAGATTCTAGAATGTAGCTCTCATGCCCCTCCTGTGTAGTCTTTCCATTGGTCCATTTCTGGCATGAATTCATGCTTTGAGCCCTGCTCTGGACTGTCCAGCATACCCATTTCTTTGTGTGTGTGTCCTCACCACTATGAACTACTCTGTTCTGAAGGTAGGGACTATTATCCTTTTTGTCTTCTTATCCCCGATGCCCAGCACCCAGCACCTTGACACATAGATGCCCAGTAAAATGCTTGTTGGTTGACACTGGGACAATTGCCCTTCTAGTCCTGCTCAATGATGCCTAAAATTGAATTGCTTTTTTGGTTGCCCATATCATATTTTTTTATTCATTTTGAGTTTGTTGTTCAATAACCACCTCTTCCCCTACCACCTAGATCTTTCTTAGATAGTTAAGCATACTTTTCCCATCTCATACTTAGGAAATTAATTTTTGAAGCCATATAAAACTTTTTACTTTCAACCCAATTTAATTTTATCTTAAGAGATAAGTTTTTAGCCTGGTAAGAATTTTGGGGGATCTGGTACCATTTAATATGTTAGCTATCCCCAGTAGTTTTGTGTCATTGACAAATTTGATAAGCTTCCTTGATGCCCAGAACTCTGGACCCAAGAGCCCTGGAAAACAGTACCCCCAGACCACTGGCCCTGCTTCCAGCCATCATCCAGGGAAGCAATGCCAGAGTAAATGCTCCATCCCCACTCTACATCCTCAGAAGCCCCATCTACTTAAAACCTGGGGAAAAAAAAGTCCTCCCCACCACAGTCCTTGGCATGTCCAATGGCATAACCTCAGGTTTCATCAGTGGAGATACCATCTGCTTTACCACTGTCCTTTTAAAGACCATGGGAGCCTTCCATCTGACTTGCAACTGAAACCTCCCAATGTGTTGTCTCCCACATTAGAATGTGAGCTTCTTGAGAGCAGGGACTGTCTTACTGTTCCATTTGTATCCCCAGTGCCTAGCACACTGCTTTGTAAATAGCAAGCACTTAATAAATGCTTTTTCATTCATTCAAATGCTTTCATCTATGTCTGCAAACTTCCCTCTGTCAAAAGAGAAGGTTTGACTGCAGGATCATTCTAGGACTGCACTTGAGGAGCACTTGTGTCAGGGGTCCTCTCTCTCCTACATGACCAGGTATGCTTTGGGAGAATTCTCTGGCCCATCAGTCTTACCCAGATAACCTGGGAACATCATTATCTGAAGTCCTCCCTAATTTAGGGCATAGTCACCCACTCCGCTTAAAAGCATACAGGTTCCCAAAGCTCAACCAAGTTTTATTTGAAATTTAAGAGAAATGAATGAAAATCCTATCAGAACCCATCTGAAACAACACATATATAACCAGTGAGCAAATCTCCCTGAGTAGCCTGGGCACACACAGTGCTGAGAATATCTAGGATTTCCCTAATTCCCGGAACTAGTTTGCTTCCTTAGGCTCTCTATTGGAGTGGCTCTTGGCCTCCGCTCAACCCTCCAGCCTAAGGCTCCTGCATTTCTCCAAAACTGTCAGGAAATGGTGGTAGTAACTCACCTCATGTCAGTAATTTAACAATCATTGATTATACAAGCACGCTTCCCACAGAATGGTGCTAGAGTGGTTGGAGGGAAGTGACTGGAAACAAGACTCCGATTGGTCAACTGGCCAGGACAGTTGTAGGAAGGATTCTGAATTTGAAGGGCTTTAAAAACAAGGATTTTCCATTTGATCCTGGAGATAATAGGAGACACTGGAATTTATTGAGTGGGAGGGAATTAACGCAGACACTTACTGGAAGTTAGCAGCTCAGTGGAAGATAGGTCTGAGGAGAGACTTGAGGCAACCCACCCAGCAGCCTTGGGCAGCAGTAATCCTGGGAGAGGGAATGAGGTCTCTCATTAAGAGTGGTGTCTGTGGTGGGGTAGAAGAGACAAAGACTAGAGTCTTGAAGGGAGGAATGAGCAAACAGCAAGGCATTGGATGACATTGAGGTTTTGAGTCTTGGTAACCAGTAATAATGTCCTCCATAGTCAAAGGAGAGTTCAGAAGAGAGGTGGGTTTGGGAGGAAGAGAAGTTCTGTTTTGGGCTTACTGAGTTAAAGATGCCTATGGGACATCTAGTTTGAGGGGTCCCAAAGGCAATACTGGAAGTCAGGAGAGAGGTCGGGGCTCAGTATGCAGATCTGCGAGCCATCTGAATGGAGATCCTAGTTGAACCCGTGGGAGTTGACAAGATCACCAAATGAAATTGTATAGACCAAAAAGAGAAGAGAGTCCAGGACAGAGCCTTGGAGGTCACCCATACCAGGCATGAAGTAGATAAAGATGCAGCTAAAGAGATTGAGGAGTATCCATTTTATTATGCACCTACTATGTATCTAGCACTTTGCTAATCTCTCATCAGTCAATGCTCACTATAACCCTGGGAGGTAGTGCATTATCAGTTCCTTTTTACAGTTAAGTAACCTGAGGCAGGCAGTGGTTAAGTGACTTGCCCAGATCACATAGTTAGGAAGTGTCTGAGGCAGAATTTGTACTCAGATATCTTTGACTCCAGGTACAGCACTCTATCCATTATGCCACCAGCTGCCCCTTTGGGGATGCAAAGAAAAGCAAAAACACCACCACAAAACTAGTTCCTGTTATTAAGAAGCTCTAATAGGAGAGACAACACAGTAGCATCTATGTCTGTAGCACCAAGGCAATATTTACAGTGCCCATGATCACCATAAAGACTGTGACTTTATCACATGATGTGCGATCGCAAAATATGCCAAACTTCAGATAGAGGATAGAGCTGAAGGATTTCTTTAGACACCAGAAAAACGAATCCCAAAACCAGTAAACCGATTTCATCATAGTGCCAAAGATATTCAGAAGCCATAATAACACTGAGAGCCACAGCATCCTTCAGCCTTCCCACAAACCAATACAAGATCAATTATCTACTCATGAACCTCTCTATCTCCTTGGCTGAGTGCCCTCTAACCTCCACCATCTCACTAGCTCTGACCACCAGCTTCCCATGGGCTCTGATTTCCTTCAGCAAACTCCTCCCACCACACGCTCCATGTGACTATATTTAGCCTATTTGGGGACTGAGTTTACTTTCAAAGCAGGGGAGCTCTTCAAACTCCCCCCTAGGTCTATTAAGGGGCAGGGAAGATCTTCAAATTCCCATTCCCATTACAATGTCCAAACAAGATATAGAAAGGACAAATTGGAGATAATTAATAGAGGGAAGGCACCAGTATATTAAATGGGATTGGGAAAGGCTTCCTGCAGAAGGACAGCTTTCAGTTAGGTCTTTGAGGAAGCCAGGCAGCAGAGATGAGTGAGAACATTCCATGCATAGAGGACAACCAGCAAAAATGCTAAATGGTTAATGATAAGTGATTTGAGTTCAGTATGGGCCAGGAATTCTTGTAGGAAAGAGATCTAGGGTGTGACTATTTTTGTGTAGAACTGAGGTGGGACTGAAGAACAGGTTCTGAGAATAGAGTAGACCAAGGACCTGGGAAGTTAAGGTATTTGAGGGAGTGTCCCACATAGGCATTAAGTCCTCCAGGGTGAAGGCCAGAGTTGGGGGACTGCCCCTCTCTGGGTTTGATTGGCTGCTCCAGGCTTCAGGTTTAAATTCCCAGAAACATGCCTCCATTAAAGCATAGTCCTAAATATGACCCCATAGAAGGGAAATAGACTTCCCCTACTCACCACTCTAGCTCAAACTCCCACCCAGGATGGTTTCTATCTACACAGTCACTTACAATAATGACAATTTTCAATCTTAAATGTAACAATTCACTTAATAAGGCAAAAAAACAGACATTAAAATATTAAAGAAAGTACATAAATAATAAAATATACCACAATCAAACCTGGATCACATTCTCCTAACAATATATTCAAGAGATCCGTGAAGAGGCACACCCTTATGAGAACCTGGTCTGAAAACACATGGGGAAGGAAAAGTCATGCTTGGGATTGTTGGGAAGTACAACAAACTGGCAAGTCACTATAAGGACCAGATAACTGACCAGGATACCTGCCCCAGCAAATTCCAAGCTTTGCTTCTCAAACCAGAGGTGCCAGCAGAGGACAAGGAATCCTCATGAAAAGTTGCGCCTTTTTCCAACTCTGTTGGACTGTATGGGGTACAGGGACCCCAAAAATCCCTTCCCCAAGAAAAATCAAAAGTCAGAGGTATCTTGAGGAAGGAACAGGAAGTTTTATTCTCTTTCCCCGAAAGGAAGAGGGCGATCTTCTCCATAACAGGGATCAAGGAGAGGAGACCTGTTACAAAAGACAGAACAAGAATTTATACCCTAAGGTGGTCAAGCCCCCTCCCTCAGGCTGTCCCTTCTCCCATTGGCTAGGATGTGGGCTCTCAGTCTTGACGCGAAATCTAACCCAATGGTGGATAACAAAGAAGCCCGCCACTATCTCCTATTGGCAGGGAGGTGGGACAGGAAGCTAAGGTATCATCCATAGCCTTATTTGGTAAACACCAAAGCAAGGGAGGGGAAAAGGTCACAAGCAAGGGTGGAGGTCAAAAACTCCTGAAAGGGGCCTAATGGTAATGACAGCAAGAGAAGGGGGGAAGGGCCCTAGGTTGTATAAACCCAGGACTCAGGTCTGTCCAGTCTTACGAAAGTTGATCTCTGGTTTCCAGATAGTTTCTCTCCCTTCTCATTCTGAGGAGTCTTCACAGAGGATGCAGAGAGTGTAACCCACGCATGACGATGAAGAACTCCAGTGATAACTAATTGCCAGTCATCACCATCCTCATCCCCACCAACAACATCAATTTTCTGTTGCCTTCTCTTGTCTTGTCCTGCCCCTTTCTCTGTCTCTGTAGCAGCTGTTGTTAAATGAAAACCTTTCTGACTCTTAGTAATTCACCTTTTACTTTAAATAAATCAATGCTTCTCAGATTTCTCCTAGCTACCTAGCAGTCCTTTCTCCATCGTACCTTAGTCTTCAAATGTTAACATAGTCTCTCGTTGTCTTAGTTTTACCCTCAGTTATAAAACAGATATTGATAAATGAGTGAACCTACCATCATGCTTTGAAGGCTCTCTGGAATCCTCAATACAGTGAGGTCTCTCTGTGGTAAAACTATGTTTCTTTTCACTTAACATTTATCTAGTTTTTAATGTGCAAAATACCTTTCTTTTCCCCTTAAAATAATAACCTGTTTCCACACAAGCAAGGTTTCACTTCACATTGTTGACAATGAGTTCAGAATTTTCAAATCCACACCACAGGTCATTTTCTCTCCAAAAATATCCAGATTGCATCTTCATACACATATTTTAGCAGTTTATATTAAAACAGTTCTTTTCCTACTCTTTTAGGTATCAAAATGTTCATCCACAATGTGCAGCAATATCTTATGTTATTCTTTCCTTTAAATTAAAGATTTCTATCTGCAAGGGGAAGGAAGAGGTACACAGGAGGAAATTTAAATGATACAAGAACAAAAAGATAATTTTTTAAATTCTTTTTTTTTTTTGGTTTGCTTTTTGGAGGGCAATTGGGGCTTAAGTGACTTGCCCAAGGTCACACAGCTAGTTTTTGTATTAAGTGTCTGAGGCCAGATTTGAACTCAGGTCCTCCTGACTCCAGAGCCAGTGCTCTATTCACTGCACCACCTAGCCATCCCCCAAAAAACAATTTTTAAGAAAGATAAGCAGCTCTATTTTTGAAGTTTTTTTCTCTTGTATATGCTATTTTCCACTAGCCTTGGCCTCTCAAACAAAGTCACCAAGTAGTATAAGAAACAACCTCCCCTTGTAGTTTATAAGCAGGTCTCCCTAATTCCATATTAGCACAGGGTGACTTCTTATGAGATGATACCATCTTTCCCCATCATCTGATAGCTAGCATTTACATGCCAATTTAAGATTTACAAAACACTGTATAAACACTATTATTTTAATCTTCTCCACAACTTTCTACTTATATCTAAAGGCTCAAGAAACTATCCCAGGCCCTCCCCAATTCTCAGTTCAGTCCAGTTCCTCCTGGGGATTCTGGTTAGGGCTATCCAAGTTACCTGGGGTTATTTTAAGAGCCATCTAGGGGAAAGTGTAAATCCAAGTGCTGCCCCTGGCAAGGAGAGAGAGATCAATAGTCCCTGCTACCTGTTGGAATGAATGTTGGTATTTCAACTCTATTAAGGTAGAGTTGAGAAATCACAGTTGAGAGGTCATCACCTGAGTGGAGAGAGGCAGTGGAGAAGAGTAGAAAGCCCAGCATTTGGAGTCAGTCAAGGCCCTTAGACTGCAATCCCTGCTTAGCCTCTTATTCCTGTGCAAGGCAGGTCCCATCCATCTTCACTGAGCCTTAGGTCTTTTCTACAAAAAGAAGGGGTTGTACTTGGTGATTCCTTAGGCCCTTTCCAGTTCTAAGAACGAATGGTGCCTCTAATTAAACAAGACCCAGATCCCTAGTTAAACAAAAGATGGGTTGATGCATTAAGGGACCCTGGTCCTGGTCCTGAGTTTAACTCTGAAATAGGGACTCCCAGTTACATGTGGCCCAAATGAGATCCTGGATGTGAAAGGCTTCCCAACTCAAACTGGATTATTATTGTGACCAGACATTTCAAGTCTTCAAAGAATGACACAATCCCTGCTTACTGCACGTATTGGATTGCAAACCTAAGAAGACAAGGACTGCATTCTAGAAGTATATTAACTGTCTTTCTGATCTTGGTATTTTCTTCAAGCCAGGAACCCACCACCCTTGTCTGCCATATTAGTCTGAATCCAGGTCACACTTTCCCTCCAAACCTAGCATGTGTTCTGAGGCCTGAGTGAAACCTATAACTAGTGTTATTTTTTCATTAGGAACCCACTAAATTTTTTTTACTATCACAGTGACCTCACCTTAGAGTAGCAATCTACATCGGGACCAAGAGGAATCAAGATTTTAAGCTGGAAGGGACCTCAGAGGTCATCTAGCCCAACCCCTATGGGAAAAAGGATTCCCTAACAAGTGGTTATTCAACCTTGGTTTGAGACCTCCAGAGAGAGGGCACCTCCCAAAGCTGAGGGTTCCTCTTTTGGACAACTCTCACTGTTAGGAAGAATTTCCTGGTATCAAGCCTCATCTTCCTCTTTGTAAATTCAACCCATCACTTTGAGTTGTTTTCTCAAGCCGGAGTAAACCCATCTCTCTGTCTCTCTGCCAGGTGAAAGCTCTTCAAATACGTAGACACAGCTATAAAGATCTGGCTTTCTCCTTCACCTTTATTACATAACTAGTAACTAGTTCATTAGAAGGGCTTTGTGGTGATGGTAGGAATATCTTTTTATTTACCAAATCAAGAGATGGAGTCCCCTTTGTTCACAATGAACTAGATTGAAGAAGAGAGTAGTTAATTCCAAGAAGGCATCTTCTCCAAGGGTATGTGCCATCATTAACATTCACTTCTTTGTTTAGCATTTATTTAAATAATAATTGTATTTAGGTCTTCTCTGAGTTAGCTGGAGAAACTCTTGAGAGTTACAACTTCTCTTTAAGGAGGTTGTACCCTTTGAGCTGAGCTGTCTTGATTGGTAGAAATTCAGCCAACTTACTATGTGGCTGTGTTAAAATTGTGTCGTGTTCTGGTCTCCCCTGACCATCCCCCTCCCCCATTTAGTTAGTACAGTAAGTTTATAAGTAGCTAGTATAAAGTAACAACAGCAGGAAGTAAGATAACAAAGGGAAACCTGGAAGTCACCTACAGACCGCCCTATAGATTAAGGGAACAAAATGGTTCTTTGCAAACTGTCTCATAAATTAACTAAAAGCTGCTTCCTAAGACTTTATGCTAACTCACCTCAAGGGAAGCCGGCAACACCTTACTATAAAGGCCCCTTGGTTCTGCTAAGTGCCCTGGTCTGTAAGCCTCAGAAAAGCTCCAGACATCTATAGTAAGACCAGCAGAACTCCAGGTGTTGCTGATAACTTTGAGATGATATATCTATGTTAATGAACTAATCCTAAGGAAGCACTTTTAAGAGTTTTATTTTTCCCCTACGAAACCCTACAAAAATGAGTCCCCAAACTCTGCCCCCACCCCTAGCACTTTTTCCTTTCCTACAGGTCCAAGGTAAGTACTTCCAACTCTGATCTGCAGTTACATAAATGACTCTCCCCATTTTTGACCCCATGCTGCCTGCCTTCCTCCACCACCCCATTCCCTGTCCTTTGATATCTGTCTCTGTTCCCTCCTCACTGTTTGCCTCTGTGCTCTCTGTGCTTTATTAAAGGATGATTGAAGCATTAATTTTCATTTGCTACCATAGTGGTAATAGTAAATATCTAAAGAACTGGACATGACTGACCCCCGTTTGATCCAGAGAGACTCTCTCCTTGTGGTCCCATTCCTTTATCCCATAAATTTAATTAACAATTCATGGATGGTTTTGAGGAGAGAAGAGAGTAATCCTAAATCGTATTTTACATCCCATCTAGTCATCTGTCTTCCCATATGCCTAATACCATTCATACCCTTCCCTACCCCTACCCCAAACCTACTTTTTATCACCTGCTCTGGGCACAGGAATCAAATCAATACCACAATATGTAATGGCCATTGAGGACCCAGACCTTTGAGCATGCTTGGATCTACCCTTCCTGTTGGGTCATACAGAACATATGCAAATATTCCCTGCCCAGTTCCAATCTAACACATGAAACTTTGGGAAGCAGGTTTCTGACTATGAGTAATAAGGGATTGGTACTGTGTGGTGATGAAAAAGTTTCCTCATTTACTAGGAGAACTGAAAGAACTGGTTCCTCAGGAGGTGCTGAGCCAGAAGTGAGTTTGAATATACAATCTCTCATTCTCTTTTCCTTCCTAACTGTGAACAAGGCAGCACTGCTATGATCTTCTAAGCGGGGAACCAGAAACAAATAGCATTTCCCCACTGAGTTGTCATGTGTCCATGAGCACATGGTGAATAGATTTGGTTTGTTCTTATTCTTCCCTGATCATAGGCTATGAAGTATTCAGACATGGAATCAGCCAGGTAATGACCTTGGAAACCTTAAAAGGTCAGAAGAGCCATTACAGTTTCTACAAACAACTGAAATAAATTGCAGACTTTGTAAGAGTACTAACTGTGGCTGTTAACAGAGAAAGTACCTGTGGGAGGATGTGGAAAGATGTTTTGTCCTTTGTTTTCAAAGATATGATGTCTTGACTTATGCATGAATTGAAGTGCAGCAGAGTTACACAAAGTCATCAGTCTCACTCTCTCATGGAAGTCCGGTGCCAAGACAAAAGTCAGGATGACCAGCAATGTCCTGGGATCTAGTGGATGACCTCAGTGTCTTTGATGTTTGACCAAAATCTAAGCACTCTACAGCACCTACTTCAGCCCCCTTTATGGTCATTGGAACAAATTATTCTCATCTGCCCATTCTGCTGGGGGAAGTCTTCACATGCTTGGGGTAGACATCCCCTAACTGACCAATGGGTCTGAGGTCTGTTGATTACCATTAAATTAGTTTAACCCTTCTAATTTAACTAGTTGCTGCACATGCTATAGCTTCTCAGTGCTAGCCATAAGAGGCAGAAACCAAAGGTGGCTGAGCAACCCTGAAAAAGGCTTGAAAGTCACCTCCCCAGAGATGTTAATATTCCCTGATATCTTCCCATTGAAGAAAGCAGTGTCTTCAGGAATTGTGACCCTTCTCTGTGGATAAAAGAGCTGGCTACGGACTCTGGAAAGATACTCAGATCTCAGCAGGGGGCTCTAACTAAGATTCTGAGGGGAACCTCATGATGACTTCATGAAGGGAGAAAAGGACTTCCAGCCCCAGGAGCTGGGAGGTACTTCTCGGATAGTCTCTCTGTATGTTCTTCACTGTCATCACATTATAGATTGGAGCCCACTCTACTAGGGACCATGTAAGCGTAAGAGGAGGGCATACCCCTAGTTTGAAGAGATTGTTTTGTGATTACTGTTCTTGCTATACCATCTCAGTAAATCTCTTTTCTAAAAGCCAATACAGACAGTTCTCACTTTACTTCTGCTGATCTCTCTATAAAGTGATTTTTACAAAATGCAAATTTGCCTATGGATGTGGGGAAGGGAGGGAGGAAGACAGGAAGGGGGCCTCGTGCCCAGATGGAAGGTGCTGGCACACAGTTCAAGAACATGTTGGGGCTGGAGATGGACAAGTGAAAGCAGAAGGAGGAACTTGTAGCGGCCAGGGCTAGCTACACAGGAGCCTAGTTGGAACCAAGAGGAAGAACATGGGGCAGTCAGGACAGACATATCAGGGCTGGACTTGGAAACAGACAGGAGAAGATGGACAATATAGGAGGGAGGGAACTAAGGGACAGACATGTGGTACCTGAGTGCAGAGAGGTGGAAGACAGACCCAAGAGTGTGTAGGCAGAGCAGGGCAAAGGTCTCCTCTTTTGGTGCTTGAGGTTTCAAGCCAAGTCTCTAATTTGATGCTATCAGGGTGATGAAGGTCTAGACCTCCATATATCTGCTCTTGTTTTCACTTGGAGGGTTTTTTTGGTGGAGGAATGAAAGACTATGGGGTGCTAAGCTGAGAACAGAAGTGGAGAGGGAAAACACAGTACTCTATGGTAAGGTTAACATAGGTGGTTTTGGTTTTGGTTTTTTTCTTTTTTTTGGAATGCAGATTTTTCTCAGCATTCTTTATATAAAGTTGAATTTGTATAATGTGAATTTACATAAAGTGAGAATTTTTTGTAGATGTCTATTGGTCTATTGATAGTGGGGAACACACTGGATTGGGGCTCATGACCAACAATACTAGATTTATCCCTAGAACCCTGAGGAGAGTAATAGTCAGCCATACTCTAGGAATTTAACTTGCCAGTGCTAGAAGTTGGGGAAGTGACCCCAGTGGGACTTTGGGGTGGTATTGGTACTATACTAACATTACTTCTGAAAAGATCATGTCAATGTCCTCTGGACACTGTATCCTTTCACTGCCTTCTTTGTATGAATTTCTAAGCTACATGTGAGCCATTTCATGCATGTTCCCCAGACATACATGTTTCCTATGTATACCTTTCCCTCTGTGTTCTCAAATCATGCATATTCCCTGGGACTCTTCTCTCCCCATTAGTGGTATAGTATATAACTCCTTTTTGCTTTGAACTAAAGTACCACCCCCTGTTTGACCCAGAAAATACATATCCATTGGTGGGGGTTCATTTTAGTGGCTTCAGAACAACCATGTAACTCCAACAGGAGGTTTTCTTGGGGCTTGTGTATAATAGAGGATTTTGGTTCTCCAACAGTTAACATTCTGCCCTCTGGGGTCCAGCAGTACCATCAAGTGAGTATTTATTAAGCACCTACCATGTTCCAGGCACTAGAGGTACAGGTAGGAAGAAAGAAAACAAACAATCCCCACTCCCACAGAGCTGACGTTGCAGCTGGGGAGAGAAACAGGTACATCTACAAATATTTCTAGAGGAACTGTCCATCTTCCCATGCCAGGCCCTTAGGCCTTTGAAAACAAAGGTAGGGCCTCCTTCCTCACATGCACAGCCAGCCTTGGCGAACAGAGCTACTGAGTGGTTGCAGATGAACGAAAGGCATTTGTTAAACACTCATCGTGTGCCAAGCACCGGGCTAAGGACTGGAGATAAAAACAAAAAAGATAAGACAGTCCATCTATACTGTATTCTGTTATGGGGAGGATATAGATACATAGGCAGTGGTGGCTCGGAAGGGTGTTCTGGCTGGGGAAGTCACAGAGATGGCCAGCAGAGTCACAGAACGATAATAATTAACATTTACATAGCACTTAATGTCAATGTGTCAAGCACTTTACCATTATCTCATTTGATCATCACAACAGTCTTGGGAGGTGGGTACTATTTGCCTCTGGAAACTGAGGCAAACAGAAGTAAAGTGACTTGGGGCGGCTACATGGTGCAATGAATAGAGCACCAGCCCTGGAGTCAGGAGGACCTGAGTTCAAATTTGGCCTCAGATACTTAATACATACTAGCCATGTGACCTTGGGCAAGTCACTTAACCCCAATTGCCCTGCCTTCCCCTCTCCAAAAAGCAAAAAAAAAAAAAAAAAAAGGCAAAGTGACTTGCCCAGTCACATGGCTAGTAAATGTCTAAGACTGGATTTGAACTCAGGTCTTCCTGATCCCAGGCTCAGCACTTTAACCACTGAGCCACCTAGCTACCTGAGATAAGTGATAGACAGTACTACAAGTAATCAATTACAGTGAAGATAAATAGTATTATGCTCTACATTTTGTATCCTTTTCAAAAAGGGGAATAAGGCTAATTTGGTATGACTTGTTCTGGACTAAACATCATCTCCTCCTTGAGAGTGCTACTTGCTTCTTCTTTCTAGATTTTTGCTAACTAGCTCTTATTAATAATATATTCTAGACTTTTGCTGCCAATTGAGGTCAAGATCACTGGCCTACAATTTGCAAGCTCCATTCTCTTCCTCTCCCCACCAAATCTGGATATATATCCTTTGCCATTCTCATGACACACTTCCAATCTTCTGTAATTTTTTAGAGGGTGTTTTCAGGGATCAGCAATCCCATCCATCTACCCACTCTTTTTAGTGTCAAAGGATACAGTGAATTTTAGCCAAGTGCCTTGAACTTAAGGACAATGCTGTTCTTTCTTATCAGGATCACAGATTTGGAGGTGAAAGGGATCTTCAGAGTCATCTAAACTAGAGATTTTAGAAGTGGAGGACCTGGGCAGTAGAGAGGCAAATGGCCTGCCTTTTATATCTGTATCTCCAGCCCTCAGCCCAGTGCTTGGCACATGGGGAGAGTCATCTGTGACCACTCAGTACCTCTGTTTGTCTAGGCTGGCTGTGCAGGTGAGGGAGGAGCCCCCACCTCTGTTTTCAAAGGCCTGAGGGGCTGACATGTGGAAGAGATAGTTCCTCTAGAAATATTTATATATGTACCTGTTTGTCTCCCCTGTTACAATGCCAGCTCTTTAGAAGTAGGATTTGTTTCATTCTTTGTACTTGTACCTGTAGGGAGTGGCACAGGCTGTGTGTGTGTGTGTGTGTGTGTGTGTGTGTGTGTGTGTGTGTGTGTGTGTGTGTGTGTGTGTGTGTGTGTGTGTGTTGTCGACCTATTTCAAAGGTTTAAAGGAAACAAACAATTAGTAATATAAAATTACAATATTTATTCATTATTCCCTTAAAGCTAGCTTTACTACTTGTACTTGGAGGGCAGGATTAGAGTCCTGACTGATAAACAAAAGAATGAGAGAGCTTAAATACATTTTAGGACCATCCCAATTAGGGGTGGCTGAGTTACACAAATTTATGATCCCCATAATGGTTTAATCATTGTATGAGAAAAGGGATTTCTTAATTGGATAAATGATAGATACGGAAAAACGAGAGAGCTGACAAAGTGTCAACTGAAATTATGATTCAGAACATCTGTGTTTCCTTTACCATTAACATTTCATAATAAGGTATATGTTCAGAAAATCTTAAGATACAAAAAAGTCCCGTTACTCAAGTTAATGCCTTGAGTTGAGGGTCTCGTCTTGAAGGACCATAAAGTAGGCCTCTTCTGGTTTATTGACATAAGAAGAGATATCCTCTGGGCTCACTCAGAGAAGCAAGACAAAGCTGGGTCTGAATTGAAAATTTATGATCTCTGGATGCCTGTATTAAATCTTGCTCCCAGCTTTATCTGGTCTCTGGAGTGGCTGAGATAAAAAGAGAGCTTTTTTGTAAAATGAGGCAGAGTAGAGTCTTTGATTAATTCAAAATCTAGCCAAAATATGATATTAAATTATTATCACTGGAAAGAAAATAGGAGAGGGTCATTTTTGAGGCCAGTGTCACTGGATTGAAGAGAATGGGGAGGGGAGTGTTGGGGGGGGGGGGGCTGTGCCTAGGATAAGAAGGGCTTTGAACACCAGGGAGTTTGTCCTTGAGCCTGGGGCTCCAGGGAGCCATCAGAGGTTTGAACAGTTCAGATACAGCCCACTTTGTGCTGAACCTTGAAGTCTCAAAGATTGTTCTCTTCGGAGCAGAAATCAGAAGAAAATAAGTCAACCTTCTCTTTCTAGATAGTTATCAATGTCCCATCCATCTTCAGCAGTGGACCATGCCCTTCTTTGACCTTTCTCTTTTGCCATATACCTGGGGAAAAACAACCCCCAAATCTTTCCTTGTCTAGCCCACGCCTGCCAAGTTGGGGGGGCAGACTGGCAGGACACTGAATCTCAAGGACAAGACTTGGAGAAGCCTGTTGGAGGTGGAGCTGGGGGCTCTGCCTGGGTCTAGCGGACTGGAGACTCTGTAAGGTTCATGGTTGGGGGCTCTTTATGGTGGCACAGTGAGTTAGAGCCCTAGACACAGAGTCAGGAAGAGTTCAAATGCCACTTCAACCAATCAACAAGCATTAAGGTCCTACTAAGCACCAAACACTGTGCTAAGACCCCCAAGGTGCTCACAGGCTAATGGGGGGTGGTGGAGGAGGACAAGGTGCAAACAGCTAGCTACATGCAAGGTTTAAATGGGACAAATTGAAGACCATTTCGAGAGGGAAGGGGCTACAATTCAGAAAGAGGAGGAAAGCAGGATTTTAGCTGAGACTCAATGGAAACCGGGAGCCAAGGGGGAAAGAGGAAATCTCCAGCATGGTGGAGCACCAGGGAATGTCCAGAGTTTGGAGACTGAGGGGCCAGGAGGCCAGTGGTTTCCATGGATCACATGGTGTGAGAAGGCTGGGAAGGCAGGACCGCTGGTGGAGAAGGGCGTTAAAAGCCCCTGCTGTCACTGCTGATGCTGGAGTTGATAGGGACCCCATTGAGTGAAAGAAGGGGGTCAGAACTGGGCGCTGGGAATTGCATTCTGAAGCTGGGGGTCAGACGGACCGACAGACAGACAGACAGACTGGGGCAGTCCAGGTGATGAGGACCCTGCAGGGAAGGGGGGGAGGGAGAGGAAGGGGCATAGAGAGGAGGAGCTATCTTCACGAGCCTCTACATCTTCCTGCAGTGTGACCCTGGGGCAAGTCCCTGGATTGCCCCCACTCGGGAATCCTGGGGAAAGTGCTATTGTTACGTTCAATTGTTTAAACTTCTCCACCCCCTTAGGAAGGGAGCCTTCCAGTGGGCTGGAACGACGGTTTTTGCATTTACGCGGCTATCCCCAGCTTAGACTCCCGGCTTCTCTCTAGGGAAGTGCTGGTTAACTGGCGAAGGTCTATGAAGGGCGGGGCTTCTTCGAGAGCCCGGCCCAAGAGAGGAGGGGCTGAATGGTTGCCATCCGGGAGGGCAGGGCCTCGCAGGCTCTGCCTTTGGGAGGAGGAGCTTCATGGGCTCAGCCTATGGGAAGAAAGGCTTCGTGGGCTCTGCCTATAGGAGGAGGGGCTTCTCGGGCTGTGCCTATGAGAAAAGGGCTTTAGCGGCAACCTGGGAGGGGCGGAGCTTCGTGGACTCTGCCTCTAAAGGGAGGAGCTTCGCGAGCTCCGCCGGCTCTGAGGGGCGGGACTTCGCAAGCTCTCCTTATAGGGGCGGGCCCCTGCTCAGTGGGTCGAGCTGCCCCGTGCGGCGCAGGCCTCAGTGTCAGCTTGCGGCCACCGCGTTGCCTCCTTTCCGCGCTGCCTCCTTTCCGCGCTGCTTGAAGAGAAGCGGCCGCCCCGCCTCCGGCCCCGCCCCTCGCCCCGCCCCTCCGGATTTCCTGTTTCCCCTCAGCCGCGGCATTGGCTGCGGCGGCTGCGGCGGTGGTGGCCGTTAGTCACAGCCGGGCGGACCTGGCCTAGCGCGCGCCCCGGCGGCCGCCGCCTTGTCCGGACTCCGGTCCCGGCGCCTGCGGGAGGCCTCTCGGGCCCGGCCCCATGGTGCACTTCTTGCACCTGGGGCTGCGGCCCCGTACCATCGTCACGCCGAACGCCCTGGAGGACCCTCCGGGCTGCTGCGTGGTCCAGGTGGGGGAGCGGCCGCCGCGCCTGGGGGGGAGGCATGGGGGGCAGGGGGGTTTGGGGAGGGGAAGCGGCATCCCTCAGACCAAGCGGGGAGGGGGGCACCGAGCGGGGTGAGGTTCGTACTGCGCTTAGCGCAGTGCCGGGCACGGAGGAGGCGCCTAATTAATGTTAACTCTTATTATTCCTGGGGCAGGTGGGGGTGGGGTGAAGGTGCGGCAGGTGGAGATGGGGGGGGGGAGAGCGAAGCTGTTTGGGGAAACCCTGGTCAAAGTTAGGAAGCACTTAGTAAGCGCCTGCTGTGTGTCCGGCGCTGTGCAAAGAAAGCCCTGGCCCCCGGGAGCTCCCAGTCTAATGAGAGACACGTCCCAGGGTAGTCGTAGTGGGGGGAGAAGCTAGTCGCGGGGAGGGATTGGTTTGGGGAGGGGCTATCTGTCTATCTATCTATCATCTATCTGTTGCTGTAGAATGACCCAAGGGCTTGGAAACCGACCTTTCCTTCCAAGCCCAGCAACCCTCCCTCCTGTAAATTTTCGGTCTCTTATTGGGGACCCTCCTCGTAGTCCTCAAGTTAGAAAAACAAACTAACCAACTTGACATAAAGTGTGATCATTTTTAAACTTACTTTTAGCCTGGAAGGACAAGTAAAATCTTTTCACATTTTCCCTAAAGATCCAGTTAAAAAGGAAAAGCCTCCTCCCTTGTCTCTAGGGGCTGAAAAGTAAAAACATGACGATGAGTGGTTTGGATGCTTTGAATGGTTTAGTAGGGCTATGCTTATGCAGAAAGGAGAGAGGAAACTTTTCGTTTGGGTAATTGGGGGAGACTTCAAAGATGGGCTTCCCAGTTTTATTGAAACTTAAGTTTCTTTTCTCTGTGTTATGTGCCACCTGAAGATGCCCCTGCCAGTCATTCATTTTTGAGGGTAAATGAGGGAGAATAAAGAGCTCAAAAAGAAACTGTTCTTTCCCACCTTGTTGATACAACAAACTTCTGGTTCATAACATGAAAGCCAAGACTTAAAAAGCCCAAGCCATTCTCAACATCAGGACCAACAACACAAATCTATCTGCCTGCATCTCTCATTATTAGCCCTGACATTAGACAGGCTGTTCCCGTATGAATAGGTGTGGAAATGCCTTTCTAGTTTCAAGTGCTTCTTCCTCTTGGGGCCAAAAGAGGTCAAAAAAATCGTTTTGCATCTCTGACCCAGGTGAAGAGCATTAACGCCCGGCCCAGGAAGTCTTTTGAATTGGAGCCTTTTTCTTGCAAAAATCTTAACTTAGGCTTTATGTCTTTGAGATCCTGTATACATTTTAATACACTTGGGCAAACGTTAAGCATAGATCACTGTGTCTTGTGCTAGGAGATGCAAAGTGTCTTAAGGTATAGCTTGCCTAGTAGAGTAATGAGACCTGCAGATAAATATGATGTTGAGTACACTGTGGAAGTGCCAGCAAAGTACTGTGTGAGGCCTGAGGGTGTGGGAAGAGGTCTTTTACCCTTTGGGCAAGATCCAGGAAGTGGCTTTGGGCCACTGGGGTGGCTGGGATATTAAAAGATCAAGGTAGTTAACCCACCTTAGGAGAATCAGGGGACATTGTGTACCCCCATGAGGAGCCCCTCGTTAAACAGGTGAAGAAGAGAGACTGAAGAAGACAAGGACTGTAGCAAAGACAGAGAACCAGGAATGTGGTGTGTCTGAAACCACAGGATTAAATGATCCAGTGGGAAGGGAGGGTCAGATAGTGTTGAATTCTTCTGAGGTCAGGGATTATTGGGGGGGGGGGGGGGGTCAATGAATTTGATTATTTCTAATCACCAATTTGAGAGTAGCTTTTGTTTTTATCATTTCGTGTTTTGTGTGTGTGTGTGTGTGTGTGTGTGTGTGTGTATGTATGTATGTATACATTCCACTCCTCTCTTTATGTATTGTATCTGCCTGGTAGAATGGAAGCTCCTTTGAGGGCAGGACTAATTTTTGGCAGCCAGCCAAGCCAGGTTTCTGTGGGTGTGGAGGAAGTGGAGATATCAGGCAGTAAGTTTTTTAAGAAAGTTGTTTATGAAGGAGAGGAAAAAAATGGAATGATGGTAACTGACCTAAAGGTCAAGGGAAGTATTTATTTGTAGAATTAGGGAGGTCTGAGCATTCTTGTAGATTGGAAGGAGCCATTGGGGAGAAAGAGGGCTAGCTTGAGCACACAGGATAGAATGTGGAGGTGGGGGTGATTATGGTGTTGGGGGTAGTGTCTGCTGGAGTGATGAGCAAGCAAGAGGGAAGGGGCAACCAGAAAAGGGGCTTTGGAGGAGGAAGGATTCCTTTGAATGAAGAAGTAGGTCATCTGCCATCAATGTGGGGGTTTGAGGAAGAGAAGGAAAAGATTGAATGTGGTTGATGGGGAATGAGATAAAGAATCTTAAGTTTAGACTAGACGCATAAATTTATAGTAGATGAAATTGGTTAGCCATCATCTGAGAACATTATATCTCCCTATATTGATACTGATCTAGATTGTGTTGTAAGAAGAGGTAAATAGGAGATTTATTTCGATTACCATCATGTATGAAATGGCACATGGTGTGTATGACTCACTTTTTGATTATGAAGTATTAGGTAAGGATGAATTGAATTCTTCTTTGCTCTATCACATTTTACCTTGTATTGTATTTATTTGTATACATGCCATATCTTCAAGACGGAGCACAGTGGCCTGCACTTAGTAGGTACTTAATAAATGTTTGTTAAGTTTGAATGTATTGAATTTCATCACAAATGTCAAAAGTCACTTATTTTAACTAACTGGCTGGTACTGATTTAACATTCAATAGTTTTAGATTTCTTTGTTTTAATAAAGTGTATTTTCTTGGGGTTTATTTGGTAGGAGGAAGCATCTCCCTACTCCTTGGTTGACATCTGCCTGATTGTCCTGGCCACGGACCTGGAGAGGTTCTGTTCAGAAAGACCTGATGGAACCCTGCGCCTGCATGAGCTGGGAAGTTTCCCTCAGGAAGTAGCTGATCGACTGCTGCATATGATGACAGTTCATGGTAATACAGCTTATCTGGTATCTATCGGCAGTCGAAATTGCTCTGGCGAAGGTTTAGGATCCCTGGCTTTGTTGCAGAAAAATTATTGCAAATTGGACATATCTTTGAAATATGTTTTGTGGTGGCCTGTGGAGAACTGAATAGAAGTATAGAAACCCAGAACTGAACAGGACCTTTCAAGCTCTTGTAGGACCCAGACCAGAAACTTGAGGGCCAGAAAGGGGAAGTCATTTGCCCAGGGTTTGTCATGCTGATCTTTGGGGCTGGGCAAGTCTCCTCTTCTAGCACTCAGTGTTTGTGAACTTCAGTTTCCTCATCTGTGAAATGAGGGTAGAAATCCCTGCACAGTTTATCTCACAGACCTTGGTGAAAGTAGATTTGACAGAATAAATGTCAATTTGTGTAAACCTAAAGAATGGGGATTATTCTCCCAAGGCTTTTAGTGCTTTCACCTTTCTGAGACTGAGATTTTTGCTTCTTTTAAAAATCTTTGGAATTGCTCTAGGACAGCAGTTTGTCACAAGACAAACACGATCATTAGCACTTGAAGGGATCTTGCTAGATCTTGTCCCCCTAGTCCCCTCCCCCACCCTCTTTTTTGCAGACTAGGAAACCAAGTTCCAGGTCCCTGCAGACACTTCCCAAGGAACTGGCAGAACTATCCTTTGGCATTAAAATTGACCCTTTATGGGGTGGCTAGGCCATGCACTGGCCCTGGAGTCAGGAGGACCTGAGTTCAAATCCGGCCTCAGACACTTAACACTTACTAGCCATGTGGCCTTGGGCAAATCACTTAACCTCAAATGCCCTGCCTTCACCCCCCAAAAAAGCAAAAAACAAACAAAAAAAAGAATTGACCCTTTATTATGAAATCCTGCCAGCTACTTCCCAGTGTTTAATCTGCATTCCCCTCTTTCCTTCTCACGTATGTTAAATTTAAGTTAATGTCTTTCTTCTGGAGACGCTGATTTTTCATTGTTGTCTTGTTATCCCCAGAACCTGCTTTAGTGCCTTTGCATGTTAGTTACTTAATTAATGTTGAATAAAATTGGGCTTAAACTGAGAGGGGAAAGACATAATTGAAGCATCTAGAGCTGGGAGGGACCTTAGAAAAATGAGACAAAATTGTTTATATCCTTGACCCTGAAATCCCATTAGTGTCTTTATTGTCCCGAGAAAAACCTGTTTATGAAAAGATGAGTGGCAACACTGTGTCATAGCAAAAAAATTACAGTTAACCTGTGCCCAGGGACTGGAAATTGCACATTGTGATTTGATGAAGACAGTGGAATGTCGCAGCACCCTTACAAAGGAGGTGGTTGGGGGAGGAGTTTTGCCATGGAGCAGAAAGGTTTGTGTCCAGGTCCTTTCTCTAACCTGTGCTGTATAACCAGCGGTGCTCTGGGGCAGCCCTGAGACTTAGACCAGTGGGGTGGGGGGTCTCCACACCAGTGAAGCGCAGGTCTGGACCCCAGAGTACCCACTATATGGAATTTGGTTGCTGTTACAGCAGAGAATTTCTGACAGTGCCAGTCTGAGCCCAGGGCAGATGTGTGGGTAAACCTGACATGTGCAAAGT
Source organism: Pseudochirops cupreus (assembly GCA_028627135.1). NCBI lineage: Eukaryota > Metazoa > Chordata > Mammalia > Diprotodontia > Pseudocheiridae > Pseudochirops > Pseudochirops cupreus. The sequence goes on along the minus strand of CM053584.1, from coordinate 22,427,514 downwards.
ACTGTGCCAGATGTTTTTGTCTTTGTTGTTTTTGTTTTGTTTTGACATTTCAGTCACTTTAGGCTATTCGAGGGCTGGGGACAGTGATTCAGCCACACAATACAGTTCCAACAGTTTATAGTACTAAGCCTAATATTCACAGAATCAAATTACAAGTGAACAAATATGAGTTTATTTTAATTTTTCTTCAAAAGTTCAGCATTATAAAATAAATCTTTTGAATTATAAATATGGGACCTGGAAAATTTGTAGATTCCAGAAATTTTTTTAATTGCTTCATTAGTTTTATCATCCAAATCATCATGATAATAAGCTGGCATTTTGTGTCACCGAAGTTTGCAAAGCACTTTTTACTTGGGTATCTCATTGGATCCCCACAAGCTACTCTGGAAGATGGGGTTATTTTGCAGACAAGAAAACTGACCCACTGAAAGGCTAAGTGAGGAAGGGGTTTGAGGGGTGGCTTGTGAGAAGGCTTCTTTGGCCTGGTAGAGAAAGGGCAGAGAGGCAAGAGTGGAGCCTGGAGAGGATATAAATGAGAAGGAAGAATCAGTTACAGCCCAGGAACAAACAGAGGTCATCAGGAATTACCACAGGTTTTTCTAGTGTTACACATGAATATAGTTGCTAAACCACTTTATCTAAAATAAAATTTATTGTACCTTCATGGAAGTCTACACAGCAATGGAAAGCTGGTGTACTGAACACACAAGTTACCAGTGGGCTCCTCTGGGGGCTTTGGCAAACACAGTACTCCTCCAAAGCTCATTACATCGTTTTGGAGGTAGAATTTCCATCCGTTTTTGCCTCTCTACATCTTGTTGTATTGACAGACTCTGACATTACCTCTGTCAAACACATCTGGTAACATTTGCTCACCAACATCAGCCTCAGAATTGAAGAGCTCTCTCTCCTGGCTGTTTGGGGCGCTCGGCATCATTTCTATGACTGGCAAATGAATCCTCACTGGACATTTAAGCACTTTTACTTCTTCAGCATCAATGATGTTGAGAAATTCTTGTCCACATCTCTCCTATTTCCTGTTTCCTCATTTGCATCTTTAATGTCATTAGTTGTCTGTGGACCTGAATCCGTTTGTGCATTGGTTGGAAGAGCCTATGTCTATATGGCTCTGAGCCCTTCCCCAGCACTGGGGCTTCAGGAAGAAAAGCGAACAAATCCCTTCTGTTCTGAGAGACCCTGTTCTCCCAGGAGCATGCAGCATATGCACAGATAAATTACTTCATTCAAACGTTTATTACTAGGCTTCTCTTTCTCAGGTGTGCATGTACGAAGTGTTGTTGTGAGTTGTTTTGCAGTTGTGTCTGACTCTGTGACCCCATTTAGGGTTTTCTTGACAAAGATATTGGAGTGGTTTTGCCATTTCCTTCTCCAGATCATTTTACAGATGAGGAAACTGAGGCATACAGAGTGAAGTGACTTGCTCAGGGTCATACAGCTAGTAAGTGTCTTAGGCCAGATTGAACTCAGGAAGATGAATCTTCCCTACTCTGGGCCCAAGGCTCTATCCACTGTCCCACCTAGCTGCCCCATATACCAAGTATATATAACATAATTTGGAGAGGGAGGAAAATTGAAAATTAGCAGTGGGGATGAGAGGAAATCAGTAAGGTTCTCTGGTGGGAGGTGGCATCTGAGATTTGCTTTCTAGTGAGTGGGGGGGCGGAGAGGGAATACAGTGTAACCTTGGAAGGGTGTTTAAGCTTGGTGGTTGCAGCACCTTGTGGTAATGAGCAAGTAAAGAAATAGGGGATATTGGATATGAAGTGATGCATGATGGACAAAGGACCAACAAAAGAGCAGTGTAGGTAATTACTATAACTCTGTAAAATTCTAAATGGCAGAAGGATTCAGATCAGAAACATTGGATACGTTTCTTCCCACTCTACCCATACATTTCCTTTCTACTAACAGGTAGAAAACCATGAAAATGTAAAATTGCATATAATAGAAGTCAGTTCTGTTTTACTTGACCCTTTTCATGGTCGTGATTGGCTGTTTGCTGCTAGGGGTTCATGTGTCAAAGCAACGTTTGCTTTACAAAATACATGCAGTGAGTTCCCTGTCAGTTACAGGTCCTACACCAAAGGCAAGATGACAGTTTGTCAGGGATCCCATAAAAGGATTCCTGCTTTTATGTGAAGTCTGGGCCAAAAAAATGTACATTAAAATGCTAACATTTTATGCTTTTCTTTCTAAAATATCTGTGAGGTCAGTACCAAATGCTGGGCAGGAATCCTGTACCTGCATTTGCTTCATTTTAGAACTCAGACTTAACAGCAGCATTTTGTAATTTTCTTTCTTTCTGCACTCCCTTCTTCAGTGTTATTTGTGCTTGTGATTTCCCTGTGCTAAAAGTGGTGGAGAGGGCATATTTGTTTTTATTATGAACTAGAAAAATCATCAAATAAGCTTTTGCATATATGAAGAAATCCAGAAAAAGAATGTCTATGAGACTGCTGGTTTATTACCTTTAGCTTGTTGTTTTAATTTATTTTAAATTTATCTGGTACCAACATTGACCTGCTTATCACTTCCCTTCTGAACTCCCTCCAATTCTCTTCTAAATTTTTTTTTTCGAGGCAGTAGGGGGTAAAGTGACTTGCCTACGGTCCCACAACTGGTAAATGTCTGAGGCCGAATGTCCACTTGGGCTTCCTGACTCCAGGGCCAGTGCTCTACTCACTGTGCAGCCCAGCTGCCCCCTCTTTTGTATGTTTTTAAGTGTTTCATCACATTCTTTTTTTACAACACTTCCTATTGCTGCCTCCACCTGCCCATAAAACCCATTCCTCATGACAGATATTATAAAGCACAGTGGGTTTGTGTTGTATTGGTTCTGCCTGGAAAGTTGTTTTCACTTTCTCCAAAGAGGTAGAAAAGCTTGTTTCATGATCACTTTCATGGAACTGCCATTGCTTGGTGCATTTCCTGTAGAGCATCACATAGAAAGTTTTCCTGGTTCTGCTCACTTTACTCAGTATCAATTCATCAGAAGTCTTGCTAGGGTTCTCTGAAGCTGACCTTTCTTTCTGATAATGTTTTATTACAGTCACAGACTATAATTTGTTCAGTCTTTCTCCCATAGATGGGCACCCACTTTGTTTCCAGTTCTTTGCTACAGTGTGGGTTCTTTGCCTCTGCCTTTGATCTCTTCGGATATGGATCTAGTAATGGTCTTGCTTCTATGTGTTCCAAATTTCTTTTCTGAGTTGTTAGACTAGTTCATCACGCCATCAACAGTACATGAGCATGCCTGATTGTTATTAATGTTAAAGTTAAAATCAAATTAATTTTCCTATTAGTGGGGATTTGGGGTAGTTTTAAAAAGACATTTGTAATACCTGGTGATTAGTTGAGGGGGGGAGGCACTCTTAGGTTTTATGAAACTAGAGCCTTTGTATGTGCGTGTGTGTGTGTGTGTGTGTGTGTGTGTGTGTGTGTGTGTGTGTAGTAGCTACCTCAGTCTCATGCTATGTTCCTAAATTGTTTTCCTTTCCTAAAAGCTTCAGAGGCATAGTATAGAAATGGGAAGAGTAGTGTAGAGAAAGGGGAGCCCCAAATCCTGGGTTAAAATCCTAGTTCTGACACTTAAGTCACTGTTGTGTGACTGTGAGCAAATCACTTGTCCTTTCTGGGCTGGACCTTTCTTTCTTCCTTGGAGAATCTAGGCTCTGAGGCTTAAAAGGGCCCTAACCAGAACCTCATGCACACACACACACACACAACACACACACATAAACACAATCGCACACACACGTGCTGATGACAGAGTTACAGTGCTTCGTTCACCATAAATAAGCCTGCAGTGGTCATGTGCTTCATGACTGTCATTTGATTTGAATCCAGATCTCCTGACTCTAATCCAGTGTCCTTCCATCAGGCTGAACATGGTGCCTTCCCTAAAAGAACTTCAGTATCTGATTGGCCTTTATATTCATTTTCTAAAATCATTTTCTCTGATTTTTACTGGATGAAAGAAAGAAAAAACAAAGTTGTTGTTATGTGCAGAGCCCTTTGGTAAGTGCCGGGAGGACCTAGTGACAAAAGGGTCCTGCAGGGAGACAGAGGGCTGGTTCGAGCTGCTCCATGACTGTGCCAGGGGAACAGTCCGATCCAGAGACCAGAAAAGAGGGAAAAACCAATTTATCAAAGTTTAACAAGTTTGATGTACGTGACCGCATGAGCTTTATCTCCTACTTTTTCAGTGCAAGGGACGGGGCCTGTGGTGACATAAACTGATTACAGTCTAGTCTAGAATTAGTATTTTTAAGTATTTAACTTAACAGGCTTGGATTACAATTCCTTTGCAGGCAAACTGAATGATCGAACTGTGGGCATTTTTCAAGGCAACCAAATGCAGCTGAAGCAAGTATGCATCCGGAGAGCTGAGATTTCTGCCACTGCTTTCCACAAAGCCTTCTGCCATCACAGAATTATCGAACTGGATGCTGCTGGTGTGAGTGCAGACCTTGCCATCCCAGATATCCTGAATGGCCTTGGCAGCAGCCCGTGGGCCCAGCAATACCTTCAGTGCCTCGTGCTAAACTCAGGAACTCTGCCGACTGTGGAGGCCACGGTGCCACGCTTCAGCCAGCTGGCCGGGCTTCGAGTTTTAAGTGTTTCCAACATCCCTTTTCAGAACAGGCACCTGGCAGATGTTGCTTTGCTGCCGAGGTTAGAGAGTCTGGATATTTCCAACACTTCAGTCTCTGACCTTTCTGCACTCCTTGCCTGCAAAGACCGGCTCAAATCACTCACTATGCACTATCTGAAGTGCCTGACAATGACCACGCCCCAGATCCTGGATTTCATCAGAGAGCTTCGAGGCCTGGTTCACCTTGATATTTCTGATGATCAGCAGTTCACCTCTGACCTGGCCTTTCATTTGCTGCAGCAGACAGACATCCTGCCGAACATCTTGTCGCTAGATATCTCTGGGGGCAAACACATCACCGATGAGGCTGTGGAAGCTTTCGTTCGACAGCGGCCGGCGATGCAGTTTGTGGGACTGTTAGCTACGGATGCTGGCTACTCCGACTTCTTTACCTCAGACCCCAGCTTCATGGTGTGTTCTAGTCTGACATGCATAGGTCCCTGGTGAAGGCAGAAAGACAGACTTGATACTCTGCCCCTGCAGTGATGCCCTTCTTTGTCAGTGCCAGACCTGGCCTGTTAGGCTTTCTGAGGCACCTGATTGGCATTGTACCTGATGGAGGTCTTCTGCAGGCCTCTGCCATTGCTGAGGAAGGCCAGGTGTGATTAGGTGTGGAAGTCACCTCCCGCTTGGTACCATGGTACAGTGGGAAGAGCTGGATTCAAATCCTGCCTCTGTCATTTACTGCCTTTTTTCATTTGTAAACTAGGGGAACTGGACCAGATGGCTTTCTAGAGCGCTGATCCTTCCCTCAAAGAGCTGACCTCCTACAGACTAGTTTGAGGAATGCTTTTCTAAGGCCTGTGAAGATAGATTGACTCTGTAGGCCATTCAGGAAAAGGAGCCCTGAGACGTTTGGTGCCACTGTCAGGAAGGAGGGGAATGTGGGTGCATCAGTTACCTTGGGCCACATTTACTCTCCCCCCCAGTTCAGTCAGTCAGCAAGCCTTTATGGCACCTACTATGTGCCAGTCTCTGTGCTGAGTTCTGGAGATACAAAGAAAGACAAAAGGCTGTCTTTGTTCTCTGGGAGCTCAGTCTAGTTAGAGTAACTGCAAGTTTGCAAAGCACTTGTCAAGCATTATCTCATTTGATCCTCAGCAGCCACCCCGAGAATGAGGTAGATCACTATTATCCCCATTTTATGGATGAGGAAACTAAGGTACACTGGTCAGGTGACTTGCTCAACGTCACACAGAAAATATTTATCTGGGATTGGATTTGAATTCAGGTCTTCCTGCCTCCAGGTCCGGCACTAGATCTACTGTACCACCTCATTGCCAATTAAGTTAAGGGATCACCTATTGAATGGCCTTTTAGCCATAACATTTCATGAGTTACTTTCCGTTTAATGTCCTTGGATGCTTCCTTGTAGCTTGGAGGTGATTGGGTTCTTCACACCTGTGTCTGCTGAGCCCAGGGCCAGCTAAGCCGTGTTGCTGTGCATCTCTTTTGCCAGAACCAGCCCTTGTGACTTAGGGCCTCATGTGATAAATTATCTTGGCCCTGACAACTAATGAATAAACTATGAATCTTTACTGGTGGAGAGAATACCAACACTGATGAAATCACATAAGTTTTCAAATTAGGAATGTGGTATCCATTGGAATATATCATACACTGGAGGGAGTAGTCAATGAGAGAGAGCCCAGAGTTTATGTCTTGTTTTTGTTAACCACGTCCGCTGTAATGCCCTTTTGGTAGCAGGTTTCTTTTCTTTCTCCCCTATCTGTCTTTGTATCATTCTTTTATATTGGCCATTTTTGTAAAACTTACAGTCAGAGGCTGTGGAATAGTATTCAGTTGAAATGTTTTCTAAAGTTTTTATTTTCCTCACCCTTAAAGTATGAAGGTTGAAACCGTTAATGTGTCAGTACCTCTAAGTAGTTTTTTCTCATATTCTTAAGTACTCTACTTTCTGTGAGTCTAGGGGTCATCTCTGAAGTAACTTCATAGTTAAATTTGATTTTAAAAGTCTGTTTTGAAAAACCGAGAGAAGCAAAACTCAAGTCTTCTGGCCCTTTTGTTTTTAAGGTTGCAGGAGGGGCGAATGTCAGTCAGATTTCTGAAGCTCTGAGGAGATACAGTGAGAGAGTATGCTTTATGAAGGAAGCCCTCATTCGGCTCTTCACCCAGACATTTTATATGCAAATAACCAAGCCAGCTGTTTTAAAGGTAACACTGCACCTGAGCTGACATCTGACATGGATTAATAAACCTGGAATCAGTTGGGGATTTGGGTCATTGGGGGCACTCGAGTACTCATTAAATAGAGAAAACAGCCTTCCTCTTTCTAGGCTCTGTTTTCCTAGTGATCATCATCGTGGTACACGCTCATTACATATGTATGGTGTAGAGGGGGAAATGGTAAAGCCTGATAACAAGATGCCTCTGGGGTTTTTAAGGAGCTGTCCCTCCCTGGTGCATGGCATCAACCTGAAAGGAGGCCTTCCTGTCCGCTGGAGTCAGGGAGGGAGACACAGGGAGGGAGGAAGAGAAGGCTGGCAAGTCTTGGCTGCTGACAGCATGTGGCATCAGGGTGTGGGTAGGATGGCCCTGGACTTGCCTTCAGAAACCTTAGGCTTAGGTGACTTTTGCCTCAGTTCGTTTCCCAGCTCTCAGTTTCTGTGAAATGAGGACTTCTGTGAAGGGCCATTGCACAACTTGCTTGACATGGTTGTTTCTGGGTCAGTCTTGGAACAAACTCTCTAAATGGGAGCTGGTGGTTTTGAACTTTTGGCACCGACTGTTTGGGTCACATTATTCCCCTTTGGTGAGGAGGTGGCTCTTCAGTCAAGCGGGATATGACTCTTAAGTTATATCTGCTTTTCCATCAGCAGTCTCTGTGTATGTGTTAAGAAAAAAATTTCTACTTCATTTGTAAAAAATCATAGTATATTTGAGACCAGAATGGAGGAACGTAAGCTTAGTGGGAGGGGAAAGGGAAGAAGGATGGGTATGTGGTCCTGTAAATGGTTATGTTGGGTGATGTAGGAAATAAAATGAAAATATATAATATAAAAATCTGGAAACTAAACTGAATTTGACTATTACTTGGGATCCTTCCTCAGACCAAGGAGTGTCCTAAACCACTTTGCATTCTCATTGCCTTAGCACTGTGGGGGCTCCCTAAATTGTTGGCAGTGATGATATTGGGATGGTTGATATATTTTCCATAAACGCATATCCTTAATTTTTATTTGAATACTTCATTTCGTTGGGTGCTCATTATGTAAGCCCCTATGGTAAGGTTTTCCAGGCTACAAAGAGGAGTAAGGCATGATTCTTGACTTCAAGGAACTCACAGCCTGGTTGCTTTTAAATTAAACAATCAGATATTGAAAGTGGGGAAGGGTGTAACTCTTGGCCATAATATTCTCTTTGTTAAAATGAGAAGGTTGGATTAGATTAGGGCTGTAACCTGTCCCTCTCACCTCATCTCAGTTCAGCAGGTGGTGAGAACCTACTCTGACGCATTCCCTGAGGCATGGAGGTGAGAGTGGAAGCAAACAGCTTTATTATGAATCTCTAGAACTCCTGAATGCAGGTTAGGGACCTAAGCTTCATATACAGTGTAAAATGGTGAAGCAGCCTTTCTAGATACTGTTATCAGCAAAGAGTTTGTGAAAACAAAAACAAAAAAAGTTTGTTTTACTCCGAAATTAGCACTAAATAAGATGAGCATTTCCATATGTAAAATACAACAGCAAAAGAGGAGTGTGTGCACGGAACTGTGAATCTCTCAAGACTCTGGCATCCAGGTTCCACAGCACACCCCAGCAGTCTTTCTCAAGGATCCCCAGTCATTTATATGGAAAGATCATGAGAAATGTCTGTATTAGTAGAGAAAGGGAGAAAAGAAAAGAATTAAGGTCACACCCTTAAAAAGGCATTGGAACAAGAAAAAGGAAAAAATTCTTTAAAAGAGACTATAAAGTTGAAAAGTAGAAAAGAAAATAATTGAATTGACAAAAACTAGTTTGTTTTCTTTTTAAAAAAAAGTTAGCTTCTTAGCAAAAAGGGGAAAAAAAGTCACCTGACCTGGAATATCTAAACTGCTGCCTTCAGTCAAGCCTCCCAGAAATAAGGAATCAATTTATCAAGACTATTTATAGATAGAAAAGTAGATCCCAACCCATTGTCTTGGAAGTGGCCCCGTAGAGGGAGCCAGGGCCATGGGCTGGCTCTGCCATAGATTCTGTCATCACTGTGACCAGGAGTGCCATAGGAAATCTCTTCATCTCTTGGTCTCACAGGGTTTGTAAATCCTCAGTGGGTTTATTCTGGGTATAGAAAGCAGCTTCAGTATAAGAAAATCTGTTTGTTTAGGTATGTGAACATACTAATGTGGGCACTCCCCCGAATGATGTAGATTTCAGCCTGTTTTTATCCTTCCATGAATGTTCCCTGGTGCGTCCACCTTTCACCCAGAGTGCTGGGGCCTTCCCCTAGTTCTGGGTATTGCCTGGATGGCTGACGTCTCCCCGCTGTGTTCCTCCGAGTTATCTTTGGGGTGATGCTTAACTTTAATTCTAAAGATGATGCCAGGTATGTGGGTCCTGGCCTGTAATCTCTGCAACCAGGGAGGCTGAGGCTGGTGCATCTCTTGAGCTCCAGCAGGGGGCTAAATTTGTTGGGTGTCTGCACTGTCTGGTACCAGTAGGGTGAGCCCCCTAGGACTCCTAAGAAGGGACAGATGGGCTCAAGGGCAGAAAAAAGAGCAGGTCAGAACCCTCATGAATGAAGCTCAGCAGGGATGTCACATACCTTAGCAGCTACTGCACTTCCAGAAAGAAAAAGAAAGTTCTTAAGAGGTTGAGGTATTTCTGTGGATTTGCTGCAACCATACTGGGTCACAGGAAGCATCTTGTTAGATAAATGGGCGTTTATTTCCATTTTAAAGTCATTAAGATCATAATGAGATATATAAACTGAAATTCTGTATGATTATATAAATATTAGAGAAGAAAACCCTTTAATAAAATGTTTGTTATGAAAACAAAAAAATAAAAAGATTTTTTTTCACAATTAAAAATAACTAGCTTATGCCAAGAACCAACATAATATGCAAAGGAAAAACATTAGAAATTTTTCAGATTAAATCTGGGCAGTTTTTTTTTCATTAGGGAGCTTCCTATGAGCAGATCCCTCCACCAATGCAGGCCTACATTGCAGCTACAGTCTTCTTGAATCACCTGGGGCTCTAGTGGGCCACATGACCTGTGCCCAGGGTTACACAGGTGCTGGCATGTACCAGGGGCAAGACTTAAAGCCAAGGCTTCCTGCCTTTGAGGTCACCCTCTGTCCACTACATCTTGTTGTCATTCTTTACATCCAAAACATTTCACTAAAAATAGGTTTGAAATGAGGATGCCCACTTTCCCAAGTTAAATATATTTGACATGGTGTTTGAAATTCTTTCCCATGGAATAAGGTATTTGAGGAATTAGCTTTGGAAATGGAGAAGTCAAAACATTCAAATAACAGGATAGAACAAAACCCAACTCCTTCAACCCTCAAAAAAGAATAGAGACTATAAGTGAGTTTAATCCAGTCAAAGATGCAGGATTAACCCACAAAATTGGTCACATTATTTCCTGGTAATAAAGAAAACAAGAAACCTCATTTAAAATAATGATCAACTAATTTGAGACTTGACTTTACACATACTCAAGACCAGCAAAAGAACAATTATCCAGCTGCCATGACTGAAGAAAATAATGATAATTGCCTCCATTTATTATAGTGGTTTACACTTTACACACCATTTTGTGTACATGCTCATTTGATCCTCTAAGCTAGAGATGTCTAAAATTTAATTGGGGGGACAGCTATGTGGTACAATAGATAGAGCACCAGCCCTGCTGTCAGGAGGACCTGAGTTCAGATCCAGCCTCAGACACTAACTGTGTGACCTTGGGCAAGTCACTTAACTCCTTTTGTGTCATGTTTTTCCTCCCTCTAAAAATTTTTTTTAATTGGAGAATACTTAACAGATCATTTTAATGTGTGGTTTTCTAAGTCAGTATACAACAACATGTATAGTTACATGGTTTAGTGACTCTGTTTCTATTTTGAGTTTGATACCACAGCCCTAAATAATTCTGTGTAGTGCTGGTATGTTCTCACTTGGTTGTATTGGTGAGGAGGTAGGGATGTGGATGGGATGGGGACAGGGTGGGACTTATTTGGAATAGAGGAATAATTAGCAAGTGGGAGGAATATCTAGTGTTCAGAGAGAACTATGTAAACAATAATGAAATTTATGGTTTTTTTTCAAATGAGCAGACATAACAAGAGGTATGTTGGGGGGAAACTTGTTCTTGCAGTCCCAGGCTTTAAACCATTACCAGGTGATTGTCATCGATTCTAGCTGGTGCCTGGGAAAAAATAGAGAAACAGATCCATGCAACAGAAGAGAGGCTTGACTCTAAAAAGGGGTGCTTGTTAAGCTGATAGGAAACAAATTGGGGAAAGGATTCATCGCATTAAAAATTGGTCATCTGTTTTAAAAATATGGAAGAAAATGTGGTAACATATGTACCTGAATTGTGGAGGTGACAGGACTTTGTCCTCTTCAATAGGAAAGAGTTTTGAACAGGTATAATTGATTTCATTAATGTGTAGTAAAAATAATGAAAAGATCAGTAATAGGTTGGGAAAAGTAAGAAAGATCAAAGTGTCCATGAAGAAGTGTTAGACAGTTACAAAGGTAATGACCATTTCACATGAATGGTCAAATGGTCAATGATCATTTCCAAAAGACACACCCAATTAATAATGGCTTGAAAACCTTCATTCTCCTAATAATTAACAGAGTGCAAATTAAAACAACCCTGAGGTACCACCTCAGACTGGCAAAAATAATTAAGGAAGCTCAGTTCTTCAGGGGTTGGGAGAAGCAGGTGCTCTTATTAATTGACAGTAGAGTTACAGACTAGTAGAATCCTTTGGGAAAGGGCTTTGAGGTCGACGTGTTTGGGATGTAAAGAAATGGGAACAGCAGGTCTGGACTTTGGCCATGTGGAAATGACTCGTTTGTGCACAGCGCTTTAGAACTAGCTGAGTGCCTTCAAAGTAGTGTCTCATTTGATCCTTACAAAAACCTTGTAAGGTAAATGTTATGGGTGATACTGCCCCCCTTTTACAGATAAGGGAACTGAGGCTCAGTGCTTAAGTGACTTGCTCATGGTCACACAGCCAGAGATGACAGAAGGCAGCCTTTGGTCCTCAGTGAGTCTGCCTCCCAGGAGAGTGGGAATGAATGGGTGGGGACTTGGAATAACTGGTGAGGGCTGCCCTTCTATTGCTCAGAGGCCACTTATGCAAGGGCTAATAGTTATGAAATGAGTTTAAGGTGGGATTGATGATATCTTCTCCTGTTTATAATCATTTTTCAATTATAGATGAGAAACAGCATAAGTGAGCCCCTACACACACCTGAAAATCACACAGTCAGCCTTAAACCACCTGGGATCTAGACAGTTGCCACTTTCTGCCATGTTTGAATCAGAGAAGCATAAAAGATGAGCACTGGAGGGGAGGGACCTTAGAAGTCATCAGGTCTAAGCCCCCCTCATTTTACAGAGCAAAGAACTAGGGCTTAGAAACTGCCCAAGGGTCCTGACTCCAAGTGCTTCCCAGTGGCAGCTGGAGTCAGGAGGACCCAAGTTCAAATCTAGCCTCAGACATTTGACACATTTAATAGCTGTGTGACCTTGGGTAAGTCACTTAATCCCAATTGCTTTGCCTTCTCCCCTCCAAAAAAATTAAAATTCAAAGTGCTTCCTATTACTACACTGGTTCTCCTGACATAGAACATTCACTCTGGAAGAGACCTTCAGTAGAGGATGTCAGAACTGGGAAGCACCTTGGAGGTCATCTCAGGCAACCCCTCACCTGCAGAGAGGAGACTGAAGATTGGAGAAAGGGCTGGCTTGCCTGCTAGTCCCACTAACTTAGCAGTAGATCCAGGAGGCAAAGCCAGGTTTTCATATTCCTTCTCCTGGGTACTTTTCTGGCATACCATACAGTCTTTTTAAAGTGCTTCATAAAACAAGAGAGCTCTCCTGAATACTGTTCTGTTGTTTCAGTCGTGTCCGACTCTGTGATCCCATTTGGGGTTTTCTTGGCAAAGACACTGGAGGAGTCGGCCATTTCCTTCTTCTGCTCATTTTATAGATGAGGAAACAGGCAAATGGGGTTAGGTGACTTGCCCAGGATCACACAGCTTATTGGTTTTAACAATTGTCTTATAACTTTTCTTTTTTCCTTCATCTTTAGCTTGTGGCTGTAGGAATGAGGAATCACCCCCTGGACTTGTTTGTACAGTTCACAGCCAGTGCATGCACCCTCAATTTAACCCGTCAGGGTCTGGCCATGGGTATGCCTGTTCGCTTGTTGTCAGAAGTCATCCATTTACTTCTCAAGGCCCTAAAAAATTTCCCTAATAACCAGCAGGTAATTTAATTCTAGTTCTTTGCTACTATAAATATTTGGGAGTATTTGGAGCCTTCCTTTATGTCACCAGCCTCCTTGGGGTAGATGCCTAACTTTGGCATGGGCATTGTTGTCACTTTCTTTTGCATAATTCAGAATGGATTTCCAGGATGGCAGGACCAGTTCTGTTCCACTGTCCAGCAGGTGATTTGAACTGAATGTTTGACCTTGCTCGGAACTGTTAACTTCTCTGGCAAGTCCCTTGGTCTACTTTATTGACTGACCAAGGGGGACTTGAATGAAAGGAAGAACACATTTGGAGAATTTCAAGTAGTTCCTGATGTTCTTCCCAAACCTTGTAGATAAAATGGACCCCACTGATGTGCAGAAAGGACGGGGTGGTTCATGTACACATTCAGACACCTCTCCCTTCCGTTGTCCTTCTCTCCGTCTGAGATCAGTCACCTTCTCTGCCTGTCTGAATACTGGCCAGGCCTCAGGTCCTGATTTCCACCTTGTTCTCTTTGAAGCCTCCCTGACCACGTCTCATCCTCTCCTGGTCTCTCACAGCACATTGTTGCCCTTTATGCCACGCTTAGATGCTTCCTTATGTTAGTGTTGATGCACATGTGCCTCATCTCCCCAGTTATGTTCTAAACTCCCTGAGGGCTGGGACCAGGGCTTAAGTTTTCTGTCCCATCGCAGTGCTGGGTAGCTCAGCATCCTGCAGAAAATAGGTACTCAGTGTGGAATGCATAGTTACTGGTACCAAGGAACAATACCCAGTTTTCCTGGACCAGAGCTTCTTAATTCATTAATTGGACTCATTTATGGGCATAATTTATTTCTTTTACATAGAAAGATAGGTATATGAGAAGGAGAGAAGATGTAGCTAGCAGCGGCAGCATTTGTGTGTGTAAAACTACCCATCGCTTAGCCTAAGAGTCCAACCATTTGGTTGGTTAGCAGTGTTACAGTCTTGGGCAGTTCAGTAAGTCATCAGAACTGAGTGTAAGATAATGGGGAGGGCAGGGCCACTGACTGCTGTGGAATCTCCAAAGACTGGTCGGTCTCAGAGCTGCCCATCTTGGACCCCCACAGAGGGATTTACTTACTGAAGTCCCAGAGGTCTTGCTCATTATAGACCTCAGGTGTCACAATGCGTATAGTTGAGGAATAGAACTGGAGTTGAATGCTTAAAACTTTGGATAGCCTGAAATGACTTCTCTGTCTAAAGTTATTTTTCTTGATTCCTGAAAAGCTGCAGAAGAATTGTCTTCTTTCCTTGACCAATGCCAGAATTCTTCAGGATGTCCCATTTAACAGGCAAGTGTCAAGTTCAGTAAGCCTGTTGGGGGTGTTTGTCAATCTCATCAATCCATTGCCTTCTGAGGCGTGAGTGTGTGTGTGTGTGTGTGTGTGTGTGTGTGTGTGTGTGTGTGAGAAGTCCAAATTCCAGCCTGTAGGTGCTGTCCCAATCATGTGATTTGATAATTAGCCTACAAGAATGATTTTTAATGTTTGCTAAAAAAGAAAAAAAACCACCAAACAATACAGACCTTAAATGAACACTTTCCCTTTGAGCCTTAATGCCACACTTGTTTTCAGAGCTAAGGCTTTGGAGTTTCAGGGTTTGTTTTTGACTGTGGGTAGTAGTCATGTCTGTTCCCCCCTCTCCCCTTCTCCAACAGTGTTATTGGGACTTAGGGGATTGGAAAAGTGAGAATTTATTTTTTCAGGTTTGATGCTGCCAAGTTTGTTATGAAATGGCTCTGTAAGCATGAAAACCCAAACATGCAGACGATGGCAGTGAGCGTCATCTCCATCCTGGCCCTTCAGGTATGAAAGTATGCCTCACTGGGCCGGGTTTCTATTTCTTTCAAAGTCTGAGGGGATGCAGATCATCACTTTTCCGCTTCTGTGCTTGTAGCTTTCTCCTGAACAAACGGCCCAGCTGAAGGCAGAACTTTTCATTGTCGTCAGGGTAAGTTGACTGACGTGCTCCTTTCTCATTTTGAGTTTTCCTTGTACCATATGCATTGACCTATCCTAGGTTTATAAGGTTTGCTGTGGTAAGCTCATTTATCTGAAGAATTAGGCTGCTAGCTTTGCGTTTATTTCGTGATCAGACAGTAGTGAGTGTCAGCCTCCACTGCTGGCTTTTCTCCAGCGTCTCAGCACAGCAGACATGACCCTAGGTCTCACCATCTTTGCCAGCACCAGGATAGGGGAGGCTCTGGGGCCTAATCCTAGGAGGCCTCTCGTGAGGGGAAGACACTACAAGGCATAGCGTGTGTTTGCTCTGGAAGGGCTCCCGTTAGCGGCATCCATACTGACATCACTGATCTCACAGCCTTGAAGGACACACCATGTCTTCTCTGTAGGGCTCCTTAGCCCTGGTCCACGGCAGGCACTCAGTCAGGGTTTATTGATCAGTTCGGTTGATCATTCATCCGTTTAATGAGTGACCAAAGTCCGTGTTGGCCTCCTGATCCCAGCCTCACTCCCACAATCCAAAGGGCAATAAGCTGGTACTAATGACATTAATACCTAATTGAAGCTTAGGGACAAATGGACAACTTCAGAAACATTTGAGGATGAGAAGTCTTAAGATGTATTGATTTGTTAAAGGCTTAGAATTTATGTCCGGAGTATCCTGAATATTAATAAGCTTCTATGAGATCTCGCTCTTTCCTTCTCTGAAGGAACCCCAAATCAGTTAGGCCTTGATTAGATATTGTCATACTACTTGTTTCTTAAATAAATCTGATTTTCTCAAGTGGAGATCTCTAAAAGGCTTTCTGTTAGGCCAATGTATGTGTGATCTTTCCTGACCCAGAGGGTTGTGACAGAACGTGGAATGTAAAAACAATGATGGGTATCTTCTCATCAGTAGATAAAATACTGAGTTTTCTCTATACTTTATCAAACTGAATTGATAACTAACACAGCTTCAGATAAGATCTGAAGTTGGCATTAATCACTTCCAGAAATTAGCTAATCTACTGAAATAGTTGGTAGACTTCTGTTAAGACAGGGAGCAAGCAAATGGTGTCCCTAAGTGATGAAGTCATGTTTTTGTGACAGTCTTGTCAGAACATGAGATTCTTCTTCTTTTTTCTTCTTTAGGAACTCCTAGCAATAGTGAAACAGAAAACCTCTGAGAATTTAGAAGATGTTACCCTCACATTTACGCTGAGAGCACTGTGGAACCTCACAGATGAGTCCCCAGCCACCTGCAAGCACTTTGTTGAGAACCAAGGGTTGACCATCTTTGTACGAGTCCTAGAGGTACCACACAGGGGGCGCTTTATGTGGAGCTTCCGTCTTCATGCTGACATTACTGACCTCAAGTTGTTTCTTTTGACAGACTTTCCCATCAGAATCAACAATACAAACCAGAGTTCTTGGCCTTTTGGTAAGATACATATTAATTCCATGGGATTAATGGCAGCTTCTTCCAATTAACGTGAATCACATTTGAGAAATCTTTCATTAAAATTATTAAACCAAAATGTGAGAAATCTGTATCTAGGGAAAATGCCCTACACATGTATTGGCTTAATGAGCCTCAGTCTCCTTCTCTACAAGGTGGAAATCATCCTGTTTGCCTGACCTGCCTCACAGCACAGGGATGTTATTTGGAAGGAGGGACTATAGAAAGGCCGCTTGAGGATAATCAGTTACAAACCAAAATTAGGCTGATGACTCAGCATCTTTCCCCCACCAAGGGCAGAGATTTTAGAACAATATGGTTGCTTGGTTTCCTATACATATATATCTTATCTCCTCCCCTGAAATCTTCTTCCAGTGCTTATGTGTGAAGGTGACCTTCGATTCTTTAAGGTTATGCCAGTGGAACACAGCCTCTGGTTGTTCCTGCCAAAGTGTTAAGGCCTTGAGTGTAGAATCTGTTTCTGAGTGCCCTCGAAGGGATGAGAGCAGATGAGGGATGGGAGCAGGAATTGAGGAAGACTCGATGGTACAAAGAACATTTGAGTTAGGCTTTGTCACGTAGTGACTGAGATTTCCAGCAACTTCACCTGGGTGGCAGGCAGCAGGAACGGCTCAGGAAGATGCAGCACCTGTTGAGGTGATGGCAAGAAGAGCACCTGAGATGAAGAAGTAAGGAGGCTGCAAGGTAGCCAAGAGCCAGATTGTAGAATCTAGAATCCAAGTCTGTCTTGGGGATGCTCTTGGATAGGGTCCTGTCCTTACTCAGGTAGTGCTGCTGCCAGCTGCCATCATCTCCTCTGTTGTGCCTCCATATGCACAGCAGAGGACTCCTCCATGTTTCCCCTGCTCCCACCTGTCCTCTCTGGATCCTTAGGATTTTTGTTGGGTTTTTTTTTTGTAGATTCTTTCAATTTCTCCAAGGTCAAAGTTGGGTCTAATGGATAGAGCTAGCCTTGGTGGCCAACTTGGTTTTCTCTCAGCTGAAGTCCAAAGAGACATTTAGGTTTGATACGAGGAGAAACTACCCAACAGTTAGAGTTGTCTAGAGTGCGTTGAACTCCCTTAGGAAACCACAGGATCATTGATTGGGAGCTGGAAGGGACCTTTAAGATATTCCTGTCCAATAGCTTTACTTTATAGATGGGAAGAATAAGGCTCATGTTAGTTAAGTGACTTGCCCAAGGTCACCCCTGTGGTCAGTAGCAGAGCTAGTATTTAAACACAAATTCTGTGACTCAGAATCCAAAACTCCTTCCACTACATCATCTTGGTCTTGTTAGGAAAGGCTGAATGACCACTTAGAGCAGTAGTTCTTATATAGGAATTAGGGGCAGGTTAGACTGAACAATCATTAAGGGCTCTTTCAGCATCATCTTATTCTGAAAAAGGAAGCATGCCTTAGACTCGGGAGACTTGGGTTTGAAGACTCAAGAGCCTTGGCCAAGCACCTCCTTTTCTGCATCTATAAAATGGGGGTAATCATAGTTGTGCTGTTTTCATAAAGGGCCTTTTAAACTGAAAAACTAGAGTAAGGAGCTAGCAGTGGCATGATCAGTGTTAGCACTGATGTTCAGAGGAATTGGACGGGCTCTGGGGGTAAGAAGGTCATGAATTGCTTTTCCCCAGCGTTCCCTCCATTATTCCAGCGCCGGTATCCAAGGGATGCCAGATGAGTGAGGGTTCTTTACCAGGCTTAGGCCCAACCCCTGACTGCAGGGGAAGGCTGGCTGGCTGCATGGACGTGATGCTATAGAGGGTAGACACTTTGCACTGGCAGTCACAAGAGCCAGGCTCTCTGGCTCCTGGCTCCAACATTAACAGAGCAGCTTTGCCTCATAGGGCTTCTGTGAGGGACAGGTGGGAGATTTGTGGAGCTCCTAGCACAGTGTCTGGCCCGAAGTAGGTGTTTAATATATGCTTGTTTCCTTCCTTTCCACTTACTTTACATGTTGTCTTCCCTATTAGCATTGATCTCTCTGAGGGAAAGTGCCCTGTTTTTGTCTTTCTTTGTGTCGCCTGCACTTACTGACTGACTCACTGCTTTGAGCCTTCTGTTTTGTGAAGGAAGGTCATGGCCCCTAGCCATTCCAGGATTTTCATAGATCAGGGGGGAGAAAAGGGAGATCTGACCTGGCCCTAACAACCTGCCCTTTCCTGTAAAGTCTGGTGTTCCTAGTGACCCACCACCAGTTCTTATCAGTTTGCTCTTTGTTCTGACGTTGGGCTGGGTTAATCCTAGAGAAACTGTATGTTATTCTCTGGGGTCCGTGCCTTCAGATTCAAGTCAAAGAAATAGAGATTTCAGAGATGGAAGGAACTTCTGTGGTTAACTGTGGCCAAACCCAGTATCTGCTTAGGTTTCCTGTCTCCTGGAGCTCTTTTCCTTAGGAAGTTTTTCTTATGCTGACCCTTCATTATCCTCTTTGCAACTTCTCTGTGTTGCTCCTGATTATTTCCTCTGGGGTTGAATAGGAGAACAGTCAAAGATCACTGAAAATTCGCTGGGAGAGATGGTACTGAACTGACCCAACCCCTGTTTGAGGCTGGCATGAGGTTCTCCCAGATGACCACATGGCCATTTTGGGCTCCTCTTGTTTTTTTGGTTTTAATTAAATTTCTTTATTTACTTTTAGTTTACAGCATTCAATTTCACTATTTCTTAAGTTCCGAATTTTCTCCCCCTCCCTGTCCTCTCCCATGGCGGCATGCAGTCCAGTGTAGATTTTACAGATACCTTCACATTAAACATTAGTCAAGTTGTAAAGAAGAATTAGAACAAATAGAATGAGCAATGAGAAAGAAGGAACAGAACAAAACAAAAAGAGGGAGAGAGCAGGTAGTTTGCTTCAATCTACAGTCAGACTCTATAGTTCTTTAAGTTCTCCTGGTTCTGCTCTCCTGACTCAGCATCAGTTTATATGAGTCTCCAGGTTATTTTGAAATCTATCTGCTCCTCGTTTCTTATAGCACAATAATATTCCATTACATTCATATACCACAGCTTGTTCAGTCATTCCCCAGTTGATGGGCATCTCCTTGATTTCCAATTCTTTGCCACCAGAAAAGAGCTGCTATAAATATTTTTGCACAAACAGGTCCTCCTCCCACTTGATTGATCTCTTTGGGATACAGCCCTAGAAGCTGGGTCAAAGGGTATGCATTTTTTATAACTCTTTGGGCATACTTCCAAATTGCTCTCCAGAATGGTTGGATCATTTCACAACTCCAACAATGCATTAGTGTTCCAATTTTCCCACGTCTCTAGCATTTATCATTTTCCTGTTTTGTCATTTTTTTTGGCTATTCTATCTTGTAAGCGTTTGAGAATGCAACAGTCCTTGGCAGAATGGTCTTTTGAGCAGTTCCCAGGAGAACCACGGCCATTTAGCCCATCAGCCTTTGTAATAACAAGGTTCTAGGTTCACTAGTAAGCTCTAAGTTGGGGAAGTGAACATTAATCTGTGAACTATATATTTAATATAGATGCACAGTAAATATCTGGGTGAGTGTGTGTGTGTATGTGCGTCTGGGTTCTGATACCAGATCTGACTGTTAGTACTGGGGTTCTCTTGAACAAGTTCTTGCCTCTATATCTCAATTTCACATCTGTAAAATGAGAAGGTTACATCATTTGGGGAATGGCTAAACAAGCTGTGGTGTATGAATGTAATGGAATACTCTTGTGCTATAAGAAATGATGAACAGGAGGACTTCAGAAAAATCTGGAAAGACTTCTGTAAACTGAAAGTGAGTGAAGTTAGCAGAACCAGAACATTGTACACAGTAACAGTAACATTGTGTGACGGCTGACTGTGATAGACTTAGCTCTTCTCAGCAATAAAAGATCTAAGACGATTCCAAAAGACTCATGATGGAAGTCCACATCCAGAGAAAGAGCTGTGGAGTCTGAATGCAGATTAAAGCATGATATTTTCTCTTTCTTTCTCATGGTTTTTCCCTTTTGTTTTGATTTTTCTTTTACAACATGACTAACATGCAAATAGGTTTACTATGATTGTACATGGATAACCTGTATCAGATTGCATGCCATCTTGAGTAGGAGGAACCAATTTGGAACTCAAAATCATATAAAAGTGAATGTTGAAAACTAAATATAAAAGGGTTAAAATAAATTGTGCTGAAAGAATCCTGTAACCAGTCTAAATAAGAAGTATGATTGTATTAGGAAGAAATTCTGAAGAAATTACAGCTGTCCAAAAATGAATTGGTTGTCACAGGAGGGTGGGTAGTAAAGTTTCCAAACAGATTGTTTAACCCCATGGAGATGTTAGTCCTCTGAGGTCCCTTTCTCCCCTGACATTTTAAGGAATCCCAGAATTTGATAGTTGAAAAGGATCTGAGTGGCCTTTTGAGGATTCCTGATTTGATAAAGTAGTAAAAGTCCAGTCTGTGGAATGGGGAAAATCAAGATGCTCCTGATTGCCTCTGCTCCTTCACTGTTTCCAAGTTCTGTTGGTCTGTCTGCAGAACAACGTGGCTGAAGTCAAAGAATTATCCTCTGAGCTGATGGTGAGCAGCTTGATGGCCCATGTGAGCCGCTTACTTCACAGTGTGGAGATGGAAGTGAGCTACTTTGCGGCTGGAATCATTTCCCATCTCACCTGTCTGGGGGAGCAGGCATGGACCCTCAGCAGCATTCAGAGGAGCGCTCTTTTAGATGACCTGGTAGGCAAGCCCCACCTGTGACCTAGTGGGCCTGGGCACCCATGCCCCTTGAGGTTGCACATGGCTAATACATTCTTGTTCTTGTCTCTTTCAGTACATGACAGTGTTGAAGTGGCCCAGTCCAAGCTGTAAGATGGTGGCCCTGGTGACTTACAGGTGTGTGTGCCGGAATTTGTGTCTCAGAACATGAGCCTCCTTTTTCTATGGTGTCCTCATTGTGTGCTTGGCATGAGCCCAGGACTTTGGAACCAGGGCTTGTCATTGGCCCTGTGACACCAAGATCATTGCATGGCTTTGCACTGTTTTCACTTCTCCATCTCTGCTGTGATGCTAGTCATTGGCCATCAAGTTCACCTACATAAAACACTTTGTGAGAGTCAAATGCTATAGGCGTGTAAATGATGGTAAATCACCAAATATTGGCCTGCTTTCTAAATGCCTTTCTTTGGAACCCACAGGTCCTTCAAATCCTTTTTTCCATTACTTAGCAACTTCACGATTTTTGAGGTTCAGCTCTGGGCGCTATGGGCCATGCACCATGTCTGCAGCAAGAATCGTATGTATTCCGGTGGGCTGCATAAATCACATGTCTAGGACAATGCTTTTAGCCCTGACACCCCTTTAAACTCTGGAGGGGGGGAGCAGTTGAGAGAGAAGCTGATGAGGTTTGCCTCTTATCTTCCCTGATCTCTGGCTCTTGTGATCTAATGGGCTACGTAGTAGAATCTCTTTAAATTAAAGTTTCTTTCTTCAGTTCAGCTTAGCAAGTAAGAGAACCAGGCCAAAACGGACTGTATGCTAGAGGACTCAACAACTTGGGAAATAGGGATGGCTGAGTGAATTTTTACTAATTTTTCAATTCAACCTTTTTTATTTTATTAGATGCCTACTGTGTGCTATTCTCAAATTCAAAGACAAAAATAACACAGACCCTGTCTGCCACATCTTGCATTCTGCAAGGTTGGGGTGACTGTCAGGATGCAACATTTTTGCCTCCTTAACTTTGTGCTTAAAGATTTGAAGAGGAAGAAATGTCTAACAGATGGGGGTGGGGGAGGGTAAGATGTCTGGACTCAGGAAGGGCCTTATTGTAGACATGGAGGTAGAGTCTGCCAAGACACAGGCATGGGAGACGGGGGAAGGGGGCAAGCAAGTACTGGGAACAAAGTAGCAGGCCAAGCCAGTGGAACTTAATCTTGCCTGAAGTTACTGATGGGATGCAGTAAGTTTGGAAATGGGAGATACCAGCTTGTGGGGGCATTGGGTGCTAGGCTGAAGAGGTGGTGGTTGGAGCGAGCCAGCAGGATGAGGTGAGCAGAGGGGTATAATGTGGTCAAATCTGTACTGTAGGAATATGAGTTTAGCAGCCCCGTGTGGAATGAACTGGATAACTGGAGTAAGAGGAGGTGATGAGGGCTTAATTTCCAGTTTCTAAAAGATGAAAGCAAAATGCATTTAAATGCTTTCTATGTATTGGGCCTGGTACTAGTTGCTGGGGATACATGTACAAAGAAAGAAGCCATCCTTACATGAAAAGAATTTACATTCTGATGGCAGGCTGGATGACATGTAAATGCATCTAGCATAAATAGAAGGTTAATATGAAGTAGTTCAAATACCAGTGGTTTAGGGGTGTCAGGAAAGGCTTCATGCAGAAAGAGATGCTGGGGTGCAGGTGAGGAGGGGAGGAGCAGAGGAATGGAGGGGGGAACCTAGAGAAGGGCTGGAGGGAGGCCAGAGAGATGGGTTGGGGCCAAGGAGAACAACTGTAGCAAGAATAGACAAGACCGAAAAATGGGCAGTAGGGAGCTGAGTTGGTAACAGTCTAAGCAGGTGAGGAGGCTTGGGAGCCGGCTGCCAGGACCGCCTTCCCTGACTGTCTTCTGTGTTGGCTTTTCCAGCTACCAAGTACTGCCACATGCTCGTCGAGGAGGGTGGGCTGCAGCTCCTGCAGGATATCCGGGACCACACCCAGGCCGAGCCCCACGTGCAGCAGATTGCCTCATCCATCCTTGTAGACTTTCACATGCATTTTATGAGCTACAAGAAGTCCCCCAGATGTAAAATGCCTCTTCAGAGGTAAGGAGGCTTCCCGAGGAGCTCTCACCCTCTGCCTTCTCACCTGCCTGCCTTTGATTGAATGTCTAAAAGATGCTGCCTCTGAGTTTGCCAGTTGTCCAAACCATCGACCTCAATCATCGATTTTCTGGGTTTACAAAGGGGTGGCTTAGCGTGGCTCGGGCACAGCCCAGAGTCACTGTCACATGATTCCAGGGGCAGGGAATGTGGTTCTGACTCTGTGGCTGTTTGGGAAAAGAGAGCCACGGGCTTTCTCTGCCAAGGAATCCCTGAGCTGCTGCCAAAATGATCTTTTTGAATGTTACTGTTTACTCTTTGCAAGGCCACAATGGAAAGTGCCTGTTAAAAGGCTGTGTGTTTCCAAGTCGTGTGGAAACTGAGAATTGTTTCCCAGCTTGGGTTTGTTTGCCTGGTTGTCAGAAGGTGGGGGAGGTCCCAGGTGGCATGGAGTGGTTGGCAGGGACGCTGGGGAACCCCACATTTTACCTTAAGGGCCTGGCTCCAAGGTCGCTCCGGGACTGGTCCTGGAGTGAAGGACCTTGGGCAGGTCACCAGATAAATGTGTCACTTTAGAAATAGGACCTTTGTCTGGCTTTCATTTTTTAATAAAATTTTTTTTTAAATGAAATGTCTCGGTTTTGAAAAGTATGGAAGGGCCACCAAAGTCCACAGGAATTTTTTTTCTTTTTTAAGATTTGACAGTATTTAATCTTTGTTGCCATTGTCCAGAATTCTGAAGATTGTGTTGAATGATGGTCTCAGGTGGAGGATCTGGGTGACCAGGCACTCAGACACCAGAAGGGGCCCACTGTTCTGCTGGGCTTTCAGCCCACCTCTCCTAACTGTAGCTTCAGTTTCCTCATCTAGAAAATGAGAACATTCCTTGCAGTACCTACCTCACAAGGTGTGAAGAGCATATTGTAAACATTAAAGTGCTGTAGAAGTGCGGACTGTCCTTATTTTGATGTCATTGCCCACCCCAAGTGGGAGCGGAAGTGGGGGGGGGGGGGAGGCGAGCGGGGGAAGGGTGGCAGAAAAGTTTTCCATGGTTTCCTAGGCCAGCAAGCCAGGACATCTTATCAGACTTGTTAGGAAAGGTGATGTCTACCCCTCCTAGTTTGGCCATGAACTCTTTCCTATGGGATTGAAAAGCTGAATCTCTAAGGCTGTAAGTGGCAGAGCTGGACTTCGCCTCCATGCCTTTGGACTCATGAGCCAACGAGCACCAGATCCGATATTTTCTTCTCACCTTTACTGCCCAGTGACATGGCATGACTTTCAGTGACAGGATAGCTGATGAGCGGAAGCCTCCCTCTCCCCTGTCCCACAGCCGTCAGCCTTCTCCTTCTGTAAACTGAGGTCTAATAGTCGTTATGTTGTTCCTCTGATATCCCTTCAGGCTTGATTATTCTGTGAACCATCTGTCTGTCTCCCCACTACCACCCATCCAGCTTGGTGGTCATCCTGCCCCCTTTCACCCAGTTATCAGCCAGATGGTTTTGACTCTACCTCTTCCCCTCTGCCTTTGTCCCATCCCTTTTATGCTCCCAGCCCCTTGGGCCAAGCCCTGGCCTTCTTATTGCTCTCCCCTCTTCCTCTCCAGTCTAGGGGCCCTAAATGGAGGTTCCCAGAGCATATGTCTAAGCAGGTCATTCATTAGGGGCTCCATTTTGTTGGTCATTTAGTATTTCCCAGGCTGGCCCCAGCCCATCTCTCCATGTTGATTTCATATGCCCTTCTCATCCATTCCACACTCCAGCCAAATGTTCATCTCCTGACTCTCAAAAACTGTTGTCTTCTTCCTCCCCATGTGTTCTCTCACTTCATCAGGTCACTCACAGGAAGAGAAATGCACATCAAAACAACTCTGAACACCCCCAAATTGGCAAATATGACAGAAGATGGGAGTAGTCAGTGTTGGAGGGGCATCGTTGATGGTTCTATAAAGGTTCCCAACCAGTCTGGGAAGCAATTTGAGTTTATGTAATTAAAATGAGCTGTCCATATCCTCCGACCCAAAGATTCCATTACTAGGTTATATCTCAAGGAGGCCACGAATAAGAAAGGCCCCCAAATATAGCAGTATCTTTTGTGATAGCAAAGAATTGGAAACAGGTGCCCATTGATTGGGGGCCAAACAGCTAAACCAACTATGGTACGTGAATGGAATAGGAAGGAAGGGAACATCTATGAAATGCCTATGTGTGCAAAGTACTGTGGTTTGCAAGGATCTTATCTGATCTCACAACAACCCTGTGAGGGAGAGAAAACTATTTTCCATTTAGGGAAACAGCCAAGTTTAGAGTGACTTGCTCAGGGCCAGGCTGGATTTGAACTCGCCTGGTTGTCAGTTTTCCTGGGCTTTAAGAAATGTTGAATGTGATGGATATGGTGAACTGAGGCGGCTAAGTTAGCGGAACCAAAAAGGCCGTCCACAATGACCAGAATGCTAACATGGAAAGAACAAATTACAACCAAAAGTGAATGTTGGAAAATCATAGAAGAAATGAGAAGTGTGGTGGCTGTATAAATTCGGTTTTGTAGGCGATGAGGCTTAAGTGACCTGCCCAAGGTGATACAGCTACTGAGTGTCCAAGGCCAGAGCTTGTATTTTCATGTGTTGGTCTGGCATTCCTATTTTCTCCCCTCTTTTTGGTCTGGGATGATTCTTTAGGAGGAAAAGAGCGGGGAGATGCTGGGGACAATCATAGTAATACAAAAATCAACCTTCCTAAAACTCCAGTCTTACAAAAGTCTATCTCTGGTTTACAGATAGTTTCTCTTCTCATTCTGGGGAGTCTTCACAGAGGATGCAGAGAGTGTACCCCACTCAAAGGGGACAGGTTGTGAGAATAAGGGACCAGGAGGATGGCAGCACCCTCACAAATAATTCAGCTCGGAAGAAGGAAGCGGTTTTTGGAGGGGAAGAAGGAGTTCAGTTTTAGGCAGCTATGTGATGTGGTGGATATAATGAGGGTCACCATGAAATGTTGAGGTTAGAGGTTTAGGGGTGCACGAGATCCCAAAATACCAACACGTTGAGTCCTGCCAAATGAGTTTGACTCAAGTCTTCTCCCAGCCAAAGAAAAGCAAAGTTTATTAAAGGTTCGCCATATTAGGTAGACTCTTAAGGAGACCCCCTATCTGTGATGCTTGCACTGGGCAAGCGAGCCAGATTCATCTGACACAGAGTGAGTCTGTGCTAGATCATTCTCCAGCCTCTTCAAGAAGGCAAAATGGGGCTGATATACAGAAAGGTTATTGGAGGATTTAGGGGTGGTCTAGAGGAGATGTTTGGGGAGGGTCTTCAGGGGGAGTCAAATGAGGTCAGACTCCAGTCATGAGAGATTAAGGGTGGGAAGTAGCTGGAGGCTACCAGGAGAAGACAGATAATGGTGGGCCAGGCTAGTTTAAGGGTGTATATTTTGGGAGCATCAAGAGTGGGGGCTAGCTGGATAATGGAGGACAAGGCTAGTAACAGATTTGGGCCAACCCTTTCATTATGAAAGGCTTATGGCTTCAAGCAAATGCCTCAGTGGGAAGATTCAAGGAAAGCTCAAGGGGGTTCCCAGAGCCTGAACCTCATCAAATAGAGTGCTGGGCCTGGAGTCAGGAAGGGTCTGAGTTAAAATCTGGCCTCAGATACTTCCTAGCTGGGGGACCTTGGTCAAGTCACTTAACCTTTGTCCACCTCAGATTCCTCAGCAGGAAATGAGCATAATAATACCTACTTCTCAGGGCTGTTGTGAGGTTCTGAGATAGCATTTGTAAAGTACTTAATTTACACACAAAACACCCACGTTTTACATACGTTAGCTATTATTATTTTGGACATGTTGATTTTAGTATTTCCAGTTTTCCAAACTGGCCATCCAGTTTGAGAAATAATAGGCAATTGGTGATGTGAGACTGGAGATTGGGAGGAGGTAAATATATCTCAGAATTATGTGCATAGAGTGGACAATAAGAGGTAAGATTATGAAGAAGATAGTTTGGGTGAGATAGAAAAGATGGCCTAGAGAGATACCCAGTCTGGGTATGGCCCAGATGAAGAGTGGGGCAGGGAGGAGAGCTGGGGGAGAGCAAGGTTACAAAAGCTTGAGAGAGCATCCGATAAGACAGGCATCTGCTGGCCAAGGCTGCAGAGGACACCATGGGAGAGGAGGGAGAAAAGGCCAAGAGATTTGACTCTGCTGCCAGATCAATGCCAGATTCCCCAGGGAATGACCTGCAGATCCCGAGAATTCAGGCCTTAGTTCCTTTTCACCTGGTCTGTCTCAAGGCCCTCAGGTCCATCCTCTGCTCGGCTGCCAAAGCACATTTCCTAAAGCAGAGGTCTGGGCAGACGCCACCTCTTCAACTCAATAAATCTCAGCAGTTTCCAGGTGCCACCAGGATCAAACACAAAATCTCGCCTGGCATTTAAAGTCCTTTGGTCCCTCCCCATCTTTGCCATCTTCTTACCCTCGCTTCTCCACAGAGACCGACTGCCATGCTTTTTGTCTTTTGTCTTGGTTTAGTCAAGTCTGTGAGTTTCTATAAAGTGCCTACTGTGCGTCAGGCACCTTGCTAAGCCCTGAGGATAGAAATTAAGGCAAAAGCCATGGTCCCTGCCCTCCAGCCGCTCATAGATTCTCTTGGGGAAGGGGAAACAAGGTACAAACATCAACTGGGGACGATCTCAGAGGAAAGGCACAAAATCTGAGGGCTGAGAAGGGAAAGAAGCCCAGACTTGGAGACCAAGAGGCAGAGAGCTCTAGACAGCAGGTGGTGAAGGCACAGGCAGAAGCCAGGCGCTGTCTTTGAGGAACAGCAGGATCCTAGCGTGCTTGGAGGGCAGCAGCAGGGCAGGGTGGGAAACCACAGGAACGGTGCCAGGATCATCGAGACAGCTGAGAGAGGAGGATGGTCTGGAGGGGGTGGGGAGAGATGAGGCAGGCAGGCCCCCCAGCAGTAGCGCAATGGTCCTGGTGGGGGCGGTGTCAACAATCCCTGCCTCACATCTACCTCACAGGTGTTTATGGGGCTCCAGTGAGACCTGGGAGAGCAGGAAGGGACGCCTGATGCTGCCTCTGCCATTCCCCTGCTCACCCCCTTGGGCTTCCACAATCAGGGTTGTACTAGTTGGTCTCTGAGGGCCCCCTGGACTCCAGGCACCATCCACAAGGCGGGCACTGCCCATGAGTCTGCTCTCCTAAGGCCCAGTTTTCATTTTCTGGGGCAGCCAGACTTGGTCCCCAGGGGGGTCAGGCAACCATGCCTGCTAAGGGATGGGGGTGGAAGCACCATGAAGACCATGCTCCTGCCAGGCCATATCGAGACTGTGGCCAAGAACCATGGAGGTGGCTTTTGTAGGTCATGTCCAGTAAAGCTGAGAAAGCTGCCCCTAGTACAGAAGGAGAGAGCCCAGGGCATGAGCTTTTCCTCAGGGGGTAGGAGATTGGGCTAGGAAGTGTCCGTGTCTGTCAACAGAAGGCAGTGAGGTGGTGGGTTACAGTGTCTGAATCCTACTTCAGACCCTTGCTAGCTGTGTGACCCTGGGCAAGCCCCTTAACCTTCTTGTGCATCAGTATCTTCATCTGTAAAGTGGGGATAATAATAGCACCTCCCAGGAGTGCTGTGAGGAGCATGAGCTCATGTTTTAAAAGTGCCACACAAATGCCAGTTATTATCGTTAGCTCAATTGTTAGACTGAATGCCCTGCTTCGTGGAGAAAGGGAATGAGACCATCTCTCCATAAGACACGCAGGCTGAGGGGTGTGGTGGATAAGGGATCTTGACGGATGTGTGCCCTGTGCATCTGCCATGGGTGAAGGCCAAGGGGCCCCAGAGCCAGAGCAGCAAGGGAACATAAGCCACAGCAGCTGCTGGCCAAGGGAAAGGACTTTATGGAAGAACAAAGGATGTGTTTCTAAGAGCTGGCTTTCCTAAGGGCTCCTGCCTGCAGGGCTGAGGCTGCAAACAACAGTGTCGTAGAGTCACTCGCCCACAAAACGGGGTGGCCGCTTCTCCCGGAAGGCCGCCATACCCTCTAGCCTGTCCCGCTTTGGGATGTTCTGCAAAAAAGAATGCAAGATTGTAATTCTTCCCACCATCCCCTGGCAGGAGGAGAGAATATGGCTGGCTCCCTGCAGCCATGTCTATGGGATTGTGGGGAAGGACATCCTCAGGTCAGTGACCCCTTAGCCCCATGGGATTAAACAGATGGACATAAAGACACAACACACACACCCTCTGCCTCCTCATGGCCTTCCAGCCACCTGGGGATATCAGTTCATGGGCAATAATAAGAGGTCTTAGCTGTGAAGAACAGACCAGCTTTTACCCCAGGCCCTTTCGAGGTCTCACCGGGGTTCTGACATAGTGAGCCCTTAATAAATCTTCTTGATGGACTGACGAGCCCAGTGCTAACTCATTCAGGCCTCCTCAAAGGCCTGGGCTGATGGGAGAGCTGCCCTTTGCTCCTCATCTCTTCAAATCACAACTCAGAATCACTGACTTCGAGTGAGGAAGGGCCTCATCAGCCGCTTAGTGCAAGTGAGAGCAGAAAAGGAATCCCCACAGCAATGCAGCTGTCGAGGGATCCATGTGGGAGCTCCCTCCTTCCCCAGGCAGCCCATCGCATGGGGGATGGCTCTCACTGTTAGAGAATCTAAAGCTGCATGAGATGTCCCCACATGCCTAGATATCATGTGAATAAGGCAGCGTCCTCAGTGGAGGGAGGAGGGATCGAGGCCCAGGATGGGAGCTGGCTTCCCTGAAATCCCATGGCTATGTAGTAAGGAAAAGAGGAAGATCAGACCCCAGGTGTCCCAGCCCCAGCCCCAGACTCAGCTAGTCAGGGGATGTAAGCCATGTAATCTGGTCACAGCCTACCTGGGCGTAGCACATTCCTTCAATGGCCATTCCAGATGTGATGTCAACCTGCGGGGAGGGAGGAAGTAGGAGCAGGATCCAGATGATACTCTTGGAGGGTGGTGGGGGTGGGGGTAGAGGTGGGGCAGGGGGAATAGAGGCATCTCTAGCTCAGCCAGCGTGAACTTCCTGTCTGGACTCCTTTAGAACAAGGAGCATCAGAGAGACTTCAGAGATCTCTGGGTCATTGCTCTTTAACCTGGGGTCCAATTTTTTAAAAAATAGCTATTTCAATAGAACTAGTTTCTTTTGTAATCCTATATATTTTATCTGATGCATTTAAAAACATAAATGACAAGGGGTCCTTGGGTTTTGCCAGACTGACTGCCAAGGGGTCCTGGGCCCAGAAAAGGTGAAAAGACTGGGCTGTGTTCCAACACCCTAATTTGCTGAGGATAAAGGGGGCAGAGCCAGAATCTCTGAGTCTGTTTCAGAGGAGGGACTTTTAAGCCCAGCTCTGATCCCTGTGGCCTTGTTCAGGTGGGTTAGTGTTAGGCTGGGCTCAGGACTAGAGCCTGACAACTCTCCACTCCTCCGTTTGCCTTGAAGTTTCAGAGGGTCCTTGGGTGCCCTTCCAGGCCCTCAAGAAGGGCTAGGTTGGCTTTGAGGGCAGCCCAGGTGCTACCAGTTCAGTGCCTGGGCCAGGGTGTCTCATCTTTTAAGTAAACAGCCCTGGGCTGTGGGTGCACAAGGCAGGACCTGGCCCAGGTGTGGGCCTGGAGGC
The DNA here is from genome assembly GCA_028627135.1 of Pseudochirops cupreus. Classification (NCBI taxonomy): domain Eukaryota; kingdom Metazoa; phylum Chordata; class Mammalia; order Diprotodontia; family Pseudocheiridae; genus Pseudochirops; species Pseudochirops cupreus. The sequence continues at coordinate 22,396,537 of CM053584.1, read as the reverse complement.
CAGCTAATGCTCCTACAGGTAGGCCATGGATCCTGTGTCAACATCCAGGCTTCAGACCACAAATAGGCTGTTGGTTGAACCCTTGGGAGGCGGGGAACTTGGCACAGCCTCTGCTCCCAGACTGAGACATCTCAGATGTTCCTCAACCTTCCCTGGTCCTGGGGTTCAAGCACCCACGATCTTCCCAGTGTCATGGAGCCCAGCTTCCTTCTCACCAAAGGGCTACTGAGCACCCATTTTCTGCAGCCCTAGCCCATCCCTGCTTATCCTGGGAGCTTTCATGCAGTACCTGCCTTAGAACCCTTCTCCCCCTCCCCCAAGGTGCTGACCAAGGGCGGCTGGGAGCAGAGGATGGCAGCCCTCTAGTTCTGGGGCTCTTAACCTGGGGGCCCATGAACTGGTTTGAGTTTTGAATTTGGATAACTGCTTCAATAAAATGTTCCTTTTGCAAGCCTCAGAATTTTATGCATTTACAAACATTATTCTGAGAAGGGGTCATAGCTTCACCAGACTGCACTAATGGGTAAAGGACACAAAAATGCTTAAAAAGTATTGATCTAGTTCAGCCTCCTGGTGGAGAAAATCTGAGGCCCAGGAAACTGACTTGCCCAAGGTCACACAGGTCGTAAGGGAGCTAGTCCTTGAACCCAGGTCCTCTGATGGCAGAGCCAGGGCTTTCCCCTCCTATCCATCTTAGAAGCCTGTTTGGCAGCCCTGGGTCCCACCTTCATCATTGCCACTGTCCCCGCTTCTCACCTCCATTCCTTTGTCAATGGCCACTTTTCCCATTCTCACTGCGAAGGGTGCCTACACGGGAAGAGAGACAGGCTTGAGTCATTAAGTGGGCTGGGTCAGGCTAAGCCAGGCCAGGTCCCTGACCCAGAAAGCTATGATCTCCTCAAACTTGGGGACATTTTTACCAGTCTGCTCAGGTACCAATGTAGAACGTCAAAGCTGGAAAGGACCTCAGAGAGCTGACACCTTCATTTTACAGATGAGCAAATGACCAAAAGAAATGAATTTAGGTGCAGGTGGGTGGTACAGTGAATAGAGTGCCAGCCCTGGAGTCAGGAAGACCTGAGTTCAAATGCGGCCTCAGACTCTTGACACATACTTACTAGCTGTGTGACTTTGGGCAAGTCACTTAACCCCAACTGCCCTGCTTTCCCCCCTCCAAAAACAAAAAAAGAAATTAATTCAATCCAACAGAAACCTACTATGTGCTAGTCATAAAGACAAAATGAAAAAGTTCCTGCCTTCAAAGAGCATATGCTCTCCTAAGATGGATGAAGAGGAAAAGCAGCCAGGGGTGGGGGGAGCTGCTCCTCCGTACTCCTCCACCAGCCACCCAAACCCCACAGAGGGCAGCTGTTATCATTGGGCAGATCCCTCTGGGGGGTGCTGGCAGTGGGGCTCTTTTCCCCCACTCATCTTGCCGATGCCCCCTCCCAGCTAGATGCTAACTTCCCCCCATCCCCACACCACTTGGACCTTGAGGCCCTCTCCCCACTTCTCGATGGCTGTTGGCCAGGTTCTAGTCCCTCTAGTCTGGTACAGCAGATGTGCATGCTTAGACACCACTTGGATAAGCTGGGAGTCGCCAGCTACAAGCCTTCCAGCAAATGAAAAACTATGAGGTTTTACCATCTGCCCTGCACTTTCTAGGCCCTTTGGACTCTGAATCGCTCCCTTCCCTCTCACTCCTGACATGCACACCTTTGGCCTTCTGACTAAGTGGCCAGAATGCTTCATGTTGGAAGAAAAGTGCTGCCCAGAGTTAATCCTTTTCATGGTGCCCACAACCAAAGAGAGAAGATAGGAACCGGGGTGTGCTTATGTATGGGGAAAGTGGTAGATGCTGGCAGGAATGAGTGGGAGAATCCCACGCCCGACCCCCTAGCTCCATCACCTGTGGCACTATCTCCCTGGCGAGCTCTAGGGCCCTGTGGTAGGCAGCAGTGCCCTCCTGGTTCTGGGGCACAGCATGGTTCACCAGTCCAATACCCTTTGCTTCTTCCCCACTGATCCGGCGTCCAGTGAAGATGAGCTCCTTGGCCAGGCTCACACCCACACACCGAGGCAGGCGCTGGGTTCCCCCTGCAAGAGGATTGGAGTGTGGGCCCAGGCAGGGAGGCAGAGGGCCTTGGGATATGGGCCTTCATGGGTACTGATCAGGGTCAGAGTGCAGGGCCTACAGTCAGTTGGAAGGGGGATGGGGATAATGATAGGCTAATAACGACTGGACCAGGTGCCAGACACCTGCCCAAAGGCTGCCCGATTCAGGGTGGGGGAATGGCTGAAACAGAGGAAGAATGTGGCCACCCCTGGGGTCAGGGAGATGGGGGTGGGGAGGCTTGGGGCTGAAAGTACCTGCTCCTGGAAGGAGTCCTCTGCTTGTTTCTATCAGTCCCATGATGGCAGAAGAAGCTATTTAAACAGGAGACATTATGAAAATCCTTTCCCATCCTCTCCAGACCTCCTCCCACTTCTGCCCTCCCCCTAAGCCCCTTATTCATCAAAGACTCAGGCTCCCCTGTATATTGTGGGACAGTGAAGGGAGGTTGCAAAATATGGCTACCCCCCACCCCAGACATGACTCATCTCTCCTTCTTTCCATCTGGCATTCATCCTCTTCCCCACTCCCAATGCCAGTCAACACAAATACCAAACTTTTCAGCCAGGTATTCAAGGGCCTCTACAACGATAATAACTCGATTTTCTGTAATGCTTTTCAGTTTATGGAGTGCTTGTCTTGGGGACCCTGTCATGCAGAGTATGCAGGAATGGTAATCTCCATTTTACAGATCAGGAAACGGAGACCTGTCCAGGTCACCCAACTAAAAAGCAGAGACACAATCTGAATCCAGGCCTCTCGACTCCCAAGGACAAGGCTTGAACTGACATTATGAAAACAACTCTGGATTTGTGGTTCAAGGTGCTGAGTTCAAATCCAGACTGTTACTTCCTCCTAGCATATGCTCACTTGCCCAGGCCTCAGTTTCTCCATCTATAAAATGAAGGGTTTGGATGAGCTGGCCTCCGATGGCCCTTCCTGCTCTCCATCTAGGAGCCTATGACCATATTCTCTTCTAAGAACCCTTTAAGAACTGGGGCTCTTCATCCCTTTGGTGTCCTGGGCCCAGGGCAGAGTCATTGCGGGGAGGCCGAGGGTCTCTGGGTGTTTTTAAACACATAAAAGATGAGGCACGACAAAGGAAGCCTACTGTATTGAACTATGAGTATCAAAATATTTTTTGAAAAAACCAAGCTAAAGGATGCCATTGTATCCACAGGGTTCAGCCTTGTGCTTGGCCCATAAGTAAGTGCTTTAAAAAAGTCTTTTTCCTTTATCCATTTGTTCACTCATCTATCCATCCATCCATCCATCCCTCACACTACCTCTCCGAAGCCTGACCTCTTTCATTCCCACCCCCCCCACTAGCACCAAGGACAGCACCTTGCACATAGAAGGAAGTGTTTACTATTTCTTCATGACTCCATGCCCTCTGCCATGACTTCTCTCTCTGCTCTGGCCAGGCTGATGTCCTTCTCAGGCCCTGCTTATTCCAACCTTAGGCCCTTTCTTCAGGCTGTTCCCTCCCTCGCCTGCCTTCCCCTCACCCCAACTGGCAGTCTGATGTCATTATGCAGAGAACCTGGTCAAATCTCAACTCTTGCATTCAATGGGTGTATGACCCTATCCAAGTGACCTTTGATGTCTGGATCTCAGTTAACTCATCTATATGATGGGGAAAAAGAGAACATGGTCTGGAGCCAAAGGACCTGGAGACAAACGCTATCTTTGATACTTACCACCTGCAAAGTCACTTGAGTCCCTGAGTCTGAGTTTGTCCTTTGGTAAAATGAGGTAAGTATGGCTGGCCTCTGAAAGCCCTTTCAACTGTAGATCTAGGACTCCCTGACCCCGGCTCTCCCAGAAAACCTGCCCCAAGTGTTCCAGCCCACGCAAAGTTCTCCTTTCTTCCAAGCTTGTTACTCAGGATACACAAGATTCTAGCTTTCTGGGAATCTCTCCCCCACCCACTCTGTTCTGTGCTGACAACATACCTGCCACCCGAAGATCACAGGCCAAAGCCAGCTCGAGGCCCCCACCCAGAGCAAATCCATCGATGGCTGCAATGGTAGGCGCAGGGAATGTGGCTGTGGGGACAAGGAGAGAACCCATGGCCTAGGCAAGGAGATAGGACAGGCAGAAGGACCTAGCCCAAGGATCCCAGGACTCAGTCCAGCACTACTGGCCTCAGGATAGCACTTGGGAATACTGCTAAGCCTCCCTGGGCCTCTGTTTCCCTGACTCTAAAACAGGTAGATTCAGCTGAGTGGAGAAGAGATCAATTACTGGTCTAAGGAAACATTTTTCCTTGTTGCCCATTAAATACCCTGGGAGCTGCCTTCCCCCATGCCCACTCCCAGCTACCCACACAAAGGGGTGGGGCTTTGTTTGTTTTTCTTTCACCTTCATTTCTGAATATGTCCCTCCAGGTCCTCTATTCAGGTAGCCATCCCTTGTAGCAAAGAATAAAACCAAGTCACTCCACCTTGGTCTACCTCAGTTTCCACTTTCTGTGAAAGGGGACTAATAATAGCACTTATCTCCCAGAGTGGTGAGGATAACAAGAGATAACATTTGTGAAGGGATCTGCAAACCTTAAAGCACCAAGAAATCCTAAGAGTATTCATGACCAAAATTATTCTATCAGCTGAGCCTGAGGAGAGATGAGGCCGGAGAGAAGAGGCCAGGGTAGTGGTTCTGCTCCCTTTTTTCCTCCCCTCAGAGTTTTGATTTAAGCCTTTGTCTTGAAATGACTCCAATTCTGCAAAAATTCCCCTCTTTAAAATGTGGTCCCAGGAAGTGGCCCAAGCCCTAGAGGAAGATGCCCAAGGTTGGTCATCTTGAGCAGGAAGGTAACACTCCCCACTCCCCCTTTGCCTTTCCCCAGCTCTGGAGGGGGTGAGAGAGCAAAGCCTGCCATGGGTTGACCTCTCGAGAGTTCTCCACATCTGGAGAATCAGTGACAACCTTGGCCACTGAGGCCACAAAGAGTGGGCAAGGGTCCCAAGTGGTCCACGGCATCGGAGGGTCAAGTGAGGGACCTGGCAATGATTAGCCCATGGACATGACAGCTGTCTTCAGTTATCAGTGGAAGAGTCAGTGTGGCTCTGCTTGGCCCCAGGACAGTGTGGGCAGAGGCAGTGAGCTATCCCAGAGGGGAAACAGCTGCCTCAGGAAGCAGCAGAAGTTGGGAGGCTACTTGCTATGTGATCTCAGGGATTGCTCTTGGGTGTGGGTTGGACCAGAGACCCTGGAAGACCCTTCTAAACCTCTACTTGTGTGAGGAGAAGATGGGATGGGGGACCATGCTGGGCCTTTGGGACCTCGTCCTGCCCCTTCTCTCCCCTCTCCCTTGGGCTCTTACCAATCTGGCTCATCAGACTCCGGAGCTTGTGCACAAAGGTAGCCACCTCGGCCTCACTCATTTGCTCCCTTTCTTTCAGATCAGCACCTGGGAGGGGCCAGGAGCACAAAAAGGGGGAGTGTGTCAGGACTGGGTCTCTGGGCACCTAGAGGGGAAGGAGCCTGGCTAGGGGAGCACCCCTGAGGTTTGGTGGCACTCGGACCACACCAGGATCAGGGAAGTGGCAAAGGGGCCTATTGGTCTGTGTTGGAGGAGGGGCCTCCATGAGGGCCAGGAATTCTAAGAGTCTAGGAATCCTTGATGCCCAGTTCTCTGGCCCCCCATCTGCTGCCCCCTCCTCCTATAGGAGGCAATGAAGCACAGTGGAAAGAACAGCTGGTTTGGGGCTGGAGGACCTGAGTTCAAATTCCACCTCCTGATCTTACTACTGTGTGACCTCTGACAATTCACTTCCCCTCCCTATAAAATGAGGCAGCTAGCCTCTGAGGTCCCTCTCAGCTCCTATTACCCTGGGGCTCCTTAATGCAACAATCCCGGATCCAGCAAACACTGGGCAGGAAAGCCAGGGAGCAGGGAGAGCAAGTACCATTCCTAATCCCTTTCATTATGCTGGGACAGCGAGTCCCAGCTGGCCCATGCTGGAGTCTTGACACTCAGTGCAGCCGCTGAAACCGGGCCTGGCATTCGGGCTCACACCCATGCCAGCCTCTATGCTCCTCGCAAGAAGCCTGGGGGTGTGTGAACAGGAGGGCAGGGTGCCTTGACCCAGACAACAATGTACAGAGGGAGCTCCTGAAGGCTCAACAGCTCTGCTCGGTGGTGGCAGTGATGAGACTGATAGTAACCTCTCAAGTAGGGAGAGAGTCACCTCTCACAGGTCAGGGAGGGGTCCCAATCTGCCCAGAGAGGCACCCCCCACCACTGTACCTGAGGGGTATCTTCCTAAGAGAACAAAAGCTGCTCAAGGGTAGGGGCTACCTTGCTTTTTGTCCTTGTATCCCCAGTGCTCAGTACACAGTAGGTGCTTAATGAACGCTTGCTGAATTGGATTGGATTGAGTCTCACTGCCTTCTGCTCTGGTAAGAATCTTGGGGAGAATGTCACCTTTGATGCCAGGCCCCTCAGTTAGGAAGGATGCAGAGAGAACAGGCAGCCAGGAGGCAAAAGGCATGGGGACCCAGGCTTGGAGGTGTCCCTCACCAACCACTCACCGGCACAGAATACCCCCTTGACACCACTCTTAAACATGACCACGCGGATGCTCTTGTCCAGGCGAAGCTCATCCAGGGCATTTGACAACTGAAACAGAGAAACAATTCGGGTAAGAAGCAGGTGCAAAGGGCCTGGGCACCCCTGCTGGCCCAGGGAAAGGACGAGCCAAGGATGGTTGGGAGGGAAGAATGAGTCTGAGTAACGCCTCCTTTACACTGTCACTTCTTTTTGCACAGTACCCAGTAAGCTGGTCTGCACAGTTATTTCTGGATTGTCTCCCCCATTTAACCACAACGGCCTAGAGAGCAGGAGCTGTTTTTGCCTTCTTTTGTAACAGCCCAGAGCTTAGCACAGAGCCTGGCCCCTAGGAAGGGATCTGTAAATAAACACTGTTGACTAGAACGGGCTGGGTTTGGAGCTGGGGAGATGATGCCGTCTTCTGCCCCTGATCAGCTTCATCCTCAAGGCCACAAGCATTTATTCATCCCTTTGCTTTTTGCCTGGCATGTGCTGGTGCAAAGGACACAGAGACAAAAAGGCAGAGTACTCTCTGCCCTAGATGGGGTTACGTTCTAGGAAAGGTACAAAAGAGAGTGGAAAAATGGAACCAAGTCATCTGAGGAGGGGCCCAAGTGACTGGGGAGAGGGCCGAGAACAAGAGCTGGAAGGGCCTCAGACACTGAACCCTTCCTTGTACAGAGAGGGAAACTGAGGTCCAGTGAGATGAACGATCTGGTCCATGTCAGGAGCAATCAGGGAAGGCCTCTTGAAAGAGGTGGCTCTGGGAAAGTCCCAGGAGTGAGGGGTGAGGAAGGAGAGTTCCAGGCATAGCCTACCAAAGACAGGTCTAATGGGCTGCCGTATTGTGTGTGAGGGGAGGACAGCTGGGACGGTACAAGAACCTGCCCCCATGTCCCTGACCTGAGTCCAGCAGGGTCTGGGATAACAGACTGTCTGTGTCTGGTCTGTCCCAGGCCCTTTCTAGCTTGGTGGAGGCTGGCAGAGCTTTTCTTGAACTGGGAGAAGTCAGAGTCACCTTCAGCACACAGGGAGGGGCTGAGAGCTGAATGCCAGAGAACACACTATTGCAGTTCAGAGGGACCAGCCCAGGAGGTTTGGTCCTTCTTCACACACCAGGCGTTCCAGACAAACTGGCCTCTTTGCTGCTTCCAGAACTTGGCATTCCTTCTACCTTTGTTCCAGCAGTGTCACCTCTCCTCCTCCCCATGACTGCACCACACTCTCTCCTTTTTTCCAAGATCAGCCAGTGCCTGTGACATGAGACCCTCCCTGATACCCCTAGTTGCCACTGTTTTCTCTTCTTAAATTCTCTTGCCCACACCTAGGTACTTGTTTATCTTCCTAATAGAATGTAAGCCCCTTGAGAGCAGGGACTTGCTCATTTCATCTTTGTTTTCCCAGGGTTTGGGACAGTCCTTTGTATACAGTAGGGGCTTAATAAATGCTTACTGCACTGAATCAAATTGAATACATTAGGGGCTCTCCAAAAACTTTTCAGATTACAGAATCCCAGGGCTTCCGAGTGGGCAGGGACCTCGGAAGCCGAGTACAGTCTAGACCTGGCTGAGGATTCCCTAGGCACCATCTCCTGCCCCTGCCTGAAGACCTCCAGAAAGGGGGAACCCACCGTCTTCCACTGAGGAGCAGCCATTCCCCTTTGGGATAATGGAAGTAATGTGCTCACTCTAAACAACATTTGTTGTGAAGCCAGGAAAGTTCTCATTCCACTTACTTGATATTTATCCTACATAGTGAATAGGCGCCTCCTGAATGGAGAGTATGCTTGCTAAGACAAACGCTAGCCTTTTTATGCTGTTCTCAGTTTGAATCTTCCCCTTGCTCTCCATGGGCTAGATACAACCTCCTGAACCTCCCACTTCATTTTCCCTCAAACAGCTCCTATACCAGCTTCTGACCTTTTACCTGATCAGAAGCCTGGTTCTGCCCTCTGACTAGAACCAGTCACCTCTGACTTTGATTCTGCTATCACTCAAAGCTGGGAGAGGTTTTTAATCCTGTGGAAACAGAATTCCTTCTTTTGTTTCCCACAAATACACTACTTCTCCTTCCTTGGATGTCTTTGAGCAGAGGCTGGATGACCACTTTTCAGGTCTGTTATAATGGGCGATTCCTGATTCCTTTTAGGAGTAACCTGGGCTAGATGGATGCTCTCTCTAATTCTGAGATTCTAGAGTTTTTAGAAAGCTTTTCCCAACTTCAAAGCTTCAATCTGCTTCTTCCTAACTTTTACCCTTTGTGCCCAGTTTTGCCCTGGGGGCCAAGCATCTCAAGACTAATAAACCCTTTTCCACCTGACAGCCTTTTGAGTCCTCTCCTAGATTCCCAGAGCCAAGCAGATGCTTGGCCAAGGATGGAGACAGGGAACCCCTCTGGATTCTGTATGTCCTTTGGTTCTTCCCCTCTGCCTGTGGAGTTCGTTTCTTGCCCTTTTGTGAAGCCAGGTCATACCTCCTAATGGTGGTCGTAGGGCCAGGTTCACTTACCTCACTGACAAAGACTTTGCCCAGAGCATTTCGGGCCTGAGGTCTATTCATCAAGATCTCAATGATACCTAGAGAGCCAGGAGAGAATATGACAATTATCAAGTGTTTTGTAAACAGTAAAAACCTCATATAGAATCTTCTTTTAAAGTCGTTTCAGTATTTGAACATTTCTGTTTGTTGAAGGTTACTGTGTATTTAGATTTTGTTTAGTCTAAACTTGTCATTTCACTGGTATAGATAAGGATCATCCCCAGCTACTCTTTAACTTGAGGTTCTTGACTGGAATACTGAAGAGTTTAAGTGATTTGCCTAAGGACATACAGCTAATATGTGAAGGGGATCATAGTTTGTGGATGAACATCCAGCAAAGGAGACTAAGAAGATTTGGTTAGACATAGAGAAGAACAAGGCAAGAATGGTATCACAAAGAGAGAAAGAGACTCCCAGAGCAAGGAGTTGGTAGCCACTCTTCAGCTTCATACTATACTCATGTCTCAATAGCCAGGTATTTTGAGTTTGTACCAAACATTCTTGCTATACCTTCTTCCTTTCCTACAAGCTTATGGAACTCAACTAGCTGATCAGTAACAGAGTGTACACCAGTGGGGTCTCATGATCAGCAATGTTAGAAACCCCAGACCTTTAGAACCCTGAAGGGAGCAAACAGTGAGCTTACCTATGAGGACCTAAACTAGCAGCATGAGTTAGGTACTGTCTAGGTTCATGTGGTAGCGAACTGCTACCAAACATTTACTTAGCACAATTCAGAAATGAAGGAGACAAAACCCCAGGTTTTATTATTATGCTTAAGCATAGGTTTGGGCCTCAGAGAAAACATGAACAATCATTAGGATTCTAACAAGGTTTCTTAGAGGAAAACCAAAGTCAGTGACAAAATTCATTTCCATATATTTTAATCCTGACCATTCCTCTTGGGCCATCAACGTTAAAGAGAAGCTCAAGCCATAATCCCATGCTTCCTTCAATGTCATAAAAACGGAAACAATTTCATTAAAAAGAGAGATAATTGCCATAATCTCACAGGTCTCCTATGGGAGAAAGTTTGGTCAGACAATGAGTAAACTAAACCAGGTTATAGATTAAACAATATTTACAGAATTCCCAATTAGGTTGATTGAGGAGTATTTACATGTCACCAAGGAGTCAGGAACAGTAGAGATTCTCCCTCAGATTTCTTATCAAAGGAATACTTAAGATTCTTAAGTGAATTTTTACATCCCACAGGACAAGTTTTGGTCTGGTGAGGTTAATGTTAGCCAAAAGTTGCAAGAGGAATAAAAGAAAATCAAACAGCCCCATAACACCAAAGCAGAGTACAGTGGGACCACCATGTTGTTGTAGTCACGTCCAATTCTCTGTAACCCCTTTTGGAGTTTTCTTGGCAAAGGTATTGGGATGGTTTTCCAGATCACTTTACAGATGAAGAAATTGAGGCAAACAGCGTGAAGTGACTTGCTTAGGATCTGTAACAGCAATCAGTTTAGCAGATACTTAGCACTTAGTAACTTAGGGCTAAGTATGGAAGGCGTGAAGTCTGTCCCCTGCTGAGAGGGTGTGAACTCCCCTGTTGACATGACAGAAGGGGATTGGCTGAGACAGGAGGCCAGTGTGTGTATATAAGAAGAATTGTAGAAACAGAGAGACAGAATCAAAATGTTCCTCCTGGTGGCTCCTGTTGGAGGAAGCAGGATTGTCCCAGCATCTGGGAGCTGAGCTGCTGGACTGAAGAAGTGAGTTGGAGTTTTGAGAGAGAGAGAGAGAGAGAGAGAGAGAGAGAGAGAAAGAGAGAAAGAGAGTGAGTTTCTCTCCCAGCATCTGGAAGCTGAGTGAGAACTGAGTTGAAGTTTTCCCAAGACCAGAATCTGGTGAAGGCCACCTGGAAGGCTGAGAGGGCTTGCTTGGAAGGCCTCTTGGAAGGCCATTTCTCCTGGGTCCTACTGCCAGCTGAACTGCTGGAGAACTAAAGAAGCATGACCCGGATAAGCCTTTGGGATAAGCCTTTGTTTGTTTGTGGCTTGGCTGATCTTTGAGTTCCCGGCAACAAAAGTGGTGAAAGGTTTGAGATGTGCTAGACCCCGTGAACTTTGGTGTGTGCCAGGGACTGCCTGGAGGACTGGACAAGGACCTGGGAGCTGTCAACCTCTGAATCCAGGTGGCTGTTTGGTGGATTCAGGAAGGAGCTGGGACCATGGAAAGGGATCCAGGGGGAATCAGAGAGACCACCTCGAGTCAAGATGAAGAAAAGTCCTCCCCTTGGATGAAACTGAAGTTTGCTGGACACCGAGGGGTGGAGGGTTTGTGTGGTTTTCTAATGATTGTATTTAGTGATTAACAATACTTAGTGACTGATTGCTAGATGAGTGATTGATTAAGGTATATTGATTTACCCCATGAGTGGAAGACTGATTACTGTATTGTGAATTGATTGAATGACTAAGTATTGATTATAATAATATAGATTAAGTAAGGAGGGTTTCCCCCTTACAGAAACCAGATGATTATTCCTTTGTTTCTTGTTCTAAATATTGTGGCCACTGTACTGAAAACTGTGTGGCCATTCTAATGTTAAGCTGTTGTGAACACTATGTTGTGATTTTCTGTGATAAGATGAAATGTTGTGAATATTGTACTGTACCTTGATTTGTTGTGAATATTATATTGTGATTTGTTGTGAACGTTTGCCTTGATTTGTAATGGAATAAATGGAGTGTTCACTATACTGTGTAATCCGAACCTTAAAAGCTGTTCACAGTAGCATTCTTTTGGGAATCTGCTGGTGAGTGGTGTTACAGGATCACATAGCTATTAAGTTTCTGAGGCCAGATTTGAACACAGGTCTTCCTGACTCCTTACCCACTGCACCACCTAGCTGCCCCAGGACCATCATATCACATATTCCTCTGAATACAACCTGAGATCATATTACCTTTCTTGCTGCTACATCTGACTCATAGTTGAGCTTGCAGTCCACTAAGTCCACCAGATCATTTCCAGACAAATTGGTATTTAGTTATACCTCCCCTATCTTGCATTTATGGTCTATTTTTTGTACCAAAGTATAATACTTTTCATCTTTCTCTACTGTAAATGCTATTAAAATATTATTAATTTCATCTTATGGGTCCTCTTATAGTAGAGGTATAGTCTTCTCCATAAGATCTCCAGAGTTCCCTCTACCTCTTAGCTTGGGGCATTTTCTCTGTCAGTCTCCCAGCCTGGAATGCTCTGGCTCCTCTGACTCTAGACTTTCCTGATTTACTTTAAGTCCCAACTAAAACCTCATTTTCCATAGGAAGTCTCTGCCAATCCCTCTTAAAGCCAAGGGCTACACTCTTTCAATTGTTTACTATTTATCCAATATGTAGCTCATTTGGATTCTTTTTGATGGCCTGTAATCTCCTCCATTAGACTATATATAAACTGCTTGAGGGCAGGAATTGTCTTTTGCCTCTTTTTTTATCCTCAGCCCTCACCACAGTGCCCCATACTTAGTAGGTGCTTAAGAAATGTTTATGGACTTCTTTTTCTTTTCTTTTTTTGCTTTTTGGAGGGGCAATTGGGGTTAAGTGACTTACCCAAGGTCACAAGGCTAGTAAGTGTTAGGTGTCTGAGGCCAGATTTGAACTCAGGTCCTCCTGACTCCAGGGCCGGTACTCTATTCACTGTGCCACCTAGTTGCCCCTGTTTATGGACTTCTTATAGACTGACAGTGCCCAGCCCAGAGCTGGGTAAAAATTCTCAATGCCCCTACCCCTTCTCCCATTCAAAGTCAACAAGATAAAAGTCCCAGTCTCCAGAAGCCCAGAGGCTCAATCTCCATAGTCTGGCCCAATCCAACCTATCAAGCCTTAACTTCTCCTTTAAAGGCACCCTCCTCTCCAGTCCAGCTAACTTCCCTTACGGTCCAATCTCTCTGGGCCACCCCTCAAGCCCTTCTGGGCCTCAGCGGTAATCAGGAGATACCAGGAGACACCTGGAAAAGGCTCCCCAGACCCAGGCAACCACAATGAGATCTGTTTAATCAATCAGTCAACATCCATTAAGTGCCTCCTGGGTACAATTCAAAGAATTCCAGGATCATCAGATTTAAAGCTGGAAGAAGTTGGGGGTGGGGGGGGGCGTGTGTAGTGATGTGGATATTATAATCAGCAGTCTCAGGTTCAAATCCAGTACTGACATCTGTTGGCTGTGTGACTCTCTAGGCCTCTCCTGAGCCTGATGAGGCCCCAGCCAGGACCAGGCCATCCCTCTTTCAGCCTTACACCTAGAATCCTAGTTTCCTTCCCAATCAATTTTTGCTGGATTGAACTGGAAGGTCTCAGAGGGCAGAGGCTACAGGAGTGGGGAACCTGTGGCCTCACGTCCACATGTGGCCTTCTAGGTCCTTGGGTACAGCCCTTTGACCGAGTCCAAGTTTTACAGAATAAGTCATTTTATCAAGGGGACTTGTTTTGTGGAGTTTGGATTCAGTCAAAGGGCCACACTTGAGGACCTAGAGGGCCACATGTGGCCTCCTGAGGCCCCCCTCCCCAACATGGGTGAGGCCCCCTTGAAGCCTTCAAAGAGTGGTGGTAGCTGGTCTTCATTCCCCTCCTGGGGACCTTCTGGACTTCAAACTCAAGTTTACCTTAATTACCCCCCACCCTTTTCAACTCCCTTTCCAGGGCTATCTTTCCGATTCAGTCATTCATTCACTCCTGGAGCTCAATGGGTACCTGGCGTTGTGATGAGAGGGTGGGGAAGACAGTTTGGGAAGACTGAGTCCCTACCCTCAGGCCTCTCCCAGGCTCAGAGGAAGATAAGACACAGATAAGTAAACCCACCGGGAGAGAGCAATAGCTGACTTTTATACAGGGTTCCACCAACTCGGTTTCCCTTCCTTTCCACCCTGAGGTAAGCAGGCTGGCATTCTAATTTTATTACAGTGTTTGGAGTAATTCAATCCCCTTTATAGAGAAGGCTCTGAGAGGAATCCAGGTTCTCTCAGGATCTCTTAGAGCTCTTTCCTCCCACAGCCTAAGCCTCGGCCTCAGGGAGGCAGGGCATGTTGCCGGGTAATGGGAGAGATACAAAGTCTAACACACACAGCCAGTGTGGTCCGCCTCCAGGCAGGCTGCTTTGGGAGGTGGGAATGAGTTGGGGGGGCTCAGTCCCCAAGGGCAAGGTGAAGCCCAAGGCTGCTGCCCCGGTCAGTCAGCTGAAAGGGGCACCCCATGGCAAGCAGGGTTGAGAGGCTGAGCCTCCCAAGCCCTGGCACACCCCAGTTCTCCCTGACTCTCCAGCCCCCTGTAAGGGCTGCCCCTGCCTTTCTCAGGCCACTGTCCACCACTTGTCCCCCAGAGGTTGTGACTCAGATATTCTTCAAGTCTGGGGTTCTAGTCTCTGCCCAAATTGGGGACTTGGTACTGGGATGCCAGGGGTGCCCAGGTCAGCTGGAATGGCACTGAGGAAGGAGACTGGGGTCTAGAGAGGACACCATCTTGGGCAAAATTTAGAATCAGGAGGCAGGAGCTTGAGGAGACATCAGGCCAGAGAGGGCTGAGCAGGGCCTTAGGACACAAAATATCTGAGCTGGGAGGGTTAAAACAAAGAATCTAAGAACTGGTAAGGGTCTTTAAGACAGAGAATGTCAGAGCTGGAAGGGATCTGGAAACATGAAATGTCAGACCTGAGCAGGGCGTCGAACAGGTCTTTCCTTAGAAGGTGACAACTACTGGGGCCCTGTCTGATCTGGGAAAGGGCTTTAGAACATGGAATGCATGGGCAAGGCCTTAGGACAGAACACATCAGAACCCAGAAAGTATCCGGAGAAGGGTAGAAATCCTGGGAGCCCGAAGAGATCCTTGGGCCACACAACGTGAGAACAAGAGGTTGGCAGAGAGTCAGAGCGGCCTGAGGGATACAGAAGGTTGGAACACGGTGTTCCCAAGCACAGTGTTACATACAGGACGCACTGTTACAACACAGAACGTGGAACAGGAGATCCGGAAGGGCCCTCATCCGCCTTCTAGGCCAACCCTCTCACTGGCCAGAGGAGGGAGCTGAGGCCCGAGAGGGGAAGTCTTGCCCAAGGTGACACAGCAAGGACCAGGGGCAGAGCGGGCCCAGCTCCTGGCCCCTTCCAGGATCCCAGGACCCTGGAGAAGTCCCGGGGGAAGGAACACCGATTTACAAGAGGAAGGGAACGTTAGCGATCAGGTAGCTGGTTAGCAAGGCCAAGCTCGTCCTTTGACAGAACAGGAAACTGAGGCCCACGGAGGGGACGCGCCACCCCGGACTCTCAGCCTAAGCTCCGAGCTCGATGTTCCCCTCTCCCGACAGGAGGGCAGACCCTGCCCCCTCCGGCGGGCGTGGGGAGGTGGGGGCGCGGGGGCGGGGCTCTCACCTGCATCCCGGTCCCCTCGCAGGGTGCCCACCTGGATCTCCGCTCCCAGAGCCGCGTCCCGGGAGGCCCAGCCTCGGGCCGTGCTCCAGCCGGGGCCCCGGGGGACCAGGGATCGCAACACGCGGGGGAGCGTCCTCAGCATGGCCGCGGCAGCCACATGGACCGGGGGCGGACGAGGGGCGGGTAGGGGGCGGGCAGGGGCAGGGGCCCGAGGACTCCACCCACCGGCAGCTCTGCAGCCGCGCACCCGGGCGGGCGGGAGGGATAGAGGGAGGGGAGCGGCGGGGGGGACCTCTGGATACACCCCTTTGTTTTCCCGAAAAGGAAACCGAGGTCCCGGGAGAGGAAGAGAGTAGCCCAGAGGGCCGCCCGGGCCTCGGAGCCGGAAGCGCTCCGGCGCTCTCTGGTTCAGAGTCCAGCGGTTGGCCCTTAGGCCCGCCTCCGCTGCTTAACGGGCCGCAACCGTCCCTGAGCTCTGCACCCGCAGGAATTCAAGGCCAGTGAGGGCCTGCCAGAGACGCCGAGGCTGAGAGGGAAGCGATCTCCGCCGGCAGGGAGCTTTCCTTCTAAAGGGAAGGCTCCAGGACTCTGTCTCTCCTCTGTCTCTGTCTCTTGGTTTGTCTCTGCGCAGAGCTCCAGAATAAGTAGAAAGGGGGTCAAAACCCCTCCGGGGATCTCTTGGCCCAGGGGTGGGGAACCTGTAACCTCCATGCCACATGTGGCCTTCTAGGTACTTGGTTGCGCCATTATGAGTGAGTCCAAGTTTTACAGAACAAATCCTTTTATCAAGAAGATTTGTTCTGAGAAGTTTGGATACAGTCAAAGAGCTGCCTGAGAGGGCCTCACGTGGCCTCGAGACCACAGGTTCCCCACGACCCTGTCTTGGCCCTTCCCATTCAAACTCTGTTATTCAGCCTCAGTCCGGTCATAGTATCACCAGTACTCAAAGCCAGGTTCCTGCACCCCCAGTTAGGGGCCCTTTCCCTGTAACAGATAACCTCATATGGGGGTGTGGTGGGAGGAGAGAAGGCCAAGCCTACCCATCCTGGGCAGGATAAGGGGCACATTTTGGCCCCAACTATCACGCCTGTACAAAATGAATTTGACCTTTGAAATCCTTTTCCTCCCAGGCCGATCTCTGCAACTGCTGCCTCCGTCAGGTCTTCCATGACTGCCTCTGCAGCTGAAAGGGCAATTCCCCTCCTTAGGAATGTACTAGTTGTGTGACCCTGGTCAGTTTCCTCAAATGAAAAATGAGCTGGAGAAGGAAATGACAAACCACTTCAGTACTTTTGCTAAGAAAACCCCAAACGGAGTCACGAAGGGTGAGACACCACTGAAATGACTCAAACAGCCTACAGCCACCTGAAGGCATGATTTGTGTCGGTCTGCTCTCTGGGATACTCCTCTGTAGAGGGAACTTCTGGGTTTTGTTGGCTCTGAATAGCCCGGAACATCACTTAAGCAGCTGAGGGAGATGGCTGTAAGGTACTGTCTAAACCACCAGATGGCGTTCTAGCTCTTTGAAAGTAGCTTACTGCCTCCATTCCTGAGAAGGCTCGAGCCTTTTCAGGTGATGAATAGATGCTTGAGCCAACCCCGAGAGTGGATAGATTTTTTTTCATTCAATTTTATTTCCTTTTCATGATCAAATTCAGTTCAACAGATTTGAGACCTTATGGTCAGAACATCCCCCAAATTAACAAAAATGTGACACCTTTCTCTTATTGGCTAGCTTGACTTCTTCTGCCCCATTCACTGGCATCACCAAGTCCCTCAGGAGCCGAACACCTCCCCACAGAGCCACAGCTTGCATTTATGCAGCAGTAAGATTTGCAGACTGCTTTTACACATCTTAGCTCATTTCCTTCTCACAACTCTGAACCCTAAATTCATTGGACTGAAGATTTTCCCGTTAATAACGATGTGACGATTAACACAATCATAGAACTGGAAGGAGCTGAAAGAAACACAACAAAACAATACTTCAAGTAGCGAGCTGCAGCCTGGGCTTCTTTGCTGCCCCTCTCCCTCCCGCCCCCCATCCTTCCCAGCTGGCCTGAGGAAAAAGAAAGGGGTTTTCGTTGAGTTGTTTAATCTTTTCAAGTCCCATTGGACTCATGACCCCATTTGGGGTTTTCTTGGCAAAGATACCAGAGGGGTTTGCCATTTCCTTCTCCAGTTCATTTTACAGATTAGGAAACTGAGGTAAATAGGGTTACACGAATTGCCCAGTCACAAAGCTAGGGTCTGAGGCCACATTTGAACTCGAATCTTCCTGACTCCAAGATCAGCACTCTATCTACTGTTCCATCCAGTTACCCCTATGAAGGGGGTTAGACGGATTTAAAAGTAATGGGTATTTCCCTACCAGGCTCCAAGAAAGCAAAGGGAGAAAGAAACAGGTCAAAGGATATGAAGAGGCAGCTTTAACAAATAAAAGAGGCAAGCTATCAACTATAATATGAGAATGCACTAAATCATGAAAAATGCAGATCAAAACAGCTCTGAGGTTCTGCTTCATACACACCAGATTGGTAAAGACGACTAAGAAGGGAAAATGACAATTGGTGGAAAAGCTGTGGGAGGATAGGTGCATTAATACACTCTTAGAGATGTGAAGTGGTCCAAAATGCCCTTTGACCTAACAATATCAATAGTAAGTCAATAAAAACTTATTAAGCACCTACTGTGTGCCAGGCACTCTGCTAAATGCTGGGGATACGAAGAAAGGAAAAAGACAGGCTCTGCTCTCAAGGAACTCATACTCTATTTTGGGGAGACAATATCTAAACCATTATGTATTTTTAAAAATAGTATTTTATTTTTTCCAATTACATGGAAAGACAATTTTTCTCATTCATTTTTTTTTTTTGCTTTTTGGAGGTGGGAAGGCAGGGTGATTGGGGTTAAGTGACTTGCCCAAGGTCACATGGCTAGTAAGTGTTCAGCTCCCCATCTCCTCCCCATCCCCAAGACAGCAAGCTATCCATTATGTAGTGATATATATATATATACACATATATGTATATACACACATTAACATATATTTGTGTGTGTGTGTGTGTGTGTGTATGCATGATAACTTTGAAATAACCAACTAAGGGATGGTACTTGAATTAAGGGGGATTGGGAAAGATGATGGCTTTTCCAATCCCCCTTAATTCTTTATAGCTTAAATGGTTTAATAATGGTTTATATCTTAGTAATGGTTTTAAGTCCCATAGAAGGAAGGAAATCCTTGCTAGTAGAAAGTAAGGATTTTAGTTGGGACTTGAAGGAAGCCAGGAAGGCCAGGAGGAAAAGTCAGGGAAGGGGAAAGTTTGTGGTATGGGAGACAGTCAGTGAAAATGTGCAGTCAGGAGACTGACCAACAGCAATGAGAGTCTTGTTCAAGAAACACAAAGAGACCAAAGTTGCTGCACTGAAGAGTAGCGATGGGAGGAAGGGGGATGTAAGATGCTAGAAGACTGGAAAGGTATAGAGGGTCCCAGTTATGAAGGGCTTTGAACACCAAAGAGAGGATTTGATATTTAATCTTGGAGGAATTAAACTACCTTCCAGTGGAGAGTGGAAGAAGCCAATAGTGTTTATTGAATAGGTGATGACATGGTCAGACCAGAGTTTTAGGAATATCACTTTAGCAGCTGAATAAAAGATGGACTGGGAGTGGGAAACAGACTTGTGGCATATAGACCAATCAGGAGGCTACTTAAATTACCCAAATTATTACCTAAATTTCTGCGAGCAGATAACAGTCTGTGGGGGCAATTTCAGAGGAGAGAAAACATATTCAATTGATACCTTGAAGGTAAAGTCAACAGGCCTTCAAAAAAGATTGAACAATGGAGTGAGAGTGAGAAGTCCAGGATGACACCTTAGGTTGTCAGTCTTGGTGGGTAGTAGGACAGTAGTAATCCTCTACAATAATAGAGACATTTAACTCAGAGAAATCAAAGGAAGAAAGAAGAGACCCATATGTACCTCAATATTTACAGCAGTTCTTTTTGTTGTGACAAACATTTGGAAACTAAAGAGATGTCTATTGGTTGGGGACTGGTTGAATAAGATATGGTATATGAATGTAATGGAATACCCTTTCACCATCAGAAATAATGAAAAGGAAAGAGAAATTTGGGAGGATTTCTATGAACCAATGCAGAGTGAAGTGAACAGAACCAAGAGAACAATTTATATAGTAACAGCAATATTGTAAAGACAAATAACTATGAAAGACAAGATTCATGATCCAAGATCAATAACCAATTACAACCCCATAAATTCACAGAGGAAGCATAAGACTCTGCAGAAGGGGGATGGGCAAGCCCCTCAAGATGTGCATGATCAGACGTGGTCAATGGGTGAGTGTGTTTTGAATGACTGTTATTTGTTACAAGGAAGAGTTTTTACTTGGGAGGAGGGGAGAAGGGTGATGAGTGAGGAGGTGGTGAAAAGGATACTTTGGTTTTTTTTTTTTAAAAGGAAATTCAGAAGAGAGCCCAGATAAGCAAAGAAGTTTTGCAACTACCATGTTAAATATGAAATATACAACAATTATAAATAATAAGAGTGTGGGCCTCACAAGGTGGTTGTCAGGATCAGATGAGATAATGTACATAAAATGTTCTGCAAATCTTACAATGCTCTATAAAAACATTTAGAAGGAAATATGGAACTGGAATTCCATTTCATAGAACTGACTGCAGTTATCGGTTTCAGCATTGCTGGGCTTGTTCGTTTTCCACTCTCTTTGGAAGTCTCCAGTCCACTCCCGTCTGGTCTGCACTGCATGTACCAACTACTCTGCAGCTGGGAAGTTATTAGTATATACCCCAAGGAGGATGAAAATGGAAAAAAAAACCCATATACACTAAAATATTCAGGGGAGTATTTTTGAAAGTAACAAAGAGGTGGAAGCAAAGTGGATACCATCGATTAGGGAAATGGTTGAGCTTCTGGTAGCTGATAAATATAATGGAATATTATTATACCCTAAGAAATGTCAAATGGGAAGAATTAAGAACTTGGGGAATGGATCCTCTCTGAGTCACTTCTGTGAACTGATGCTGAGTGAATATTCTGAAACAACTATGACAACGGAAAGAAAAAGAACCTGGATGTTGGTACCAGAGAAGAGTAAATGCACCTTCTCCTATTCTTTGCAAAGGTAAAGGACTATGGGCATTGTGGCATGTTGCCTACATTGCCAGACACAGATGATTTGATGGTTATTTTAGCCAAATTGCCCTTTTTCCATCTTTCTTATAAGAAATAATTTGCTAGAGGGGGATGAAGGATGGATAGATTCAGAAATAAAGGGCATATAAAAACAAAAGATAGTAATAAAATAGGATTTAAAGAACAGGACACCTTAGGCTAAAATGATTTACATTTCTGACAGGGTTACTTAGCTGGGAATCAGGGAAATGCTAGAGTCAGGAAATCAGTTAGCATTTTGAAAGCTCCTATTATTTACCAATCCACAAGGGTACAAAAAAAAAAAAGGCAAAAGACCTTCCTTGCCCTCAAGGAGCTCATCCTCTAATGGGGCAGATGACATGCAGATAGCCATGGATGAACATATAAACAAGGAATTGGAGACAATCAGTAGAGGGAAGGCAGTGACATGGAGGGAATCAGGAAAGGCTTCTTGTAGAAGGTGGAACTTGAGCTGAGATTTGAAGGAAGCTAGTAAAGAAGGCAAGGAGGAGGAGGAGGAAAAGAAGGGAGAGGGAGAAGGGAAGGAGAAGGAGGGGTAGGGGAGGAAAGGAAGGAGGAAGGGGAGGAGGAGGAGGAGAAAGGAGGAGGAGAGAGGAGAGTGCTCCACCCAAGGCATGACCAAGGGAAATGCTTAGTTGGGAGATGGGAGTGTGGCCTTCACAGAACTGAGGGAGGCCAGAAACAAGGTGTGTGTGAGGGGAGTTATAGTTTATACAGATTTTGATAAAGTATTTGATAAACATAGTTTCTTTCATGCTATTCTTATGGAAAAGATGGAGAGTTATGGACTAGGTCAGGAACTCAACTTTTTTGGTGTCTTGGACCCTTTTGGCAGTCTGAAGAAACCTATGGACCCTTTCTCAGAATGATGTTTCTAAATGCAAGAAATAGAACACATAGGATTATAAATGAAACCAATTATATTGAAATAAAATTATCAATTTCTTTTTAAAAAGTCCGACAGTGCCAGGTTAGGAACCCCTGGGCTATAGTTAGACTGCATGAAGGCCTGATTTATTTTTTCTGGTATGGAGGGAGGCAAGCTTGCAGTTGCTTTCCCTACCAAAGTGAGGGAGCCACAGACAAACACGATTAGGAACTTCCTGCAGAGGGGCCCTGGCATTTGAACAGCACCTCCAAGGGATGGGAGAGCACCCAGGAGAGGAGGAAGGAGAAAAAGAAGCAAAGAGGAAGGATGGATGCAGTAGTGGGGACGATGTGGAAGAACCCCCTCAACCTGCTGCTTTGTTGCCCCATCAATGGTGTGGTCTGAGGAGGTCCTAAGTCAGGGGGACCTGCCAGAAATGAGGCCTGTTTGACTTTCTGGCTCTTGGTCAACCCTGAATTTCTTCTCCTTGTAGGGGATGCCGCTTGGGGTGGTACTCTGAATTTGGAGAGCCATACTGGATCCTGGGGAGCTCGAGGTCCACCAAAGAGGGAAGGA
>CM053584.1:22349504-22373792 GCA_028627135.1 Pseudochirops cupreus | reverse complement strand
TCCTTCTTCTTCCTCCTTCTTCTTCTTCCTCCTTCTTCTTCCTCCTTCTTCTTCCTCTTCCTCCTCCTTCTTCTTCCTCCTCCTTCTTCTTCCTCCTCCTCCTTCTTCCTTCTTCTTCTTCCTCTTCCTCCTCTTCCTCTTTCTCTTCCTCCTCCTCCTTCCTTCATCTTCTTTGTCTTTTTCTTTTTCTTTGTCTTCTTCATCTTTTTCTTCATCTTCATCTTCATCTTTTTCTTCATCTTCATCTTCATCTTTTTCTTTATCTTCTTCTTCCTCTTCCTCTTCTTTTTTAATTTTAGGGAATGTTTGACACTTTTATTAATCTTCAACTGTAGTAGAAAAATATAACATTTTACAAGTGCCATTTTCATCATGAGAGCTTGTCAGGGTGTCTTTATGTTGTGTGTGTGTGTGTATGTAATCTTTTTTTTCCTTTTTTGTTTTGTTGGTTGGTTTCTGAAGTGCAGCAAGAGACCATTCCTACATTGGAGTCAATCAAATAAAGAACAGAAGGCCAAGCAGTTTCCAAATGGTTATTTTTATCAGATTTTGTTTGAATATTAAATTTATCCTCATTTCACAATCCAAAATAGTTATCTGAAGTTTGTTACGGGTTTTTTCATGTCTTTATATTTTTCTTGTTTTTCTTTCTTTTTTTACTCTTTGGCACAATTTTTAGGGAGTCCAGACTGTCACAGTACAAGCTGGGAGAGAGCTTTTCCTTTGTGCTGCCAACTCTGAGCATTTCAATTTTGGTTTGGGTTGTGGGTTGTCTGTTTTTGACAATCTCCTTTTTCCTATTTCCTCTAAACCAGAGCTGTCTTTCCCCGTTCCCTCCCCCTCCCCCCTTCTACATTCCCAGCTGAACCATGTTAGGAAAGGTGCCTTGATGAAAAGAGATCATGAAAAGCATCACTTGGGATGGGAGCTGAATGTGTCCGTATTTTCCCTAAAAATTAAAAATTAAAAAAGACCTTAAAGAGTGACTTTCTTCTTTTTTTTTCCTTTTTCTATCTCATCAGCAGACAGAACTTCAGTTAGTTTTATGAAATGTAATGTCTACCCCCTTTTTTTTCTGGGAAAAAGGTAAACTGCAATGACTTGAAGTTGAGAATGTGGGTATCTTCCTTCTGAGGCTCTTGGCTCTTGGGGAGACCTTAGCTCCTCTCTGCTCCTCCCCTCTGCATTCCTTTGTAGCTCCCAGCAGCTGGAGCAGGTCCTTTCTGCCTGTCTCTGAAGCCTACCTGTCTGCCCATCACGCTTGCCCATCTTCTTAGCTCCCAGCAAGTGCTACAGGCTGCTTTATTTCCCAGAGAGCAAGATCTAGACCCCCAATTTGGGCTTGGACATGGTGATCTCCAGGCTAAGGTTCTTTCTCCCCAGCACCCTTGTGATGACTTTCCCACCAGTGTTAGTGCTTTCCACAGGTGTAGACTGAGGTCCCTTCAAGCTGTTAAATTCTGTGCTTCTGTGACCTTCCACCCTCTTCTGGATACTCTCCAGCTTACAAATATCCTTCCTATATCGGAGCCCCTAGAACTGAACCCAGAACCCTAGATGAGGTAGGAATAGATCAGAGGACAGAGGGACTCTCCCCATCCTGTGTCTGCTCATGTCCATCTCAATGAAGCCCAAGTTTACATTACTTTTTTTTTTGGTTGCCATAGCATGTTGTTGGCTCAGACTGAACTTGCGGTCTACTCAGTAGGACGAAGACCGACAATAAAGAGGCAGGGAACGCGTGGGAAATGGATCAGAGCAGGAGCTCAGATGTGGACCAAATCTGGTCTCATATGGAGAATGCTGATTAGATCACTGGCTTGAGGAAAAGTTTTGTGCTGCACGGTACAAAAAAATGTTCTGATCACTTCAAGATTTCAGCCTAGGGGAGTGGAAGAATGTCAGAAATGGGACAGTTGAGAAGAGCCGGTTGATATGAAAGGGGTCGAGTTTGATTGGAAACAACCAGATTGGATGTAGATTTGGAAGGTGTCATAAACAAGGGGAGGGTTGGAACTGTGGGCATATGTGTGACCTTTTTGTTGTTCAGTCATTTCAGGATTCTTTGTGACTCCATTTGGTGTCAATGATACCAGAGTAGTTTCCTTCTCTAGCTCATTTTACAGATGAGGAAACTGAGGCAAACACAGTAAAGTGACTTGCCTAGGATCACGAGATCATACAGCCTGGTGACTTGCCTAAGTGTCTGAGGTCAGACTTGAACTCATGAAGATGAATCTTTCTGATTCTCAGCTCAGTGATCTGTCTATTGTGTCATCTATCTGCTCTTACATATGACCTTTGTGACTGTGAATTTTGAAGGAGAGGAAAAGACCAAGGCCTGAGGCTTGGGGGAGAGACAAAACTGGTATCAAGAGAAGGAAAAGAGTTCAGTTAAGGAGATAAAGAATCATTTGTTGGGGAGCTAGGAGAAGAGCCAAAGTAAAGCCAAGATACTTCAAGAAAATACTTAACAACAATATCACATTTAGGAGAGGCTGAATAAGATGAAGATTGGAAAAAGGCCCAGGGGTCGGGCTAGAAGTTTGTTGGTGGCTACAATTGGCCTTAGACTCATTGATTGATTGATTGAATAAACATTTATTAACTATCTAATATGTATAAGGTACTGTTTCACTCACTGAGGAGAGAGACAAATAAGACTTGGTCTGGGGCTGCAGAAATACAAGCATGCTCATACTCTGTTGGTGGGGCTGTGAATTGCTCCAACTATTCTGGAACAATTTGGAATTATGCCCAAAAGTGACTACAGTAAAATGTCTATGCCTTTTACACCAGAAATATCACTGCTGGGCTTGTTATACTACATGGAGGTCCAAGACAGAAAGGTCCGCCTATACCAAAACAGGCATAGCAACACATTTTGTGGTAGCCAAGAACTAGAAACAATTGTTGGCTCATGATTGGTGGATGGCTAAAAAGAATTGTGGTACGTTAATGTATTGTATTGTGAGAAGCACTGACCATGATGATGACTATAGAGAAGCATGGGAAAACTTATATGAACTGATACACAGTGAAGCAAGGAGAGTCAGAAAAGAATCTACATCATTACTGCAATAATGGAAATGGAAAGAACAAAAAAAACCCAAACTGACAACTTTACAATGACCAAGCCTGGCCAACCACTAA
The DNA here is from genome assembly GCA_028627135.1 of Pseudochirops cupreus. NCBI lineage: Eukaryota > Metazoa > Chordata > Mammalia > Diprotodontia > Pseudocheiridae > Pseudochirops > Pseudochirops cupreus. The sequence goes on along the minus strand of CM053584.1, from coordinate 22,370,639 downwards.
AGAGGTGAGAAAATGTGCCCCCTCCTTTCATTGTTGATGTGGGATAATAATAATAATTATTATATTAATAGCTAGCATTTATATAGAGCTTTAAAGTTTGCAAAAAATCTTTGTAAATATTATCTCATTTGATCCTCATAACAACTCTGGGAGGCAGGTGTTATTATTATTCCCATTTGGAAGATGGGGAAACTGAGGCTGAGAGAGATTAATGGGGTCACATAGCTAGCAAGGGTCTGAACTTACTCATTGGTGGGGGATGTTTTAGCTGTCTTCAAGTATTTGAAGGGCTATCATATTGAACAAGAATCAGACTTGTTCTGGTTGCTTTGGCCCCAGACCAGTACCATGAGCACTGCGTGAAAGTTACAATGAGAGAAATTGAGGATCGTTCTCAGGAAAAATCTCTTAACAATTAGAGTTGTCCCCAAATGGGGAAGGTTTTGCCTCGGGAGGTGAAAGGTAGGCCCCTTACTGGAGTCTTTAAACAGAAGCTGGGTGACCACCTGTTGGATACCTTATAACTGGGGCTATCACCAGCCATGTTGACTCTTGTCTTGCCACTGTTTGAATGGGAATCTTCCTAACTCTATGTCTAGTATCCTATCCACCATGTGATAGACTCCAAGTAGGTGAGTCTGGGTATGGAATATTATACCTACTGTCAGACATGGTTGGGTAGTTGGAATGAGGCAGCAGTGTGGTACAGTGGATAGTGTTGCATTTGGAGTCAGGAAGTTCCGAGTTCAAATTTGGCCTCAGATTCTTAGTGGCTGTGTGATCCTGCAACAAACATTTAATGTTTCTGTGTACCAACTGCATCATTTTACAGATGAGTGTGTGGGTAAAGACCCCAAAGACCTTTACCCAAATAAAACTCAGAGGTTTCTCCAGGTAGAAAAAGAAGCTATTTATTCCTATACAAGTCTAGTGAGGGTTGGGCGTCACCTCCCCAGAATAGGGAGGCAAAGTACAAAATCAAGCTAGCAGTTTTATAGCCTTGTACAAACAATTCTGGGACAACCAAAAAACCCCCCAAATCCCCTCTCCAGTAACAGGACCTTCGTTCCCATTGGTGGAAAGGTGTATCCTTACAATCCTTTTACCCAATATAAAATTGCTTGTCAGAAGTAAGCTTATTACAGATTATATGTTACTTTTCTTGTTTACCAAAAAGTAGGTACTTTACAGAAACACCTGGCAGACATATTATTTACTGCAAAAAGTAGGCAATTTATGAATCACTTGTTGCTTTCTTGTTTTCCAAAGACAGGCACCTGGCAGACACGTTATAGAAAAATACAATTTGTGCCTATCAAGATAAAGCCCAGTTTCAAGTTTAGTGACTGTCTCCTTTACTTTATGAGAATATTCTCACTTGTCCCACTCATGAGGAACAATAGCATCTACCTCCCAGAATTGCTGTAAGGATCAAGTGAGATAATATTTCTAAAACACTATATAAATGCTAACTCTGTTACTGTTACTTGTTTTCTCCCCTCTGTCTTTTAAATTTTTTGTTACATGAGATGATTCCCTGGGTAAGGGAGGAGGAAAGATACGTACAGAAATTCAGTTCAATTCAAAAATATTGATAAATACTGTGTGCCAGGTTCTGTGCTAAGTGCTGAGGATACAGAAAGAGGCCAAAAAACATTCTCTGCCATCAAGGAGCTTACAATCAAATGAAAATAAATGTCATTTTAAGAGACATATCAATAAAAATAAGATTAAGAAATGTTTAAAATACATGCCCTTGGAGAAGCTTACAAATAATAGTAATTACTAACCGTACAGCTAAAATATGTACAGAAGTAGTTATAAGACGGGGCGGCCCGGGGGTGCAGTGAATAAAGTGCAGGGCCTCAGTCAGGAAGATTCATCTTCACGAGTTCAAATCCAGCCTCAGACTCTGTGTGACCCTGGGCAAGTCACTGAACCTTGTTTGCTTCAGTCTTCTCATCTGTAAAATGACCTGGAGAAGGACATAGCAAGCCACTCCAGTATCTTTGCCAAGAAAACCCCCAATGGGATCCCGATGAGTCGGATATGACTGAATAAATGACAGAGTAACCTAAATTTAAACATGATAAGTATACAGGAAAGACACAAAATGAGAATTCCAAGGAGGGAGACCATACCGAACTTTTGTCTGGGAAGGGAGAGCTCAGGGCAGGCTTCATAGAAGAGGTGATGGTGGAACTGGGCATTGAAATCATGGGGTTTGTAGGTAGTACTACCGAATAAACATTGCACTGAGTTGTTGAACGGAACGGAAAAAAGGTAAGCTGTGTGTGGTGGGGAGTCTCAGGCACCGACAAAGGGATGATTAAAAACATGAAAAGCCAAATCGACTTCTGCCTAGGGAAGGCAACTCTCTTCCCTTCATTTACCCCATTTTCTCCCATAGGTCTCACATTCCTTGGACTGTGGTCTGGCTAATCTGCAAACAGCCCAGCGGAAGGAGGTTTCCGGGCCTCGAGGTGTTTACAGTTTATTTCATTCGCCCTCCGCTCATCGCTTAAAGCCCGAACCTCCGACCCTCCGATCCACCGCGTCTTTGGACTCAGGACTTCCTAGGAGGAAAGCAGCTTCCGGGTTACGCAATTGAAGGGGGTATTTACTCCGCGTGGATACCGAAGTTACGGAGGGTGAGGGGTGTGTGTGTGAAATGTGAACAAGGTCCTTAAGTCATTCACAAGAAAGAGAGACTTCTGAGCGGGTCAGGTGACGGTGGGGGAGGCTCCGCAGCCGGTCCTGTGGGGACGGGGCTGGCAGTACTGCCGGCTGTCCGTTCCTACGCCAAACGCCCATTCACAATGCCAGGCAGGGTGCCCAGAGATCCTCCCTTCAAAAGAGAAGGTATCCATAAAGCACTTAGCACCCGCCTGGCACGTCCCAGCCTCTAAATAAACGTTTACCGCTCGATGCATCAACTGCACGCGCACCTGCAACCACAAGGCAGGCCTAACTCAGGAGTCCGCTGGGGGGTTGGGGGGAGGGGGAGAGAAGGAAGAACGGCGGCGCGCGTGCGCATCTAGGAACGCACGAAGGTGGGCATGGGAGGCGATTGAGGCCGGCGGCTCCGAGCCAGACTGCACTCGCGCACGCGCACACCTGTCCTCAGGGCGCGAGATGGGAGGAAATCTACGTTCGAGGACTCCGGGCTCGGCGCCTCCTGATGACGCAAAGCCTGGCCCCGCCCCCGCCTTCTTGCCCCCTTTAGGATCCTGCGCTCTCTCCTGTCAGTCTGTCTGGTCAGTCAGTAGCTCAGGTCAGACCTTCAGCGACCTCCTGCCATGGCCGCCTCCCGGCGTGTGTTCGTGGTGGGCGTGGGGATGACCAAGGTAACGCCCGGCCCCGCGGATACTGAGGCTGGCCCTGCCCTCGGGGAGCTTACGGTCCAGCGGGAGAGGCGGCGAGCACTCTGCTATCCGGGATAAATTGGGGATCATGAGCCAGGAGGAAGGCGCCGGAGTTAGAGGCGCGGGCGAAACTTCCTGTAGGAGGCGAGGTTTTCCCTGCAGGAAGCCAGAGAAGGGAGGGCGCTCCAGGCAGGGTGCACAGCCTGGGAACATGCCCGCAGTCTGGAGAGGGAGCGGAGGCCGGTGTCCCGAGAGGAGAGAGTGAGGTGTAGGAAACCTGGACAGGGAGGAGGGGGCCGGGTCCTAAGGGGCTTCGAATGCCGAGTAGAGGATGTTGTGCCTGCCCCTGGAACAATAGGGAGCCCCTGGAGTTTATTGGGGGAGGGGGATGGTGACATGATCCAACCTGCTTGGCCCGGTGGATTGGTGAAGGGAGGAGAGAACTCCCCCCCCCCCCGGAGTTATTGCAGTAGTGGGGGTGATGTCAGACGTGAAAGGGGGCTTATTCTATGCAGATAGAATTAACCAGTGTTGGCAACAAACTGGAAATGTTGGATGAGTGGGAGGAGTCATGACAAGTATTTACAGAGCACCTACTGTATGCAAGGGCACAACATCGGAGAAAAGCACCCTCCCTCTGTGGGGAACTTCGGATCTGTTGGAGCCTGGTGTCAGCACCTAACTTAGCAGGCCCTCCTTAAGGAGAAAGGGGAAGGGTTATAAGGCCCTAGGATTGAGATCTGAGAGACTTGAGGGTTATAGATTTAGAACTAAGGAGGACCCCAGAGGACATCTCATCCACTTCTCTCGTTCTATAGATGAGCAAACAAAAAGACAGAGAAGGAGAAAGGAGGTGCCCGTGGCCATACATGCTGTGAGTGGCACACACAGCCAGGCTCAAGCTTATGAGGCAAAAAACAGAAGGAACAGCAAGCCAGACAAGCTATGGCAGGGATTGGAATCCAGGCTGTCACATCTCAGGACACTTTCTATTCTTCTCTAAGTGACAGAGCTAGAGTTTCAGTGCAGGTCTCCTGACATCAAACTCAGTGTTCTTCCCTCTGTACCCACCGAACATTTGGGACCCAGAAGCCCTTGGGGGAGCAAGGTGGAATCCCAGGGGAAAAGGAACCCACCCTGTAAATACAGTCTTCTGAGGCAGGCAAGTCTGCCAGCGGTATTGGCTTTCCTGAGGGCAGTGAGAGTTATGCCAGAGCATGGGGCAACCATGTTCTCTTGCATTTTTATTTTGTTAAATGTTTTCCAATTACAACTTAATCGCTTTTGACTTTGGGTCAACGTTCAAGCTCGGGGAGAGGACTTGGAGTAGATGGATTCTGGAGGCCCTTCCAACTCTGGGATTCAGTGACCTTTCAGGCCTCTTCCACCTCAAACGTTGTGTAATACTCAGGTGGTTTCTCCAGTGGGTTTCACTATTGCATAAACATCCAGTCAATTCCTGTACCAGCTGTTTGTCACCTTCTGAATATAGTTCACAAAATCACAAGACTTGAGCCCAGTAACCATCCAGGCTAGGTCAGTCCAGTCCATACTTGTAGAACCCCATTGAGGAAGGAACCCAAGGCCCCAGAGGAGGACCATACCACTTGTGTCTGGCTCTTACCTTTACGAGGTTTTTCTTTCCTTCAAATCTAAATATGTCTCTTTGCTGTTTCTCATTCTCTCTGAGGCCATGCAGAACAGGGATGGTCACTCTTCCAGGTAGCAGCCCTTGTAGTTCTTGAAAAAGCTGTTCTGTCTTCCTTGAACCCCTTTTATGGGTGGGCAGGCTACTGTAACCTGCAGAGCTTTTACAGAAAACCATCTTTCCCACACCTCCTAATTTGAACTTGTGAGGTTGATTTTTAGAATCCATGTGTGAGAGACTTTATATTTGTCTCATCTCAGTAGGTCTGACCCGGTGTTTCTAGCTTGTCAGATCTCTGTGGATTCTGTCCTGCATCCTATTAGTTATTCCTCCCAGCTTTTTTGTCATCTGCAGATTTGATACTTTATTTAAGGCATTGATAAAAATGTCAAAACGGTCCAGGGACAAGTTATTGTCTTTGCCACTTAAGAGCATAACATAGTTTTCTTGTTTTATCTCTTTATGTTTTTTTTGAATGTTTGATTTTGCTTTGTATGATAGCAGGATTGCAACTTCTACTCTTGGATTCACTTGATGCATAGTAAATTTTTTCCTGTATCCCCAGTTTTATTATGTGTAAGTCTGGTTTTTAAATGTATGTCTTTTAAGCAGCAGATTGTAAGGTTTTGTTTTCTTGTCCAGTATGTTACTCTTTTTTATTTTATTGGATTATCGAATCCATTCACCTTTAAAGCTATAAGAGTTAGGTTTGTATTTTCTTCCATCTGTCTCTAATGTTGAGGGTTTTTCTTTCAAGTTATGATTTTTTTCCTTCTGCTTTAAACAAGTTATTATGTTTCTTTAGTTACTTTAATCTTTTTCTTAAAAGACCTGTTTCCATTAGCTTTTTTACCCTTCACTGCCGTGCCCCGGATTGGGGAGCAGGGGCCTTCCGTTGAATGTCATCCTCCCTCTCTGGAAGCAGGTTTCCCACCTCTTCCAGGTGGGCTGGGAGTGTGCCTCACATACTGAGGTGGAGCTCCTGTTGGCCAGGTCCATGTTACAAAAGTTTTACTGATCCTTTTTGATTTTACATCAGTCATTTCTGTTTCGAAGCATCCCTTGTGACAAAGAAAGGCAAACAGGCAAAACCACTTGATGCTGTGACCTCCATTTAAACCTGTACATAACATTCTGCCCTAGGAGTTCCTGCCTTCTCCATTTGAGGAGTGAGGTCTTTCGTGATCTCTTCTTTGGGACCAGTGTTGATCTTTAATGACTGCATTTGAGTGACCTTTTATGCCCTTCAACTTATGTTGATACAGTTTTCTGTATTGTTTTGGTCCTTCTTATTTGATTCTTCATCTGTTCATACCCAGAACCCTATTTCTTTGCCAATCTTGCTTCTCCAAATTCCTCCTACTTTTCATTTCTCACTGTGCAGCCATACTCCCTTGGGTTCGTAGGCCAGTTTTTTCAGCCACTTCCTCATTGATGGACACTCACTTTCTTTGCTGCCAGAGGGAGTGCTGGATGAACATTTTGTTATGTGTTTGGCTTGTTTCTGTCTTTGTTTTGGGGCATGTGCCCAAGAAAGGGCTCGCTTTCTCAAAGAACGTGAACAGTTTCATCACTTTTCTCTCATCGTTCCAAATTGAGGTCCAGAGGAACTGGGCCAATTCAGAGCTTTATGAACAGTGGTTGTCCCAGAATTGTTTGTACAAGGCTATATATCTGCTTGCTTTCTGTCTTTGTCAGTTTGTAGGCTATGAGGTGAAGCCTTGATTCCCGAACTGAAGGGGTGTGGGCCTGAACACGGGGGTGTGGGAATGAAATGACAACGGGAGACAGTTGGGAACTATTGGGATATTCCATTTATATATTCTGGGGCGAGGGTTTTTATAACAGAGGTGGTTGCATCCAGTTTTCTTGTGGAAAAAAATGATTAACCAACCTGTACTTAATTATTGGCGGTTGTGTAATCTTTGGGGTCAACTATTGGTAATTATACCCTCTTTCCTTGCTAGTTCATGGAAAGATGGTGAGCCAACACTTAGAGCCAAAATTAGCCCGCATTGGGAGCAGGGTCCAGGGAAATCTTGATCCAGACTCCACCCAAAACTGGACTGGCTCACATTGGCCCTCAGCAAAGCCTGTTATAGAACCTCAACCTTCTCTACCACTAGTGATTTGGGGCACATTTTCCTGGATTCCTTTATTTTGTGCTTCTTTTAAAAATGCTTTGTTCCCACCCTTCATCCACTTATCTATTGAGGAATGGTGCTCTGTTTATTTTTTATGTAAGTGTGGTCTAAGAGACTTTATTAAATATGAGGTAAACTATCAGTGCCACATCGCCCTGCTCTGCCACTTCAGTGACACTCCAAAAAAAGGACATTGGGTTAGTCTGGTGTGACCTAGTTTTGATGGAGCCAGGCTGGTACTTCCTGTTCTAGATGGACACCATCCTTTCATGACCCATTCGAAAATTCTGCCAGGAATCAAAGTCAATGCCATTGGCTTGTAATTTGCAACTGTTCTTTTTGCTTTTTTGTAAAGTAGACTTCTTTTCCTTCTCTAGTACTTTGGTGCCTTCCTGACTCTTGGGTCCTTTCACTCTGTGAGTGGTTTTGGTCATCTCATCTTCAGGGAATTTCAGTTCCTGAGGTTGTGGTTTATCTTGTCCAGGTGGCTTGAATCCGCTAAGGACAGCTAAGCCCTCTCTTAGTAGCTCCTTATTTATATCCAGTCAGTCAGTTAACTGATATGCATTTATTAATTGCCTAGTGTCAGCTTCCCATTAGCCATCTTTGTTATTAGTCATGTTTGTCTTGGCATTACGCTCAGCTCTGCCCCTGTGCCCTTTGCCCCAGCAGGCGTTACCTTCTGCCCTGCTGTACTGCCAGCACAATATTCACAGCACTGATAGCAGCTATGAATATGCCAACATAGTTCTCAATTGCAAAATATAACACACTCTCCACATAGAAGACAGAAGCAAAACATTTATTCAGACACCAGGAAACCAAATCCCAATACCAGGAAACTGAATCCATTATAGCAACATAGAAGTTAACACACCACAACACAGCAGAGAACTACACCATCCTTCCCACAAACCAGCACTCACAAGCCTAGCTATCTCTCTGGGTGTGTCCTTTCTCTCCCACTGCCTAGTTGCTCTGACTCCCAGCTTCCTATGGGCTCTGCTCCACCCTTCAGCAAATTCCTCACCACAGGCTCCATGTGATTACATTCAGCCTATTGGGGGCAGAGAAAATCTTCAAATTGGGGAAGATTTTCAAGTTCCCTTAGGCTTATTAAGAGGCAGGGAAAATCTTTAAATTCCCATTACCGTTACACCTGCCCATGCATCTGAACCTACAGCTGACCTCTTACTTATGTTGTCTCCCTCCATTATAGGTGGAACTCCTTAAAAGCAGGGACTCTCCCACTTTGCTATTTGTGTTCCCATCCCTTAGCATATAATAAGCACTTAATAAATGTTTTTTCATTTATTGATTTTGTTCTTTCCAGTCCAACAGGCAGTAAGTCATTCCAAGGCTGGTTCTTTATGGAACCAGGAATCAAGGAATCTGACTCTAGGCTTGACATACAGCCACATGTTTATTAAGTGCACATTGTGTGACAAGCATTGTACTGGGTGATGCAGGAAATACAGGAGGAGTTGAGGAAGGATGTGATGCCTGCCCTTGAACCGCCTGAGTCTCTGTGTGAGATGAGGTTACTGGCACATAGAGATGAGTCTCTGTGTGAGATGAGGTTACTGGCACATCATGAGATGACAGAGGATCCCACATGGTTTGGCAAGGGCTTGTTCTGTAGCTTCACATGGATGGGCCCTTTGTAAAAGGCCTGTTATTTCTTTTTGCCCTAAAAGCACTTGATCCTGCAAAGCTGCCTTTGCAGGGGCTGTGCCAGACATTCTAGCATCATTCATTCATTTATCCAGTGAGCATTTATTAAGCATGTGCATTGGCATTGCTCAAGGATGCAGAAAGTAAAACCTGAAATCGTTCCTTACTTCAAGGAGAAATTCGTTCAGTGAGTGGGCAGCAGGACTTGTAAACAGACACATATATATGCAGCGTACATACCAAATAATTTCAGAGGCAGGAGAAGGGCATTTGTGCCTGGGGGAAATTGGGAACAGGTTTGTGGAAGACCTAAGGCCTGAGCTGGCTTTGAAGGAGACTGGATTCTGAGCTTTCCAGGTGAGGAGCAGGTGCGTTCCGGGCCTGAAGGTCACAGCAAGGGGCTGGTTTTACTGGACATGCCTGTGTAACTAGAACTGTATGGCTGGAGGTGTGTAGTAGGTGCTCATCGCAGTGAAATACTGCATGTGAATCATGGTTCACAGATCTTTTTAAAAACTAAATTAAAATCTTCTCAATTAAACATTTCTTTCTCCCTTCCACTCCCTTTCAGCCCACTTTCAACATTTTAATCTTTTGTGTATCCTTGTACTACCTGCGGTAACCAGTAGGAGGCAGGAGAGTCAGCTTTTTACTCTGTCTCCCTTGACAAAGCACTGCATTTGTCTGGGCTTCCACTTTCCCTTCTGGAAAATAATTATGGGGCAATTAGCTAGTGCAGTGAAGAGAGCACCAGCTCTGGAGTCAGGAGGACCCGAGTTCAAATTCAGCCTCAGACACTGGACACTTACTAGTTGTGTGACCTTGGGCAAGTCACTTAACCCCCATTGCCCTGCCCTCCCCCTCCAAAGAAAAAGAAAAAGAATAGTTACAAATGGACTCAATGGTTTCCTGAGTTCTTTATAACTCCAGATTCCGAGGTTGTTCTGTTAATAGCTGACTGCTGTCAGTAACCTTTAATCTCTTGTGAAGACAGATTGCGGACCTTTCAGCCTCTCCCCTCCGTGGGGGGTCACTGCACCTCCCCTCCCCCTTTCACTTTCTAGCTCCCATTTAGGGGGTAAGTGTGTTGGGGGCAGGGACTGTTTCTGGCTTGTACTTGTATCCTCAGTATTTAGCATGATGCCTGGGATAGAGGAAGCAAGAATAAGTGCTTTGTCATCAGTCAGACCTGGCACTCTGAGGAGAGGGGATGAGAAGGGGAGTAGAACATGGATGTGGACTTAGAAGAAGAGGGGTAGTATCAAGAAGAGTCACGGAGAGGAATGAAGAGGGAGCCTGGAGAACGTGTTAGGACTTTGATTTCCAAAGTGTCCCCCTTGTGAATAGGTCCCTGTGGGTTCTGTCTCTTCCTGCTTTAGCTCGGGTTGGCACGTACCCAGGCCACAAGGGTCAAAGCCAGCGTCTGGCAATAACAGCTGAAGATGGTGTTTGATCATAGACTCAGTAGCTGTCAATGAAAATTAGCCATCTAATGGACATAAGAAACTTAGGGTCAGCATCTTATTACAAAGCCTTGAGTTTTAACAAGGCAGAACCATAGGAATAAACCAACAAGCAAAGAAAATGCTGATGTTGTGTTTCCCCTCCAGCCGGTCTGAGACTCTGCCTGTTCTTCCCGCTTTCCCTCTACCTCCTCTTCCTCTCCTTTCCCTTCCTCTCTCTCATAGCTAACTATTAAAGACTTTTGAACATCATAAGTAAGCAACATTTAAATAAATTATCAAAATATCTCTGTTCCTTAAGTCATAGTCACTATTAAAATAAGAAAAATTACTCCCATTTCTTTATGATGTATATTTCTAGCAGAAAAATTACTTCCATTTTATTTATAATGTATATTTCTAGTAGATATGTGAGCCAGTTGGGAAAATGGAGACATATTGCTTGTACTGATTATTTTCCTCTTGTTTTTCTAGTTTGAGAAGCCTGGGCTTCAGGATTCAGTGGACTACCCTGACCTTGCAAAAGAAGCAGGTAATCCACCCAAGGAGAAGCTGATCTTTCATCCTTCCTCATTTCTTGAGCAGACAGTCTCAGTTCCATTGGGGTGAGGTGGTCTTGCAGTTGGCCCAGTATGACAGTACCCCTAGGGGTCAGTATTTGGGATTTACAGGGAGCAGGAGAGGTTGTTTCACTTGGACTCAGGCTGTACTTCCCACATTTTCAATAACTGTGTGATCAGTCAAGGGCTTATTCCTTGACAGCCTGTGATCTGTCATCTGCAGCTGGGTGGTCTGGTGTATTGAATTAAAAATGGCACCTGCTCTGTAACAGGAAATCAGGACTAACTGCCAGGTTTAGTGAAGGTAATACTCTTGCTTTGCAGATAAGATTGGGAAACTGATTGATGCACAATAAACAGGAGCATTTTCAAATTCTAGAGCATAATATCTTTTAAATTGAGCTGTGCTTAATCTGTCTGGCTTTGTGGACTGACTGGCAGTGTGTCAGTGAGGGGAGGCCCCCCCAAAATGGCTGTGTATGGACAGAAGAAGCCTGAGTGGGAGTCAGGAAGGCCTGGCCAGGATGGATGATCCGGGTGCCCGGAGATTAGGGAACAGGAACTGGATAGGAAAGAAGAAGGGTAAGAAGTAAAAATTTGGGAGAATCAATGCAGTTCAGTAGGATGGCTCTAATGATGCTGGTAGGCCCTAGTGGAGGCTTAGCATTTCACTGCCCATTGGGCATCTTTATGTGCAAGTGGCCCATCAGTAACCAAGTATAATGCCAAGCAAAGGCAGCTTCCAAGGTTTGGAGTACCAGCATAGCAAACCCCATTTCTTCAGCAAAACATTCACTGAACAGAGAAAGTCAAAATACAGTATACCATTACACCAAGCAGGGGAGCGTTCACACAGGGGAGTGTTCACACAGGGGAGTGTTCTCACAGACTGTTGTCAGGATCCTCATGCAAAAAAGTGTTTCAGAACACGTCCTGTGCCTTGTGTTGTCTAGCTGGAAGAGCAGACCTTGGCTCTGGTTGCTCAGTGAGGTCAGCCCTCCCCTCTGGGGCCCATTTGGTGCTACTCTTCTGTATCTAGGGGGAAGGTCTTTTTCCCTGGAGATTTTGGAGCCTTGTCTGATAGTTGTCCATGATGGTGGGTGCCACCACATCCTCTTCTCTGTCACACTCCTCTTAAGGATGCCCTGCTCTGAGGAGGGACTTCATTGGTTTTAGCTTCAGTCCTTGCTTCTTGGCTATAGGTGAACTGCTCTTATTCCCCTTTCCCCCACTTCCCTCAAGACTTCAGGGGGGTAGGGGCAGGTAGATGGTACACTGGATTGAGTACTGACCCTGGAGTAAGGAGGACCTGAGTTAAATTCTGGCTTTAGACCTTGGTAGCTGTGTAACCCTGGGCAAATCAGTTAACCCCAGTTATCTCCAAAATAAAGAAAAAAGGAAAAAAGACTTCAGGGGGGTTCAAATGCTTTTTCACTAAAAGGGGTGTAGGTCACCCATTTGCCTGATTGAGGCTTCTGGGCTTTGACAGGTCAAGGTCAGCCAGCTGCTGGTTTTCTCCATCCCTGACTTAATTTAAACTGTTTCTTAATTATGTATGACTGAAAACACATGTGTGAAGCTTGACTCTAAGAAACTCCATGAGGATGTTTTTGCTGTTTGAACTTGGGAGAATGCTAGAACTTAATTCTTGACTCACCTAAAAAATGTTACGTGCCAGTTGACAAAAGTCTTTTTGTTAAAATCCACGTTTTCCATTTTGTAGGGCTGAAGGCTCTGGCTGATGCCCAGGTCTCTTATTCGGAGGTGGAGCAGGCATGTGTTGGCTACGTGTATGGTGAGTTGCTGGAGCTGCTTGCATTCAGTTCCTGCTTGGGACACTCACTATAGTTGCATGATCCTGGGCAAGTCTCCTCACTTTTGAACTATAATCACCTCATCTGTCAAATGGGGTAATATTATCATCCAAAAGTGAGCTGGAGCAGGAAATGTCAAATCACTCCAGTATTGGCCAAGAAAACCCCCAGTGGGGTCACAAAGACTCGGCACGACTGCCATACAAATGTCAGTTACTATTATTGTCTCTTATATCACACCTCCCTGGCCTTCTGTCTCTGCATAGAAGCTGGCAAATGAGTGTTTCCAGTCTCTTTCCTTGGTTAGAAATCCTCATCCTTCTTGACCTCTCTGGAGAATCTGTTCCTGCTGACTGCTCTGTCGGCATGGGCGTTTATACCTCCACTGTCTCCTGGTACTCCTCTTCCCTGTCTGACTCCTCCTCCTTAGCCCTCTTTTCTGGCTCATCATCAGGGCCATGCTTCCTAACTGTGGATGTTCCTCAAGGCTCTTTTCTGGACCCTCTTCTCCTCTATGGGATTAGTCACCATCTCTGGATCCAGCTCCAGGCTCTCTCCTGAGCTCCAGACCAACGTCACCAAATGCTGGTTGGAAGCTTGATGTTGTTCAGTTGTTTCAATCACGTCTGACTCTCCGTGGCCCCGTTTGGGGTTTTCCTGGCAGAGATACTGGAGTGGTTTGCTATTTCCTTCTCCAGCTCATCTTATGTGAATGAGGTTAAAGTGGCTTGCTGAGGGTCACACAGGTAGTAAGTATCTGATGCTGGATTTGAACTCAGGAAGATAAGATGAGTCTTCCTGACTCCAGGCCCAGTGCTGTGTGCATGATGGCGCCCCCTCGCTGCCTCATAGACATCTTATAATTGAACATTTGCCAGAAAGAGCCATCTTTCCCCTCCCCTTCTGAACTTTCCTCCTGTTATTGAGGATGTCTCTGTCCTTCCAGTCTCCTGTAGTCCTTCCTCACTGTGCACATCCAATCAGCTCTCAGCTTTTGTGTCCGCCTTAACAACATCTCTCACCTCTGAGCCCTTACCTCCAGCTGAGTTCGGATCCTCATGAACTTCTTCCTAGACGCCGGTTGGCAGACTTTGTCTGAGGGCCCCGTGCCTGGCCTGTTGCAGTGCTCTGCTCCTCATTTCTCTGCCTCACAGCCTTCTCCTCTCTAGTCCGTTCTCCAAGTCATATCAACAAGCATTTGTTAAGTGCTGTGTGCCAGATGTCAAACCTTGTCCCGCTCTTAATCAGTAAATGCCAGTGGCTCCTTCTTACCTCTAGGATCAAAAATAAACTCCTCGATTTGGGTTTTAAAGCCTTTTGTGGCCTGGGCCCAGTCTGCCTTAGGTGATTATTGCATTTTTCTTTCCTCTACTCTCTGGTCCAGCCGGACTGACCTGGATGTCCCTCCCACACAGGGCTCTATCCCTTGCCTCTGGCCCTTGGCCCCATCTAGCCCCCATGCCTGTAAAGCATTCCTTCCTGGCCTGGACCTCCCACCTTCTACACAAAGCCATTCTTCATCCCCTGGGCTCCCAAAGTAGGCCACCTTGTGTGTGTTTTGTATCTGTTTGTTACCTGTGCACCTGTTGTCTCCTCCAGTACAGGGTAAGTTCCCTGAGGGCAGGGGCTGTTCACAAGATAAATGAGTCTGAGCTCAGAAGGAACGCACTGAGGCCAAGGAAGACTGGAGAGATACCGGCTCCCACTGTGTTTATAAAAAAGAATGTAGTGGAACAAACAAGGCATTTCCTACACAGAGGTTCCAGTCATATCAGATTCTTTTTAAAAGGAGAACAGAGTGAGCCTCATGTTCTTAATAATAGGCAAGGCATGAAGCAAGGCCACATCTGCTCACCAAAGGTATTTGTGTGTGTTGTAGAGAACGTGACTTAAGGAAGCAGAAGACGGCTTCTCTGTGAGCGATTCTGTTACCTACGAGCTTCTCTTTTCGAGGTGTTGTGTGGGTGGCGTCTAGCTCAAGAGCACTACAGTGTCTCCTTGTATTGATCTACATCCTCTCAGAAGGTAGAGGCTTTAAGCCAAGTGACTGACAGGTTCCTGTGGCCCAAATGGTGACGTGGGGTCAGCTCATTGGTACACAGACAGTGAACAGGTGCTGTGGAGAATTTCAGTAAGTGACAGGTGAAAGAAACATCTCTGTGCATTTCATCTGCAATGACATTGTTTAGATTTTGATTTATAGCTTTTTTGTTATGGGCGGCAAATGCCTTTGGTGAGTCTAGGTGGCCCTATTTTACGCCCTGCTTAGGACTAAGAATCAGAGGATCACTCTGCTCTCCTTTGTCAGATGCTCCTAAACTACCCATGTTTGCCCCTCACTTCACGGATCTCTGAGCCTCAGCTTCCAGAAGAATAATGCGCTCTCCGTTTTATAGGATTGTGGTAAAGAAAGTGATTTGTGAACTGCACGGTCTGTTTTCAGTGTGAGCTGTTCACTGTCACCACCACTGCTGTCACGATGGATTTTAGCTTTCTGCTTTTGTGCCTTGTCTTGGCTTAGAGCAGCGGTTCTCAACCTGTGGGTCATGACCCCTTTGGGGGTTGAACACCCCTTTCCCAGGGGTCTCTGTCCGTTTCCAGGTGGGTCCGTCCACATGCAGATATGCCCACATATGAGCATCAAAGGGTCGCGGCATTAGGAAGATTGAGAGCCGCCGGCTTAGAGGGCGGCTGAATTTCTGAAGGTGTTGCTTTGGGGGCCTCTTGTTTGTTCCTTGGGATGCTGTTCCTTCTTAATTGTTCCTTTCTGTCTGCCCCCTTCTGCGCAGGGGATTCTACCTCTGGCCAGAGGGCCATCTACCACAGCTTGGGGCTGACCGGGATTCCAATCTTCAACATAAATAACAATTGTTCCACCGGCTCCACGGCTTTGTATGTGGCGAGACAGCTGGTCCAGGGCGGTGAGTCACCCGGCCTAGGCGGCCTTCTTGGTGTAGCAGCTGTGTGCGTGTCTCTTGCGAGCCTCGCTGCAGCTGTGGGGGCTGGGTGCTTTTATCCCAGTTTTTCAGATGAAGACACTGAGGCTGGGAGGGTCGGTGACTTGCCCCGGGTGTCTCACTCAGGTGGGAAGCCTTTGAAGCTGAACTGGAACTCTGAGTGTTTGTGACGCACTCTGCGAGCATCACCTGGCAGCAAAGTGTTATCTTGTTTATTATCTCGGTGTGAGAGTGTTAGTGTTTGAAAGAAACTGGGTGGCCCCGGTAGTAGCCTGCTAGGTGTGTTCTGCCCTTTGTACAAGGTTGGTTTTCCTCCCATGATTAATGAACTTGAATTTTTTTTTAAACTATGCTTCTGAATATTTGGAGATGTTGCTCTAATGAATTCCTAACTTTTATTTTCAGGTTTGGCAAACTGTGTCTTGGCACTTGGCTTTGAGAAGATGGAAAGGGGCTCCCTTGGATCAAAAGTGAGTGTCATTTATGTTTCAGGTCTTTAGGGTATAAGGACCTTCACACAACTTTACATATATATATCAAACATAATCTTTGTGAGAATAATGCCTAGCATTTCACTAGTGCTTTATATGTTAGCTCCTTATATTTTTTATGGTGTGAAGATTTACATAAGATTAGAACAGAGGCTGGCCTATCAGCCAAAACACCCCTTTGGCCCATTAAAAAAGTTCTGTTTGCCCAGGTTTCCTCTCATGTCCTACCTCGATACCTCATCATGGCAGGGAGCTGACTGAGGGCCAGTGGCACAAAGTCTCTGAGTGGGCAGGGCCCTCAGAGGGGTATAGGCCGAGCTGCCCCACCTGCCTGAAACCCCCTTCGTGCCCTGAGTTCCCTCCTGGGAAGGGCCACCCCTCTCACTCTGGGATGGCTTTAATTGTTTGGAAATTTTTCCTTAAACATTTGGCCCCTTGCATCTTCTGATTCTTGTTGTGGGTTCTGCTTTTAGGGGCTGAGGGGGACATGTCTAAGCCTTTTCTCCCATGATAACCCTATCAGATCGGCAGGTAGCCCAAAGCTAGGGAACACAGCTAACACACCTGACCACAGTGCTCAAAGGGCCTGATCAGGCTTCAGCCTGTTTTGTGTGGCCCACGAGTTAAGAATGGCCAGCAGTGGGCCAGAGCCAGCCTTTGGGCTGTGGTCCACTGGCCCTTTCGCTGGACAGTGGGCTGAGCCTAATGAGAAGAGAGATGAAAGAGGGTCAGTGGCCTCTTCCAGGTTCTATGACATGTGCTTAGGGTAGTCTGGTTACCCCTCCCCCACCTGTACTTGTGCACTTGGTTTTCTGGACTCAGAGGAGGTAAATTCTCTATACTTATCCCAATCTGATCTTTGTTAATCTGGCCACAACACTCAGCTTTTTTGGCAGTGATGGCATTTCTTTATTGCTTTAGTTTTCCCTTTTACCTTTGTGCAGTCTGAAAATTATCTGTTGATGAGCAAGTCATCTGGGCCTTCATCCATGTCATTGAGAAAAATAATGAAGAAACAGGTCAAGGGTCAGCATTATGCCAAAGGTCTCCTGCCAGCTTGGCATTGATTCTCTAATTACTATTCCTCAAGTTCATTTGTCTGGGCTTTTAAAAATCTACCTAGTATCACTTAGCCCATGTCTCTCCATCTGGTCCATTATACTATCCTGGGAGACCCTTTACTAAGAGGCAGGTACAGTATTGTATGTCCATGGCATGCCCTGGCTCACTGGCCTGTTAAAAAGTAAATGAGGTGGGGTGGCCAGGTGGCACAGTGAACAGAGCTCCCTTGATCTGTCACACAGCTCCAGGTCTGCTTTGATTGAAGATCGCTAGTTACCTTGTTGGCTTGGTCCATTTGTTCATGGACCTGCATGTTATCCCCTGAGAATTATTATGCCCACTGATTATCCACCAAGAATTAATTACCCATGGTAATCTGCTCCTTATTCTTTGTGTTGCCAATGGGCAGTTCTCTTCCTCCTCCTCCTCCTGCTTCTGTCTTAAAGTTTGCAAAGTGACTTACAGATCTCATCTCGCTTGATCTTCACAATGACCCTGGAAGGCAGGTGCTACTGTTTGTTATTAATATGCTTAATGATAGCACCTGCCTCCTAGGGTTGTTGTGTAAGGATCGAATGAGGTAGTAAGTGTAAAACGCTCAGCACAGTGCCTAGCAGCTAGTAAGTACTCTGTACGTGTTAGCTGTCATGATTATTTTACAGAGTAAGAAGCTCAGGCTGGAAGAGGTGAAGTGTCTTGCTGGGGTCACACCACTACTAAGTGTCTGAGACTGGATTTGGACTCAGCTCTTCCTGACTCCAGGTCCAGCACTCTGTGTCTTGTGTCATCTCCAGCTGCCTCTCCTCAATTTCAAGGCCTCTTAATTGGATCCACAGCTCTCTAGGCAAAGAGATTTTTGTTGTACCCTTTCCCGCTCAGATGCATCCTGTGCCTGCCCCAGGAGCTTGTCATTTCTGTCCCTGAAGTCTCTTCTGTGTCAATTCAGAGTGATCTTTCAGGGCCCAGCTCAAGGCTCCACTGTGGGGCTTCTACAGCTTCTCACAAAGGGCTCCCTAGCTTGTGGTGACCACTGCCTCTTCATCCCATCCACGTTTTTATATATATAGCTCTGTGCTAACACTATTGTCCATCTGCTTTTATTCTCTAGTCATTTTACATTGGCACATTCAGTTAGTTCATTTCTTGAGCACCAGATAATGTTGCCAGAGCCTGCCTGGGAGAGAGAAGCTGTCTATACACAGAGTGAGATCTGTCAGAGATTGGCCCGACATCAGTAATGCCTTCCTTCATTCGAACGTTTGTCTTAGTTCCCCAATGAAGTCACAAGCTCTTTAAGGTTTTGGGCTTCTTCTGATTTGCTTATTACTGTCCTGGGAGTATGGAGAATGATCAGCCTGTGGTTCCTGGCTTCTGGCAGATGTGTAAACCATGGATAGGAAGCCTCCTGGGCATTATTCTGGCCCTAAGGCTGTAGCACAAAGGAATAATTTTTTAAAAAAGTTTCATTGATGCTGCCCCACCCCCACTTACCTCTTATGCTCAGAGAAAATAATCAAAACCGGCTGACCCAGCCGTCATGTTTGGCTACCCATGTAACTTTCCTCAGTACTTGAATTGTTTCTTTCTGGCTGCTTGCAATATTTTCTTCTTGACCTGGGAACTCTGGAATTTGACTATAATATTCCTGGGAGTTTTCATTTTGGGATTGCTTTTGGGAAGTGATCTGTAGATTCCTTCATTTTCTATTTTACCCTCTGGTTTTAGAATATCAGGACAGTTTTCCTGGATAATTTCTTGAAAGATGATGTCTAGGTTCTTTTTTTGATCATGGCTTTTTTAAAGTCCAATAATTTTAAACTTATCTTTCCTGGATCTATTTTCCAGGTCATTTATTTTTCTAATGAGATATTTCACATTGTCTTCTATTTTGGTTTTGTTTTATTGTTTCTTGCTATCTCATAGAGTCATTATCTTCCATTTGCTCAATTCTAATTAATAATGAATTCTTCAATGAGCTTTTGAGTTTCCTTTTCCATTTGGCCAATTCTGTTTTTTAATGAGTTCTTTTCTTCAGTGAATTTTGTGCCTCTTTTTCCATTTGACCAATTTTGCTTTTCAAAGCATTTTTTCCTCAGTGGATTTGTGTACCTCTTTTACCATTTGGCTTATTCTGTTTTTTAAGGTATTACTTTCTTCAGTATTTTTTTTTTGCCTCCTTTACCAAGCTGTTGACTCTTTTTTCATGATTTTCTTACATCATTCTCATTTTTCTTCTCAATTTTTTCCCCTACCTCTCTGATTTGATTTTTAAAATCCTTTTTGAGCTCTTCCATGGCCTGAGACAAATTCATATTTTTCTTTGAGGCTTTGGATGTAGGAGTTTTGACTTTACTGTCTTCTCAGTGTGTATTTTGGTTTTCCTTATCACCATAGTAACTTTCTATAGTCAGAATTTTTTTCTGTTTGCTCATTTTCTATTTGCTCATTTGCTCTATTTCTTAACTTTTTGCTGAAGTGGGCCTCTGCTTCCAGGGTGGTGGACACACTGTCCCATGCTTCAGGGGTTTTATGCAGCTGTTTTTAGAGATACTTCTAGGGACCTATAAGTTTTCAGTTCCTCCAAGGTGGTATGATCTAAGGAGAGGTATTTACCACTGTCCTGGCCTGTGCTTTGGTCTGTGAGTGTCCACAAGCACTCTTTTCTGTCCTGGAATTGTGATAAGGGTCCATGTTCCACTGTGGCCATAAGCTCTGCTGTGTAGGAGCACTAGCTGTGTAGCTAGTTCTCCACCTCACCTGGGACTGTCATCCAGGACTGTGAGACCTGGATCCAAGAATGGACAAAGCAACAGAGTCTTGCCTCAGTGCTAGCAAAGAGACCCCCATAAACCCTTCTGACCATTTGTTCGACCACTTTACTGTTTGTGGGCTGAGACAACCAGAAGCAGCCACGGCCGCTGCCGATTCAGTGACTCCCAAGGCCTGCTCCTGGTTTGCTGGGGTCCTGTTTGTGCTGGCATAGCCTGCACTGGACTGTGTTCCATTTTCACCCAGGTGCAACAGACCTCTCCTGCTGAATTGTTTTGGGTTGGAAAATTGTTTTACTCCCTCCTTTTGTGGGTCCTGCCACTCCAGGATTTGTTTTAGGGCATTATTTAAATATTATGTTATATTTGGAGGGGTTTGCAGGAGAGCTCAGGCAAGCCCCTGCCTTCTCTCTGCCATCTTGGCTCCACCCCCTCAGGTTAAGTTTTTCTTGTTTGTAAGAACATGTCTTTTGCTTTTTGGGAATATTGTATTCTAAGCTCTCTTCTCATTTGTGGTAGAAGAAGGGAAGGGAAAAAGCTTTTATTAAGTACCTACTATGGGCCCAGCACTGTGCTAAGTGCTTTACAATTCTTATTTGATCTTTACAATGACCTATTATTGCCATTTTTTCAGTTGAGGAAACTGAGGCAGACAGCAGTTAAGTGACTTGCCCAAGGTCATATATAGCATACAGAATATATCAGGTCAAATTTGAACTCAAGTCTTCTGGACTCCAGGCTCAGTGTTCTGTGCACTGGTGTCCCCTGTCACCTGTGCTAGTAGTAGAAGCCGCCAGGTTTTGTGTGATCCTGACTGTGGTTCTGTGTCACATGGACTCGTCTGTGGCTGCTTGCTCAAATTTTTCTCTGGTGTGGGAGCCCTGTATTGTGTGACTGTGACATTTCTGGGACTTGTCCTTGGGGTGTTCTTTTCAGCAGACAAACAATAGACTCTTTCTAGCTTCACTTTGCCCTCTGATTCTATTGGATCTGGGCAGTTTAAATTTGTGGTTCTTTGAAATATAGTGTCTACACATTTCACCAGAGTGGCTAAGATGACAAAACAGGAAAATGACAAATGCTGGAGAGGATGTGGAAAAATTGGAACACTAATGCATTGTTGGTGGAGCTGTGAATTGATACAACCATTCTGGAGAGCAATCTGGAACTATGCCCAGAGGGCTATAAA
>CM053584.1:22308802-22349004 GCA_028627135.1 Pseudochirops cupreus | reverse complement strand
GTGGCGGGGGAAGGGAGGGGAGAAAATCTGAAACTCAAGTGATTGTGTAACTGAATCTTGTAAACTTAAAGTAAATAAACAAGTCATGAAAAAAAAAAGAAATATAGTGTCCAAGATTTCCTTTTTTTAAATTATGGTTTTAGGGAGTCTCATGACTCTTAAATTATCTTTCCTGGAGCGGCTTTCTAGGCAGTTGTTTCTGAGAGTAGGTGGCTTCCATTTTTCTGTTTCTCGATCTTTGAATTTTGTTCTGCTTTTTCTTGCTGTTGTACAGAGGTCTTGATTTCTGTTTGGTCTGTTGTCATTTCCAGGGAGTCTGGGTAATGTTTGCATTTTCTATTACAAACTATTTCTTCTCCTTCCAACTCTTTCCTCTGGGCTCTTTCTTTGGTCTTCCCCCTCTTGTTGAGTTTCTCAGAGGTGTTCCTGTAGGCCTCTTGTAAGATCCGTTCTTCTTCTGAGTCTCTGCTTGCAGTTGTTAGGGTCTCATTTGCTCCTTCCTGGTTGGACTTGCAGGCATCCCTGGATTTACAAGCATTCTTTAGATGTAATCTGTGGTTTGCTTATCTTTGCAGCCTCAGTCACTGTCCCTGCTGCATTTGCTGGTAGGATTTCCAGCTTGCTCACGTCCCCTCCAGGCATCTCCTGCATCTTCTTTGCCTCTCTTTGGCATCTCAGGACAGAATGTTAGGAATGTGGAAGTCACTGAGCCCAGGGTGTTGCCTCTTTTGCTCCCTGGGGGCTTCTGACAGCCCTGGGGCTTTCTCAGGGGATACCTTTGCTTGTGCTTCCTCTGGAGACAGAGACTTGCAGGCTCCCCAGGCTCTGGCTGGTCTCTGGTAGTGCTGGGAGGATGCTGCTTTGCTTGTCCGGGCTGGTGCTACTGCAGTCCCCTTTCCTATTGCCTGGGGGTTTCTGGCTGACATTAGTGCAGTTTTGGGGTAGAAAGTCTGATGATTTGATCTGTTTCTGACCTTTAGTATCCATTCCCTCCTTCCTTACTGCAGTTTCTCATTGGATTTCTTGACAATTGAGTCTGAAGTGTTGTAGGGTTTTGCTAGAGTAGGCCTCTAGGGCTGTGCAGCCTTCATCCGTTCAGAGCTGCTTGGCTGTCCAAGGCTGGTGAGTTTTCCTCTGCAAAGTCTTTCCCATTTGTCTCCTTTTTATTTCCATAGCCACCGCCCTGATTCAGAGCCTGATCCCTTCTTGCCCTGCTTCCAGGCCTCCCTCCATCCTCCACAGAGCTGCCAAAACCCAAGGCTAACTGTGCCACTGTCCTGCTTGGGAGCTCCCTGGGCCACTTTTTCCTCTAGGAGATGACACCAGCCCCTTCTTCTCTTAAGACCCACCAGAGCCTGGCTCCCCTCTGCTGTTCCAGACTTTGCCTATCATCTTTCTTCCTGCCATCTCCTGTCCCACTGGCTCCCCTTCTGCTCTCCATCTGTGACAGCCCAGACTTTGTGTCATTGCCCAGACTGTCATTCCTGGAATGCTCTGCCCCCTCCTTCACCTCCAGCTCTGGGGATCCGTCACTTTCCTGTCCATCTTACCTCTGTGGAAGGACATCATCGCTGTCATTTCTATAGTGGTGTGCACAGGATTATAAATGTGGAGCCTGGGGGCCAGGTTAGGACACTGAAGTCATAGAGGTTAAGTGACTTGCCTGAGGTCATGTCCTTCTGACTCCAAATCCAGCTCTTTGCTCTGCCATACTTTAGAATGTGAGCTCTTGGCCGGCAGGGGCTGCTTGGGTTTGGGGTTTATATCCTTCGTACCTAGTCCAGGGCCTTTCTCTTAGCAGCCCATTAATAGATGCTAATCATATTGAACTGAATTTCTAGAGTGCATCTGGTGACTGAACTTGCTTCTTCTCTCCTGGGACACTGGAGAAAGCAGGGCATTTCTGCCCTCGCTGGTCCTCGTTCCCTCCCGGACCAGTTAGTCATCACTGTTATTCCCCTCTGCCCACAAGTCTGTATTCCACAATAACTCATTGTCCTTTCACACTCCATAAGCAAGGAACCATTTGGTCAGCTCCTTGAATTTTTGTTTCTCCCCCAGTACTTAGATCGGACCAGTCCAATGGACAAGCACATGGAGGTGTTGGTGAAGAAGTACGGCCTGTCCTCGGCTCCTGCAGCAGCTCAGCTTTTTGGATGTGCAGGAAAAGAACACATGGAGAAATACGGTACCTTCAGAAATGCTGCTTCAGCGTGATTGGGCAAGGCAGACTTGTGGGAGAACTCAGCCATTGGGGGTTTCTGCAGTGCAGAATGCAGAGGGGCCAGGCAAGGGCCAAGCAGGGCCCAAGCAAGGGCTGAGCTGTGGCCCTTGCTCTCTCAAAGCTCATAGATTGTTGGCCATGTACCAGTGGGCAGGAGGACGCACACAGGGCTCCCTTTTTAAGCCCCCTGGGGCACTCCGCTAGTTCCTGTGTGACTTGGATGACCTCTTGTCCAGCTGGCTGGGATTTTCTTATATAGAGAGGCCACGTTCACCTAAAATGATATTAGAGCCTCAGCCCATGGCAGTTCTTACCACCTTGCCTTTCTCCATTGTCCTTCTGTGTCTCTGTAGCAGCATGGTATGGTGGGTGGTGGCGGCCTGGGTTCTCACAGCAAAAGATAGGCCCTGGCATGTCCCCAGCAGGCTGAAACGCTTCATACCGGGGCCCATCGAAGGGCTATGTGCGTCTGTTATCTGATCAATAACGCAATTCTGCCTGGAGAGGTTTTGCCTTCAGGAGCCTATGGGATGATAAATGTCACAGCCCTAGCAACTTTCTAAGGGGTTGAGGGTCTCTTGCTCCCTGTTGGCAAAGGGAATCTGCATGTTGATGACATCATGGCTCCCTGAAGTATTGATGCTTACATATTGATGTGTCATTTAAAAAGTATGACATTGTGTCTGCTGCATCCTCATGCCCTTCTCTGATGACTTGAGAATGGTGGTAGTTTTGGGGTGGCTAGGTGGCACAGTGAATAGAGCACCGGCCCTGGAGTCAGGAGGAGAATGGTGGTAGCTCTGGATTCTTAAGGACCAGCTCCCTGGACAGAAAGCAAGCTCTAGTGAATCCCCTGAGCAGAGAGGACCTGACAAGGGGGCATGAAGGTCCAGCCTCACCCTGTTGTCAGGGCTTGCACCAGCAGCTCAGCCACTTGCAAAGGCTACCTGCTAATTCATGGAGGGTTTATACTTAGCTTCCATCAGGAGAGAAATCAAAGATCCTTGGTATATGTGAAGTCTTTTCTCTGGGCATTCTACTTCCTTGTTTTTACTGTAAATATTTGGAGAGCATTAATTTTTGTTCAGCATTCAGAACAACTAAGTGGTGTAGATACTGGAAAAATCAATTTTGGGGGGGATTTTAAACTATACTTGGTTGATTAATCCTACCTAGGTTATTTTCTAGGATGTTTTATGAATTTAAAAGAAAAAAACCCAACCATTTGTTACCTTCCTTACACCAGTCGAATGCTTACTTGTCGAAAGTTTTATGCCCACTATAAAGAGGAGGAAACAGACTCAGAAAGTCACAAAGACTTGTTCATTTTCACGTGGCTAGTAGGTGTAGACACCAGGACTTGAAACCACTCTATTGTGCTGCTTCTCAGGATGGCATTGTGAGTCAGACTGATTTCAAATATAAGACTGGAAAACATCTGGAAAGCACAATGTGGTGTGTCTCCATTGTTAGTACTCTTAAGTGTTAATATGCACACACCCCATTTGGGAATGTTTTTCTTATTTCAGATTTTATGATATTTAAAACAAATGTCAAGAAACTGCTAAGATTGGAAACAAATTTTAGTTGGAATACTATTTCTCATTCCCGTGACCTTTCACTGAGCCAGAGACTTTATCAGAATTTGAGGGTGTTATTTTAGAATTGCTAAGAGCTCTTGATATGCCTAGCCAGCGTACGCAGAAGAGTATTAATGTTTTTTAAACATTTTAAAAATGAGAAGATTGATACGGTTTGAAAGTTGGAGTACTTCATCCCTGCTCACATGACCTCTGAGGGTGGGGTGCTCATGTCTTGTGGAGATAGATAATCCCGTTCCAGTTTGGGGATGAAATTTAGCTTGTAGAAATCTTCCAGCACTTGGTTTCTAGTTCTGGCCTAGTCCAGTGTCATCCGGTGTGGGAAGTCAGGAATCATGTTCCCTCTTAGGCTTCCCTTCTCTATGCTAACTGAGTCTGTAGGTCATTTTGGTCCAGGCAGACCCCTCACCAAGCCTAACCAGAGTGCTGCCAATGAATGAGCCTTGCAGTGTCTTTTCAGCTGGTATCCTAGTAAAAGTTGGAGCACCATATCAGTCCTTTGCTCGGATTCATTTGCTGCTGCCGAGGACCCCTCCCCTTTGCCACTGATCTTGTATAAGTGTCTTGAGTGAGAGGAAGAGGCAGAATATTCAGCAAGCCTTAAAGAATGATTGTAAATTAAGGAAGTCCAGAGGAATATAGAAAGTATTCCAGCCTCTCTGGAGGGTGTCTGGCAGCTTTTTTTTTTTTTTGGCTCTTTGGAGAGCAGGGCAATTGGGGTCAAGCAACTTGCCCAAGGTCACATGGCTAGTAAGTGTTAAGTGTCTGAGGCTAGATTTAAACTCAGGTCCTCCTGACTTCAGGGCTGGTGCTCTATTCACTGCACCACCTAGCCGCCCCATTTCTGGCAGCTCTTTACCACCAATGGACTCCCTTGCATTTTTACCAATTTATTTGTGAGTCTAGGGAACTAGCCAGACCCTTGGGTCAGGTATGATAGGCTGGTTTTTAAGGTATCTTCATTTTTTCTGCTTCTGCTTATAGTTGACTCAAGTTGATAACTAGATTTCAGTTTAATTACAAATAGATTTTTGTGTGGTGGGCCAGTTTAAGATGCCTTGCATGGAGGGAGGGAAATGGGATATGATAGAATTTGGTAGAAGTTACTATTACCTTTTATTAATATTTTGTAAGTAAAGTGGTAGGAGACACTTATATACTTTTAACAGAGGTTTACCTTTTCCACAGGCACAAAACTTGAACATTTTGCAAAAATTGCTTGGAAGAATCACAGCCATTCAGTCAATAATCCGTAAGTACCCCAGAGGCGCGGCAGAATGGGAATCCAGGGCTTCCTGCAGAGCCGTGCAAAGCTGTGCTGCTCGTGATAGACTGGAAGCCAAGAATCTAACTTGTGTTCTCTGACTCTGAACCTAGGCCTCTTCTCACTCTACTCCACTGGCTCCCTCGGTCTTAATCTGCAGAAGCAGAGAGCAGCTACCAGTGAGATGGTTGCATCCGAGGTGCTGGGATCAAAGGAGAGACCTGGGTTCAGGTCAAGTCAACTAGCATCTACTTATTTATTTTTTTTTAGTAGTTGCCCAAAAGGCTTTTATTTTTAAAACTTTAAAAAAATGTTTTATTATTAATAGCAAATCGAATGCTCTCCTATAAATAGGTAATTGCCCAGAATGCCTACTACACAGAACCTACAGATTCATGGTTCCCCAAATATCTTTAAGCCATGCAAATAACCGGTTCAACAAGCGTGCCAAGAGCACTTTTTCATCACTGCTATAATAACCATACATTCTAGCAAATAATTGAGATGTGATTTAAGGGCACAAAAGTTATTGTGGGGGTGCAACACCAGGAGGAATTGAGACTTATGTTCTGCAAGTGAAACTCTCTCCCCCTTTGTTTATTTTCTCAGATGAAAGGTTCCAATAAGTTTTGATTATGTTGTTTAGTCAAACATCAGTTCTTTTAAAACACCCTCAGTAGAGTGCTTGGGATGAGTATTCAGAATTGGAAGACTACTGGGAAATCAGATAAGCACAACAAACATTCTTACTACAGTATACAACCTGTAACACAATTGCAGAAATAGATACTCGTTGACTCCTGACAGTGTTATTTCCAGCTGTAGTTTTCAGTGAGTTTTTGGTTATCCCAGCATACACCTGGCAATTTAACGTGAAGAAGGTATAATCGTTTGGCTCTAAAAGTGAAATATTCATGTCAAAGGACAGGAAAAACGGAGATCATTGATAAGTACCCCCAAGGCTGACACATCCCTGAGGTACCCGATAGCCAAAGGAGGTTTTGTTTAGGCAGCTCTGTGTCTCACCATTGCAGGATGAGGAAACCTAACAGGGGCCTTTCTGTAATGGCTGGTACAGCTGGCATGGTGAGCTGCTCGATGATTCAAAGATTCCATAACTTGTCAAGACCTGACTTTTTTGATATCAAGCTCGCGTTCATACAAATTAATGCAACATCATTGATAACTTTTCTGTTTAATTGTAATTTTCAAACTCTTGGACTCTTGTGGTTTTAAATTTATATAACTCTTATATAGTGACCTTGGCGATCACCTAGAAGGTTATTCTACCATCTTGCTCCCAGCATTCTTCCTCCCCAAACCACTTCCCTGGTGGATCGAAGACCTGAGTTAAATGTAGAAAGCTAGAGGAAATCACTGAAGGTGGTGTGAAGTTAAAGCGATCTTTAAATATCATAGGAAAGGCTGAGAAGTATTTACATGTGCTTAATCCATAACCTATGTAAATCAGTGAGACTCTCTAATTAAAACAAAGTAAACTGGTCTAGCCATATTTATAAAACCAGTACACAAGAAGATAGATTAACTGATAAATTTGTGGAAACTCAAAGACTTCGTGTCCTACCTCTTTTCCCTTACTTCATCCGTCCCAGATTCACTTGAATCACTACCTTTTCAGTAAATCATCTAGCATTTATTAAGTACCTACTTCATCCCAGGCACTGTATCAAGCTCTGAGGGTACAAAGAAAGGCGAAAGCCAACCCCTGCCCTCAGGCAGCTCACAGTCTAACTGGAGACATCAGAACAAAATGTACTAACAAGATGTATTTGGTAAATTGGAGATAACCAGTTGAGGGAAGGCCGGAGTGTGACGGGAACTCAGCAGAGCTGGCTTTTTGCCTTGGTCCCTCATCGAGGGAGGCCCCACAGCCTCAGCTCTGGGCTGGACAGAGTCTGGATGAGGGAGGAAGCAGAGGCCGAGGTGTGGTGGTCTGGGAGGTTCTCTGGTTGGGAAGATCAACATCTTAAGTGATAAGGTAACAATATAAACAGATTATAATTCACTTCAAAGTCAGACAATGTCATGTTTGAAGAGTTAGATTGTTGGTCCATAGGAGAGCCATAGGATGATAAGACTGGAACTCATATCATGTGAAGTCATGATTGAAGGAACTGAAATTACTGAGACTGGAAAAGGTGTGATGTGGCTGTCTCCAGATGTTTGAACAGTTGTCTTGTGAAAGGTGTGGTCACATTGATTCTATATGACTTAAGTGGTCAGAAATGGGCTGATTGGAGTGAAGCCTTTCCCAAGCTCCTTATACATCCACTGTTCTCCTTCACATACACTTGATGTCAGCTGAGCAGGATGCCATAGTGTTCTGAGCTCCCAGTCTTCCATCTCACACTGCTGAGCCTTTGCCCTTCCCCACACTAGCTCACAGACTCACCGGCTTCCTTTAGGCCTCAGATCAGCTGATCCCCCCAGGTGCTAGTGCCTTCTCCTAGAATTTCTTGGTATGTGTTTTATTTGCAGTGGGTATACTTTTTCCCTCTTGTGGAATGTAAGTTTCTTGAGGTCAGGAACTGTTTCATTTGTGTCTTTGTATGCCCAGCACCGAGCCTGGTTCCTGGCATAGAGTAAGAGTAATAAATGGGAGCTGAATGTTGAATGAATGAATGAATGGATTAGTGTGGGGAGAAGCCTGAGGCAGGAAGCCCAAGGAGGAGGCCATGGCATAGAGGGGTGATGAGGGTGGGCTCCATCTGGGTGGAGAGATGGGCAGTGGGGCAGGTGCTCATCCTGCAGCTGAATGGCTCTTCATGCTAGTCATTTAGCCACTCTGCTGAGCCCAGCTGCGCATGCGGACCCAAGGGGTCATGGAGCACTAAACCAGCTTCCTTGGGAATTGAAGTCAGAAGGAGGTGCAGTAACGCTTCTGCACAGGTCATTTCCTGCCCTTGGCCCACCTCCTTCCCCCTTTTGTTGGTCTAATTCCTGCCCATCCTTTAGAGACCAACTCAAAGACCACCTCTTCCATGAAGCCTTCCATCACTTCCTGTCAGGAACTGCCTTCCCCCTTGTGCCTCCAGTAGAACTTATTTTACACCCTCCTGAGATGCTTAGCTGATTTTGTTGTGCATTACGGTTATCACCTTCCTGACTTTTTGTGGGCAAAGATGCCATTATATCTGAATTTGGCCGTCCCCCTTGCCCAGCACAGTGGTCTGCACTCAGAAGGCACTTAGTCAGATTGGTGCTGAGCTTTTATTAAGTGCTTTTATATACAAGAAGCTGGGGACACAAATAAAAGCCAAATGAATCCCTGCCCCCAAAGGGCTTACATTCTAATTAACACGCAGAAAGGGGAGATGGAAAAGGGGAGGAGAAGATACCAGTGAGGGGGTGTGTTCTCCAAGTCTGAGAGTCAGCCTGGAGCCAGGAGGAGGAAGGTGCCTCTGAGGCAGAGGAAGCTTCCAGGGTGAGGAGGTGGCTGAGGCCTGGTGTCAGTGTCTGGTGAGTCAGAAGCAGAGCCAGGAGAGGACGGAACAGGAGGAGGTCATGGGCTGTGTCTGCATCAGACGTGGCTCTTCCACACAGGCACAGAATCTGACTCAAAGGGAACCAGTTCATCTGGATTGGCTTTGGCACTTGTTATGTCATTCTTTGAGAGGAAAATAAAGTATTTAAGAGCAAGGATTTTTTTTTATTACTTTTTTTCTTGCTTTGAACAGTAGCTTTGAATAGTAAATCCTTCGCATCCAGGAAAACGCTCTGCTAAACAGGAGCTGCTCCCACAGGCCTTAGTTCTTGTTGTGGTTGCTTCCTACCTCTTCCTCCCTCCCTCCCTCTCTCTGTCTCTTCCCTTTCCTGCTTGGTAGCCCCTGTCTCATGTGCTCTAATAACTGGCTGTTTTGTGCCTAGGTATTCACAGTTCCAGAAGAAGTACGACTTGGACGAAGTGATGAATTCTCGAAAAATCTTTGATTTTCTAACTATCTTGCAGTGTTGGTAAGAACGATCATTCTGATGTGTAGATTTTGCAGCAGACTCTGTCCTGAGGACAGGCACCACCTTCCCTCAGAGCCCTCTCTGCTGAGGATCCCCCTCCCAGTAGCAGAGGGAAGCCTTCCTCTGCTATTCTGCAATTGTGGCCTTTTCTTCTTATCTGCAAAAAAAGAGTCTCTCTTCCCTGCACACTGTGTATTAGACACATTGCTTTCAGAATTTGCTTTCCTGGGGAGGCTAGGTGGTGCAGTGAATGGAGCACTGGCCCTGGAGTCAGGAGGACCTGAGTTCAAATCCAGCCTCAGACACTTAACACTTACTAGCCGTGTGACCTTGGGCAAGTCACTTAACCCCAATTGCCCTCCAAAAAGCAAAAAAAAAAAAAAGAATTGCTTTCCTTTTTCTTAACTCTCTGTTGAGTTTTCTGGTTTATTTCTAGTTGTACAGCATTGGGTTTTCTCTCTTTTAAATTTCTTATCAATTTCTTTTGTTTTTACATCACAGTCATTTCTTGGTGTAACCCTCCCCATCCCAGTCCATCTAAGGAGGCCATAAGCAAAACCCACACTCTGCTGGGAGGAAAGGGACACTTTCTCAGTCTTTTCAGTGGCCAGGATTGATTATTAGAATCACTCAGCATTATTGCCTTTAATTTTTATACTACATTTATGTTACTGTTAAATGTTCTTCCTCCCCTTAGCTTTCCCTTATAACCAAGAAAAATGTTTATGCGAAAGTAAGAGACCCAGCAGCCACACCTGGCTTCCTGTGCCCCCATTCTCAGCTGTGGTTCCCCCTTCCCCCTATAGCCAGAGGAATGCAGTGTGGTTCAGCCTCAGTCTTCAGGACCAACCTCAGGCTTACCCTTAGTCAGAGTTTATCTGCTTTTCCAGGTGTATTGTTTTGGGCCTACTCACTTCCTTGCTTGACACCTCCTTGAGAGGAAACTGCAGTGTGGCTATCCCTCATTATTGGGTTCCAGTGAGCTCCCCTTTGCCAAATCCTTTTAGGGATTTGTTCTGTGATGTTTGGATTCAATCAAAGGGCTGCACTTGAGGACCTAGAGGGCCTGGATTTGTTCTTTGAAGTTTGGATTCAGTCAAAGGGCTGCACTCAAAGACCTAGAGGGCTACATGTGGCCTCAAGACCACAGGTTCCCTACTCCTGTCTAGGCTGTCGCTAGTGAGGTCCCTGGGAGGGGCTGGTGGTGATAGAGGCAGGCCCTTCATGACTCCACATGTGGATGCTTAACAGCACTTGGCAGTTGCTCTTGGCCACAGGGTAGTCAGAGACACCTGCAGGGCCTTTGTTGGGTGCTCATCCCCCTCTGTCAAAGGGACCTTTGTGGTAGAAGGTGCCTTCTCAATAGTTATCCCATGTAAAGGGCAATAGGATGGAGAAGGGAGGCCTGTACCTCATGGTTGCTTCATAGAGGTTTCAGTTTCTGACATTTTGCTAGAAATGGGAGCAATAGTATATTTGATTTAGTGTTTTCTTACTTATTTTTCCCTGGGGTCCGCCAGTTCAAAGTAGGAGTAGAATAAGGGAGAGAAGGTGAGAAGCCCAGATCTCCAGTCTGTGGAGTCCACTTGG
The DNA here is from genome assembly GCA_028627135.1 of Pseudochirops cupreus. NCBI lineage: Eukaryota > Metazoa > Chordata > Mammalia > Diprotodontia > Pseudocheiridae > Pseudochirops > Pseudochirops cupreus. The sequence goes on along the minus strand of CM053584.1, from coordinate 22,338,350 downwards.
AAGGCACCAGGACCTGACTGGACCAGAGAAGGGATGGACATTATTCCCTTTGTCCTGGGGGGAACCCAAGGCCTAATCATGGGCTGTGAGGAAATGATGATCTTTTCTTTTTTCAGTCCCACTTCTGATGGTGCAGCCGCAGCGATTCTGGCGAGTGAATCGTTTGTAATCAAGCATAACCTGCAGCCCAGAGCTGTGGAGATTGTGGCCCAGGAGATGGTGACAGACCTCACAAGCACCTTTGAAGAGGACAGCATGATTAAAGTGGTACGTTTGACCTGCTTTTTTCTCTCCTTCACTTCACAAATCACAAAGACTCTTAGGGCAGAAAGGGACCCTGGAGACTTCCCTGCCCCGGTCTGGAATCTCCACCAGGTTTTGCCTGGAGGCCTTCAGGGAGGGTGGAGCCTATTTCCCTCTCAGGCTCCCCTGATGGTTGTTCTGTTCAGTCAGAATCTTTCTCTCTGTTGTCTCTCCCTTGCCCCAGCCCACCTCTACCACCCATGGTTTTGAACTCTTTCCTCTGGGGCCAGGCAGAACAAGTGGGGCCTTCTGGTCCTTCTTTACATGGTCTAACAGTAAGCACTCTAGCCCACCCAGGATGGCCTGCTAGCACAGTTTCTTTGATCTGCTTTTCTGGGAAAGACTGCTCAGAAAGGGGTTAACAATCCTACTTTTAATTACATTCACTAGTTCAGGAGAAGAGTCAGCACCCTGAACGTCAGAGAAAATACAAGCAGAGAAAATATAAACAGAAAATACAAGCAGAGAAATTAGCATAAAGACCGACAGACAGGGCTCCGACTGCTTGACTCAAAGCAGTATTACCATTACACACACGACTGGATTGAGAGAGCCTTTACATCTGAGGAGTCAGGGGTCTCAACCAAGAAATCAAACAGTCTTTCTTATAAGCAAGCCCCCAAAGCAGAATACCAGCTCAGAGTATATTATATACTTCTCAGAGTTAGAAGGCATCACAGCCCTCATGACTCAGGGCCTAATCAACTTAGTACCAAAAGGTGTAAAAGCCTTCCTACAAGCAAGCCTCCCCTAAGCAAGCTTCTCTTTAAGCAGTTTCCTCCCCCAGTGGACTCTCTGTGATTCTGGATGTATCAAAACTGGGTACACAGGCTTGTTAATGGGCAGGGAAGATCTTGTATCCCATTAACATTACACATGGTCACACTTCTGATACGTTAAGTTAGCTTTTCTGTTCCACCTTAGATCTTCTCTTGAGAAATACTCAGTGTTTCTTTTGTATTTAAACATTCTTTGCATTATCTGTCATTACATTCCTATTTTCTCTTGCTAATCTGGTTGCTAAATTACCATGCAAATCAGTAAGGCATGGTGAACAGAGTGCTGGCTTTGGGCTCAGGGGCCCTTCCTGTGGCGCAAATGCTAGCTTTGTGACTGTGGGAAAACCTCCTGCCTTCTCAGGGCCCAAGGCAGCTCTGGAATGTTGTCAGATCTAGGTGTGTGACTGAAGTCATTGATGGAGAGGGGTTTAATATCAGGAGTACTCTTCACCAGCAAAATCATAGACCTGTTTGAAAAAAATCCTTAGTTATCTACACAGTTATCAGCTCATTAGCCAACCCAGGGCTCCTGAGAGGTAATGGGAAAATGCCCACTCAAACAAGGTTATTCTTTTTTTTTTCTCTCTATGAGTGAAAACATTTATTCAGACACCAGAAAAACGAATCCCAAAACCAGTAAGCCGATTCCATAATAGTAGCAAAGAAGTTAATAAGCCGTAACAGCACAGAGAGCCACAGCATCCTTTAACCTTCCCACAAACCAACATTTACGCACAAGCCTAATTGTCTCCCTCAGATGCATCCTCTCCTCCTTCCAGGCTAGTTGCTCTCACTCCCACCTTCTTGTGGGCTCTGCTTCACCCTTCAGCAAACTCCTTCTGCCATAAGTTCCATGTGATTACATTCAGCCTGTTAGGGGGCAGTTGGTATATCTTCCCCTGAAACATTATAGTCAATTTTGCTGGGTAGGTGATTCTCAAACATGGTTATTCTTCACTGGACTGGTTTGCTAGAGAAGATGCTGTTTAGCAGGGCAGAGGTTAATTTAAGCATGTCCCATGTGAGCTGTCCTTACCAACATTGTTTCATAATCACTTGGTGAATCTCTTATAACCAAGCACTGCCATAGAGGTGTAAAACTTGACTGTGGCATCACTGTGGCCTCCATGATATTTGGTTTAGGGTCAGTTAGTGTTGGGCAGGATATGCCTGTACATGGAAGGTAGAGATTAGTCAGTTATTAGTGTATTATTCAGGAGACCTAAGAGTGTTTTAGAAGCTGCTCTCTAGTAGCAGCTTCATAAAGGCTTGTGAGACTCTAAGGAATGGTTCTGGGGCCTCTGCCTGGAGACAGTCTTTGTGTTGTCTGTCTGCGGTGGGTGGATGGATGAATGCCTCCCTGAAATCCACCAGAGCTTTAAGACCACAAGTGGTATGTTTGCCCATCCTTAGATGTGGTCGATCCTCTGCTGACAGGGTGACATACAAGTTAACCAAGGGCTGTATTTCTGTCAATATTTTTTGCAGAGGCAACCCCATTTTGATGCTGTTAATTTGTCTCCTTTTGGCTTCAGGTCGGCTTTGACTTGAGTAAAGAAGCAGCCAGAAAGTGCTATGAAAAGTCTGGTCTGAAGCCGGAGGATGTCAATGTAATTGAACTTCACGACTGTTTCTCTCCCAATGAACTCATCACTTATGAAGCTCTGGGATTATGTGCTGAAGGTATGAACAGTGCCCAGTGCCTCTCCGGGCAAGTGGATAAGCCATTGGAGTGTAGGGATAGCTCATGTGTACGTGGTACTGTAAAGTTTGCAGGGGGCAAAATCTCATTTGAGCTTCACAACAGCCCGGTGGGGGGGGGGGGCAGTGTTATTATTAACAGATGAGGAAACTGAGGTAGGCAGAAGATAAATGACTTGGCTAGAGTCACACAACTAGTAAGTGTCTCCTGGCTCTTTGGAGCAGGTGACAGGAAGCCCAGGGTCTGCTGGGCCAGTTTGTGACAGGACCCTAGAGGGGTGGCCTAGGGGAGGCTCTTCACCCTCCCTGATGGCTACTTCCTCTTCTCCTGAAGTGAGGCTGCATGTGTCTGTTTGCAGGGTAGGCTCAGATCTAGACAGTATCAGCAAGCACCCTAGCATGCCCAAGATGGCTGCTAGCACAGGTTCTTAGATCTGCTTTTCTAAAGGAAAGCAACTCAGAATGGGTTAATAGTCTTACTTTAATCAATCAAACATATATCATCACATATCATTTACCTAGTTCAAGGGAAAAAGTCAGCACTCTGAATTTCAGAGACTACAAACAGAAGTTACAACAGAAAATAACATAATTAAACAGATGGGCTTCCAGTTGTCTGACCATTACATCCATACCTAGTCAGTTACCAGAGAGGAAAGCACCAACATCTGGGTTTTCAAAGCCAGGTGCTCAATGGCTGCCCAGAGTCTTGTCTGGACAAATCACACAACTCTTCCCAAAGTGAGCCCCAAAGCAAAAACTCACATCAGGGCATATATATAGCCTTCTCCTGGATCAGAGAATGTCACAGCCCTCTTGACCCACTGCCCAATCACAAAGTAATAAGGTGTGGGTATTCCTGAAGAACAAGCCTCCTGTCACAGACTCCATGTGACCACCTTCAGCCTATTAGGGGGCAGAGTATATTTTCAAATCAGGGAAGGTTCTCAGAGTCACTTAATCCTATCAAAGAGCCTAGGGGCAGGGAAGATCTTCAGATTCCCATAATAGTCACACATTCCTAAGGCCTATTTGAGGTGCAGGCCTCACACCCTTTCTTTAGGGGCCAAGGTTTTTCCCTGTTTTCCCCACTGAAGATCATTTGAAGGAGCAGTGGATCCTTAGCTTGGAGAAGACTTGGGCTGGGGGAGGGGAGGCCTTAATAACTTTCCTCATATACTTGAAGGATTGTGGGTCTTACACTGTCTTCTGTTGATTAAGGATAAGGAGGAAGGGAGGAAGGACCACTGAATGTAGTTGGAGCTCAATAGGAAGAGGCAGATGTGCTCTGGGCCCCTACACAGGAGTTAGTTGTCATTGTTGAGCCCCAAGTACAGCCCTTTACTTCCCAGACACTGGGGCCCAAATGACAAGACATTGTTGGCTGATGCATTTGTGCTCTCCAGGGAAAGCAAACATCAGCATTTGAATGTCGGGGCAGGTGTTCAGGGGAGAATTTATCCTGTGTTTGCATAACTAAAGGATGTATAAGGGAAGTGTAATGACACTGTGCCAATTACGGTTTGGTGGAAAATAGAGAAGTCTCTTAAATGATTCCTTTTTGAGTAAATATTTATGTAGATACAGAAAATATTTGGAAGGTAAATAATGTGAGCTTAGATTTTGTCAAATTAATATCTCTGCATCTTTGCCATTTACTTCTGCCTTTGAGGTACATTCTTTCCTTGCTCTTGGCCTCCTTAAAGTTCCCTGTGCCCAGGGCACTGTTGGAAGTTATAGGTACTGGGAGGAAGTGCTGGGAGCCCTTCTGGTGTGTGGAAGCAGTCCCAAGGCATCAGCCTCTTCTGCTCCAGCTCAGTACACAAGTCTTAGAAATCTCTGCACAAGGGCTTTTTTTTCCCTTTCAAATAAATTTTTTCATTATCTAGATTTTTTCCCTCTGGATCCCTCACCTTGCCTTCTCCCAGAGAGCCATCACTTATGAGAGATAATTAAAAAAGAAAAGAGGAAAAACCATCAGTAAAGCCAGTGAGCACACTGAAACAGCTTACCATGAGGTGCAGCGTTCTGCACCCACAAACTGCCCTTCCGCAAGCAGCAAGGGGACTTTCCCTTTCTTTCTCTTCTTGGGCCCCAAGCTTGTTCTCGGCAGTTCCACAGCGTCTGATTTGGAATGTTTCATGGTGGTGGTGGTTCTGTCCATGTACACCATTGCATCAGTTCATGTAATTCTTTCTGTACGTCTCTGTCAGAATTGTTTTAATTTGTGTTGGTATGAAATGTTTTGCTTAAAGAGATTTCCAACCATAACATAGAACTTAAGCAGCATCTCTGGTGTCAGCTTCAGTTTTATTTTTGACCTTTATTTTTTAGGGAAGGCAGGAGAGCTGATTGACAGAGGAGACAATACTTATGGAGGGAAGTGGGTCATAAACCCCAGCGGTGGATTGATTTCCAAGGGCCACCCCCTTGGGGCTACAGGTAACCCCGCCCCCCGCCTGGATTTTACACTTGTTAGTCTTGGGTTGTGCATTAAGTGGGTGGTTCTGGGATTAGTCTGAAGGGAAATGTGTCTTCTCTGGGCTCAGATGGTGCTTCCAGAGCAAGGACTTCTCCCCTTCTTTGTGTTGTGGATCCCTGGGCAGTCAGTTTGGGGGAGTCTGTGGCACCTTCTCAGAACAGTGTTTATCCGTGCATCAGATAAATGTAGGACTGCAAAGGAAACTAGCTAAGTTGAAATAATGTTCTCCACATGCCCAGAGGCTCATGTTCTTGGACCCCTGAGGTTGTCCCATGTAATCCAGAGGAAGACCCTGCCCTAGAATGGGTGATCTCCTTCCCTCTCATTTCCCTCTGCCTGGTATCTGCCCCCTCCACTCTTCTGAAGAGACTCTTTGCAGATTCACAGATAGAGTCCTTCTCTCTAAATCTGGTGGCTTCACCCATGTCCTCCTGCCCCCTTCTTTGTCTCCTTGACTCCTCTGAACTGTTTGGCCTTGTGCTCCCCCAGGCCTACTCAACAGCCTCTCATCTCCTGGCACTGCACCCTCATGGTTCTTCTCCTGCCCTTCTAACTGCTCTTCTCCTGGACTTTTGGTTTATTCCTGGCCCTTAAATAAGGATTTCCACTGAGGTTCTGGCCTCATTCCTTTTCTGTCAGTGCCCTCTTTGCTTTGGTCATTGATGTCCACTCTGACTTCAGTGAGTATCTAGACTTCTCTGACCAGGCTCAAACTTCCCAGGGCTCCTGGTCTATATTCCCACCCACCTGTGCTGACATCCCTTTCTTGGATTGTCCACTTGTACCTCCAACTCAGAGTAACAAAGACAGTTTGTAATATTTATTCCCCAAATCACCCTGGCAACTTATGAGCCACCACACCTTGTAGACCCAGGACTCTTTTTATCTCCCTTCCACCTTTGTTTGATATAGTCACTGACTACCCCCAGAAGGTAAAAAAAAAGTACAGAGATTGATTAAGCCCTTACTGGTTTTGATTGATTGTGGTGGGCCCTGGCAATACAAAGAAGGAATGAGGGGCATCTTCTGCTCTTGGTAAGAGGAGGACATGGGAATCTGACTCCAGTTACATTGTGATGAGTGCCTAGGAGAGGCCAGAGCAGTGTGTAGGAGGATTGAGGAGGTGGTTAATCACTTAAAGCTACAGTCAGGGAAAGCATCACAGGGGAGGTGAGATTAGGGGAAGATTGCAGCAGGTGCAGAAGTGGAGAGAGAGCATGCCAGACCTTGGGTAGTCATTTAATCTGCATTCCTGGCTGAAGACAGGACGAGATAGAAATCATTTTTGCCACATGAAAGCCTATCCTTTTATCAAGAGATAAGAAAGAGAATTCCCATCATTCCTTGGTGTGACCCATTCCAGTGCTTGAGTCTTCACTGAGAGTTGATTCTTCTTGAGTCTTTGGGCATCTGGTGATGGTGCTGCTCTTTGGGGGAGACCATGGAAACGCTGATGAATTGACTCAACTCATCTGAAAGTTACTGGAAAGCAAATGTTTATTTGCCATATATTGACAATTTGGCCACATTTCAAGTACATCCGATGTGTGGCCAGTGGCTGGAGTGCCAGCCAAAACAGAATTTAGATTCCTGGAAAATGTCCTGGGCTGATGACCACTGAGGTGTTGTTCCACTGGCTATGCTGGTGGACTCAGAGGTCAGACAAGTTTGGTAGGAGCTAAACATTTCCATAGAAATAGCCTAAAAAATGTGCTGCTGGATCTGTGAGATGTCCCTAGCTGCTTTAATACTGTCCAATTAGGGCACATGAACTGAATCGCTTAAATGATGTATTTTCTGCTTACCTGCCGGTTTAAAACATGAATTTGGTTATGTTCTTTGAATAAATGTCGAATTAAACTGGCCAATTTTACTTCTTCAGCTAAGAAAGAATCAACAGGCATTTATTAAATACTTCCTATTTGCAGACACTACTCATGCTAAGAAAGTCAAGGAATTCAAGGTAGAGTGGAGGAGACCATGTGTAGGCATCTCCTACATACAGAATATGGCCTGAGTAGATGGAAGGCTGTCAGAGTAGAGAGGGACCAGGAAAAGAAACAAGACATTTTTCTTTGAGTGAGAATCTTCTTCAGTTTTGACCCAGGAAACAGAAATCACATTTAAATCTGCTGATCTTTATAAATGTTCATGGAGTGGTTTGGGAAGTGTTAGTCATTTTTGGGTCTTTTCAAGGCTGCTTAAAACCTGTTTTCAGTCCTTTCCAGCTATAAAGTTTTGTGATCTCTGAATTAGGATTGGAGTGCTGTTTTTGGCTCATGCTAGCTTAGTTTGAGGCTTGTATCCTTTTGTTAACACTGTTGAACTGTTGGTCTCTTTTCTTGGGCCATACTTTTAAACTTCCCAGGGCCAGAATCACTTTTAACCATTTGCTTTACTGTTAGGTTCAATTCAGCAGACATTTATAAAGCACCAAGCAGGTGTGAGTGAGGGCATAATGGACCGGGGGGCCAGCACCTTGAAGTTAGGCTGATACAAGTTCAAGGCTTGTCATGGACACACACTGTCTATGTGACTGTTGGCAAGTCACTTTATTTCTCAGGATCCTGGGCAGCTTGCTAAAAGTAGAGGGAGTTTCCACACCAGGAATTCCCTATGTGGGTAAAATCACATAGGACAAGATGCTCTCCATTTGACTGACAGGGATACTGAGTTTGAGAAGAGATAGATCCTTCCCACCAGAGCTTTCAGTCTAATGGTGGTTCAGGTGAGCAAGGGGGAGAGGATCATAGGAGTGGGATTGGTGCAGAGGAAGCAGACCGCCCTGGGAGCTGGGGGGGTGGATGAGTGAGTGTAGAGAAGGGAAGATGTCATGGCCCAGGTGGCCTTTGGGATGGGCCTTGGAGGAAGATGAAGAGATAAGAAGAGGTTGGTGACTTAACCAAACCACTGAGGCAGGAGGGAGCAAGATAAGAACATGGAGAGTGGAGTCAAATTCAGTTTGACTTGGCTGAAAAGGGCTGGAAAAAGAGGATGGAGGGCGTTAAGGCTCGGCCAAGGAGTGTATACCTTCTCTAGCAGGCGTGGGGGAGAGGTTTTTGATTGGAGGCAGGGTATGATTTCAGAAATGTTTTAGAAAGATTACCTGCGATGTATTATAGAAGAGAGAGAGCAGAGGCAGCAAAACCAGTTAGGGAAGTCGCCTGGCAGATTTTAATGCAGGTGACTGCTATAAGGGAGGGGCCAGACAAGGGACGAGGGAGAGGGAGGAGGCAGAGGTGACTTCAGAGTTACCATCTTGGGTGACTGGGGGGATGGTTTCGCCATCAACAGAAGTGCAGAATTTTAGGGCAGGAACTGGTGTTTTTTTTTGAGGGGGGGAATATAAATTTAGTTTTAGTCACATTGAGTTTTAGGTACTGGGGAAGCTAGGGAGCTGTCTAGCCAGTGGTAAGAAAGGGGACTAGAACTGCAGGCTGAGCTTGTAGAGACATTTGTAGAGAAGTGATCACTACAACCCATGAAGTCACAGGAGAAGTCAGGAGTTTATTAGGTGCTCAGCCTGTGCTGTGCTCTGGGCTAAGCGCTAGGGATGCAGAGACAGGATTGCATGGGGTGTTGGAGGTAGGTGCAGCTGAGGGATGTTGCCCAGCCCTTGGCGCCCAGGCTATACTCAGCTGTCTCCCCTGGAATCCCTGGCTTTCTTGAAGAGTCAGGCTAAATGTCACCTTCTGGATGAGGTCCATCCTGGTCCTTCCATCTGCTGCTAATGTCTTCTCCCTCCAAGGATACTTTGTATTTTTTTTTTGCTTTTTGGATGGGGGAGGGCAGGGCAGTTGGGTTAAGTGACTTGCCCAAGGTCACATGGCTAGTACGTGTTAAGTGTCTGAGGCTAGATTTGAATTCAAGTCCGCCTGACTCCAGGACCTGTGCTCTATTCGCTGCCCCTCCTAGCTTCCTCGGCTACTTTGTATTTGGTTTGTATGCTAGGTGGTGCGGTGGTTAGAACTCCAGGGCCCTCTTCCTGAGGACAAATCTGGCCTCAGACAGATTTGTGACCCTGGGAGCTGTGTGACCCTGGGCAGGTCATTTCTCCCTCTTTGCTTCACTTTCCTCATCTGTAAAATGAGTGAGAAATGGCAAACTACTCTAGTATCTCTGCCAAGAAAACCCCAAATGGGGTCACAAAAAGTCAGATGGGACTGAAAGGACTGAACAACAAAATGTGTCTTATTGGTACCTGTGACTGTATCTGCTACTGAATTACAAAGGAAGCTGCTTGAGGGCAGAGATGGCTTTGGCTGGGCCTTTGGGTCCCTAAGGCAGTGCTCATCTGACTGATTGAATGGAGGGTCTTTTTTGGAGGGATTTAGGATTAGATTTCGGGGAAGGGTGATGGATAAGGTGGCGAAGCAGAATCCACTTTAGATGCACCAAAAAGTGTTATTTGATTTGGAAATCTTTTGGCTTGAGATAATTCGTTATTCAAACACTTTGGATTATCCAACTGTCTGTTAACTTTTCTAAGGAATTCAACAGAATATAAACACTTGTCCTGCTTATCTCTTTCACCAAGAGTTACATGCCTCACCCCTGAATGTTGGGGTTCCTTGCCCAGATTGGCTCCTGTCTCTTATCACACCTTGTTTTTCAGTTCTCTAGTGAACTTCCTTGTAGTATGTGTTTTCCATATTGAAGTCTGGTTGCTTCACTGGCCTGTTTGGTGTAGAACATAGCGTCCTTAGGGCTGGGGCAGTGTGCACTCTCCTGGGGGATACAATAATAACACGCGTAATAACTTGGATTTATATAGGGCTTCAAAACTTGGATGCTGCTTTCCTCAGAGGGAAGCAGTGTGTTATTGTTCTCATTTTTTTTTTTGGCAGGAGGAGGGCAGGGCATTTGGGGTTAAGTGACTTGCCCAAGGTCACACAGCTAGTTTTGTGTTAAGTGTCTGAGGTCAGATTTGAACTCAGGTCCTTCTGACTCCAGGGCTGGTGCTCTGTTCACTGAGCCACCTAGCCGCCCCTATTGTCCCCTTTTACAAAGGAGGAAACTGAGCCTGGGAGTTGACTTATTTACATAGTAACGGTCTTATCACCTGACTTTAGCCCCAGAGTTTGGTGCCACAAATAGAGAAGTGTGCCCCAGGAGTAAAAGAGGGACTAGAGGTCTCCAGAAAAGTTTCAGGAAATTCAGTACATGGGGGGATAAGGGAAGGCTTTTCAGAGGAGGCAGCGTCTGAACTAGCTTTGAAGGAAGGTAAGGATTCAGAAAGGCCCAGAGGGAAGAGGGGGATATTCATTCCAGGAATGGAGGAAGGACTGGGGACTTTGTGGAGCAAGGAGATGCTTGTCAAGTTTGGGAAAGCAGCCAACGTGGCTCAGTGCCAAGGAGAGTACAGTGACCTCTGCCAGGGTCTTGGGCCTCCAGTCTCTTTCTCTCTTCCTGTGAGTCATAAGCACCATCTGACTGTGTCCAGACTGTCTCAGGTGAGGATGGAGGCTTAGTTCATTTCAGAAGGGGGAAAGTCAACACCTTGAATTGATTTGCAGTGCCGTGTAGATGTCTGAGTAATCTCACTGCTTTACTTACTTTATTTTTACGCCATATTTTTGTGGTTCAGACACTTACTGTGTGACCCTGGGCAAGTCACTTAACCTCAGCTTGTCTGTTTTCTCATCTGTAAAATGGGATGATAATAGCACCTGCCTCCCAGGGTCGTCGTGAGGGTCAAATGAAATAATATTTGTAAAGTGTTAGCATAGTGCCTGGCACATAGTAATCACTGTATAAATATTTGCTGTTATTATCATCATTATTATTAATTATAATATGTTCTTGTCCCTCCTATCAACTCATTTCCATTAGGAATTCTTCATTTTCTGTGCTTGTGTCTCCATTGGCTAGCATACAGTAGGTGCTTAATAAATGCTTGTGAATTGGCTCATTGATGTGACTTCTGCCTTTGATGTGAAGAAGCCTTCCTAGGGTTTTTGGGACTTGGCCCCTGTTCCATATCTGACTGTGGCTTTAAACTGGAAGCAGGCTTCCTTGTTTGCCCCTTTTTAACAGAGAAGTTTCAAGAAGCAATTGAATCACATGAGAGAGGGAACATGTTCCAGATGAAAGGTTCAGATTGCACAATTTAATGTTCTAGTTGAGCAACAGATGGATTGCATACAATTGAATGCCCTTAAAATACTTAGCATGATGTGATTTGATCTCCTTAATGTGTCATTAGGCTTGGGAGTTAGCTTTTTCTTACACAATACATGTTCAAGTGAGATGATTTTGGAATAGTGCCTTCGTGACCTTTGCATCTCATTTTGATATCTAAAATAAATAGAAAAAAATGAATGTTTTTAACGAGGTTAAAATTGACATTGGCCTTCAGCTTATTTCTGTGGCTATGTTTAATATACTTATGGGGTGAAGATCAGATTTGGCAAAATTGGTGATATCTTTGTTAAGGAATAATAACTTCGCAGAAAAAGCTGGCAGTTAGCAGTTGGCTAATGTTAAATTTCGAAGGCTAAAATAAAGTTGTCCATCTGCTTGAAATTAATTAATGTAATTGTAAACAAAATTCCTCTTGGAAATTTCTGTTACTTAGAAATAAATGTACAGTAGTAGTATTACTGCTAAAAAGTTGACCCCTAAGTTACATAACACTTTTTACTTGGCTAAAAGCTGAGAGCTGGCGCTGATTGAGTCTGTAGAAATAGAATACTGACTAACTTGAAGTTTAGTTAGCTTTCAGCATTTGACTTATTACAATGAATTTTCAATGATGGGTTTTTTCTCATCAGCATCCATGCAGTGAATTCTTGGGGAAGCAAGCTAATTTTTAGTGTTCAATCTCATTTTAATATGAATGTTTGAAACAGATTGATTTCCTTTTGATGATATCACAGCATCAAGGTTAGAGGGGCTTCTCTCTAGAGCAGCGGTTCTCAACCTGTGGGTCGTGACCTCTTTGGGGGTCAAACAGGGTCACCTAAGACCATCAGAAAACACATTTCCAATGGTTTTAGGAACCGAGACACTGCTCCTCTATCGGTCTCCAGGTGGGTCCACCCGCGTGCAGATATGCCCACATACAAGTATTAAAGGGTCTCAGCATTAGAAAGGTTGAGAACCACTGTTCTAGAGGCTATTGAAGGCATTGGGTACAGGAACAAAAATCCCCTTTCAGAAATACCCCAGAGGCCACTCACCTTTACTGGAGTCCTGGGTGGGAGGCAGGCTGTCTCATTCTGGCTTGTTTTCTGTTTAGGGCGTCTTTCCTTGAATCTTTCTTCCCATTGCTCTTGCTTCTCCCACTGGTGCCAGGCAGAATAAGGGTCAACCTCTTTGCTCATGATAGCCCTGCAAATGCCTGACAATACCTGTCCTGTTCCCTGGGCGTTGTTTCAGGTAAATCAGACATCCTCAGCTACTTCTGTTGCTCCTTCTCTCCTGACCTTGGAGCCCTTCCACAGACTCCTTGCCATTCTTTGGGTATTGTCCAATATACATATATATATATATATATATATGTATGTATGTATGTTGTCCAGTATATGTGTTTCCTAAAATATGTTGCACAGAATGGAACCCAATGTTAGAATGATATGTTTGGGTCATAGATTTAGAGCTAGTAGAGAGACCTTAGAGGCAATATAACCAACCCCTCCCTTTTCTGGTAGGGAAACAGAGCCAAAGAGGTGATTTGCTGCAGGTCATCTAGGCTGCAAATGGCAGTCCTCTCAATTTGTTCTGACCAGTGTTACTTCTTAAGCCTGCATCTGATGCTTTTCTTGCTTTAATAGAAAAGCATTTTCGCTGCCATGTCAGTGTTGACTCATACTGAGCTCACAGTCCTATCCAATCCCAGATTTTGTTCAGGTGAGCTCCTGTCTCTCCAAGGCTCCCCCATCTTATCTTTGTGAAATTGACTTTTGGAACCCAAACCTCAGACTTTAAATTGATCCCTGTTGAATTTTGCCTTATTAGATTCAGCCCAGGGTACTCTGGCTTGTTGAGATCTTTTTAGACATGGACTCTTGTCTGTAAATTCCATCAGCCTTTCTTCTGTCTTCATCCAAGTTGTTGATAAAAAGTTACATAGCACAGGGCCAAGAAAAAGGTCCTGGGGCATTCAATAGAGACTGACCTTAATGACTTCTCTTGGGATCTTAACATTTCAGCCCTCCTACTCATACCATCGTTTAGCCCCCACCTTTCTCTCTTTTTCTCAGAAATATCATGAGATACTTTATCAGAGGCTTTGCTCAAGTCTGGGTAAGCTGTATATGCGGTATTACTCTGATTTCTAAGCCCAGTAACCCTGTCAGAAAAGGACATTAGGGTAAATTGGTTCATCTTTGGTTGATTAAGCTATATTGACTCTTAGTGATTATTGCTTCCTTTTCTTCATGTTTACTAACCACATTTTAAATAATACATTTTAGAATCTTGTCATGAGGTCAAGTTCATTGATCTGTAGTTAATATTTTAAAAATAAACTCAGAAATGCATGAGGAAGTTTAATCTGCTGCTATAGTGATTATCATGTTGGACAGTATAAGACAGGTAAACACATAGGAGGGCTGCTAGCACAGGTTCACTCTTGAACTGGTCAGACAGGAAGGACAGGAAGACAACTTCAGAGGGGTTAATAATCTTACTTTATTCTAGTCTAGTCTTCTCAAAAGGGTTGCTGATAATAGGAACACCGACTCATATAGCATTCCCTTATCACACTTCTTGCAGGGGCTGGTGTGAAGTGGGGGAGGAGGGGGAGCAACTACTCCTATGTCTCAAGTGGGGTCAGTTGAGACAGGCACAGCTTGTACACTCCTGAAAGTCTCCTCAAACCTCAATGGGGGCTGGTTGATATTCCCTCCAAGCCTTGTTGGGTGCTGATCAAGGTATGTACAGCATTCCAGCTTGTGCATTCACTCCTAAGGGTTCCCCACTCACTGATCAGTGTCCACCTGCTTTATAGGGCAATGGACAAAGAAGGCAAATTGCCAGCAGTGGCCTCACACGTTTATGTTATCTTACCATTATATTTCACTGCACAGTCGCAGTGGAAATTTACAATTTAAGTACAAATGTTATATTATTTATCATTATATAATGCTGTGCAGTGGGGTGGAGATGTTTACAAGTCATGAACCTGGGAAATAGAGATTGTTCTGTCCATGGATCCTAGGAAACTAAACTCTGAGAAAGAATAATAAAAATCTACCTTACAAACAGCTGATTATCTGCTTGGATTTTCTGTGGCATCTAAAGGCTTTATGCTTTTGTTACCCTGGTCAGGTCTTTGCCTCATCAGGAATATTGCAGTCACTTCTGAGCCTGTGAAGGCCCCTCTTTCCTCAAATACACCAGATGAAGCTTCCTGATTCACAATTGTGGTCACTGCCCTGCTCCCAAATTCCTCACCCCCTAAGAGTTGGATTCCACAGCCCTGGTATTCTAGGTCTGAGGTTCTTAGCCCTGACATCTGTGGGTAACCCTGAGAAGGGCTTCCACAAACAGACTGCCCAAGGGGCTCAGGACACAAAGAAACTGCTCTAGATCCAGGTAGACTTTCCAATCCTGACTCATGGCTCCTTCTTTCACCTCCTATAAGCTCCACTCAACCATATGTTCCCAGATAAGTCCCCCATATCACCTTCCTCTGTGTCCTTGCCCATACCTACAGCATTCTTCCACTTCACCACCTGAGAATGAAGGGATGAAGGAGCATTTACTGAGCACTTACTGTGTGCTGGGCCCTGTACCGAGCAACACTGCTGCTCTCATTAAGGGCTTACATTCTAATAGGGAAGAGAACAAACAACGAGGGAGGAGAGAGCTGGGAAGGGATTGGAGGGAGGCATGGTTTGGACATGGTTGGGAAGAAACCTGGTGGCTTTTTTTCCGGGCAAGATAGGGTGAAATGTCACTTCTGAGAGCCCATGGTCCCAGGGCTAGGGGCTGGCCCATCTCCCTCTGTTAGAATTCTGCCCTTTAAGACCTGGGCCAAATACTTTGCCCAGGAACCTTTCCTGACCCACCTTAGTCAGAAATGATTTTTTTCTTAAAACTCTTCGAGCTCTGTTTGTACCTCTCTTATGTGTCTATCCCTTTCTGCCTTGATTTATGTTTTTGGGTGCCTTCTCTTTCCTACCAAGCTCCTGGAAGGTATGTCCAATTCATCTTTGTATTCCCCATAAGACCCTCACACAGGCCATTGAAGAGAGGCAGGTAGGTGTTCATTAAGTATTTTTTGAGTAAATGATTTTTTTTTTGGCCAGACCTGTGATTTTCCTCAGTGAGAGAGCCTCAGGTGAGGAACTTTCCCTACCAAGTCAGGGTGTTGTCTTCACTCTGTGACTTGCCCAGGGTCACATGGTCAGTCAGTATAAGAGACCTGACTTGAACTCAAGTCTTCTGAAACTGAGTCTAGCTCTTCATCCACTACACTATGCTTCCAAATGGATACCGACAATAAGAAAGGAAATTGAGTAATAGGAGTATAAAATTTTTTACAATTTATCAATACTTTTCCATTAATTAGATAATGGGATTAGATTGAGCCAAATAAAGAACCTTCTTCATTCATAAGATATCATTACCATGTTTTGACTGAATTTCCCCTCCCTCTTCTCGTCCCTCTCCCCCCTCCAAGCTTAGGGGAGAAAAGCTATTTCATGAGGGTGATTATATAAGGAAATAAAAACAAAAGGCAACTTGTTATAAAATATTTTGTGTTTTAGTAACTGGCTGTGGGGACTTCTTGGTAAGTGGATTTCTGAGGTCAGTTTTTTATTTCTATTGTTCCCAGAGGGTAGAGCTTTGAAGGAAACTCTTGTTTACCTAGAAACCCTCTTGGAGAGCAAACCCTGGGAAAGGTGGGAGGGAATAAACCATGAAAAAGCTGAAGGAACTAGATTTCCCAACTGCTATCAGCTTTTGTAAGAGTGAGAAAAATGACAAGGAAATAAAGGATTGGTTGCAAATAAAAGCAACTCCCCAGATATAACACAGGGACTTGGAACTAATCTGTGTGGTCTGTGTTAAGAGCACTCTGTGCTAATCTGTTGGTGACTGAAGAGATGGAGAGAGTCAGTCATTATCGGGGACTGTGTATGTTGTGTTAGGCAGTGAGTCACTGTCTTTGAGGAGTCCCACGATGGAACAGAGGTTAAGTTCAACACTAAGTGAAAAGGAAGGATAAAGACAGGAAGAAAACTACGCAGTTATTGTAGTTCCAGTCTGACTTAATAATATTGGCAGAGAAATTGGGAGATGGGTAAAGGGAAAAAGACTGATTCTGTTCCTCACCATTTTCTGCATATTTCATAGGATCCTAGAACCTTGCATAGAACTAGAAAGAAATTTAGAGCTAATCTAGGCCTTGTTTTATAGATGAGGGAACTGAGGTCCAAAGGGGTGAATTAATAAATCCTCCTTTTACTGTATTAACTGAATACTTGGTCCCTTAGTGTCAAACCTCCTCGCTTTCAAACTGATCCTCCCAGATAGCCTAATGGATAGCCCTAGGGCATGGATCTGACCGAATCCCTCCTTCATGAGGGCTCCTAGTTTCCTTCTCCAGTGGCTCTTAGCTTCCTGCTGGCTCCTCTGTTTGGCATTTCAAGCCCTTCCTGTTCTGGCACCAACCTATTTGCAGAGTGATTCTTGTACGAGGTGGCACTAGAACTCATCTTTGAAGGCTGTTAAGGATTCTAAGAAGAGGTGAAGAGGGATTGCATTAGAGGTATGAGGCACAGCCTGTGCAAAGCCATGTGTTGGATCGGGGAAAAATATGCATGGGTGCCAGTAAGCTGGCCAAATTTGGGCATCATGTAGACTCCACACTGTAGAGAGCTGAGAAGGAGTAATTTGGAATCAGTTTGGAAATGTTGGTTACCACTGAGTGGTCTGGGCTGCAGTGGGATGAGACTGGAGGCAGGCAGAACCCCCATCCCTCCCCCGAGCAGTTAGTCCAAGTGTGAGGTGATGACGGCCCTGAGGGGACAGTGTCAGGAAAGGAGGAGGAAGCATATTGGAAAGATGCTGCAGAGATGAAATTGACAAGAGATGCTGGGGGAGGGGGCGTTTGAAAGACAAGAGATGCGGGGGGCGGGGGAAGAGACAAGAAATGCTGCGGAGAGGAAGTTGACAAGAGATATTGCAGGTGGAGGGGGCTGAAATAGACAAGAAGTGCTACAAGGGGGTAAAAGACGAGAGATGCTGCAGGTGTGTGTGAGAAACAGACAAGAGAAGGGGGGGGGGGTAGGTGTGAAAAAGACAAGGGATTCCGTAGAGAGAAAATGGACAGACCTTGGCAACAGCTTGGCGAAGGTTGGGGAGAGTGGAGTCCAGAACTAGGCTGAGTCTTGAGGCACTAGGGCGGCGGTGGGGTGCGGGTGGCGGGATTTGGAGATGGAGAGTGGTGCCCAGGGCACTGGTGGCGACCCGGGGCTGCGCGATCCTAGGTCCCAGAGCTAGCCTAGAGCTCCTCTCGTTCTGGGCGCGGGCCTCCGACTAGGCTTGTCCGAATCGCTCTCGCGCACGCGCTCCTCGCTCGCTCCCGGCGTGGCTGGTCGGGCCCGGCTGACGGCGCGCTCGCTCTGTGTCTCTGTGCTTGACTCGGCAGGCCTGGCGCAGTGCGCGGAGCTCTGCTGGCAGCTGCGCGGGGAGGCGGGCCCGAGGCAGGTTCCGGGGGCGAAGGTCGCGCTGCAGCATAACCTGGGCCTTGGCGGAGCCGCGGTTGTGACACTCTACAGGATGGGCTTCCCCGACGGCGCTTCCGTGGCCGGCAGGTGAGGCGGGGTCCGGGATGGCGCGGGACCCCGCGGGGCGCCCCGCTCAGGCTGAGGGAGCGCCCACTCCCCCAGACTCGCCTGCGTGGGGCCATCTCCTGCCGGCGTGCAACAGTGAAGCATCTGCTGTCTACCGGGTGCTGGGGTCGGCCCGGGGCGCAGTGGAGCCGGCCCGGGAGCCCCGGGGAGGGGTGGGACCGGCCGAGCCGGCTTTAGAGCCGAGGTTCCTGAGACAGATCAGGCCTGGGCCGGGTGCGGACCCCTGACCACCAAAGAGAGGTTGGGGAGGGTGACTGGCCGTTCCCCGGTGGATAGGGGGTTAGAAGGCAGGAACTGGCTGCTTTTAGAGGAAGAAACCCCGACCGTCAGCAGCCTCGCGCGGTGCCCTGGGCCTCCCCGAGCCCATTGGCCAAGGTGGCGTAAAAGGAGGGTGATCGATTTGCCATCAGGACCGCTGAGAAAGCTGGGTGCAGCCCCTCCGGAAGGCGGTTTGGAAGGGCGCCTCCAGAACTTTAAACTGGGTGTGCCCTTTGACCCAGTAATGCCATTTCTAAGTCTGTTCTCAGGAGATCAGACGAAAGGAAAAGGACCCAGATGTACGGAAGTACAGCCGCTCTCTGGAAATTGAGGGAAGGGCTGAACAAGTAGGGTGCGTGATTGTGATGAAACGCCCCTGTGTGTTAAGACCTGATGAATACATTTTTGTTGTTGAGTCGTTTTTTCAACTTAGGGCCAACTCTTCTTAACCCCATTTGGGGTTTTCTTTCTTTTGCGGGGGGGGGTTTCTTGGCAGAGACACTGGAGTGGTTTGCCATTTTTCCAGTTCATTTCACAGAGGAGGAAACTGAGGCAGGCAGGGTGATGTGACTTGCCCAGGGTCACACAGCTAGTAAGTGTCTGAGGCTGGATCATTTGGACTCACCTTGAGTGGGTGCTCTGTCCCCTGCACCACTTAGCTGTCGGAGGAAGATGCTGATTTCAGAGAAAGGTGGTGAGACTTCTGTAAACTGATCTGGAGGGAAGTGAGCAGAGTCAAGAGGACAGTGTATAGGGTAACTGCTGTGTTACAAAGATAAACGACTTTAGAAACCTTGACCTCTCTGATCAGTACAGTGACAAATCTCAGTTCCGAAGGATTTATGATGAAGCATGCTGCCCCCCTCCAGATAGAGGGGGGGAACGTAATGGGGCTGCAGTTGAAGACACAGTTTTTTGGGTGGGGCCTGTGCAGGGATTTGCTTTGCTTGACTATAGACAATAATGTGGGTTTTGTGTTCCTTTCATTCTCAGTGGGGGAGGGGAGAGGGGTGGGAAGGAGAGAAGGGGGCTCTTGATAAAAGAAAAATTAAAAAATATAACTGGTTGGGTACATGGCAGCAAGAGGAAGTGAATAGTAGTAGAATGATGCCAACATTACCAACCTGGGTGGTTGAAGTATGGTGGTATCCTCAAAAAAAATGGGAAAGTTAGGAAGTATTTGGGGGAAAGATGAAGGCATTTGTTTTGTACCTGGATGTTGAGTTTGAGACACGTTCATTTGGAAATGTCCAATAGGTACTTGGTGATGAGGGTCTGGAGACCAGGAAGATTGACTTGGACTAGATATCCAAATCCAGGAGGCATCTATACAGAAAGGCTGAGGAGATGGCTAAGTTTAGTAAGGGAAGAGAAGAGAGCCCAGGACAGCCCCCGGGGGGGGGGGCGGGGAATACTCCCAGTTAGAGGTAGGATGCTGGGGAAATACCAGTAAAGAAGACCGAGAAGGAATGGCAGTAAAGCCTGAGGAAAGCAAGGAGAGAGCAATCAGGAGGAAGGAAGTGGTCAGCAGGGTCGGGAAGGATGAGAAAATACATTGGATTTTTCAGTTAAAAGATTACCATTAATAAACTAAGGTCCTGTGGGGGTTATTGAAGGGTCCCCTGCTGTGACCCAGCTCTCCAATGCTATGTTACTGCTTTCACCAGGCCATTGTACTCATTTAGCTTCATCCCCCTTTGTTGAAAAATATAAGGACCTCAACTTCTGTTTTAGACAGATAGATTTTTATTGATTTTTTTTCGTGGTCTCACATCACCTAGATTTCCCCCTGGATTGGGAGAGCCATCCCTTATGACAAGGAATGACCTCAGCCTCTTACTAGAGTGTTGGTGCTTTTACTTCTTTGCCTGAAGAATCCTTTTTCCTAAAGGACATCCTGTAGTTTTTACTTAAAGGTGGCTCTATGTTCTTTTCAAGTCTGTACAGGTGGAGTTGCTTGGTTAGAAGTTGTCAGTTTGGAAGTTCTGTCTGTATAGTCTCATTAAGCAACACTGATTTTATCTGACGGGGATTATCTTTTAGAAGCTCCATGGAGCAGTTAAAAAAAATTTAGTGACACCTCTTGGTGTGCTGCCCAAACTGGATGGATCTAGTTCCACCAGGCATCGTTTGAGTAGCATTTAGAGGCAGTCTGATGGCGTTGACCAGATTCACAGTCAGGAGACTTGCACTGGAGCTCCTCATGGGATGTCCCCTCGAGGAGTGTAGTCTTAGCCATTGAGGGCCTCCCTCCTGGCTGTTGTGAGGATCTAGGGAAGAAGGTGTGCCCAGTGCTTTGTGAGCTCTGTCCCCAGTCAGAGACCGGCAGTGAGGCAGCAGCAAGAAAGGATAGGCTCCAGAGTCAGCGAGTCTGGGCTCACAGCTTGCTCTGACACTCCCTATTTCATCTTGACCAACTCAGTACACCCCTCAAGATCTCAGTTTTCTCCTCTCTGGAAAGCTGGGGAAGGAGGTTTGCCTAAAATGGCCTGAGGTCTCTTCACCTCTAGGCCTTGGACCTCTAGCATCCTAAATCACTTTATCGCTAGATAAATGAAAACATATATTCTTCCAGAAAAACTTTCCTACGTAATGATGGGCAGGTAGACATATGTGCAGAATACAGACATCTTGTCTTTAGCCAGTTAGCATTTCATCCCATGTTGGTTGACCTGGTTTAGGGCACCTTTCTTCTTTTCAGCCCTATGTTCTCACCTGCCAGTAAGACTGGTTCCATCTTCTGCTGATGCTTTCATCCATCACTCACTGGCCTAATTTGCCTCCAAATGCTGTTCATCCCCTGCCTCTGCCTCCTCGGTGTCTTTCCTGATCACTCCCAAGTATTACATTTGCTCCCTCCTCTGAACCCCACGTAATGCCTTGTTAGAACCTATTTTTTGTTGCTTATTTTACCCGGTAAATTATGTATTTTTTATCTTCAGATCCCCTAGAACACCTATGAAAAGGCCTTCTATGTTGTAATGTTGAATCATTTTTTGTTGAACAAATGATGACCCCTTCTAATACCCTTAACAGTCTGACTCCAGCTTTCCTTCCTTATTTCCTACTGTTTCTTGACATGCGTGCTCAGCCAGCTTGGACTCCTCTGTGTTCCCTGCCGTTTCTGCCTCAGTGCACTCCTGGAGGCCATCCGCCATGCTTGAGGGCACCGCCTGGGACACTGCTCTTCCTGGCAGGCACAGCTCAGGTGCTGCCTGTTCCTAGAAGCTTTCCCTTCCACTCAGACTGAAAGTGCCCGCTTCCAGTTCCTGGAATCACCTCCCCCTTCCTCTTCATGCAGGTAGCCATGTGGCACGTTCATCCAGGTTACATCCCCCTGGAGGCTTAGTGGGGACTGAGTCATCTTTGATCTCTGTGTCCCCCGGTATGGTATTTGTTGAGTTGAATTGAGTTTTAGATTTAGTGATTGGGGAAAATCACCACTTTTGGAAGCAGTCAGTTGGGGAAAGACTTCATGAGAAAACATTGGATAATAGATTAGTACAAAGAAGCCCCTGAGAACATAGTTCTCTGTCCAGTTTTATCAATTCCCCTGCTCCACAACTATGAGTGCCATGGTCTAGAAAAATGAGGACTGGCAGAGATATAAAGACTAAAGCTGAGACTGAGAAGAAAAAATTACAATTTAATACCTCAGGGTTTTGAGTATTTTCTTTAATATGGAAAGATCTTATGAACCAGTAAAGCTATTTCAGAGTAAAAGACAAAAAATCCTGCATCATCCGAGTAAATATTTACCTTGTGTTATGCTCCAGGCAGGGTTTATATTATTCTAGAAAAAATATTGAAGGAATTTTGATGAATTGCTTTTAAGCACAGGCTTGAGGAATCACAACTTTAGAAAACAGCATTTTTCCCTGTATAATAAATTTCATTAAGATGCATAACTAATAACTCAGAATTATTGTAGGTCTGACAGGAGGAGGGTGGAGTTTCCCATTTAAGTGTCTGTGGGAGAAAGGATTCTCTTATGTAGGGAGTGTAAAAAAGTGTCAAGGGAACTTATTCCAAACATCCTTGATTTCAGAACACTTGGAAGCCTCGCTTTCCAGGGAAACTGCTGCTGTGCTAAGAATCATTTGTGTTTGTTTATTGAAGATTCTGGATCATTCAGTTCAGCAAACATTTATTAACACCTACTTGTGTACATATCTTGTGTACATCTTTGTTCACTTTCGTCTGCCCCATTAGAGTTTGTGGAAGGAGGGACTGTCTTTTGCCTCTTTCTGTATCCTCAGCCTTGGCACAAGGTCTGTTGCTGACCAACTTCTGGGAGAGTACCGTGCTGCACTGAAACCCTAAGTAAACTGTTCTTGGCCTCAGTAAGTTTACATTGTACTGGGGGGATACAGCAAGCAGGCAAGGAGTAAATAGAAGCTTTACCCAAAGTTTAAGGCAGTACTCTGTTAATTCAGATTACTAGGGATGCTCCATGGCACTAATTTCCTTAAAAGCCTTCTCTGATTGACTCCTTTATCCATCAGTTAGTTTGAATTAGTAAAATTTAACTTCCAATTTGGTCTGTTCCAAGTCTAAATTAGAAGGGCATAAGAGGTTAATAGGTTAATGTTCAGGTCTGTTATGCATTCAGCAGAGTGCATAAAATACATGTGCAGGGTAGCCTGTTCTAACTTCCTGCCCAGACCCTAGAAAATTTGGTTCAGACAGATTAACCGCCAGTTTTAATGTACCACGTTTTAGTTCATCCATTTCTGTCAAGAGAGTTTTTTGTGTGTTTGTTTAGCTTTTTGTGTTTGTCCCTTTTCTGACCACATTTTTCCAGGAGTAAGAACCGAATGTTCCACTTCTTTGTATCTCACATTCCTGTTTAATAAATATATTCTTCTTTCAGTAAATATTTGTTGATTTGACTTCTTATATAACTGTCTTATATAACTGATCCCTCCAAGCCAATACAGGGGGATCTTTACATTCCATTACCATTACAATAACATGTTGACTTGTTAGACCCAAGAGTTCTGGCTGGAAGTTCTGGAAGATTGACCGTCTGTCTAGTTGTCTGTTGCGTACTTAGATTTGTTCCTTATCATTCATAAATACGGATGTGACATGTAGGTCCTCGATAAAGAGAAGTGCTAGACCATAAGCGTACGTGATCATAGAGTGGGAAGCGCTATACTTTTTACAACTGTAGGAAGAAGAATCCGCTCATTAATACTTGATCTCATTGACACATTGGTCCTCCCTCCGTGGGTACAGATTTGTGACTCGTGGGTACCTGCTTATGCTCTGTGTTTCTTGTTTCTGTTCCTCGTGGGCCACTCCCTTTCCCTAGGGTATATTTCACTGATAGTATCACTTGTTTTCAGCATGGCATAGTACTAGAGAGCTAGATTTTGAGTCAGGAGAATCTGGGTGCAGACTCTGCCTCCAGTTTTGGGCAAGCTTCAGGAAACTGCTAACCTGACTGCTGTGCTCATGAGAAGCCCAGGGATCCAAGTTGTTGGAGCATGTTCCTTGCCATGTGAGGAAGCAGACCCTTGCTGAGATGGTGGGTCCTTCAGGGAATTCTTTTCCCTCTTTCTTGTTCACCATGTTGGACGTGAGTAGTGACGGTGGATAGCAGGGATAGCACAAACAGTGATGTTCAAAGAGTTGGCAAATCCAGCTGAAGCAGCTGGGCCAGTCTCTTAGTGAGGAGGAGGGCCAAGGCATCGATGGGCAGTCCAAGGGGCTGCTAGGCTCCACAAAGTATGGAATGCCTTTGTGGAGCGTTTCTAGGGTAATGGGGACAAAAGTGGCCCAGGAGGAGAAGGCCCTGGGTAGGCCCGTGAGCTGATCATCAGAAGCCCCAGAAAGTTAAGAGTTCTTGAGTATGAGAGAAGTAAAAGCGCTGGTGAAAAGCGCTGGTTGCAGAGTGAGGCTCCTAGCGTGTCGGTGCTCGCCATCAGGCATGGCTCTACTGAAAATAAGCCATTTGCCTGTCCTTTATGGGGGCGATAACTTTCTTACTATAATTAATTGAATTGGGAGAAAACTCATTTTTACCCAAGATACATTTCAAAGAGGAGTTGTTATCAGTCTTCTCTCTTAATTTTGTTTTTCTTCAGTAGAGCTTTCCTAACTAAGGAAAGTCATTGAAAGATTTTGTTGACCATATAAAATATTCTTGATTGCAGAAGAACAAAGTTTCATTTTATCACTGGTTTAAATGTAATGGCACATATTTCACTGTTATTAATTAGGGAAAGGACAGTGAATGTTTCCATTGTAAAGCATTAGTGGTAATTGCATTTCGATTCAGTCCAAGCTCTGCTCTCATAGGCAGATTGTAAAACTGTCTTTAAAAGAAGGAAGCCAAACCAGAATAGTCTTGTTTCTTTTATCTTCAGAGAGTTTTTACTTGGAGTTTGACCTTCCCTCCATTTAGACCAGCTTTGAACATGGCAGAGTGTTGCCTGGGCTGTCTAACTCCTCTTGGGGAAAATGTGAATTTTATTTTAAGTAAGGCAACCAGCCAAGTATAGAATTAGAACAGATTTATATTTTGAAACTGTGGTCTGTTTAAGAAAAAAAAACATGGTACATTAATTTTTAATATCAACTCTTCTAGTTGGCTTGAAATTTTATCCTGTAACATTTATTGTACCTTCAGACTTTCCCCCTTAGAGTCCCTTCTACCTACAAACATGTTTCACTACTCCAAAAAAACCCCTTTTTGACCTTGCTACCCCCCTCAAACTTCTCCCCTCCCCCTCCATATTACCTGACAGATTGGGGAAACTGAGGCATAGGGAAGTGACTGTGGTCATGCAGCCAGTACATTTCAGGGGTGAGATTCAAACCTTTGTCCTTCCTGACTCCAAGTTTAAACTTGATCCTGTTGTGCCAGGTGGCAGCTTCTCACTGCCAGCCTTTATAATTTGGACAATCCTGTCCTCAGTTCCCAGCATTCTAGCTTCCTTCCTTGTTATTGAGACTTGGCTCTTCATGGTCACAAAGGACGTGGTCATGGCCAAGCAGACGGCCCTTGACTTCTCTGACCTTGTTTGTCTTTCTTGACTTCCATCACTTTCCCAGCCTGGTTTTTCCTTATTCCTCGGCCTTTTTTTGGTTTCCTTTGCTGATTTTTCTTTTTCCTTCCCCAGACTTTGTCTTCACCCTCGTTTTTCCCTTTCTCTCCTCTTGCGCTGGGCACTCTTCTCCACTCCCATAGCTTCACTTACCACCTCCATGCCACCTGCTTCTGTTGGGTGGCATTCGTGTTATCTCGTTGGTCTCAGGCCCACCATGGCTCTCCTGGCCATTTCCACGTTGGGCCTCCTGGACTGCCCAGTGTAAACACCCTGTGCACTGTCTCATTCGCCTGTATTTGTACGTCAGCTTTTAGGCCAGTGCACGGCACATACAACGGAACTTGGTGTTTGCTTTATTCAGCTGTTCTTAACTAGTCTGGCTCTCCGTCCCTGGTCTCCCGTTAGTCGCATCCTCATGTTTCCAGTTTTCCTCTGCCTTGCTGGCGTCTCACATTTAACATGCCCCTGACTGATCTCCATTGATGTGCCTCCACGGCGTCATTGTTCAGACCTCGTTTCTCCGGCCTCTGACTCTGGAATTCTGTTTCGTTCTTTCCCCTGCCCCCAACCAGCCAGGAATCTGCTAAAACCTGTTATCGCTACCTCTGCCTGCCTCGGGCCCCTGTGGCTCTTGCCTGTTTGTTTGGATGCCAGCCCTGCCTCCTCTCCAGTGTCTTTCACAGAATTGCCTGAGCCCTCTTTCTGCTGTGCAAGTCTGACCGTGCCCTCACTCCCTGCTCAGAGTGTTGGTGGCATTCCATTTCTCCTCACTCTGATGTTGAATCCTCCTCCCATATATCTCCGGGGCACTTTCCAGCCTTGTTTTGTACCACTCCATTTCACAGGGCCTGCATTTTAGCCACACTGAATTAGTGGCTGTTTGATTTTTCTCCTGTCCTCATCGGTTCTCTCTGCTTAGGACATTTCCTGTGCTTAGAATGGCCTTTGTCTGCATCTCTGACTCCTGACATCCTTCTCTTCCTTCAAGGTCTTGTTTAGGTGCTGCCACCGGATAAATTTACCTTTCCCCGTTCCTGTAAGGTAGAAGGTCTCTCACTCCCAGTCTCCCCTTCTACTTTGACCTGCTCTATGCACTTGGCACATTATAATTTCATAGTTATTTGCATACACACCTTGGCCTCCTACTAGCTTAGAAACTCTTCGAGGCCAGGGACTGGTTATTTTTCACCTTTGTGTCCCCACTACCCCAAAAAGTCTACTCTGTAGCCTCCATGTGGTGTGGTTCCTGAAAACTACTTAAAGAACTTGTCTTTTAAACTGGGAAGGCTTCGAATGTGAGTCTGGTGACAAGATTGTCCAAGAAACTCACTGAGCCCAGTGGGAAAGGCTCGTGCACAGCTGGCATGTTGGGAGATGAAGTTTTCGGCCACAGTATCCCCAGAAGGCCATCTGCTCAGCTGAGGGGAAGCGGGAGCTGGCCTGATGAGATGGGAGATCCTGGAAGTACTGGCTGGTGGTCCCTGAACTGGCAAGAACACACTTGATTGACTTGGCAGCTTGAAGGTCAGACCCGTACTGCCTGTGTGTGTGGCACACTCTTCTGTGTCTCCATCACAAAACCGAGAGGTGTGGAGAATTTGAGATCCGACTCCTGCTTATTGTTTGCTGTCTATAAAAAAGCTTTTGATTTGATAGAACAAAACTCAGCCCTCAAGGCCCTCCGTGTCTCTCATGTGGAGGACCTATAGTCTTCGTGAGCAGATGCTACAGCAGGGAAAACTTGGGATGAACTTCTGATGATATCCAATGATGCAGCACAGACTCCCCAAGGCATTTGCACCTGTTGTGGAGAATGGAGCATGTCCGGCCCAGACTCCAGATGGGAGCTCAACTCCTCATCAGTGGTGAGGTCCTCCAGGCACTCACAGGGGTGGATGGCATTGTGCCTACTTGAGGTGGCCTAGCAGTTCACCCAGACAGTGACGTGCGGGTGAAACAGTGGGAAAACGGGCCAGGTTGTATGCAGGAGATGCCTTCAGTGACCCCAGATTTCTTCTTGAAACGCCCCACCCCCCCAAAAGGAAGATGCTTGTTTCTGAGAAGCCACAGGAGCTTTTTGTAGCCCTGAGAGGCAGTGGTTGCAGAGGTGCCCTCACATGTCAGCCAGGGAACTCTGGGAAGGTCCCATGAAGCTCTTGGAGGCTGAGTCACAACTTGGGAAAGGTGCTGTCTGCACTGGCAGGAGGGATTCCTGACCAACTCTCTTGTACTGATGAAGCCACAGGTCTGGTCAGAAAAAAATGCTCTTTGGACTTGGGAATATTGCCATCTCCAAGGAAGCCCTATGGCTGGAGCAAATCCGGCGCCATACTGATGTTTGTCACGGAAGAAGTGGCCTCAGTTGATAGCTGAGATGTGTCTGACTTGGAAAGGAGCTGCCCTGGTTGGATGGGGGTACGAAGGCGTTATAATAGTCATCACCAACATTTTTATAACACCCACTGTGGGCCATGCGCTTTACAAATAGCATCTCATTTAATCCTCACAATAGCCCTGGGAGGTAGGAGCTGTTATCCCCATTGTGCAAAGGAGAAAACTGAGGCAAACAGCCCCTGAGATGTGACAGGACCCTGAGCTAGGTCCCTTAGGCATGTTGGGTGAATCCCCATGTGATGGTTTTCCTGGAAGTGCTTTTGGAGCAGGGATCCACCCTGACCCCCAGTTGTGTGTGACAATTAAGTTGGAAATCTTGGCAGTTACTCCACATGCACGGAGCCCGACATCTTCGTACACCAGCTGTGTCAGGGCTTGGTGTCTGTTGTATTCGCGTGTGTAGAACGTGGTCACCTGGGGCTCGAAGCAAAGGGGGAATTCACACCTGGTGCCTTGTTTGATTAACTGGGGAGCCTTTTCTCTTGGTAGTTGGCAACAGCTTAGCTATAGTCAGGGCACTGGTCACAGTCGGAAGGAGTCTATCTTTTATTTCCATTTGTCTCTTCTGAGTTTCTGCTTTTTTTGAGCATGTGACTTTGGCAGCACTGGGGGGGGGGGTTTCAGGGAGCCACTAACTGCCAACAAGCCTCAGCGAAGACCCTTGCCCTCTGTAGAAGGTTACAGCTGGGGCGTTGTGAGCAGGGAGAGGATTAGATAAAGGGGCACCTTTAGTGCGCCCTCCCTCCCCCAACAAAGAACAGTGTGGACTTGGAGGTGGGTGAAATTGGAATCCTTCCACTGGAAGAAATTATTTCAAGCTTTAAAAATTGGATTCAGTCGTAAAGGCAATAGGATGATCTGTCTAAGGGGATCCTGAGGCAAATCCTTTTATGTGGGCGATCATATTCCATAATTTAGCTCTTTTTTTGACATTTTGTAAAAATTGATACATTAATTTTACTTGTAAGTGGATCACATTTGAAATATGGTGTCAGTAACACACAGGGGCAGTAATGCTTACAATCAAGGCCTTTAAATATCAGAAAGGCTGTCATGGAAGAGAGATTTGCTTTATTCTTGTCTCCAGAGTCAGGTATTGAGATAGGTCCAGTGGGTGAAAGTTGTCTTCCACAACAGCTCCCTCCCAACGATGGGTGGAATGGACTGCCTTCGTTCCATGGCAGTGAGTTCCCAGCTGCCAGAAATGTTCAGGCAGTTTGGCTGGCTGCCCATTAGGGATACAGTTAGCAGGATCCTGGGAGGGCTTGGACTGAATGACCTCTGAGGTCCCATCTGACTCCGTGCTCCGACCTAGAGGGAGAAAGAATTCTCAAGTTATGATAAAGCCTTAGTAGGTTTGGTCCTTTGACATTTTTATCAGTGATAGAGATGATAGAGGAGAAAGCCAGCTCATCAGATTTATAAATCATTTACATGAAAGCTGTCCTAAGCGACATAAACTGACCTTACTGAGTAACTGATGTGGGCTGCTGAGGACTTACAGACCACTTCACTGGTGTTGGCCAGTGAAGTGTTGTTATGGGGGAGAATAAGGCAGCTGCAGTGAGCCAGCTTGTGTGACCCTGGACAAGTCAACTTCCTGGTCTATACAAATGATCTTTAAGGTTCTTTCCAGCTGTAACATTCTGTAATTCTTTGTGATCTTGGAGAAGAGGCAAAGTTGATCAGGATTGTGGCCTTAGAACTTGAAGGACCTTGGAGGTACTTTACAACTTTACAACCCTGGCTTTTTATTTTTTTTTT
>CM053584.1:22231941-22308302 GCA_028627135.1 Pseudochirops cupreus | reverse complement strand
TCGCAACCGCAGCTACTGCCTCTGACGCTGCTTCCAGTCAGCACCGCAGGGAGACTAGCCTGGTTCCGGCGTTCTCTTGCTCCACCCCTTCCTGCTACATCAGCAAGCTCAAGGGGCGTGGAAGATCTTCAAATCCCAGTATCGTTACACTTACCCAGGGTCACAGACAGCTATTTGTCAGAGGCTGGATTGGAACTCAGGTCTTCCTGACTCTGGGTCCAATACTCCATCCCCTGTGCCAACAGCTGCCTCTATCTCTAATGAACCTTTTGGCTCTAAATCCCATGATCACATCTCCTATAATGGAGATGTCCGTTTGGCTTTCGAAAAGTTTGGGTTTCAAAGATCGCACAGATAGCAGAGCCAGGATTTGAACATAATTCTAGCTTCCTTGACAGGGATGCTTTCTTTTCATAAATATTAGGGATACTCATGAAATCATTAAAGAGAAGAAAAGATGGTCAACTCAGTACATGAGTTGCTTGGCAGGTTGACTTGGGGGAGAGACCCATCGGTTCTTTGAGGCACCTCTGGTGAGATTTGGGAAAAGCCAGTTGTAATGCACTGAAGACTCCCTGGGCAGCTGAAAGGTTTATGTGCTGCCAGGAAGGCAATTTTTCACTATTAGGATCTGGCCAAATATTAGGGATTCTCCTTAATAGTAAGATAAATTCTTATAGGAATTCTCATTCTCATGTCCATCATTTATCTCTCTCTTAATATTGCAGCACATAAAATTAATCCCCTGTTCGTTGTAAATACAGAAAACCTTGGTCCAGCATTTTAGCTCTCAGGAAATGTGGAACGTGATTCCGTTTGGCAGGTAAGTTTGGTCTGAACCACCGTCTTACTTAGCAGGACTTTTTGGAGCTGTTTGTTGATTTGAGAAGGACTGAGATTGATACAAATCTCAGCAGAACTGAATGTGCAGCCCTGTTGGTCCAGATGCCTTGCTTTTCTGTAGGAGGTTTTAGATTCCAGGTAGGAGAGGGTCATTGCCTGGAGCTGAACTCAGCTGGGCTCTACCTTTCAGTGCCTGAGTCTTTTCGTGATGCACATTTTAATGCAAAGTAGGGGGAGAACAGAGTTGCATTGAGCTCCTGGAATAACATCTGATCTTAGGACTTTAGTACCACACTTCTTTTCAAGTCCTAGCTTCATTGCCAGTGGACAAAGGCATACACATTGAATTGACTAGATTTCTCCAAACTCTTGCTTTTGCTGAGGCTTGAAGGCTAGTGTTTTTACATGACTTTTAGAAGGAGGAGCATTCTTCAGGATGGATGGACCCCTTCTTTGCTGGGTTACAGACACTTCTGTATGTGCACAGATTGACAGAAGGTCCCAGAAGGGAGCAATAGTCAAAGAGACGAGTTCACTTGAGAAGGCAGAAAACTTCTGCTTGGCAAAGTGATAACTAAGGGCAGGGCATGATATCAGTTCACAAATATTTGAGAGATGGAAACACCAAAAAGGGAGAGGAATTATTTTGCCTGGTTACTAGGAGGAATGGGAGGAAATACAGGAAAAGGAAATTTGAGCCTGAATATCAGAGAGAATTTCCCAAGAGTGAGAACTGGTGAGCTGTGGGTCAGAACTAAAGTTCTGTTCACTTGGACACTCAGACCCAGATGGGATTGTGGGTGGTAGAAATGGAGTGTGATTTATCCACAGGGCGACATTTACCCTTGGCAGAAGTGACCTCAGGTTTCTTCTCTGAGGTCCCTATTTATGAAAATTCTTATGATAGTTCAGCAT
This sequence comes from Pseudochirops cupreus, assembly GCA_028627135.1. Taxonomy (NCBI): domain Eukaryota; kingdom Metazoa; phylum Chordata; class Mammalia; order Diprotodontia; family Pseudocheiridae; genus Pseudochirops; species Pseudochirops cupreus. Next base: position 22,306,544 of record CM053584.1, on the reverse strand, counting down.
AGGGTAGTAGAAAAAACCCCTGAACTGCAGAGTCAATGTACCTGGGTCCAAGTCCAGACATTTACTTGCCTTGTGACCTTAGACAAGTCACTCTACCCCTCACCCCAATCTCAGTTTTTTCATCAATATAATGGGCATAGGCAGTTAGGTGGCACAGTGGAGAGAGAGCCAGACCTAGAGCCAAGAAGACCTGAGTTCAAATTTGACCCCACACTTACTAGCTATGTGACCCTGGGCAAGTCACTTCACCCTGTTTGCCTCAGTTTCCTCATCCGTAAAACGAGCTGGAGAAGGAGTGGCAAACCTCTCCAGTGTCTTTGCCCTCCCCCCCCCCCAAATGGGGGCACAGAGAGTTGGACAGGACTGAACAGCAAACCGTGGGGATGATAGTGATAATGATGATCCTCGCACTCCTTACCTCAGGCGAACTGTGAGGAAAATATGTTCGAAATCATGAAGTGAATCATTACGTGCCACCTCCACGCTGCTGCTAAACTGCCTGATCGTATCACTCCTGGTTGTCGAAGTCCCCTGGCTCCCTAATTCCACTAAGATCAATTACAGATGCCTCAGTTTCCCATTTAAAACCCTTCGCAATCTGATTCCAAACTACCTTTCCAGCCTTATTATACGTCTCCTCCCCCCTCCCTTGGTGAAGACTGTAATGTAGCCAAACTGACCTTGCTGTTCCTCAAAATGACAATCAGCAAACATTTATCAAGTTCCTTCTGTATACCAGGCCCAGTGCTAAGCCCTGGAGATACAAGGACAGTGAAAGCACTGTCCCTGCCCTCAAAGAGCTCACATTCCAATGGTCTAGGCAGCATTCCAGCATTCAAGACATAGTGTAAGTGAGGGTTGGGGCGTGGATGAGGAGGCAGGGGGACCTCAAAAGCCCTTTGGCCAAACGGGGCTCTGAGCTAAGCCCCGAAGGAAGCCAGGAGCCTCTTAGACTCAACCCCTAGTTTCCTTCTAAGCTGGACTAAGGCCACCCTTCCAGCTCTAAGTGCCTTCCTACTACCTCCTACCAAACTGCCCTGCATTTATTTAAGAGTGCTTTGCATAGAATTGTTTTTGTGCCTCTTATGTCCGCCAATAGAATGTGAGTTCCTGGGAGGGCCAGCAGCTCTTGTGTCCCCGGCTCAGCTCTGGGCCTGCAGGAGGGAAATCTAGCATGCTTGTTAATGCTCCAGAGAAACTCGAGCTACTCTTACCACTGTTGGGTGCTTTCTGTCTAAGCCTTTGGTCCTTGGAAGATGCCACTTCTGTGCCCTGAATTCACTGTTCCCCAGGAATGTGAGGTTCATCCTAACAATCTCCTATTGAAAGCCCAGATCTACTACGGAAAAACAAAGTTACCCTGCCATGTCTGAGCACTTGAACGGCATGGGAATTTTCATGGAGGACCCAGGGCCCACATTTTACACAAAAGGTTGCCTTCGGTTGGCCCCTAGACCTTGAATTCTCCAGAGGGGACAATCTGTGCACAAGCAGATGAGGGGTGGGACTGGAGTTTTGATGTCATTGGTCAGCTCAGCATTGTCTTGGACCAGAGTTCTGCGATGAGGCTAGTTTGTGCCTGAGTTGGGCCCTGAGCCCATCTTCCTGGTAATTTGGGAGTTAGGAAGAACACTAACAACTCGGGGGAGAAGCGAGTCAGGAAGCATCTGAGTTGGCGCTTGAGCTGGGTCTTGGAAGGAGCTAGCAATCCCCAGAGGTGAAGGGGGCTGAGGAGGGAGAGCATTCTCTAGGTAGAGGGGGCTGGAACAAGTTTGAGAGTGGGTTGCCTCTAAAACATAAGCCCATTTCTCTAAGTTTGGGAAGGGAAGTGAAATCTCTCCAGATGATTGTTCTCTGTTTCTTGACTGTGGATAATTTGTTTTGATGGTTGTTCATGTCAGGGATTTCCCTCTTTTTCAAATATATCACTTTTCCTTCCTTGTGAGAGAAAACCAAAAGAACAAGGGTAAATGAATGGATGAAGATTTTTTCATATCACTGAGGGGAAAGCATCACCAATGACTTAGTGCCAGAGAGATGATTTAGCTTTGGATGGATTTCACAGATAGCTTTTGTCTTAAATTTGCAAAAGCCATCCACCCTTTCCAATCATAATCTTGTATTTAATTACTTAAAAGATTGTGATTCCAGTGGTGTGAGTGTAGCCCAGTACAGATGGCCACCCTTCCAAAATCTTAGTAGACTGGGTCATGACTTGTTGTGGTTTTAAAAACATGCCAGTCTCTTGAACCTCTGCTGCTGAACCTCTCTGAGCTTATCAGCTCTACCCCCAAGGAAGGCAGATTGTCCCCAAAGCTGAATACTTTTACAACTTGAACCCTGGGATAGATAGATGAGGGATACTCAATCAGAGGGGATTTCTCCCTCACCTGATTTTCCTATTTTAAAAGTTACCTAAGGCAGACATGGTCTAATTTGTTTAGTGTTTCCTGAGTATGTCATACATGCACCTGTTATAAGTGGCGGGTGGACAAGGAGGGTTACTGATGTTTGTGCCTGTGTTGGAGCAGTGGCCACTTGCTAAAAGCTTGTGAAATTGAATGACAGTCTTTTTACCCTTTATAATTAACTTATTAAAACTTAACAGTATGGATCACCTCACTGTGGTCATCATCATACGTTAATGAACATCTCTCATTTCTTTATCCCTCCTCCCATTCTCCACCAGAATCTTGGACTGACCTTCAGTGGAGTGGGCCTGGCAGCTTCTTGTTCTCTGGCCCTCACCTGGACCCCTTTTCAGCTGCCACCTCAACCCTTCCTCACTAGAAAGATACCTGGTCTGGGCCTCAGAGGGCACTTGGGCCCTCTCCTGATGCCTGGCTGGGTGCCATTGTTGAGAGGAAAGCAGTGATGTCTGGTGACCCAAGCCTGTCTGCCTCTCCTTGGGGACCCAGCAGAGAGGACCTCTTCCTTTTTATAGGTGAAGAAATAGATGCTCAGGGGATCTGAGCAACTTCTCTGAGATCCCACAGGTTTAGTGGCAGAGCTGGGATCCATACTCTGATCCTTTAACCCCAGACCCAGAGGATCCCAGCTCAGGAACTGGAAGGAAGGTGCTTTAGTCCAACTCTTTACCTTGGATGAGCAAAAGGCGGCTCAGAGAAGGGAAGTGTTTGCCAGGTCCGAGAGCTGGTAAGTGTCAGAGGTGGGATTGGATTCCAGTGCCTGGGACTGCAGGCAGTGCCCTTTCCAGGGCTGCCCCTGCTGTGTCTTGGGATTGTCCCAGGCTGCCACCAAGGCCAGGGGGGCCTCAATTAGTCAGTGGCATGTCAGCCTCAGTAAGTCACCAGACATTTGCACGGGCTGTGCGTTGTGCCTGGAATGCTCTTCCTCCTCATCTCTGGCTCCTGGCTTCCTTCAAGTCTGCTGAAGCCCCACTTTCTGCAAGGAGTCTTTCCAAGTCCTTAACCTTAGTGCTGTCCCTTCGAGATGACCCCCAGTTTTTCCTGTTTATAGCTTGTTTGTATCTAATTGTTGGCATGCTGTCTCCCCCTTAGACTGGGAGCTCCTTGAGGTCAGGCACCATTTGTCTGTCTTTTACCCTCTTTTGTATCTCTTGAGCTTAACTCAGTGCCTAGCAGGTAGTAGGTGCTTAATAAAAGCCAACTGCCTGACCGACTCATCTGCCTCCTGAGATCCTCCCCATCAGAGCCTCTCTGGCCCAGGGCATTCCAGCCTGTGGAATCATGCTCTCTGAGCCTCAGATGCTTCTCAGGAGACAGGCCAGATGCTGTTGTGCTACCTGGAGAGGCTGGTGGGATGCACAGGATGGGTATCCAGGTAGTATCCAGCCCTTCCCACACTGTTACACTTCTGACTCTCAGCTGGCCCCAGTCCCGAGACAGGTGAGCCTGGCACTCTACTCCAGGCCAGCTTAGCAAGGAGGAGGATGGATACAAGTAGCTACCCCTCTCCCGTCCCTCCCAGCAGTAGTGAACTTGGTGCATTGTTGCCATTTGGCCCAATGATGAAGCCTGAACCACCTCTGTGTTCATCATACATATGTAACTCAGGCCAAAACTTAAAATGTTGCTTCAGCTGTTAGCAGTTAATACTAGTTTGCTTGGAAATATTCTTGGCTCACGGGCTCAGTATGGCACTGTTCAGAGAGGGTTTGCTTCTCCTCTGTCTTGTGATTGGGGTAAGCAGGCACCCGATTCCCTGCCCAATTTACAGTCCTCTAAGTGCTGGGGCTGAGGGCTTGGGGGGGCAGGGAGTTGAGGAGAGGGGGCACGAAGGGGTGGGTAAAAGGTAGTTTCCAGGAAAATTCAGCCTTGGCCAAATTTTGTTAGCAAGGTCTCCAGATCTTCCTCAGGCTGGGGGTAAATGGAAGGAGGCTGACCTACTGGGAATGACCTGGCGATCCTTTGTCCTCTGACTTCTCATTGTGATTGTTTTAGTAAAATTCTCCAAGGATCCGAACGAGTAATGTTTCTGTTGGTGAAAGGGGCAGGAGTTCCTTCGGTGGGAGGTTGAGAGGCTGATCGCTCCTGGGGGGATGCTGGAGAAAGGTTTTCTGGTCCGCCATGGGCTGGAATGGAAGGGCCTCTTCCAATCGGAGAGGCTGGGATTCTGGTCTCTTTCAAAGAACTCACTTCCATTCTTGGAGTGTTTTGGCTTAGTCGGGCCATGGTCTCCTTAATAAAATGCTTATTACTTAAATACTTACAGAATTTTAACTTAAGGGAGAGGGGAATTCTGGGGCACAGCAGGGAAGCCCCTCTCGCCAGCCCTCTGGGGACGAGGGAGGGGGCCAGAACCAGAGCGTCCCATCCCTGCCTCCCTCCCTCCACCCCCCAGCCAGGATTTCCTGCGGCAGGCGTTGGGGGGGGGGGGCGGTTTGCTGTGGGGCCAAACCAGGCAGCAGGGGGACAGAGAGGGGTCGGTCCTACGGTTCTGAATCACCAGGAAAGGGAACGGGCCAAAGAGGAGAGGAGTGGAGGGGTGAGGAGGGGGAGGCGGGAGAAAAACCCAATCGCTTTCCACACTGGCTTTGAGGAACCTGCGCCTGTGTCCAGAGGAGGAAGCGGTCCAGCAGATGCATGCCTAGGCGGCAGGGGGAGAGGGGGGGGTGAGGAGAACCCGACAACAAAACTTGTGTTGACAAAGCGGGAGCCTTGAGTTGAATGGAAGGAGCCAGTGTCCAAGGAGCCCAGCGCAGAGTCCCAGGAGAGTCGTAGCCAGCGGGCTGACGCCGCAGGTAGGTACGAGCCGGCGATCCTGGAGGGGGGATCGAAGATCGGGAGGGGGCGGCGGCGGGGGATTCCCCTCCAGCCCCGCCGGCGGCGGCTGGGAGAAGGGGGGAGAAGGGAAAGCCGGGCTGCTTTCTCTCCTACGTTGAAGGCTTGGGCTGGGCTGGGGCAGGGAAGTGGGGTGCAGCTCCACGGCAGTCCACGAGCAGCCCCACTCCGCCCCTGCCCTGCTCTGCCTGTCCCGTCCCGGATAGGGCTGGGGTCCCCTCCTCTGCCTGTTGGGCTCCGCTCCCACCCCACCCCACCGCACCCCACCCCACTCCACCCCCAGCCTCAGACCGGTCTTTGGAAAATTCCCATCGCAGCTTCCCTGTGGCAAAGGGGCAGAGGGGCTGGCTCCTCGGCCTGGAGGGAGGCTGGTCCCCCCCTGTCCGCCGGCTCCCCGCGCCCCACTCCCCCCTTGGCGCACATCTGGAAAGGATCGGCTTGGAGGGAGGATCGGGGCGGAGAGCTGTTCGTTGGGGCTGGGGTGAGGGACCTAGCGGGCCAGACAGACACCTTGGCGGGGGCCGGGGGGCTGGAGCCGCGTGAGTCGAGGCTCTCTTCGCTCCTTCTCCAGCCTTCTCCTCGTAGCCTGCCCCGGACCTGGGTGCGCACTGACATTCTAGGGCGCAGTCACTAGCACCCTCCACGGCAGGGCTGCTCTAGCCTGCTGTCCCAAGCCAGCCGGGCTCTCCCGCTGCCCGTGGGCAGACAGATGTTGGCGGAGAAGCAGATAGAGAGAAGGGGCAGGGGTTAATGAGGCTGATTGGATTGGACCGTAAACCCCGTCTGCAGTCTGGTTGGAGTGTGTCAGAGATGAAATCGGGTGGAAATAGCTGAAACGTCTGGCGGCTAGCCTTGGCACACTCGCTCTTTCTAGTGGGGGATGTGTGTGTGTGTGTGTGTGTGTGTGTGTGTGTGTGTGTGTGTGTGTGTGTGTGTGTGTGTGCAAATCAGAGGATCACAGGATACTAGGTCTAGAGTTACAAGGAACTTCAGGGGAAACTGAGGTCGTAGAGAGAACAACGGGCTTGCCCACTGTCCCACAGCTACTAAGTGGAAGAGCTGGGATTTAAACCTGATTTCTCCAAGAATCCATTAATCTTTCCACTGTACTACATTGCCTGTTTCCTCATCTGTAAAATGGGTTGTTGTAAGACTTGTAAGTCTTCATGTGCTCTAGAAATGTGCACTATTTTGTTCCCCCCACCCAGGTGCCCACCCCTACTTGACCTTTGTCTTTCTCTCACCCCCTGCTTCAGTAAGTCATAGCATCTGAGGGCTGGAAGGGACCTAAGAAGTCATCTAGACTAGAAATCCACTCTGCAACATCCCCAAAAGTTCACCCACCCTCCCCTTGAATACCTGTGGGGATGGAGAGCTCACTTCCTATGGAGGCATCCCATTCTCCTTTTGGACAGCAGCCATAACATACAAGTTCTTCCTTCCGCTCTGGCGAAAGCAGCTTCTGGGTGACTTCCTCCCCCATCCCCTTGGAGGGTGGAGAAGAGGGAGGTCTTTCCTGTTCCCCCCACCTGCCTCCCTCACTTACATTTTGTGTATATTGAAATGTGTGCAGGTTCCCTGATGGGCCAGAAGCTCTTTCTGCCTTTGTCTGCCAGAGCGTAGCGCAGGCCTGATGCTTGCTTCTTGTCACTATTCAGCTCTGTCTGACTCTTTGTGACCCCATTTGGGGTTTTAATGACAAATATCCTGGAGTACTTTCATTTCTTTCACCAGCTCATTTTACAGATGAAGAAACTGAGGCAAACAGGGTTCAGTGACTTGCCCAGGATCCCACAGTGTCTAAGGTCAGATTTGAACTCAGGAAGATGAGTCAGCCTAACTCTAGGCCTGGTGCCCTATCCACAAGCTGCCCAGCTGCCCCTACTGGCACTTGCTTGGTAGACGCTTAAAAATGCTTGTGGTCCATGACCCCTGGGAGGCAGACCGCATCTGCTCCTTTCTGAATCAGAGGCTAGTTTTCTGGCTCTGCTGATGTCTGATCTCCATGAATAGCAAATGACTGGTGAAAACCTCCCTTTTGGCTACATACCCAGAGTCACAGAGTTGGGGAGAGATCAAGTCCAGCACCCCTTTAGAGACTGTAGCTTTCAACAATTGAATTGAATTTTACAAATGAGGAAACGGAGTCTCAGAGAGGAACAGTGCCTTACCCAAGACTTGGTGGCAGCTACCCACAGCATTATAGCAATGTGCCCTCCCAAACACCAACCCGCTATGTCTGTGTGTGTCCCATGTGAATGCTTGACATGACAGGCCCATCAGGCCTGTCCCTCCAGATCCTGTTCAAGATGAGGCTGGTCCCAAAGAAGGCCAGTTACTTTAGCTTGGTTCAGGTGCCCTGGGACCCCCACCAGGCCTTCTCCATGTGTTAATCCTGCCCTTTACTCTCATGCCCAAAACCCCAAGGACCTCCAGAGACCAAGAGCCTAGAAAGCTAATAGTACTAAAGCTAACATTTATATAGGCACCTTCAGGTTTTCAAAGTGCTTTCCCAAATATCCCCTTTGATCCTCACAGCCACCCGGAGAGGCAGATGCTGTCATTACTCCCATTTTTTAAGGCAGGCAGAAGGTGTCTAGGGTCACCTAGTAGGTAAATGCCCAAGGCAGGATTTGCACTCTTGTCTTCCTGACTTGAGCCCTACCATTCTCTCCACTACACCACCTAGCTGGCTCTTTTCTGTTAAAAGAACCTGTACGTTTTCAGAGGGACCTTCTGGAGACAGTGCTCTAGCCTTTGCTATGGGGAGATGGTTGAGCTTTCGTGTAATCTCAGGAGCTAGAAGGGACTCGATCCCTCCAAGCCAGCCCATTGCGCTTTTTTCCCCCTTACTTCATCTAGTTTGTTTTATTTTTACAATTACATGCCCATTGCACTTTTGAGAAGCTGTAATTGTTAGGAAGTTTTTCCTGCCATCAAGCCCGAATTTGCCCATCTGAAGCTTCTATTGCTTCTAGGCAGAAAGGGGTCTAAGCTGATAGAGTTTGGGACTGTGAGTCCGAAAGATGGGAGTTCAAATCTGTCTTAGACACTTCCTAGCTGGGTGACCCTGGGCAAGTCACTAAACGGCTGTTTTCCTCAGTTTCCTCACCAGTAAAGTGAGGTTAATAAGAACACCACTTGCCTCCTTAGGGTTGTTGTGAGGATCAAATGAGGCAATATTCGTAAGGAATTTTGCAAACTTTGAAGTTCGATGAAGATGCCAACTTTTGTTATTAACTAACTAAGTATTATTATTTGTACTCTGGATCAAGCCCAGTCTTTCTGCCTCTTGGTAGCCTTTCGGACCTTCCAAGTCTGAAATGTCGGTCTTGTAACAGGACTCGATTGTAAGACCGGCGTATCAGACTCAAATCACAACGGGACTGATGACGCACACACAAGGGTCCCTGAGGGCCTGTCGACTTTGTGTTAAAATGAAATGTTGTTTCTGTTTTCTTGTGTTTTTGCTCATTTTGTTAAACATTTCTCAAGTGTCAGGGTGTGGGCATCTTTGAGACCCCAGATATAGACTATAGGGACTGTCATGAAGGGACACAAGAGCATCAGTGCCCATTGGAATGGAAGGACTTTAAAAATGGCCTGGAGACGGTGTGACCCAGTGCAAAGGATTCTGGGCCTCAGGGCATTGTCACTTGCTGACCTTGTGATGATCTGGGCAAGTTGCAGCCTTGAAGACATTGACCTTGGATGGTTCCTTAAGGTTCAAAGCCTGTGAGTTTTATGGACCCCTTTATTGAATAGGAGATAAGCCTGACACCCAGAGGGGTTGTGACTTCTCCAAGATCTCTCAGGTAATAAGAAGAAAGGCAGGATCTGAACCCACATAAGGTGAGGCATCATGGAGAAGAGCCTGGAAAGGGTGCTGGCGTGGGGCCAGGGTGTTTGGTTTTGGAGCCTGGCTTGTGATCTTGGGAGGTCCTTCAGCCTCTCAGGGTTTCAGCTTCCTCATTTGTGTAGGGCGGGAGTTGGATAGGACCAGATGACTCTAAGGGCCTCTCCAGGGCTCTGACCCTCTGATGAATGAGTGCTGCCTCCTCTGACTCGTTAGTCCTTTCTGCTCCCAAATTAAGTAGAAGGCTTTTCATCTTCACATAATCATTTGTGTGGCCAGAAGCAGGCTCCCTAAAATTGCACATGTTGGATCAGATCCAGGCAATTCACATCCACCAAGAGACGAATCTGAGCATTTGCTAAAGACTGGGACCCATGATGAATGAATGAATGAAGGTCTAGAGGACAGTGCTTCAAGGAGGAGCAGGATGGCTGAGGAAGAGACCTCTGAACAGAGGGACTGAGGTAGTGAGCTAATCTCCGGGCAGGTGATTAATGTAGACTTCCCAGGAGCAACAGCTATATTTCAGTCCTGTGCCCAGAGCAGGAGGTAGAAAGTGGGGGTCCCCAGCAGCAGGACAGATGACCAGATGACCTCCTGTCCCTCTGTATGGCCCATCTTGACACTCGCCAGAGTAATTTTCATTCGGTGACTCAGTCACCTCCAGTGGTTCCCTGTCACCTCCGGGATCAAATAGAAGTTCCTCTGTTTAGCTTTTCAAGTCTTTCAGAACCTGGTCCTGACCTCTTCACAGCCTCCCTGGACATTACTCCTCCAGCTTGCTGCTGTCCAGCCCCTCGGGCTTGCTCTGTTCCTGACATGTGAGGCTTCTCTCCCATGTGGGCTGAGTGTGCCTGAATCACCTTCTCCCCTCAGCCTCATAGAATCCCTGTTTTCTTCAAGAACTACCATCATGAAGCCTTTCCTGATTCCCTCAGCTCCTAACGCCCTCTAAATTATGTGTAATTGTTTTGTATTGGGTATTCACTTATATAAGGGTGGTGGTTTACCTTTCCTTTCTTAATCCCAGAAGCCTCTGACAGCTGGATGGAATGGACCAAGGCTATAAATGGGGTGCAAGCAGCCAGTCTGAGAGGAATGAGGCCAGGTGACAGCACACAAGAAATGTTTTGTGATTGGCTGTCCTTGGCCCCCTCTGGGTCTCTGTAGGACCCAGGAAGCCGGTGGAACAGCCAGGACTCCAGTAGCCCTGGCTGAGGTAGGTGGTGAACAGGTTTCTAAGAGAGGAGTACCCTGGGGGGAGGGATGATGGGGTTTCTGAGCCTCTGAAGGGGAGTTCCCATGGACCTCAACAACTGAGACACTGAGGTCCAACTCAGCATCCTGGGGACAATCCAGCAGCGTCCGGACTCGTGAAACTCTGCCTTTGGACCTGGCTGAGAGCTGCTCTCTCTGGTGGTGAACTTCCTGAAGACTCATGGAGAGCCAGAGGCCATAAATGGACACTTTGAGGCCATAAATGGACACTTTCTGGCCACGTCTGCTTTCTAAATTTGAGTCTACTTTCCCCAAGGACTTTGTATGTGCAAGGGCACTGTGTGCCCTGGTCTGGGAGGATGGTTATTGTGACAACTTCCCTTGAGGAAATATCCACCCTTCCCCCCACTCTGCCCCAGCCCTGACATCCCCTGTTCTCAGGCCCCTCCCAGCCCTGACATCCCCTGTTCTCAGGCCCCTCCCAGCCCTGCCATCCCCTGTTCTAAGCCCCCTCCCAGCCCTGACATCCCCTGTTCTAAGGCCCCTCCCAGCTCTGACATCCCCTGTTCTAAGGCCCCTCCCAGCCCTGACATTCCCTATTCTAAGTCCCCTCCCAGCTCTAACATTCCCAGTTCTAAGACCCTCCCAGCCCTGATACTCTTTGTTCTAAGGCCCCTCTGAGCTCTGATATTTATTCCTTGTTCTAAGCTCCCCACCCCAGCTCCAATGACACTTTCTATTCTGAGGTTCCTGCTGTTCTCGCCTTCTAGTATCCTATGACCCCAGAATCCATGGTTCACATCACATACAGGCCTATTGTTCACAAAGGCCACATGGCGCTTGTTATTCCCTATTACTTACATCATCTGTTGCTGTTTCTTTAGTTGGAGGTGGGCGGGCCACCCAGGAAGCTTAGGCCTGGTGTAAAAACTGGGGATCAGAGAGACTGGACCTGTGAAGATGCTGGGCAATCCTGGAATCAGATGGTCTGAGCAGGAAGAGAAGCCCTTGAGGAAATTCCCAGAGGCCAGCAATGTCAGAGCTGGCAGGTAGCTTAGAGGTCAGCGAGTCCCAACTCCTCATCCTATAGATGGAGAAAATGCAGCCCCCATGGGAGAGATGACCTCCTCGGAGCCTCCATGGTCACTGGCAGGCAGGGCCCAAACCTCAGGCTGGATCTAGAACTTCAGATTGGAGCCAGAACCTTAGGCTGGATCTTGTCTCAGGCCCTCTCAGCCCAGGCAAATCCTGTCCTTTGTACTAAGGGACAGGGAGCAGGGGGCTGCTGCTGTTCCTGCTCCAGGTTAATAACAGCCTGGGCCTGGAATGAAGAACTCATGAAGCCCTCCTCCTTGAGGGCAGGGACTGTTGGTTGGTTTTGTCCTGGCATCCCTCAAGCCTTGCAGGGTGCATGCATAAAGCTGGGCCTTAATACATGTTTATTGAACTGACTTGATCAGAGGAAGACCCCAAAGTTGATCAGGAACATTGGCCTCAGGAAAGAGTTGAGGGACTTAGGTTTTGGAGAGCCCTAGAAAAGCTTCTTCCTCATTGCTTGCAAGTGGTTGGGGTTTGGCACTTTCTGAAGCTCCATTTTCCCATTTGTGAAGTGAAGTCAATAGGACCTGAGGCCTAGTTTCTGCCTCCCAGGGTGGCTGAAGCCACTGGGCATCCCGTGTGGCTTTGCTCTCCCTTCCCAGCCCATGAGCGCTATTGATGTAGGGAAGGGGGCCAGGCTTCACCAAGAAAACTCACTCTCTCTTCTTTTGACCAGGATGGGAGAAATGTTGCATAAGGAATTTTTTTTCTTAATGTCAGCAAAGTGTTTTACAAAATATTTTGCTGTATAGTAGCAGTCTGGGGGCATGATGCCTATTTACTCCTTGGTTTTATACACAGATAGCATTGATGGAGGCAGTGTGGTACAGTGGCCCTCAGGTCAAAAGGCCTGGGTTCAAATCTCACTCCAGAGGCTTCTTATCTGGGTGGCTTTGGGCAGATTCCTTTCCCTCCCTTATACATAAGATGATAGATTTGGACTAATCAGCCTTTGAAGTCCCTATCAGTTCTACATGTGATCTGTGATGGGAATCATTCTATTTTTGTGGACAAGATAGAGCGATGAGAGGCAGGCGGGCAGGCAGACAGACAGTCAGCCGGGTGTATTCAGACTGACTGCCATGGCCCATGTCAGCCAGGGAGGCCGTTGTTGGGGCAGAGCTGCAGGCATCTGGGCTTGGCCCTGAGCTGGTAAACACTTTTATCAGCGCTTTAGATCGATGCAGACATACACGGCAGGCCCATCCATTTTGCAGATGATGCAGAGCTAGGAGGGGGAGTCACCACACTTGGTGACAGAATGCAGAAAGATTTTCACAGGCTATAACAAGGATGGAATTTAATAGGAAGAAATGTAAACTCTCCGACACTTGCGTTCAAAACTCCGTCTCAGATACAAGCTGGAGGAGGCCAGCCTGGAGGGCGGCCTGCGAACTCCAAGTGAGTCAACATTGTGGTTTGGCAGCATAAAAGCCTTGGAGATCTCAGGCTGCTTGGGGAGAGCAAGGAGAGGAGCCGTGGCCCCTCTGTCCTCTGCCCTGCACCACACAGCCCCGGGGGAGTATCCCACTCTGTGCCCAGTCCCCCATTTGAAGGATGTTGTCGAGGACACTCAGAATGGAGACCTCTGTCCTCAGCCAGCTGCCCCATGAGCTCTTTCCACCTACACTGCTTTTTGTCTCAAGCCAGTGAGTCTTTGCTCACATCTCAAATGTGTGGCTTCCTTTCAGGGAAGGCTCCAGATCATGGACCTTCCTGATCTCCCCTCACACTACCCCACCCCATTGTCTAGTGTGCTTTTCCTCTGGATGCTGCTTTGTGTGTGGATGTGTTGGGTACCACAGGGACCAGTGAACATGTGTCTTTGTACGCCCAGCATCTTTCTCATAAGGACAGGGACGGAAAGACCAGTGATTTCATTGGGATGGAGCTGTGGGTTTCCCAACTTTTTGGTCTCAGGATCCCTTTCCATTCCTAAAAACGGAATACCCCAAAGACCTTTTATTTTTGTGGGTTATGTCTGCTGATATCTAATATATTAGAAATTAAGAGGTAAGCATTATGAAAATAGTTTTGACTTTACAGACCAGAAAGGGACCCCCAGGGGTCCCTGGGCTACATTTTGAGAAGCCCTTGAGGTGGTGCCTTCTCTGCCCCAAGTGAAGGGTCCCAGTTCCAGGGTCCGGGAGCCAGAATGTGTCAGAGATGGAATCTGCAGGCAGGCCAGATGCCTGTCTGGTAGAGTAAAGTACCACAGGCAGACACCAGAGGATCTGCAGGACTGTTGCAGAGAAGAATAAGGTTTATTCTGTTTGATCCCCAAGGGCAGAAGCAGGAATAGGGGAGGGGGAACTGTAAAGAGGTGGTCACTTTAGACTAAAGGTCAGGAGAAACCTCCTATCAAGTAGAGCTCGGTGCTGGCAAAACAGCTGCCCAGGCACGAGGAATAGGTTCATCTTCACCAGGGGTTTTTAAGGCCAGCCTGGATACCATCCTGTTGGGTGTGTGGTAGGAAGGCTGTGGAAATGCCTTGTTGTAGTGCTGATGTCTTGTGATTCCGGGATGTGGAGAGTCATCACAGCTCCACCACTGGAATGGCCTTTCTGCCCTCTGTGGAGGCAGCTCCGTTAAGTTGCTCTCAGTCATTCCTGGCTCCTGCTGGGGCAATGAATGCTGTCTTCAAAGAGCTTATCAAGGTGAAATTCCAGACTTGTACTTGGCTGAGAGGTGGAACCAGGACTGGTACAGGGTAGGGATGTGGAGGTGGGTCACCCCACTCATGCCAGGGAAGGGGCCAGATCACTTACAGTGCTTTGCCCAGGCCTGGGAACCATCCTGGCAGGTTGGACCCCATGAGAAAGGCCTTTTGGTATAGAGCTGCCAGCAGACTGTATGCTCTCTGAGGACCAGCCTAGGCCAGCAGGGAGAACATCTTGCAGACTGGCTCCTTCCTTCAGGAGGAGTCATCTGGGTTGCTGGGTGGTGCTGTGGGCAAATTACTGGGGTCAGGAACCGGAGTTCCAATCCTGCCTCAGACATGCCTGGCTGAACGAGTCTGGCCATAGCTTGCATGTACAGCCTTGTTTGTGTGTTGGCTTCTCCATCAAAATATGAACCCCAGGGGAAGGGCTGTGCTGTTGTCAGGTTGTAGGACAATTCCTGGCACATGGTGAGCCTTTCATGAATGCTGCTTGACTTAGACTCTCAGCCTCAGTTTCCTTATCTGTAAAAGGGACTAATAATAGCAGCTCATTCAAAGACTCCCGAGGACCAGATGAAATAAAGCTTGGGACACGTCCTGCCAGCCTTAAAGCGATGATGTAGAAATGTGGGGGCACCACAGTGCACAGAGGGCCCTGCCTGGAGTTAAGACTCATCCTCCTGAGTTCAAATCCGGCCTCAGACCCTCACTAACCATGAGTCCCTGGGCAAGTAATTTAACCCTCTTTGCCTCAGTTTCCCCATCTGTAAACTGAGCTACAGAAGGAAATGGCAAACCCCTCCAGTATCTTTGCCAAGAAGACCCTAAACAGGGTCATGAAGAGTTGGACATGACCGAGACAACTGGGCCTTACTGTTACAATGTGACGGTGCCTAGTGAGTGTGTTATAAAGGCTTATTGACTATTATCATGGGAACCCATGGCTGGAACGGGCTGCCTTGGGAGACGGCGAGGGCACCGTCACTGGAGATCTTAGCAGAGACTGAAGAACCTCCTTTATCTTGGGTGCCACAGAGGGGACATTCCTATCCAGGAAGAAAGCTGGACCCCCAGTATGGTCTGAGTGAGAGAGGTGAGCATGCCAGGCTTGGCGTCAGAGACTCTGGGCTCGAATTCGAGTTCTGTTATCACCTGTGAGCCGTAGCTTCCTCATCTATAAAATGGGCGCAGTACTTAACTATCCACCCAGTGGTTGCCTGTCTTCCACACATTTTGGGGAAAGTGCTTTGCAAACCATCCAGTGCTGTGGAAAGGTGGGTTTGCGTTATTCTGGAGGCTCCAGCAAACAGTGTTCTAAGACTCCAAGGAATGAGAATCAAACCCTGAGACGCTGGAATTATTTTTTTCATTTTTAAAAGTGGTCAACTTAATAGTGAATGAAAACCACCATGCAAATTAAGTGGTAAGTTAATGACTCCACCCTTCGCCTTTACCCAGCTAGGGCCAGGCCACATCAGACATGCAGAGAATGATGTTGGGAGAACCACACGTCGGTCTAGAGCTCAGGTCTGCCAGGTGCTGCCGGTCTTGGTATCGCAAGCAGATCTTGTGTCCATTTCACAGGAAACCGAGTCTCTGAATGGTTAAGTGACTTGCCCACAGTCACACAGTCGAATGAATCATGAGAACTTGCTGATTGTGTACTTCCTGGGTGCCAGGCAGAGAGGGCCAGGAGGTCCCAGTGTGGATGTACTCAGTCAGTCCCCTGCTGGGTTGGGCCCTGGGGGCAGAACTCCAAGGAACAGTAGATGAACTTCTCTGGGGACAGGCGCTTGGATTCTGGAATGCCCGAGAACGAGAACGGAGGCCTTGGCCTCAGATCCAGCCCAGAGGGAGAGAAGCAGGTCAGTGAGTGGGTGTCAGCTATCTGGTGAGCCGGCCTGAGCCCTGAGTGGATGGGCACCTGGGATAGGAAGCTAAGGCTGCGGTCAGGCAGGGGAAATGCTTCTGTCTCCTCTAAGCTGCCTTTGTTGGGAGCTGGACGTTTTGATGGAGGTGGAGGGAGGTGACTTGGGATTGTGGGGCACAGGTGGGCACTGTGGTAAGCAGTCCAAGGAACCTGGCAAGGCCCCAGAAGAGGGTATGGGAGAATGCCAAAGGGAGAAACATCTGACTCTGGTTTGCCTCATCAAAATGAACTGTGAGAGGGGTAGCTAGGTGGTGCAGTGAATAGAGCACTGGCCCTGGAGGACCTGAGTTCAAATTTGGCCTCAATACTTAACATTTACTAGCCGTGTGACCTTGGGCAAGTCACTTAACCCCAATTGCCCTGCCTTCCCCCCTCCCAAAAAGAAAATGAAATGTGAGAGCAGAGACCTAGGGATAAGAATGTGGGGTGGCATGTGGGTATGTGGGTGGGGTGGGGGATGAGTGTGTATATGTAGGGGGCTGAGGCTTTCCCAGAATTAGAGCATTTGAGGACTACCAGGGGCCAGTGGTCATCTGGTCTGACGCAAACTACCTCACCTCCCCTATCTGAATGGGTCCCCTCCGCAGGTCTTTGGTTCACGCCCACACATCCTCCATCTTGGTACTCCCAAGGCCGCGTCTGACAGAGTTACCTGTCCTGCTCAGGAAATTCCAGTAGCCTCCCATCTCCTTTGGGCTCAAATCTAAACTTCTCTGCTTGACATTGGAAAGCCCATCGTGCCTTGGCTTCAGTCACCTTTCTGGCCTCATCATATATTCTTCTCCTTCACATACTCTTCAAGCAAAGTTGAAGCAAAGTGCCTTCTTGCTCCCCTGGACATTCTGTCTTTAACAGACCGTCCTCCGTGCCTGAAATACTCTGCCCCCTTGCCTTCCTGTCTTCCTTCAAGACCCAACTAAGATCCCACCTGCAGCTGGGAGCCTTTCCTTGGAGCCCCTTCCCTCTAGTTCTTCCCCTCTGAAATGATTTCTCCTCCGTGTATATCTGACATGTATCTGCTCATTGAAGTGTTGTCTCCCCCACAGACTGACAGGGACAGTTTTGTCTTTCCTTGTATCCCCAGTGGTTGCAGTAGGTGTTTAATAAATGCTCAGTGACTGACTGGGCCCCTAGTTTTCTGTCTGCAGGAGGGATTATTCTGCCTGCTGCTTGTAGCTCAGAGGGAGGAGTGAGGGCCAGCCACAGATCTGTGGTTATCTGAGTTCTGAATTGTATGGAAAAGATCATGGCCTCCGTGGGAAACTTTGACCCCCCCCCCCCAAATATTGCCTTTATAAGGAGAAAAAAAGAACTGTATCCTCTTAGGGAGGACATGTGGCTCAACAGCCAGCCCCCAAGCTTTCTGCGGATCCAATGTGGCTCCTGCCCACCCCTCGGGCTCCCACCAGCAGGTTACACCCCTCCTTCTCCCCAGGTGAGGCAAGGGCAGGACCCCACAGGGCAAGGGAGGGACTTCTCTGGGAAGCAGGAGCGGGGAGGAGTTGGTGGAGGACTCTGGTACCTCAGATCAGCTCCAGGCTTCCATTCTGGTCTCTTGTGCCTGGAAGCTGCCCAGCCTGTTTTTCTCACTAGTCACTGGCTTCACCACCTTCATCACCTTCTACCCATCCAAATTAATGGTGTTCACACAGACATCTCTGGATGATACCCAGGGAGCCAACCATGAGCAGAAATAGCCCATACACCCAGACCTACGCTTTGCCTCTTTGCCAACCCTCCCCCCACCCATACAGAGCTCCATTTGGCTCCACAGAGACCCTGACAGGGGCAAACTCAGACACCACTGCCAGGAGCATTTATGCCCTTTACAGACGAGGAAACGGAAACTGAGAGAGATGACCCTGGGGTCACAGGTGTCAGAGGCAGGGTTTGAACTCAGATCTATCTGGCTGCATATCAGTACTGTGGCTCCAGAGGAGGAGCCTTGGGGGAAAGTTGTCAAGAGGCAGGTCTAAGAACTGCAGGAGCTGTTTCAGGTGGTGATGGCCTCTCCCTCCAAAGAGGGCTTTCAGCGAAGGCAGGAGGAGCCCATCCTGAACATATTGATACTGGGGGGGAGGGGGTTGGACTAGGCTGGGGGCCAGGGGCCAGTGGAGATCACCTTCTCCAGACCTCACCCCTCTCCCTTGGCCATTATTGTCACGGTGCCTTTCCTTTCTTTCTAGAGGCAATGGTCCCAAGCAGGACGTTCCTGCTGGTGCTCTGGGCATGGGCCTGGGGACCCCATGGCACTCATGGTCAGACAGATGAAGACAACGAATTTCTGGAGGATCCCATCCTTTTTCTGAGGCCGGAGCCGGGGCAGGGGAGCCTTGACTGCCCCCGAGAATGTGTGTGCACACAAGAGGGTGTGGTAGACTGTGGAGGCATTGATCTCCGGGAGTTTCCTGGGGACCTCCCTGAGTACACCAATCACCTGTCCTTGCAGGTAAGAGCCAGATGCCTCTGTCACACAGCAGCCTCTCCAGGTCTCCAGGAGAGGTCTTGACCTGTAGCAAGCTTTGTAAATTCTGAAGCACCTTACAAATATCATTTATTCTGTTCCTTGGGATTGAATCCAAATCTGGGAGTTTATCAGTGTAGGAAATTTCCAGTGTGGAAAGCCCTTTCACAGCTGCTAATTGTCAGCTCTCCCAGACTCTCTGCTGTTTTGTCTCCCCCTTCCTTGGTTGCCCCAGTTGGACATGATCTTCCCCTTGCTGTGATATGCAGTTGAATGACTCTATCTGGTCCCATGACACTTTAATTAGTCAGCCAATGGTCTAGATAAATATCTCCCATCTATAGAGAGCTCGCTTTGCCACCAGATCCAGGTGACAAACCCAGCTGACTGGGGGAATGTTGGTGCCCTCACCAATAATGAAGTTGGAGAGATAACTGGGAGGATTTGAGAGGAAAGATAGTGAGTTCAATTTTGGATGTGATGAATTTGAGGTGCCTATGGGATATTCAGTTAGAGATGCCCAAGAGATAGCTGGTGATGTGAGACTGGTGCTTAGGAGAGAGGTTAGGGCTGGATAAATATAGATCTGGGAATTAATGACTTGTTTAGAGATGATCATTCAACCCATGGAAGCTGTTAAGATCACTGGATGAGAGAATGTGGAGAGAGAAGAAAAGAGCACTCAGGACAGAGACTTGGGGGAACGTGTGGTAAGTGGGCATGACTTAGAGGAAGAAGCAGCAGAGGACACTGAGAAGGAGCAGCCACACAGAGGGAAGGAAAACCAAGAGCGAGCAGTGTCATGAAAACAGAGAGAGGAGAAAGTATGAAGGAGAGAGTGAGCAACAGTGTCAGAGGCTGCAGAGAGGTCAAGAAAGATGAACATGGAGAGCAGGCCATTAGATTGAGCAATTAAGGGGTGGCTAGGTGGCTCAGTGAATAGAGCACCAGCCCTGGAGTCAGGAGGACCTGAGTTCAAATCTGAATTCAGACACTTAACACAAAAAAACTAGCCATATGACCTTGGGCAAGTCACTTAACCCTAATTGCCCCACCTTCCCCCTCCAAAGAAGCAAAAAACAAACAACAAATTTAGCAATTAAGAGATCTCTGGTGAGTTGTACACCTTCAAGTGCCATAGAAACGCTAGCCGGTCCCCCTTTGGACTTCATTTTCCTCATCCTAAAATGATGGAGGCGGACAAGGTGATTTCCAAGGTCTGGCTCTAAGTCCTATGATTCCACAGACATAAAATGATAGGACACAGAGTTTTGGAGCTTCAAAGGTTCCTAAGAATTTCCCAAATTACCCACGAATCAGAATTCTGTTATAAAATGCTGATCCTGAGGACAAATAAGTACAGGACGGTCCTACACAGATGCATGTGAATGCATATGGCTAGTGAGTGTGACTACAGATGTCTAAGTCTATGTATTTAAGGGTTTGTGTATGTATATATATATTTGTGTGTATATGTCTGTGTATGTATGTGTATGCATATATCTTTCTATAAATCTCTCTCGCTAAATCTATATCTACATATAAATATATCCCACCCTTTGGGGGCAGAGAGGAAGGGGAAAAGGAACAAAGTAAAAAGTGCCCGGCAGAGAACAAAAGAAAATTGACCAGGAGGCAACAAAAAGGTGGCCAGCTCTCAGAACAGGGTGTAATACTTATTATCTAGACTTTCTTGAAATGGAAATTTCTTGTTGGATATTTTGAATCCTCTCTTACATTCTGCTGGGCACATGGCAATGTTTTTTCTTCTTTTCTTATTTTGTATTTAAGTCTCAGTATGTACGTTTATGATATGTTTCTTTTTTTTCTTATTATGTATTTAAGTTTTAGTATTTAAGTCTAAAATAAATTTAAAAAATATGCCAATCCCAGTGCTATCTTCTCTTCTAAAATATTAAATGTAATGTTTCTTTTCCAGTGCCTGGCACATAGTAGGTATTTAATAAGTGCTAAATGATTCCTATTGAAAATTCTTATTGAGTGTAACATTTTGGGGTGTTTAAATTATAGTTTATAATTTTGAATTCGTATATAATTTCTTGTTATTTCTAATTTCTGTTAATCTTTTCTGACATTTCCTTAACCTGTCTCCTGCATGTGGGAGGAGTAGGGTAGAAGATTCATATTTGAGAGGAGCTGGAAGGCATCTCCTTCTCTGAAAGATCCCCCAACCTCCCCACCATGGACTTGACAAGTGGTCATGTGACCTTTGCTTGACAGTCAGGGGACGGGCTGAAGGGAGACCAAATTCTTGGGAGGTTTTTCCTGATAAACCTAAGTTTCTCTAAATTTGCAATGTCTCCCTTTGCTCTCAGTTTGCCCTTTGGGGCTAAACAGAACACATCTTACCCCTCTCTATACAGCAGCCCTTGAGAAAGTAAGACCTGGGCATCACTGCTCCATGAATCTTCTCCCAGTTCATCAGGCCCAGATCCTCAAGGATCTGATTCTCATGTTAAGGACTCAAGACCCTTCCTCATTCTGGTCACCTTCCTGTGGACATTCTTCAGCTTGTACTGGGCACCCAAAACTCAAAGACATCCTCCAGATGCTCTCTGGCCAGGGAGGAATGCAGAGGGACCATCCCTGCTTCTTCCTGGAAGCATGGCCCCCCCTTAATGCTGCTGTCTCAGAGTTTATTAGGGCTTATCAGCTTTTCTGAGTGTCCCATCACATGACTGACTCATGACAAGCTTGTAGCTTAGTCAAACCCAGTATCTTTTCCAGACAAACTGCTGCCTAACTCTGCTTCCCCTTATCTTGTACTTGTGAAGTCGGTCATTTGAGTCCAAATGCAAAACTGTTTTTATCCTTACTGAATTCATCTGAAAAATTCTACCCAATGCTCTAGCCTGTTATGGAATTTGATAAGCTTTCTATCTCTTGTTTATCATTGGTAAAAAAAAAAAAATGAAGCAGCCCAGGACCAAGCACATAGTTCTGGGGCACTCCACAGCCGCATCAACATTACAGCATCAAAGAGTCCTCTAGGTTTGAATCCATCTAACCGTAATATGACCTAGGCTACATACCTCCATCTTTTACACAAGAGGAATGTGGGCTGCTTTGTTGAATGCTTTGCTCAAATCTAGGTAAACCAAACCCACAACATTCCCCTCCTCTGCTAGTCCTGTCCAAAAAGGAAGTGAGATTAGTCTGGCATGACCTGTTCTCAACGAAGGTAGGCTGTCCCTTGGTCATTCCTGCTCTCTTTTCTAGATGGTTGCTTATCATCCCTTTAATGATTCATTCTTGCATTTCTCAGGAATTTAAGTCAAGCCCACTGGCCTACAATTTGATTTGATTGACTAGAGGGGCAGATGTCCCAATTATGGTGAAAGGGAAAGCCGGCATCTGCCCGTTCTTTCAGGCCCCAGTGATGTTGTGCATCTGGGCCAGATGACTTGAATTCATCAGGGGCCACTCCCTGCTTCCTACCTTCTCCTAACTTACAAGGGCATCAGCTCCTGGTCAATCATTCTGGTTCAATCATTTCCTATGTAGAGGACCTTCTCTCTGGCAGAGGAAAACATAACAGCTCAGGAGCTGAGCAGCATTGCCATCTCTCTGCAGTCAGTTGCCACATATCCCAAGCATTGGCAGTCCATTCCCGGAGTCTCTTCTTTCTTTCAGAATCACTTCAAACCCGTGTTTTTGGTTGTATTTAGCTTTCCTTGACATCCTCCACTCATTCTGAGCTTTATTGCGCCTGACTGTTCTGACAGTAATAAAGATACTTGTGGATTCACCTTCACCCACATGTCCCATCAGTCGCCAAGCCTTCTTTTTTTAAAAAAATAATGTTTATTTTCAGGCTCATATTCTCCCCCTCTCCTTTTCCCTCTCAAGCCCCCACCCCAGTTCATTAAGAAAGCAAGAAAAGCATAACCCTTGTTACAAATGTGTCAGCGAGGTTCCAATTAGTGCAGACACTGAGTCCCATGAAGTGGTTGCATGTATTCAAATTCACACTATTCAAAGTTATAATTAGATAGATTTGGTAATTGTTCTAGTCCAATGGAAATATGCCAGGCAAATTCAAATAATGCAGACACTTTTAGGTGATTCATTATTCACACTCACCAGGACCTAGCTGTTTAATCAAGCAGAACAAGTTTCCCCATGGGCCACGCTGCAAGGGGGTCTCCCCCCCCCCCGCCCCTGTCCCCCTTCCCAGTCTCTGCACTTGGAAACCATCAGGTTGGAGGGTAGCATCGTTCATCCTTAGTCTTCTAGAATTGTGGTTGGTCATTGTGTATATACAGGAGCAGAGTAAAAGCTCCCTGAGGGCAGGACAGGGGCTGTTTCACGTTCTTCTTGGTATTAGCTTCTAATACAAGGCCCCGTACACAGTAAGTGCTTCCCAATGCTCGATGCCTTATTGCTCCTCAGTTATCTGCCTTGGTTCCATCTTCTGTACGTGTCTTTTCAAATAGAAGCAGTTGCTAAGCTCCCTGGACATCCACGTCGGTCGCCTTAGACAACCCCTGATTTTCCTTTCTCTTCCGAATCATCATCCTTTGTGCCTTTGGAATCTCATTCTTGAATAACTGTGGTCCATGGCACCCTGCCTTTCCTTTCTCCAGACTCCACCCCCAGGGTGGGACAGCTCTTGCGGGCGTGTCAGATTATGCCTAGTTTTCTCATTCTCCATCATGAGTGCTAGGAGGAGCAACTCCCATCTGCCCTCCCCACCAGGGTTCCCATCATTGCCACAAAGCAACCAGTGCCCACCTGTTAGCCAGAATCGGACCCAGAAGGAAATTTCTTCTGCCTCCTTTGAAGGACAAAATGATCATTAATGTAGATCTTGAAGTTCTGGATTTTTGAGGGGTGAGGAGGGGGAGACAGAAAAAGAAATAAAAGATAGAAAGGGAAGGAGGATAGATGAAGAGAGAGAGACAGAGAGAGACAGAGACAGAGAGACAGAGAGAGAGAGAAGGGGAGGGGAGGGGAGGGGAGAGTCTGGATAACTGGGTCCCTGCCATTGTTGTATATTGCCTCTCCCTGAGCCAGGCTGGTGATCTGTTTCCTGAGCTCCTCCTGTGTTTGGTCTCTATGTCCAGGGCACTCTCTGGGATGCCCCTATGATAACATCATCTGGTTTTCTGCTGGCTTCTTGCTCCCGAGCACCTCAATTCCACTGATGGTTTCTGTCAGTGTATTTCAAGCCCCGAAGTTCTGTCACTGTGTTGGTGTGGGGAAACTCTGGCCTCATCCAGCTCTCATTTTACTGAGGAGAGAAACTGAGTCCTAGAGAGGGGAAAGTCTTGGAGATCTTCATCCTGTTACAGTCTAACATTGCCCATCTCCCCTCCCACAGAATAACCAGTTGGAGAAAATCTACCCTGATGAGCTTTCCCGACTCCACAGGCTAGAGACCCTCAACCTTCAGAATAACCGACTGACATCCAGAGGTGAGGAGGTCCTGGGCAGGGAGAGGATGAGAGAGACCTAGAGGAAATGTGGGATGGGGGCATTGAAGGAATCAGAATGTGAGTCTTGGTTGAGGCGGAGGCTCCTGCCTGTGGCTAGCCCTGGGTGTTTGGGAGTGTCTGCACCAGCCCAGAGCAAGGGAGGGCTAGTCCTCTAAGGTTGAGAGGATGGTGGGGAGGTAGGCACTCAGTAGGTGACTATGGAATCTTTGGAGATTCCTAATGTGTGTCTTCTCCCTCCAGCCCTGAGAAGGGTAGGGCCAGAGAAGGAGAAAGGAATAGGTGGAGACCCAGAGTGTCAGAATGAGAGGCAGTCCCCAGTTTTCATGCAAGCGGGGCTGGAATCTCTGTAGTGAAGGGGAGCTTACTACCTCTCCGGGCAGGCCATCCCGCTTTTAACTCTCACACTGACCTGAACTCTGCCCCTTCTTCTCTCCCACCACCCCATACCTGCTTTCCCCCAGCTGAACATGTGGTCTGCCACTATAATACAGACTCTTGGGCCTTTTTGCCCATCATACGGGTTGCTCTTCTCTGGACAGTTCCTAATTTATCCATGGCTTTCCTCAAATGGGATGCCCAGAACTGAGCCCAGGACTCCAGGTGGAGTCTGACCAGAGCACAGGATGGTGGAACTATTACCTTCCTATTCTTGGACACTGGGCCTTAATGTAGCCCTAAATTGAATGAGTTTTCTCTGCCACATCACTCTCTAGGTTCAGATTGAGCTGGCAGCCCACTCAGCACCCCAGATCTTTTTCAAGTCAGTCTGGCCAGGCCCCTAGTAGCTGTGAAGTAGATTTTTTTCTGAGCCCTGGTGGAACCTTCTACCTTTATCCCTATTGAATTTGTTTCTGTCCCCTTCAGGTGACACCTCTGACTTCATCTAAGACCAGCATACTCTGGAAGGCAATGATCCATCCCCCTCCCTCCCATCTTTCCAATCATACTTTCTCCATAAAGCATTTCTGCATTATTTCACTCAGATTTCATAACTACCCACCAAGGAGAAGGGAAGGAAAAGGAACAAAACAAGCTCCAAGGGATCCAGTGCAGGTCTCCTTGTACCCATTTTACAGATGAGAAAATTGAGACCCAGGTTGGGGAAGTGACTTGCTTAAGGTCACACACTGAATTAGTACCCTTCCACCCATCACTTTCCTTGCTTTCCCCAGGGGCTATTTAAAGAGCTGAGAAGGAGAGGGTCCAGGATCAGGGGAGCAGTGGCTGTGATATTGACCACCCCCCCCCATGTTGGACAAGTCACTTCTTTCTAGGTCAGACAATCCCTAATGCCTAAACCCTAGCTGGGTTCTTGCCTTTTTAGCCTGAAGCAGGAATCTCACTCCCAGCAATGCTGTCTGGAGAATAGGGGAGCAGGGGGGCTGCCCCAGAGAATGATCACGACATCCCTGGGAGGGAGATAGGACAGAGAGCTTCACTGAACAGAGAAGCAAGCTGAGGCCCAGAGAGTCCTGTTGCCTGGCCTGCCCTGGGACATTCAGCAAGTCAGTGGCCAAGCTGGAATTCAAACTCATGTCTCTTAACCCCCAGCACAGTGCTCTTTGTAGCAACCTGTGGCTCCCTCTCCAGTGTTTGATAAGAAACTTAAAAATAAATCAGTCATAGAGACCCTGAATCTGTATAACTACTCTGGTCACTACCTACAGGTAGGGTAGTTGAGTAGAAAGAATGCTGGAATTGGGTTCAAACAATCTGAGTTTGCATCTTCCCTGCTCCATTATCTACTAGCCTTGTGACTCTGAGCAGATTCTTCCACTTCTATGGGCCTGTTTTCTCATCTGTAAAATGGGTAGAATCATATTTGCCGTACCTTACCTCAGAAGGACATTGTAGACAAGGATTCTGGAAATGCTTCAAGAACTTTGGGAATGTATACAAGATGTCAGAAAGAAACTCAAAAGGGCTTGGGGAGAAAATGAAGGTGATGGGGTGGGGGACTGTGTGCTAGACTGGAGGGCTCTCTGGGAGCCTTATGTGCTCTGAGGTAAGGAAGCACCTGGGGAGGTGTGAGGAATCAGGACATTTAGGAGGAGTCAGATAGATGGAGCAGAGATGGGGTGCCATCGATCAGACTGGCTTCATATGTTGTAGATAGTGAAGACAGTCGAGGGAGAGAATCTAAGTGGGCTTCTCTCAAGGGGGCTGGGGACTTTGGGTTCTGGCCTTGTCCTGTATGTAGGACTTTCCCTCAGTCTCCTTGGGAGTGCTGGGGGGAGCTGGAACTGATCCAAGGTAATAGCCAGTGACTTAGCAGAGGAACCAGGCTAGCTAGCTAGAGCATTTATTAAGTTCTTACGATGTGCCCAGTACTGGGCTAAATGCTGGTGATAGAAATGCAAGAAGTGAGACAGTCTCTGCCCTCAAGGAGCTTACAATGTTAATACTTTGAATTAACAAGAATTTATTTCTCTCCCATCCCTTTCTTCTTTTCACTAGGAAAAAAAGAAAAACAAAACCTTTGAAACAAATATTTCTAGTTGAGCAAAACAGATCCCCACATTGCCCATGTTCAGGGATGTAGCGATCTTAAAGCCATCAGTTTTGTCTGCATCTTATATCATCCCCCTGGTTATTGAAGTTATCATTGTGCAGTTATCAGAGCTCATAAGTCTTTCAAAGTGGCTCATTTACTACAATGGTGTTGTTATAGTATAATTTGTTCTCCGGGTTCTGCTCATCTCACTCTGTATCAGTTCACACAAGTCTTCTCAGGTTTCTCTGAAATCATCATCCTGCAGTTGATGGGCACTCTCTCAGTGTCTAGGTTGTTGCCCCTCCAAAAAGGAGCTTCTATAGATATGTTTGTACCTATGGGTCCTTTTCCTTTTTCTTTGGCGTATGGGCCTAGTACTGGGATTGGTGGGCAAGGGGAGTTCCAAGTTGCTTTCCAGAATGGCTGGAACTGTTCCACAGGGAGCTTATGTTCTAATGGGGAAACAAATACATAAGGAGGGAACTGGACAAGGTGGGTGGGTGGGGATGGTAGCCAGAGAGCAGGAATCATGGTATGGAGATGGCCTGAAAGTGAGCTGGAAGCTCAGACCAGGGCAAAACAATGGAGAAAATTCACCTCTCAGAGGCTGGGGTCGTTCCCAGGGTTGGAGTCCAAGTTTCAGGTGAGGATGATAGGTAGAGTGGAGGTGCCATGGTTCAGAGATGGTTTGACAGTGATTTGAACCCAGATCTTGTGATCTCCAGACCAGAACTCTCACCAGGCTGCCTCTGACTCTGATCCTTCTAACTCTAAGAGCTGGTGAGACTGGAAATAGCAAGAGATAACGACACTGGAAAGCCTGAGTGGGACTAGATAGTGGAGGCCCTGAATGCTAGGCTAAGACCCTAGGGGGCGTTGTGCTTAGCTCTCTAGCCCTGAGCATTCTCCTCTGTCCAAGGTACTGACCACCTTTATTCATTCATTCATTTGAAGGGCTCCCAGAGGAAGCTTTTAAGCAGCTGACAAACCTGAATTACCTGTACCTGGCTAACAATAAGGTAGGCTGGGGGTGTGACCTGGTTGGGGGAATGTAGGGGGGAGAAGCTGCCTGGTTCATGCAGGTTCTCAGAGTGCCTGATTTCCTTCCAGGCCACAAGGCTTGGAGAGGGGGCCTATGGACTGTGTGGCCAAGAGCTCCTCCCTGAGCAGATAGTGGAAAGAGCCCTCAACTTGGCAGTCAACAAGCCTGAGTTAGAATCTAGCACTTCATTAGCTGTAAGGTGCTGTAGGGGCTGTTGGGTCCAGCGGTTGCCTGGAGCTCAACCTTCCAGCTGGTTGGAAAAAATAGTTTTAACCTCAAGGTTAAGATTGGAAGAGTTGACCTCTGAGCTCTCTTCAAATCTGAGAGTCTGTTTTGGAGGGAATTCTGTGAAGGACCCTTACCAACAGCATGATGGGGGAGCCTTCTGTCTATCATTTTTAGTAGAGGGGGTAGAAAAAGCAGGAATGGCCTAAGTACCTGGGGGTTCTACCCCAAAGAGTGGCTTCTTGAATGGATCTCCATGGAGAGTGGGGGGAGAGGGAAACAGCCTCTTTCTGGCCTCAGTTTCTTCCTCTGTAAAATTTGAAGGACAACCCTGACAGACTGTTCTGTGCTCCTCCCATATTTGGGGGGAACCATCTCTCTGCAGATTTCTAGCCCAACACTGTATCTGGAGGCCCTTTTGGGATTTTAGGGACACAGGTATAATCTCCCTTCTTCTTGCTGAGCCATAGTTCTTCTTTCTCTTCTGGTTATACTTGTCCCCAAGGCCATCAAATTACACACTCATATGTATGTATATACACATACATCCCGTTAGACTGTAAACTCATTGAGGGCAGGGATTATCTTTTGCCTTTCATTGTATCCCCAGCCCTGGCACAGAATAGGCACTAAATAGACACTTGTTAATGAATTGATTGGGAATTCTGGAAGCAAAAGAACCTTAAAGAAAACCATGTAAATTCACACGGTTCAGGCTAATACTGGAGGGGGGTGGGGCCCGTGAAGGCTGGAGTCTCCAGGGAGGTTTCAAGGAGGAGACAGGGGTTGGGGACAGTGGGGACAAAGAACCTAGATGTGTGGAGATACTTTGGGGGAGGATCTATCTCCCCTAGAGCTGGTTACAGAACTCAGAGCCAGGGTCAAGGGTCATGAAGTTGTTTCATTGAGAAGGGAAGGCCAAATCAATCTATTCCTCAGAAGGGAAGCCAACAACGTTCAAAGAAGCAGGCTTGGGAATCACTTTCTCCCTGTCTGGTCCTGGGAGGCATTTCAGAGCCAGCTGGCATCTGTGTCTTTCCCTGATGCTGAGTGAGAAGGAGTCCAGCCGATGTCTTGCTGCCAGCGTGACTAGGGGAGGCTTGGTGCCACTGTTGGCCTGTCTGCTTTGGATCCATCTGTCTTCTCATCTGTCTAGTTGTCTGCCCTTTCATCTACATGTCCACTTAATCCGCCCATTTGTTTGCCTTTCTATTTGTCAGCACATCAACTTGTCTGTGTGTCCCTTGGACACCACTGTCTGCCCATCCATCATCACTCATCTCTGTCTCTGTCTGATCTCCCCACACCCCAACCTGATCCGGCTCCCTTTTTAGCTAACTCTGGCTCCGAGGTTCCTGCCGAGTACCCTGGTCAGTGCTGACTTTGCTGCCAACTTCCTCACCAAGATCTACGGGCTTACATTCGGCCAGAAGCCAAACTTGAGGTCAGAGGTCAGAGTGGAGCAGGGTCATGGCAGTGATGGTGGGTGCAGTGGGTTGATTGGATTGGTGAGCACCTTGGGTGTAGCATGATGGTGCCAGGGGAGTCCTGGGCAGGATCCACCTCCATTTCATGGGAGTGTGTGGCTTAGTGTGGCATCTGGAACCTAGTACTGCTTAGTAATGCTTGTTGAGTGAGTGACTGACTGACCAACCATTTCTTAGCCTGGTGGGTCAGGGGAGGGAGAGAGGGAAGGGGGTGAAGTATGTTAGTTGGGTTTTTTTTCCCTTGGGGAAAACATGAAACAGGAGAGAACCAACGTGAAAAGTTAAGAGAGTTAACTCTCTCCCTGCCCCACTGTGGGACTCCGGACCAACCCTTTCCACTTTCCGTGCCTCAGTTTCACGTCCTCCTAAGATCTCAGATTTAGGGCTGGAAGGGGCCCCAGAGGCCATCCAATCCCGCCCCCTCATTTTA
The DNA here is from genome assembly GCA_028627135.1 of Pseudochirops cupreus. Classification (NCBI taxonomy): domain Eukaryota; kingdom Metazoa; phylum Chordata; class Mammalia; order Diprotodontia; family Pseudocheiridae; genus Pseudochirops; species Pseudochirops cupreus. Next base: position 22,276,915 of record CM053584.1, on the reverse strand, counting down.
TGGAGGCTCATGGGGTCCAGCACCTTGCCCAAGATCACCCAATGCGTCAGTGACAGAGCTGAGATGCTGGTTTCCTGATGGATGTTCTTTCCACTTCCAAGATGGGGGGTTGTGTGGGGGGAATGTTGGCTGTCTGTTGGAGGGGAGCCAAACCTCCAAGAGGCTAGTCCTGAGCAGGGGTTTTATTGGGGATTAGGCCCCTGCTGTCCTCTTTCTTTCTCCCCTCTGGGAAAGCACAAACAGAACATGCCATCCTTAATATAAGTATGCCGAATGTCTCTTGGCTTATCACTGCTCTCCCCAGCCAGACCCCTGGCTTGTCCCTGCTTAGTATCAGAAGGGTGAAGAGCTCCAGAGGACTTGGGTTCTAATTCCTATACTATTAGCTTGGGCCTTGGACACATCCCTTTCCTTCCTTTGCTCTGGGCCTCCTGGTGATGATCTCCAATAATTCTCATACCTGCCCTCATGACATCCATGGGAAGTAGGTGCTGCTGCAAGGGGCCAGGGGTGCAATCAGCTCTGAGGAGGAAGTGACTTGTCCAAAGTCACACAGCTAGTCAATTTCAGAGTCAGAATTTAAACTCAGACTTCCAAACCCAAGCCTCTTTCTCCTGTTCCAGCCTCAGTTCCATGGTGCCAGGTCATCATGCCACCGGGAGCTTCCTCTCTCAGTGGCTGCCACTTTTCTCTCTCTCCTGGCACTTCCCAAGGGAAGGGAAGGCTGACAGCTTGAGGACAGGAGGAGCTGACCCTGTGGAATTTCCTGTCCTTCCTCCATATCCTACCTCATGAAGTTGATCCTGGGGTGCCTGGCGGGGCCCAGAGGCAAAAGGGGATCAGCCTGTCTGCAGATGGGACTGTCTGTGTGCAGAGCAAAGCTTCTGGGATTCCGGGCTTAACGACCAAGAATGTGAATTTAACTGCCCACCCACCCCTAGCCCTCCTTGTATGGATGGGTAGCCCAAGAACACAGACGTGAAGCAGAGGCCCAAACCCCCAGTTCCCCTTCATTGAGTTAAAAAACCAAGGAGACAGGCTTCTTAACTTGCTCACTTTTGCACCCAATTAAAACACTTTGGTTTTTTAAAGAAATTTCCTAGATCATTTGACTGTTCATAGAAGAAGATCTCTCTCTATGTGTGTCATTGTTTCTGTCTGTCTCTGTGTTTATCTCTTACACACTCATTCCCACCCACTCCCACCCATTTACTCACCCTCACCCTCAGTCATTTGTACAGACTTACTACCCATCCACATTGACCCTTATGCTCACACCCTGATACTGCTTCACTCACACTCATTCACATGCAGGCAGACTGGACATACATTTGGACTCACACACACTTATTCACACACACACACACACACACACACACACACACACACACACGCCTGCACACATAGTCACCCTGCCCAAATCTAAAGTGATAAACCAGCAGCAGTCACCAGCATCTGGGCTTGGCTATCAGGCTGGCAGAGCAGGAAGAGCCCTGAACTGGGAGACAGACAGCCTGGGTCTTAGGAAATTCACCACTCCCCTCTGGGCCTCAGTTTCCTCATCTGTGAAACAAGGGAGCTGGCCCCTTCCAGCTGTGACACTTAGTGATCTTGGGGCTTTCCTGTTCAGCCTAACCTTTGGGTAACAGAGAATTGCAGAGCACTACGGCTTGGCACCTTGGGCCAATGGATGGTATATCTTGCCCAAGGACAATATTTGTAAAGTACTTGGCATATAGTAGGCACTCTCTAAATGCTTGCTCCTTGTACTCATCCCTTCCCCCAAGAATCGGCCAAGCCTAGCTAAGTGTGGAGAAGCTTATCTCTGGAAGCTGAGAGGGTGGCCTTGGAGAGGGGGAGGGAGAGAAGGGGAGAGAGGAGGAGCACCCCACCCCACCCCAACCTGAAGGGACCCCAGCTCTTGTAAAGTAGCGAAGCCTAGATGTCCACACACATGTGCATGCACATACCCATGTACATGTTTTATGTGTATATGGATTTGTGTGGAGGACTTGGCAATGCTTCAGGGTTCTGGGCTTTCAGTAGAGTGGGGATTCCCTCCTACCCAAAGAAAGTAGAATGATGGCATCTCAGAGATGACAAGGACCTGGGGGGCATCTCATCCCATCTTAACTGAGCCAGAATTCTCAACATCCATCCCCTTTCCATCTCCTCCCCTGAAGGCCATCCCATTTAGAGACATCTCTGACTGGCTGAAAAAAAAAACCGTGTCAACCCAACATCATGTGTCATTGGGTCACACCTACACACACACACACACACACACACACACACACACACACACACTCACATACACACACACACTCACATACACACACATCTCCCTGCCTTTTCCCTCCACACACAATTGGACATTCATTCAGCACATTTATCCATTCAATTCATTCATTCATTCATTCATTCACACATACAGCCTTTGGCTAACAAGGGTCATGAATCCAAATCTGTATCATTTATACTGTCGGGGAGACAGGGAAAGGAGGAGACATGGTCTCCACCCTTGATGACCTTCCAACTGCCCCAGATGATAGTGGAGAAGCCCACCCTGTGGCATAGAGGAGGGCTGGCCTGGTGGGAGGGGAAGGAGGAAGAGGGCTGGGCTCTTGTGTTATTGGGTGTGAGGGCCATGGGTGGGCTGGGAATAACTTTGGGGGGGGGGGTTGGAGCTGTAGGCTAGGCCCTCCCTCACTGCAGCATTATTTCACTCTCCCCCAGGTCTGTCTACCTTCACAATAACAAGCTGGCCGACGCCGGGCTCCCAGACAACATGTTCAATGGCTCCCACAATGTGGAGATCCTCATCATGTCCAGCAACTTCCTCAAGTATGTGCCTAAGAACCTGCCCCGGGCCTTGTACAAGCTGCACCTGAAGGTGAGGGAGGCTGGGAGTGGCCTGGCCTTGGGGAGAGGGTTGCACCTGCTTCCTATGAAGGGCAGAAGGGGCAGAGAGCTCTGGAGGCCATCCTGGAGGAGATGGTGGCAGAAGGCCTCTGGAGGGTGTGAGAGGAGGAGGAGCAGGTTAGAGAGGGGGGAACTCTCCCTGAATAACCTCAGTTTTTCGTTGAAACATGAGACAAGGTTCTCCTCTGAGACAGTGGAAAAAGGGGAGCCCTGGGAGATTTGAGAAGGGATGGAAAGGTTCAGGAGAGCTGCCATAGTGAGTGGGATGGTGAGTTAATTAGGGAGGTGTAAAAGGATTGTGTAGATCAAGGCCCAGTTAATTAAGGGGCCTTGTGGGCTATCAGCAGCATGTGAGTAGGAGTAAAGGCAGTAGATGGTAGGAGTGACCCAAGGCTGAGGCTCAGCAGGGTGAGATTAGTGAGGCCTCAAAGAAGAGGACAGTGTCCATTAGGACTGGTTCCCCAAGGGTTCAAGAGAAGATGGATGCAGTAGGGAGATTAAGCCAGTGCAAGTCTGATGGCCTGGGAAAGACTCAGGGGGTCAGAGGATTGGAGCCCATGGTGTGGACGGAGAACAGACCCTGGGGTGCAGGCAGACAGAGAGTACAATGATAACAGGTCATAGAATTCATGAACATGGAGGTGGTGCCTTTGTAGGTGATGGTAAGACTCGGAGCATGACACATGTCTGCATAGCTGAGTAGGGGTGGGGGGGTCATGGGAAAATGAGCAGGCTGAGGAACCTCAAGGTCAGAGTGATTGAAGGGGTGTCACTGTCTAGGCTGAAGGCCCCCAGGGCAGGAGCTTGGGAGGAGAGCAGGACTCTGAGCCAGGAGCTGAGCTCATTGAGGAAGGAAGGGCAGTGGCCTGGAGGTCTGGAGACCAGAGCCACCAGCATCTGGATTGGGTGGTCAATGTGGCTGAGTGAACCTCGAGGGAGGAGAGATTACTGAGGGATGGAGAGAGAGGACGAGCTTGGAAGTGACCAGGAGTGGCCCCATCCTCACCCCAAGAGTAGGGGGAGGGAGGAATGAGAGAAAGGGCAGTTAGTGCTGGAAGTGGGAGGCCAGGAGGTGGCATAATTAGAAAGGACCCAGGTCTCAGTGAGAGCCAGAAGGTAAAAGGATCAAGAAAGGGAAAGGTTAAAAAAATATATATATATATTAAAAAAAAAAAAAGAAAAGTCATCTGTTGTCAAAAAATTTGCAAATTCTTATAATCTAATTCAGACTGAAAGTATTCTTTGTATTATATAATAGGTGCATTTCTGGAAAAGTTGCATGTAAATGTATATTTTTGTAAATCAAATTATATTTTCCCATTGGCTTAATACTTGAAAAAAAAAAAGAAAGGGAAAGGTTTAAGATGAAGGGGATTTGTCATGGATCAGGCAGTCTAGAATCCCCATCACTGGGCAGCTGAAAGCCTGGTCCTCCTGCCCCTTTGCCCCTACCCAAGCCTTCCCTCCTCTCCTGCTTGCTATGGTCTCCAAGGCCCCCTCCCTTCATGCCCCCTTCCTACCCTCTCTCCTCAGAATAACAAGTTGGAGAAGATCCCACCAGGAGCCTTCAGCGAGCTCACCAGCCTTCGAGAGCTCTACCTACAGAATAACTACCTGACCAATGAGGGCATGGACAATGAAACCTTCTGGTGAGCCTCCTCCTCAGGTCACAGGGTCAGAGCTTTAGAACTAGGAGGGGCCTTAGGAGCCCTGGAGGTCAACCCTCTGCTTTTACAGATGAGGAAACTGAGGCCCAGAGATGGGAAGGGATTTTCCCAGAGTCAGATGGGTAGTAAGTGGCTGAGCTGGGATTTGAATTCAGGGTTTTCCAGCTCTTGAGTTCAGCTTCCTACTACACCATACTCCGGGTCTCCTACTTCCAGCCCCAAGGTTGGCCAGGCTAATTCTCTCGACCCCCAGGCCTGGCTGCTCTTCTCCCCTCCAGGCCTGATGAGCCCCCTTTCTTGGGAAAGCCCATTGTTAAAGAAAGAGCCATGAGCTTGAAGGCTGAAGAGTAGGGCCCTTGTGAAGCTGCTGCCCCTCTACAGGCTTTGGCCGTTAACAGTGGTGCACGTTTCCATCACCCTCCATGGTTTACAGATGGGGCTGCCCATCAGGTGAGCTAATGTCTGGGTAGCACTTGGCAAGGGTTACATTACAGCCCTATAGAAAAGTGAGCTGCTATGGTGATAGTTGTTTACCAGATGCTTTCTGCATAGTCCTTGTGGGAGGTAGCTAGTGTAAATATTTTCATCTGAGGCTCAGAAGTGGCCTGACTTACCTGTGCTGGCATAGCTCATGGGTGTCTCTTCCAAAGCCCCATTTCTCAGGGACTCTCACTTCCCTGGCCTACCCCGAGTGCCAGAGTCACTGTAGGATCATCTGAAGGTGAGCCAAGGGCAGGAGAGGCGTCTGCCAGGACAGCTGAACAGTCTGTCCCTTGCTCACCATCCTCAGATGTCAGATCAGGTCTGACTCACAGGGATGTGGCAATTTCCACCAGGATTAGCAAAATTACAATCAGTTAGCAAGAATTTATTGAGTACCTTCTAAGTAGGGGGATCAAGGGATAGAAGTAAAATTGTCCTTGCCCTCAAGAAGTTTCCATTCCACTGAGGGAGATGACATTGTACATGGATAGGTGTATGCCAGACCCATATAGAACAGCTGTGAGGGAGCCCTGGAGAGGAAGGTTGGTAGCTGGGGGACCAGACAAGGCATCCTGCCGAAAGATGGAATTTGAGCTGAGTTGTGAAGGAAATTAGGGCTTCTAAGAGACAGAGAAGAGGAGGGCAAACCTTCTAGGTATGGCACGGTGATGGGAGATGGTGGGTCATAGGTGAGGCCCAGGGGAGAGCAGGGCACAGCACATTGAGTCCTGGGGGAGGGCAGAGAACAGGTAGCTTTAGCAGCATCACTGAGGATAGGCTTGGCGAGCAGCTGCCTCTTATCCTGGTCTGGGTGAAGGCCCAGGCTGGACAGCAGCCACCCTCCACGCTTTCCAGAATATCCCTTAGAGATCCAAGAAGGTCTGGGACCAGCAAATGCTAACTTACCATATCCAGAAGAAACCATGGGGGTCAGTGTTGCAGCTCTGAGTCTGGGAACCCCTGAGACCAAAGGACACATTTAAATATGAAAAACCCAACAAGGTACATGGGCAAAGTCAGGGTTGGGGAGAGAAAAGAAGGTTTTGGCTGGTCCAACCCCTCATCGTGGTTTTAGATTGGGTCAAGATATTGGTCTGGGAGTTCAGGAGACCTGGGTTCTAGTGTTGGCTCTGTGAGCCTAGGCAAGGGACTTTGTTCACCTGTGAAATGGGGAGAGTAATTCTGATACTTCACACCTCATAGAGCTCTTGTGAGGAAGGTGGTTTTTAGCTTTAAGCTGCTGTAGGAGATGATAATGAGAATAGGTCCCTGGCTAGCGCCAATGTTCTCTTGTTCTCTCCCTTTATCATCTGGAAGAAGCCTATAGAAGAGCCTAGCCCCAGCACCTAAGGAGCTATGGTCCATCTGGGTACACAAGTCTCTCCCCAAAAGGCTATTTAGAGCTGATCCTCCAAGGCCCAGAGTCAGGAGTGAGCTATGTGATACAAACTCAGCACTTGAAATGGGGATTCAAGGCCTGATTCTCCTATGCCACATGTGACCCTGGACAGCACCATTTCCTCATTCGTAAAATGGAAACCATGGTTTAATCCTCAAATGATTCTACAGGATATGATGCTGTAAAAATGCTAGCTATTGTGATGATGATGCTGGCGGAAAGGGAGAAATCTGCCATCTCCCCTCTCATGCCCCCTGCCTCAGCTGGAGGGAGTGTGGTCAGGGGCCAGTTTTTCTCTGAAGGCCTGGGGCAGGCGCCAAGTCCCTGGCCTGCTGCTGACCTCTGGGTCTTGTGCTGGAGAACTGGGGCCAGGGCTTGTCAGGCCACGCCGGGGCTCCCAGCCAGAAGACTCCCAGACATTTCCAGTAACTCCCCTGTCCTCAGAGAAGTTGGCTGTCGGCAGGGTTAGGTTTCTTGAACTTGGGAGAATTCTGGACTCTGTTGGCCCCTAGGGTGAGGAGGGGAGGAGGAGGCACGTGGACTGAACACAGTGTTTTTGGAGGAAAGTGGGACAAAGCAGAAGATTGGGGCAGTGATGAGGGAGTTGGAAGGTGGAGTGGGGATTGTCAGCTTGGGGTGGCAGAGCAGAGGGAGATGGCAGGGGGCCCTTGGGAGGCCTGGGATTGAGTCCTATCTCTGATACTTCCTGGCTGTGTGACTGGGGGCATGTCAAGACACCACTTGAGTTTGTCTCCTCTTCTATAAAACAGGAATGATAACGCTGAGAGATGACTCTTTTCTCCCCAGAGTTTGGTTCTATTCAACAAACGTTAAAGGTACAGAGATGAGGAAGGGCCTGTGGAGTTTGGGGGGCAGCAAGCAGGCCAGTCTGATCATAACCTAGAACATGTGAAGGGAGTGGTATGAAATAAAGGTGAAAAGTTAGGCGGGAGCCAGATGGTGGATGCCTTTAAATGCCACACCAAGGAGTTGGTATTTTAACCTGTAGGCAGTAGGAAGCCATTCAAGATTTTTGAGCTAGGGAGTGGCATGGCCAAGCCTGGACTTTAGACATATTACTTTGGTAGCTTCATGGAAGAGGGATAGGACAGGGGAGAGACTGGAGGCAGAAAGACCAATTGAGGCCAATTATTACAGTAGCCTAGGGGTGAGATGAGAAGAGTGTAAAATGGGGGAGGGACTGAGTGAGTAAAGGGAAGAGGGGAAGAATTGAGGGAGATCGTGGAGCTGAATGGACAAAACTTCATTGGATCCAAGAAGTGAGGGTCAATGAAGTGAAAACATGCTTCTTTACTTGCCTTGGAGGAGAGAAAGAAGCCAGAGATTATTTAGGATTTGTGACTCCTGGAAAGATAGTGATGCCTTACAAAGAAATAAATAGGGGATGGGTTTGGTGGGGAACAGAATGACTTCATTTTGATCTCCTTGATTCAGTCACACACCTTGGGTTGGAGCTGTCCAGCAGGCAAATGGTGAATCTGGGCTTCTGCTTGGGAGGGAGACTGGGACTGGGTGTAGAGACTACGGTCAGTTGTTCAGAGATCATGGAACCCATTTGAGATGATGAGTCTGAGGCCTTACTTAAATAGTTACCCTTGGTAACAGAAGTGTAAGGATAAGGGTAGGGACTGTGCTTATGATTTCACTGATACAGAGAACTCCCAGGTAAGGAAAATCTCTTTACCAATAAAGGTCACACCTTCTTTGCAATGTAGAAAGTTACCTAGAGCATTGAGAGATAAGGATCTTGCTCAGGGATGTCAGAAGAGGGCCTCTAACACAGGCCTTCCTGACTCTAAACCAGCCCTTTATTTGTAGACTCTGCCTAGGGGCTAAGGTTGCTGATTTATAAGTGCTGGCTAGAATTTGGATTTCGACTCTGATGAGCCTCAGTTTTGCCTTCTCCTTCTTCCTCCAGGAAACTTTCCAGCCTGGAATACCTTGATCTGTCCAGCAACAACCTGTCTGAAATCCCCGCAGGTCTGCCACGGAACATTGTGCTTCTGCACCTGGAGAAGAATGCCATCCGGACTGTGGGTCCCCATGTGCTGACCCAGATCCGGAATCTGGAGTACCTACTACTTCATAGCAATAAGCTCAAGGCCAAAGGCATCCACCCTCTTGCTTTCCAGGGCCTAAAGAAGCTTCACACCGTGCATCTGTACAACAACGTCCTGGAGCGGGTTCCTAGCGGGCTCCCCCGCAGGGTCAAGACCCTTATGATTCTCCACAACCAGATCTCTGGGATCGCCCGCAATGACTTTGCAACCACCTACTTCCTCGAGGAGCTCAACCTCAGCTACAACAAGATCACGAGCCCCCAGATCCATCGGGATGCCTTCCGCAAGCTGCGACTGCTCAAGTCCCTGGACCTGTCGGGAAACCTCCTACAGACGCTGCCCCTGGGCCTTCCCAGGAACGTACAGGTGCTCAAGCTGAAGAGCAATTACCTGGAAGCCATTGCCCGCGGCGCCCTGGCCAGCATGGCCCAACTGCGGGAGCTGTACCTCACCAACAACAGACTGAAGAGCCGAGCGGTGACCCCACGCACCTGGGCTGACCTCAGCAGCCTCCAGGTAGGGCTTGGTGCCAGCTGCCCGTCGGCCCCATAGCCTAAGCACTGCGGAGATTGAGGTGCTGGGGCTACAGCCGGAGGGCAGGCTGGGCAGGGGCCTGTGGGTGCACAGGGTCTGGGGGTTAAAGCTGGGAAGAACCTGGGGGATCATCTAGGTCAGGGGTGGCCCGATCTAGGCCAATCTGTCCTCTTCCAGGTGGGAAGACTGAGGCCCACAGAGATCTGTGACTTGTTCCAAGAGCACACAGATATTAATTGGCCGAACTGGGATTGGGAGCCTTTATAATCTGGGGTTTATTAGACCACTCAAGGGGATGGGGAGGGTCTGGGCTGTGTTCCCCTGATCCTTCCTATCTAACCACACACCTCCTCAACCTTCAACCTCCTAACATGTACAGATCCTATGAAATCCAGCATCCACTTTTATCATGAAGAGGTCAGGTATATTAGGCATGCAATATGGACAATAGTATACACATATGGGGATGGGGTTAGCAGGGTTAGCGACAGGAGGCCTGGGTTCAAGTCTCACCTGTGATATGTACTAACTTTGTGAGCCAGGACAAGTCACCTGATCTCAATGCCTAAGGCAGCACCCAGAGGATCTGCAACCTGCATTAGTGGAGGGAATTTGCATATTGGTAGTTCTCTTTTAGAATTAAAGTATGGGCCCAGATCCTCTACCCCTACCACCAAAAAAGAGGCAGGCAGGCAGAGTTCAAATCCTGCCTCAGACACTTGTGAGATGTGTGGGTAAGTCACTTTGTCTCCTGTAGCCTTAGTATCCTCATCAGTAAAATGGCGGTAATAATAGCACTCCCAGGGGTGTGAGGATAAAGGGAGCTAGCTATAAAAGTGCTTTGCAAACCTGAACTTTAGCTAGCGTTGTTGTTACAACGTGCTATTGATCTAGCTGTGCCTAGAATTTTTAGAAAGGTGTGGGCCCCCACGATGGGCTTGGATCTTCACTGTTGGAGGCAGTGCCCTCATCAGTGGGGCCCCAGGCCCCCTGGCATGCTGGAAGAGATAGATAGGCAAAGAGGGCCACCCCTAATCTCCTTGATGCCCCATGTTGATGTAGACAGGACCTTGGCTTCCCAATGGGGCATGGGCTCTCCTGGGCCTGACAAAGCTGGAAGGTCACTTGTGTATGGTCCCAGTGATAGCCTGACCTCAGAAGGTACACAGGGTAGCTGCCAAGCTATCAGTCACTGACACTTTGGTGTAGATTCAGCAGGTACTTTCTAGCTGGGCGACTTCAGGTAAGTCACTTTTCTTATCTGGGCTTCCCTTGCCCCCTCTGTGGAATGAGGGTCTCTTGCCAGGAGTGCAGCTCTGTGGTTTGCCTGGACAAGAAGAGGGTCTTGATCCCTGGTGATCAGCATCTGAGGGAACAGCTGAGAGGAAATGGGGCCCATGGCAGGAAGGAGACCAGCTGAGCCTGCCCACCAGGGGCTTCCTTTCTCTTTACAGTGGAGAAATCATTGTTGTCGTGTTTCTAGAATGTTTCCCCACTGACAAAGCTCTTTTTTTTACAATAAGCACAGGAGATATGCAGGAGGAGGGTGATGGGTCCCCGAGTTGTAAATGAGAATGGGGAGACCCACAGGGGACATGGGGCTTGCCTTCATCTGCAGTGTCCCAGGATAGAGCAGCACTCCACCAGAACCTCGATTTTCTGACTCCCAAGCCAGTGTGGTTCTTCTTAACCACCCAGCTTCTGCTCAGCCTGGACAAAAGTGGGAGCTCTTGGATCCTGTCCACATCTCTGTCCCTGTGACCTCAGGTGACAGGCTCACTGAGAGCTTAGCCTTGGGATTTGGTTTCCCTGGTGCCCACCTGAGAGGCAGGCTGCTATAGTAAGCAGGGCATGGACTCTGGGTTCAATTCTTGGTTCTGCTGCTCAGGTGACTTAGGGTGAGTTGCTTTCCCCCTTTCTGGGACTCAGTTTCCAAATCTGTGAAACAAGAGCATTGGGTTGGATGATATATCTGTGAGATTCCCTTCACCTTCAAAACCAGGATTCCTATGGGACGGGACCTGAGATTTCATCAGTGTTTTCATGTTGCTGCTGGATGGTGGCAAGGTTGGCACTTGACTGGAACTCATAGTTTCAGAGAGTTGTCCAGAGCATGGAGAGGTTGAGAGCTTTGGCTAGAGCCATGTAGCCAGGATGAATCAGAAGCAGGACCAGAACCCAGGTGTTCCTGGCTCTGAGAACACCATGCTGCCTTTAGCCTTCTGGTCCTCTGACCACTTGGAAACAAGCATGGCCCCATTTCTCAGCTGAGCCTTGGGGCCGCTGGTAGGGGGAGCCCAGGGGCTAGGGGAGAGGGGCTGTCTCAGAGGCAGAACCAGCATTGGGAGAGTAGGTGCCTGTTGTGTTTTCCTTCATTTTGGAAGAGGACCGTGACATCAGGAAAATGATGACGTGACTTACAGTTGACTTTGATTTGAGGCCAGGAATCACTCTCCCCCCCCTCCCCCGCCATGTGAGAGCTGTCCCCAGAGGGGTGGAGGCTGCCTTGGGAGGGGCTGGGCTTGAGAGGTCTCCAGGTAGAGGCGGGCAGCTGTTTGTTGGGCCTACTGGCCGTGGGGCTTGCTTTGGGCTCTGGCTTGGACTAAATGGAGGGCTGGCTGTTCTGGGACTTGGTGAGTCTGTGAACCAGAGAGGCCTTTGAATGGTGGTTTGGGGAGCCCTTTAAGGTTCGCAAAGTGCTTTACAGAAGTTTGTGTTTGATCTTTACAGCAACCTTGGCAGGTAGACGCTGTTATAATCCTTACTTTATGGAGGGGAAACTGAGGCACAAAGAGGTTTTAGTGACTTACACAGACTCACAGCTACTAAGTGTCTGTTGGGATTTGAACTCAGGTCTTCCTGACTCCAGGCCACTAGAGCGACACCTGACTGCCTCATTTAGGACATCAGTCTTCCCATCTGACGGCTCCTACAGAAAGCTGGGCTCCCTAGAAGGGTCCCCCTGACCTCCATCTCATGGGATTTGAACCAGGCTCTTCCTTCTTTCCTTCTTCCCTTGCTTCTGTTTCCTCGAGCTCTAGTGCAGGGGAGGGTCGCCGTATCCTTCGAGCCCCTCTCCCTCACTCTGGTCCCGTGGTTCTGCAGTCCTTGGGCCCCCTTGGGCCCCAGCCTGTGCTGAGTGTGAGGGACACCAAGAAAAGCAAAACCACAGCCTGTGCCCCCAGGAGTGGGCATTGGGGAGCCCAAGGGGAGATGACAAGTTAGTGGTGAGAGATTCAGAGAAGATGAGGGGCAGCCCCACGGGGAAGGCACCAGTTGTGGGGGCCCAGGAGAGGCCTCCCGGAGGACATGGGATCCCAGCTGGACTGTGTTGGAGTGAATCGAATTAATTCACCCAATAAACAGTGGTGAGGAAGGGGGCCGTTGGGTCCTACTCAATTGCTTGTTACAGATGGGAAAAAGGAGGGGAATGTGAGATGTCATTGGTGGGGCCTTGTCTCCAGCCTCTTCCCAGGGCCATGTCTGTCCAGAGTCGGCCCCTGGTCCTGAGTGCCGCTGAGCTGTCCTCTCTCCTCTGGCCAGGGGTGGGAGGCAGAGGCACGGCTGCCTCCTGGGCCCCTCCTGGAATAGCCGGTGAGGATCAGGAGGCTGGAGGCCAGAAGCAGCTCCGTCATCTGGCTGGAGGGATTCGGCTCCAGAACAGCCTCTGGTGTGCTTGCCAGCCCAGCTGAGGCGGCCCCAGGCCAGCGAGGGAGTTAGTCATCCAGATGGCCCCAGCTCCTTCCTCTCCTGATTTCCGCTCCTGGGGGTGTGGAGACAGGCGGGGCTGACCCCAAGCGCCAGGCTACAGCAGAGCAGTCACCATGCTGCTGCTGCCTTCTGACAGCCTCCACCAGCCTGCCCTGAGCTACACAGGAAGTGAGGGGAGGAGAGTCTCCCACCAGAATCTAAGCTTCTTGAGGGCAGGGTGCCTCATCTTCATTTTTGTCTCTGCGCCCCCAGTGTCCAGCTCTACACTTGGCATAGAATAGGAACTTCATAAATGCTTGTGGATTGATTGGTTGGTGGAGGACCTGGAGTGTATCCAGTGTCCAGAGGAGGTGGCCAGGGTAGGGTCAGACTAGACACCCTGTCAGCATTGTACGTGGCAAGAACATTGGTTCTGAGTTAAAGGACCTGAGTTCAAATCTTGCCTCTGATACTGTCTGTGTGGCCTTGGACACATCACCTCACTTATCTGGGCCTCAGTTTCCTCTCCTGTAAAATGGAAGGATTAGAATATGAATCCACGAGAGCTTTACAACAATCCTTTGAAAGAAGCAGTGGGAATGGTATTATTCCCATTTTACAGTTGGCAAAACTGAGTCTCAGAGAGATGAAATGCTCCAGGCCATACTCTGAGTGAATCTCAGTGTCAGGATTTGAATCCAGGTCCTTCCATACCCCAGGTTCAGCATTCATTGGGCTACCAAACACAGCCTCTTAGTGAAGTTATGGGGTGTGTGTTAGAAAGAGTTTATCTGAGTTTTAGCAAAACATTTGACAAATTCTCTCCTGCTCCTCTTGTGGACAAGGCAGGGGGTCACAAGCCAGACCCCAAAGTGTCCTTCATGGCTCAATGTCAGCTTGCAAGGTAGTTTCTAGTAGAGCACCCCAGGGCTCTGTGCTGCTGCCCAACATTTCTTATGGATGACTTGTCTGTGAGACAGGAGAATGGTGCAGGTTCTTACTGCCTGTGTGGTCTTGGATATATCCCTTCCTTCTCTGGTCCTCCCTTTCCTTATAAAGGAGGGTGCAGTAGACTCTGTTTTCTCTAAATTTGTGACCTTGTGATCCTCCAGGATGGAGCCAGGATTCAGTTTAATTCAGGATTCAGTTTAATTCAGCAACCATTAATTAAGGACCTACTGTGTACCAGACACTGCTAGGTGCTGGAGCTATGACCACTAGAGAAATGAAACCCCAACTAAGAGAGCTTCCATTCTCTGGGGGAAAGCGCCACATCCTTAGAGGTGCTCAGTGGTGAAATTTTGGTTGGTTGATACAAAGTAATTTGGGGGCACTCAGAATTGGTGGGATCAGGCTGGTCTTCCCATAGATCCTAGGGCTCACATAACCTTCTAAAGGACTCTGAGGCAGAAATGGGAGGGAATGCTTTCCCTGCTTGAGGGACAGTCTGGGAGTAGGCAGAGATGGGCAAGGGATCATTGGCTATGGGAAACCCCAAATGGGCCAGCTTGGCTAAACCAGCGAGTGTGCAAAGGAGAGTCACACACAACAAGTGTGCAAGCTCTGGTGAGTTTGTGTTTGACCCTATGGGCAGTAAGGAGCCCCCTGGGTCTGCTTGAGCAGGGGAATGAGGAATGTCATTTGGAGGCCGTGGAAAAAGCAGATTGGAACAGGGAGAGACTGATGTCAGGGAGACCAGTCTGAGGTTTAGTTCAACTCAGCAGGCATTGTTGGAGTGTTGTCTGTGTGCCTAGCCCTGTGCTGGACTTGGGGGCAGGCTGGCGGGAGGGACACCAGAGGAGGATAGGGTCCCTGCCCTCAGGGAACTTACAATTTAACAGGAGAGACCAGATCCCCACACGAGAAACAAGAAATGTACCCCATCCCTCTCCCATGTTTTATTTCTTTACTCATGATGTTCTCAGTGCCTGGAATCTAGCTTGCATCCCCCTCTGCTGAAGTCCCCTCCTTTTAAGACCTACCTCAGATGGTCCCTCCATCAGGAAGCCTTCCTGGACATGCTCTTTATTTTCCCAACTTTTCTTGTAGTAATTTGCCCAGACCAGCCCCTTCTTATTGATCACACTCACCCCTGGTTATCAGAACTATTTGAGTAGTTGTCTTACCCCATGCCCTCCTCTCATCAGGCAGATTGGTGGAGTAGTGAATGAAATCCTGGCCTTGGAGTTGGCAGGATTTGAGTGTTTGAATCCCAGCTCTGACACTGACTAGTTACAGGACCCAGGGTAGCCTCCTCATCTGTACAGGAGAGGCTTGAACCAGATGGCCTTCCAGCTCTAAAGCCTCCACATCTATGCCCTTGTGATGGTTAGAATACCTTGCACCTGGGTGGCAATCATGGAACCTTTGTTGAACTGAAGCAACTGGATGAAGGTCACATAGACCCAAGTCTCCTGACTCCCAGCTGGACACTCCAGGCTTGGCTCTCACACGTGCAGCCATGTGATCTGGGGAGGTCTCTGGGTGGCAGCTCTCTCCCTCTTCTGTAAAATGGGACCATCACCTGTGTACTGTCGTGTAACAGTATTCAGCCCTATCTCTTAAGAACTAATGTGGTGAACCAATCCGTGGGGCTGAGGGAAGGTGGGGGATCTGGAGGCTAGGGATGATACTCCCACTCTCATCCCATTCTTGACTCTTCTCCAAATCTAGAGGAATTAAATTCCGCTCCCTCTCCTCTTAACTCCTTCCTATGTATCTCCCCGTCTCCCCATACCCCCTTCAGCTGCTCAACATGGCCGGGAACCAGCTCACAGAGATCCCAGAGGGGCTGCCCGAGTCCCTGGAGTACCTCTACCTACAGAACAACAAGATTAGCACCGTGTCTGAAAATGCCTTTGAGTCGACCCCCAATCTCAAGGGGATCTTTCTCAGGTAGGAGGCTGGGCGGGGCTCCCAGGATCCAGGACCAGGACATGCCCAGGGAACCTTGGGTTTCCTCTGAGTACTTCTCCTTGTACCTGTTCTCCAGAGCGCCCCCTCCCCACTACCCACGTCCCAGGCCAGGGTTTTCTTGGTTCAAAAAAATTTAACACAGACTTAGAATGTAGATGGTTGGAGTGGACTGGACCTTAGAACATGTCAGACAGACCAGGGAGAGAAGCGGGGGAATCTTGAACCACATCCTACAGAGGAAGAAATGGAGACTCTGCTTGCCCAGGGTGACACAATGGCTTAGCTTCAGAGACAAGATTAGAACCAACAAGTCTTTATTGAGTGCCCACCGTATGCCCGGTTACACACTTGGAATTGTGGGAGAAACAGAAAAAGGAGCCTCAGGATCTCCAGATTGCCAGTCTTGTTAGTTGGCCGGGTTTCTGATCTTACCCCAGAACCGCAGAACTGGAATGGGACCTCAGAGGTCCCCTGATCCAATCCACATGTGAGCAAGAGTTCTCACCTTAAACAACTCCAACAGGACGACCCTGCCTCTTCTCCCCACCAACCTCATGACCTAAGGAGTCAGCTCTTTTCACTGCTGGACAGCTCAGTGCTAGGCAGTTCTCACTACTGATTTGAAATCTACCTTTCTGCAGCTTCTGTCTCTCCATCCTGATTCTGTTCTCTAAGTGGCGGCCCTTCAGATATTTGAAGACAGCTATGATGTCAGCCCTAAGACTTTTCTTCTCTAGGCTAAACACCTTCATTTCATTCAGCTGCCCCTCTTTTGACATGGTCTTGAGTGCCCTCCCCATACTTGACTCCCTTCCCTATCTGGGTTCTATCTTGTCAAGGTCTCTTCTAAAATCTCTGTCCAGAATGGAATACAGTGCTCCATATGTGAACTCCTTCCTCTGAATTCTTTGAAATCTATTCTCCCCAGATCTCGGGTATACATCAGACCACAGACAACACTCTGGCTCCTGCCACCCTCCCCCCAACCCCACTACCATGCCTATCATAAAGATTCTTATCCTTTTTATTTCCAGGACTCACAATCTCTTTCCTTCCTCTGGCTAGGTGGTCTGTAGCCTACCCTTCCCGCAATACTGTGTCAGTTTCCCCCTCCATTTATCTTCACCCAAGTGTTTTCCATCATCCTTCCTCATTCCAGATTTCAGATTTCTTTACCAGGTATATTTTCTTGTTATACTGCTCTGTCCCTTTGGTCTAGTCTCTGCTTTAAATAAGAAAACTCATATTTCCATGCCTATGCAGCTCAATACACTGGAGGAGTTCTTTGCCTGGGGTAAAGGAGGTCCATGGACAGATTCCAGATGAACTTGGATGGGAAAATGACATCTTTATTTTAATAGAATTGGTTTCCTTTGTAAGTTTATGGCTTTTCTTTTGTGCATCTAAAAACAGTCTTCTGAGAAGGGATCCTTATAGCCAAAGGGCTCCTAGACACAAAAAAGGGAGAGTTCCTGGTAGAGTAGATAGAGATCCAGCCTTGGCATCAGGTTCAGGGTTTACTTCTGACATATACTGGCTGTATGACTATGGGCAATGAGGAAGTTAGGGGGCATCATGGCTAGGGTGCTGGACTTGGAATCAAGAAAAACTGAATTCAAATCTTGCCTTAGACATTTACCAATTGTGTGACTTGGGGCAAGTCACTTAGCCTCTTGTTTCCTCATCTGTTAAATGAGGGAATTGGATTCAACCTCTAAAGTCCTTTCCAGGTCTGAATCTCAGATGCTGTGATGCTTGAAGTTGCAAACAATATCCCCTTTGAATCGGCAGCTCACATCAGGGCTCTCTATGTCATCACAAACAGGACTTGACTGGAAGGAAAACCACAGTAGCCCTTCCCATTGCTACATTTTCATCCCCTGTCATACCTGTGCTGTTGGAGTGCTGAAGGCCAATCTTTGCACTGAAAGTTGACATCTGTGGGCAGATGAGTATTGGATGGATAGTACTAACACTCTCTCCCTCTTCTTGGACATTGTCTTCTCCCAGGTTGTCTTTCCTCCTGCATCCTCCTCCCTGTGCTCTCTGGCTTGGCAAACGTATGTGGGATGTTTCCTTCTTCTCACTCCACATCCACTTCGGGTCAGAGCCACAAGTCTCTCAGCAAATACAGTTTTGCCAGCCTTTAGATGCCCAGCATCCCTGACCAAGAACCTATCATTCTTTTATTGAAGTCCTGGTCCAAGAGTCCACGTCCTAGTTTTAAACCCCGAATTATAGCCTCTCAGCATGGGGAGGAAGCTTAGCAGCAGCCAGTCTGATCTATACTTGAAGAAGAATTTCTAGAACCACAAACCCAACCAATGGTCATCCAGCTTTTCCTTTAGGATGTTCAATGAGGTGGCCCATCCCACACATGAAGAGCTCTCCTGACCCCGAACCAAGCACAGCTTCCCTTTGCCTCTCTTGGTTATGGCCTCTGTGCCAAGCACATCCAAGTTAAGCCCCTTTATCCACAACAGTCTTTCAGGTGCTTAAAGACGGGCATCATATTCCCTCAAGCTTCCTTTTTCTTTAGACTAAACACTTCCAGTTCCTTCAATTGATCCCTGTGTGGCAGTCTCTTGGGGCCCTTCATTATCCTGGCTCCCACCTTTTGTAAGGTCTTTCCTAAAATGTAGCACCCAAAGTGAAAACAGCCATCTAAACGTAGTCTGATCTTCTTATCTCCATGGAAGCTTTAGACACCATGCCTCTCTTCCTTAAGGTAGCCCATAATTGCATTAGCCTTTTTTTTTCTTTTGCTGCTTTATAATGCTCATGTTGAACTTGTGGTCCACCTAAACCCCTAGATCCTTTTCAGATGAACTAATATCCAGCCAAGTCTTATACTTCTATATAAGTATAAGATATTCTTTCATATATATATATATATATATATATATGTATGTATACATATATAATACTTGTAAAATGGATTTTTAAGCCCACTTACTTTTTTATAACCATATATTGACATATTATTATTTTATATGGCTGACAATGTGCTAAATACTTTACGATGATTTTCCTGTTTGATCCTCATAGTAACCCTGGGAGGGAGGTGCTATTATTATCCCCATTTTACAGTTGAGAAAACTGAAGCAGGTAGAGGTTCAGTGACTTGCCCAGAGTCATACCACTAGTAAGTATCTAAGGCTGGATTTGAACTCAGGGCTTCCTGACTCCAAGGTCAACTCTGCCATCCTGTCCCTCAAGGCTTTGCAATTATCCCAATTGAATTTCATCTTCTTGGTCTGTGTAGGTTTAACAAGCTGGCTGTGGGTGCCGTGAGGGAAAGCACCTTCAAAAGGCTGATGCACCTGCAGGTGTTGGACATTGAGGGCAACTTTGAGCTCGGTGAGGGGTCCAAGAACCGTGGGCGCCCAGAAGAGGAGGAAGAAGAGGAGGAGGAGGAGGAGGAAGGCGAGGAGGAGGAAGATGAGGAGGAAATGAGATAGGCGTGTGAGCCGGACCAGCCCAGGTAGAGCAGGGGGCAGGTCCCAGGCAGGGTTGGGAAGGTAGTGTAGGTGTGAAGGGTCATCCCAGAGAGAGCCCCTCCCCTCCATCCCCTGGGCAGTGGGAGATTCTTGTCTGTAACGTTCCCCCCCAACCCCCATCCAGAAATTCCTCTTTAACTCTAGCCTACTCCCCTCATCCTGGAGTCCAGAGTCTCAAGCCTGTTCCTGCTGGGGCCAGAGATCTGGGCCATGTTCTGCTGGAGCATTGGAGTGGTAGATGGGGATCTGTCTTTCTCTTAGTGGAAACTAGGGCTTGTGGCATGCAGTTCATTCATTTGGGAGGTTGGAGCAAGGAGGAAGCCCTTGATACACTGTATTTCTGTGTGGGTTTGTACTTGGTTGTACTGGTGGCACCTGGAGGTGACTCCCTGGTCTTTGAAGACCAATCCAAGAGAATCTGCTAAGTCTGAGTCTGATGTATAAGAGAGGAGAGGAGGCTCACAGCCAGGTTACCTGCAAAGGGCAATTCTGGATGACTCCAGCTCTTGGGGGGGGGGTCTCTGAAGTCAGAGAGGGGTCATGGGAAAGAGGGATGATGGGAGGTGTGAGCCCAGCTAGCCTGACAAGGCCTCACCTTGCTCTCTGCTTGTGTCTTCCACAGGACAGTGAATGGAAAGTGATGCCTCTCTCTGTGTCTGCCTGCATATTTAAATCCCTGCGTTTCCTCCCGCCCAGACACGTCGGCATGGCCCTACACAAACTGCCCACCCACATAGTCATACTCTCTCTCTGGCTGTATGTCTGTCTTTCTCTGTCTCTGTCTTTATGTTTGTCTCTGTCTCTGTCTCTTTCTCTGTCTCTGTGTATGTCTGTCTCTCTCACACACACATACCCACACACACACGTACACACACAATCATAGCCACACTTAAGCAGTCATCCCTCCATCCTACCCCAGCCCCCCAGCCACATCTGCAATCTCATGGTCAGGCAGAGGTCAGCGCACAATCACCCACAGGTGCACAGACACCCATTCAGCACTAGCCCCACATATGTAGACAACAATGTGGCCCCTTAATCCTGGGTGGGGAGAGCCTTCCTTTCTGTTTCCAGACCTCCAATGGCAATGGTCCAGGGTCTCTAAACCTCTGTTGTCTTGTGTTCCACAAAAGCTGGCTTTTGTTCCTTCCCCTCCCAGTGAGCAAGAACCTCATAGGAAGGTTCCTCACCGTCTTCTTTCCTCTTCCACCCCCTCCTACCCCCTTCAAGGATCCCAGGCTGGGGTAACAACATTTTCATCCTTTATCTAACCTGCCTTCTCTCCAAAATGGTGCACGTGTCCCAGCAAGGCTTCAGAGGGTTTAGAACTGGGCAGGCAAAGCCCCATGACTTGTCTGAGCTTATACAACTGGGATCTTCTGAACTCCAACCCAGGGGTCTTTACACGGCCCAGGGCCATTGTCAGTGGCTACAGATTTCTCCAGTCCCTCAAGAAGACCTTGTCAGGCTCTACTGGGTCTTCAACCATTGGCTGAAGGTGTCTTGTGTTCAAGTGGGGAGTTAGGCTTGAAGTTACAGCTGCTTTGTTATGGGGCAGGGGGCTTGAGGTGGTGGCTGATGTGGGCACCTGGGGGAAATCGAGGCAGGCAGAGATTCCCTTCTCCAACATGGCCAATCCCCACCCTGTGGAAAGAATTGTTTATTTCTGTCAGGTTTGGTGGTGGATTTCTTCATGTTTTGATTTATTTTGTTTTTAAAGAAAGAAGAAAATTCATTTTTTGTGCCTTGTTAAAAAAAAATAATATAAACAGCATATTCCTTCCCTCCTGGCCCTGAGGCCTGCGTATGTGTGGGGTTTTTCCCTTTCTTTCTGGGGTCCTGCCCTCTTGGTTGGCTTTGACAGGCTGGAAGGTTGGATACTTAGCAAAGTACCTGATAACACAGTAGGCACTTAATGAATGTTGACTGGGACAAAACTGGCAAGAAGATAAAGACTGTTAGGCACCCTCCACTTGATTTCAGGTTGGGAGAGATACAGGGTTGGGCAAAGGGGTCAGAAAGCAGAGAAAAAGATCTCTGGACTCCTGCCTGAGTACAAGCCCAGGAGAGTCCATAGGAGGATACAAAAACACTAAGAGTTGGTGGGATTTTCAGCTATGGGAATAGCAACAGCCTGGAATCCAGAGTGAGAGTCAGGGTTCTCCTGCTCGCCCTTGGACAGTGATGAGGGGGGGATAGAAGCCTGGGCACTGCCCTGCTGCTACTACCACCTATCTCTCTGCAACCCAGCAGGTGCCTTCTTAGCACCCAGGAGTGAATTCATGGTCTTCTAAAACATCTGAGCTGAAGAAACCTTGGAACATGCAGCCTATGATACCAGTGCCTCAAAGCCCCTTAAAACAGACTGTCAGAGCTAGACAGGATCTTGGAGACCCCCTAGTCCAACCCTCTCCTTTTACAAATGAGGAAGCTGGGAACCTAGACCACACAGCTGGTAAGCCAGGAGAGGCATCATGGGCCTGGAGAAGGACAAATGCTTTGATTCTTAGAAAAAGTGTGTGTGTATGTGTGTGTGTGTGTGTGTGTGTGTGTGTGTGTGTGTGTGTGTGTGTGTGTGTATGTGTGTGTGTGTGTATGTGTGTGTGTGTGTATGTAACGAAATCTGTAAACCATAGGTCGATAGGCTTGATTTCAGTTCCCAAGAAAATTCTAGAATGTGTCGTTAAAGAGGCAGTGAACATCTAGAAAGGTTTTCACAGTGATTACAAAGAGCTTCATCAGGAGTAGACCTCATGGGGTGTGTAGGTGGCGCAGTGAATAGAGCACCGGCCCTGGAGTCAGGAGGACCTGAGTTCAAATCCTGCCTCAGACGCTTAACAGGTACTAGCCATGTGACCTTGGGCAAGTCACTTAACCCCAATTGCCCTGCCAAGGGCTGCTGACTTGGAAGCCAAAATCCCTAATACAATCTTGGGCTACACTAAGTGTGTGGAGGGGGTGGGGCATGGCTACCAGGGACAAGCTGGGGACAGTCCCTCTGTCCTCTACTTTGGTCAGACCAGACCATATCTGGCTTAGCGCTACATTTAAGGAAGGACATTGGAAAGTTTTTGTCATGGTACAGTCATATCTGACTCTTCTTGACTCCATTTGGGGTTTCTTGGGAAAGATACAGGAATGGTTTACTATTTCCTTCTCCAGCTCGTTTTACAGATGAGGAAACTGAGGCAAACTGAGGCGTCTTCCTGACTTAAGATCTGGTGCTCCATGTACTATGGTACCACCTAGCTGCCCATTGGAAAGCTGGTGGGCATCTGAAAGACCAGGCCTCAAGTTCATGGCCCGGGAGCATTGGTTAAAGGTGAAGGTTAGCTGGGAGAGAAGGTTCAGGTGAGGCATGAGAGCTGTCTTTAAGTATTTGGTGAGGAACTGTGTGGGAGAGAGATTAGCTTTGGTCCACATCTGCTTGGCTCCAGAAGAAAGCGCTAGGAGCAAGGCATGCCAGGCACTGTGATGGGACCCGGTGGAAATCTGCTGCAGCTTGCTTCCTCCTTGTGTCTCTGCCTTGCCCGTTAGGTTCACGTTATTTCAACTTTTCAGAGACTGTAGTTTTTTAGAATTAGCAACGTTACTGGGTATGATTACGTGCCAGAGGGCAGCTTGTCGGCCTTATAACCACTGAGCTCACGACTGCTGTGTAGCCCACTCCCTTCATTCTATGAGATCCAGGTCCCAGCTCACTGTTCCTTCTGTGGTGCTCGCCCCAGACTTACCTTGTACACTGTGAGGCTGGTGCCCTTTGGAGTAATGACGGATCTCACTGAAGAGGCTTCATCACAGTCTGGGGCTTGACATAGCACAGAGGGGCATTTGGGGAACCTCGCCATCTGCAGGGTCTGTGTGCGATGTTCTTTATCTCCATGGGGACCCTCTTCAGGGAGCACTTGGCTAGCTGCTTGGGCTTCTGCTGATCACAATACTGGGGCTTGCATTTATTGAGGAACCTTTCATAAGAAACCCCTGCCTTTGGAGGAGCGCATTCAAGGCTGCATCTTTTTCTTCCAAGCCGATGCTTTTCTCATCCTTTTATCTCTAAACAATAAACAGCACCATGATTCTCTGCAATTTTTGCTCACTCATGGGGATTATAAAGATCGGATCTGCCAGAGGTTGCCGTATGACGAAGCCTGCCCATTCCTTTCTCATATCTCATCAGGGACATTCTCCATTTTTTTTCACAGCTTAACATAAGAGAAAAGTAGTATAACAAGCCTTCTAACAAGGCTCTCCTACAACGGCATTGAGGCAGCGGGTTCCTTTCTCTGTGACAGTGCCATGGACAAAGGCCAGGGCAGACTTGGAGGCAGTTCACTCAGAACAGAAGCTTGGGCGATGGTAGAACCCCAGCCCACAGAGGCCTCACAGAACAAGGGGCAGATGGAAAGAAACCAAGCTTGGTGCCTGCTGCTGGGAGGGAGGAGGAGTAGTCAGCCTCAGTGAGTCAAGGTTCCACAGCAGAGCAGAGTTAAGATGTAGGCATGCCCCTACCAGAAGCCAGTCAGGGAAGCCATGGCTAGGTATACATACTTTCCTCCCCCAGGTATCTCTTGTGTTCCAGCTACCACTGACACATCTGACCTGACAAGGCTCTCAGCAAGGCACTATCATTACAGACTCACCCCTTGGCCACCAAAGGCTCTCTGTACAGGTCCAGTGATGGACAGTTTCTGTTGTCTGAGGACCAGCCCAGCTAAGTCTGAAGACAGTCAACCCCAGATTGGTTAAAGAGGGATGGAGTTTTTGGTTACAGCCTTTCTCGCTTTCTGATAAGCCATAGAGAAGTTGTAATCTGTGTCAGGGGAGAGAGTGCCCACCCCAGAGAAATCACAGTTGGTGAAGGATCAATGGACATGGGAAAATGGCCATCAACAGATCTCTAACATGTCAGTACCTCCTGATAGTCCCCTGGGCTTCTCACCATTGTGAAAAATAGTGCCCAGAGCAGGCTTGCAGGGCACCCAGCCAGTGGCTTTTCCATATTCTGAGTCATCCCCCAGAGCCCAGGCTGACAGTATTAAGAACTGACCCAGCATATTCCACACAATGGTTCTGAAGGGGATGTGGGCATTTGAAGTGGACTTCAGATCCACCTGGGTGAGCAGTGGTATGTACCTCAGTTTCCTCCTCTGTAAAGAGCCCTTCTAGCCCTGGGTCTATGATCCCATGTAAAGTGCTTTTCAAAAACCTAATAAATGTGAACCTGGGCCTCTTTGAGGGTCTGAGCTTCCAGGAAAAAGGTGAGGGTCTTGTCCTCTCACCTGGAGTATCAGGTTCAGTTCTGGGTGCCATGGTTTAAACAAGCTTCCGTAAGCTGGAGGGTGTCCAGAGAAGGTCAGCAAGATGACGGAGCGCCCTAGCTCTGCGTCATATGAGGATAAATGGAAGGAAATGGGGGTGTTTAGCCTGGAGAAGATTGGGGGAATGAGAGTGGTGCTCAAGTATCTAAAAGGCTGCCAAATGGAGGGGGTTCTGGCCCCAGGGTGCCGAACCTAAAGCAGTGGGAGGAGGGGGAAGATGGAGAGGAGCCGGCTGAAGCTTGGGGTCAGGAGAGCCTTCCCAACAAGAAGAGCCATTGCAAAGTGGAACAAGCTTCCTCTAGAGGCAGTGGGCTCCCCCTTACTGTAGGCCTTCTAGCAGAGGCTGGACCACAACCTTGAAAGGTGTTTTAGGGTAGGAATTCCTTTCACGTATGGAGAGGATTTGATGCGCACTGAGGGCATCCATCCAAATATTTCTTAGGGATGGTGAATTTTGCTCAGTAGTTTATCCCAGGGCATTCAAGGTCAGTGGAAGACCTCACACGCTGATAGAGAAGAGGGAAGTCCCAGGAGTGGGGGATGAAGCCGATATTGCCTAGATCTTCCACGGTGAAGCTGCTGCTGCAATGTTGGGACCCAGACTTCCTGTGTCTTATGGAAATAAACCAGGGGTGTACCTGAAAATATTTAACAACCAGCTTTGCAAAAATGCACAACACACTTTTAAGTTCAATCTGTAATATTAACATTTTCCCACATGTTACCAACTTCCAGAGAGAGAGAGAGAGAGAGAGAGAGAGAGAGAGAGAGAGAGAGGTGATAGATTGAGACTTTTTTTTTCCAGGCATGGCTAATGAGGGAATTTGTTTTGCTTGACTATACAGTGGTACAGTAGCTAGAGCACTGGGCCTGGAAGACCTGAGTTCAAATCCAGCCTTAAACCCTTACTAGCTGTATGGTCTTGGGCTGCTAAACCTTTGTCTGCCTCAGTTTCCCTGATTATAAAATGGTGGTAAAAGCAGCACCTGCCTCCCAGGGTTGTTGTGACATGCTTAGCACAGTGGCTCACACACAGTGGGTGCTTCATAAAGGCTCTTTTTAAAATAAGGGTTTTGTTTTTCTTGTTTTCTCATGGGGGAGGCATAGAGGGAGATGGGAAGGAGAGAATTCAGAGCTGAAAATATGACACAAATGAATTTACAAAATTCTTTCCATCATTTCCTTAAGTCCTCTAGGCAAGTGACAAGAAACCCAATGCCCTCCTTGATGCAGAAATTAGCAGATTTCCAAGGCGTGAGAGCAGACACTGAAAATTTAACAATGGGGTCTCCAACCAGTTTAAGCTGTCACCAGGACTGTGCTTAGCACATGCCTAGAATAGACTAGGTGCTTAATAAATGCTCATTGACTGACTCCACAGCTAGCTCTCTACCCACCAGCCAGGCTCCTGCTCCTCCTCCCTTCCTCTCCTTGTCCACCATCACCTCCCACCTTCCCCATCCCTGTCTTCCCTTTAGGTTCAAATATCCAGGCTTTCCCCCTAAGCTTCCGGTTAATTATAAATACACTCCCACCAAAATCAGGAGCATTTTTGTCCTTGTCCTCCCAATGCAAATGCCCATCCCCCCTTTTCCTTTAACCCCAGGATGCGATGTGGGGTTCAAGGAGCCAGGAAATCTCCAGTTGGTGTCAGGAGAGACAGAGGGACTTCTGGGCCAGATATCTGGAGGCCCCACTTTCAGAGGGCCTGAGAGTCAGCTTGCATCCAGGCCTCCCAATCAGGGAGCCCCTGCCAGAGCTGAAGGGGTGCTGGGAGCTGGCAGCCTCTCACCAGCTAGGGAGAGTCCCTGTAGAATGCCCTTGGGCAGAAGGTCCTGGAGCCCCAGCTCTGGATCTGAAGGCCATGGCTCCTCCCAGGCTTCTCTCCCCTGGCCCTGAGGGAACCCCCAGTTTCTGTCAGGGAGTTGCTTTGGCTGTGGCCAGGGGCCCCTGATGAAGCTTCCAGCAAAGAGTGGCTTAGGGGCCGGGGTGTCTAGGACCCAGGAGTCACAGAGGTCTGAGCTGGGCAGTCCTAGGGAAAAGAGGCAGGTGTTACTTTACCAAGATAATGCCCCCAAGCCAGTGGAGCCACAGAGCAAGGCTAAATCCAACTGCTTCCCAGTGCAGAGAGAACAGGGACTTTCCTGGGGCATCATTGACTGCCCGGCTCTGAGCAATCTTCAGAGCCCTCAGAGTCCAAGAAGAGTGTCCCCTCCATGGCACTGGGGGCACGTTGGCCGGGAGGCTTCTAGACATTGGTCTCCAGCTCATTGATCTCGATGGTGCAGTGGTCGTTGCTGGGCAGGGAAGGAGCGGGTTCATCATCTTGTTCCACTTGCACAGGGACATGATGAGAGAGAAGGGCTGTGTCCAGGGCTGGCCCATGGGCCCCTGTCATGCTCTTCACGCAGCCGTTTCTCTGTGATGCCACAATCTCTTCCAAGCTGACGGGCTTGGTGTCACAGGGTGGTGGCTTCTGGCCCTGGAGGGACAGAACAGAATTGGGAGGCAATGAGTCTCAGCAGTAGCAACAAGAGAGATTGGGGCTAGACACCAGAGGGACGAGGCTAGTTCGGCTTGGGCTTGAAGGACAGAACAAGGGGCAGGGGGGAGGTTACAGGGCGCCAGACTTTTGATCCAGCACAAGAAAGTGGAGCTGTCCAGCCATGATGGAATGGTGGTCTTAGCAGGGTAGGTAGTGAGTTTCCCCTAGCATGGAAGGGGTGACTCCCTCCCATGAAGGCTGAAGGCTGGATTGCCCTTTGTCAGGATGTTATGGGGTGGGGATTCTTAGTCACAGGTTGAACTGCCCAATCTCAGATCCCCCAGCTGGGGAGAACATACATCTTTGAGTAGTTGAGAGAGTGGTAGAAAAAGCTCCATCCGGGAGCAGAGACTCGGGTCCAGTCTTTGTTCTACTTCTAATGCACTGGGTGACCTTGGACAAGGCACTTCTGCTCTCTCAGGGCCTCACTTCATTTGTAGAACATGAATAATCCCCTGCCTATCCACAGGGCGACTGAGAGGCTCATGTGAGATGGGGCCCATTACAAAGCTCTGTAATCCATTACAGAATCCAGCTGGTCAGAGTGGGCACGGGCCTCAGTGGGCACACGAACCAACCCCCTATCTGAGTGAGAATCCCTTCTGCAGGACATGAGACAAACCATCATCTTGCCTCAGTCTGAAGGACTCCAGTGACAGGGAGCTCACTCCCCAGTAAGTGACTTTTGGGGTTTGCTCACTGGGTAAGAAGTTTTTCCTCTCCTCTTTTCTCCTCTCTGATTCTTGAATGTCCATATATCTTGTAAAGACTAACACTCTCCAGAAAGCTTTCCCTGATCTTGAATGTTGGAGAAGGAAATGGCAAAGTGCTCTCTTATCTTGGCCAAGAAAACCCCAAATGGGGTCATGGAGAGTCAGACATGACTGAGCAATAGAACCCTCTAATGCACGTGTCACTTCCTTTCTCCTGGCGCTCTTTGTCCTGTCTTGTCTTCCAGTTAGACCGTCTGACCCACGAGGACAGAGACGCTCTCTGAGCCAAACCTGGGGTCTCTGCCCGCAGCCAGCACATCTGGAATTCCGTAAAGGTTCCTTAAATTTGTCATTAAGCCGTCACTACCCCTTGCTCTCATGTAGTACTTTAAACTTTGGAGCTATTCTCAGCAAAGCAATGATCCAAGACCATCCCAAAGGGCTCATGATGAAGCGTATATATTCTCCGCCTCCAGAGAAAGAGCTGATACTGATGGAACCCAGACTGAAGGGGCTGTTCTTCCCTGTGCTTCTTTCCTTCAAGTCTTCTGGTACAAAATGACTAATATGGAAATGCTTTACATAATTGCACATGTTTAACCTCTATCTGATTGCTGGAATCATGGGAGGGAGGGAGAGAGAGAATTTGGAACTCAGTACTTTAAATAGAAATGTTAAAAAAATTTAAAAAAGAAATTAAATCCTTTTCTGGTTTGTTGTCTCATCTGAGCCCAGACCAAGCCTATGTGGCTGCTGGGCATAAACATTTCCATTTGACTGAGAACTGAGGACTAGAGAAAAGGGAAAAAATTGCCCAGGGTGGTAACAGAGTCTGGGTCTCAGTCCTGAGCTCCGACCACTACCCCACACTGCCTTTTACAGAATTATTATTGTTATTTT
This sequence comes from Pseudochirops cupreus, assembly GCA_028627135.1. Classification (NCBI taxonomy): domain Eukaryota; kingdom Metazoa; phylum Chordata; class Mammalia; order Diprotodontia; family Pseudocheiridae; genus Pseudochirops; species Pseudochirops cupreus. The sequence goes on along the minus strand of CM053584.1, from coordinate 22,248,247 downwards.
CTTAAGAACAAGAAAGAAGGGAGTTTTGATATCATTGAGTCTAACCCACTGGATTTACAGATGAGGAGACTGAGAGCCAGGCTTGATGGGATCTGATAGGATGGCCAGGCCATCCTGGGTTCAGGCAGAGGATGGCAGTGAAGAGGTTTGAGCCTCGTTCTTACTTACCTCTGTGCCTACATCTCGGGCAAAATCCTTCCGGCAGATGTGAGCTATGATTCCAGCAGCCAGTGCATCACCCAGGACATTGATCATGGTCCGGAAACGGTCTCTGAGAAGCCAAATCAGAGACTTCAGAACCAGGGGCCAAAGCCCCAGCCCCCTAGTCATTCAGTCCATGAGCAGGGTTCTATCCCAAAGTAACTAGGTCCTTCTCTGGTACCTTTGCTCTCTGTGTTAAAATGGTTTACCAAGCTAATGGACAAGGTAGGCAATATGGTGAGGGTGGGGAGGAGAGTACTGAGCCTCCTGAGGACAAACTCTGGGTCAAGGACTTCAGAAACAGCCATTGGCTGACCGACAATGTACTATTCACATATTATCTGCTCTTTGAAGCAGGTCAGACAGAATGTCCACTCAGCAAAGCTTTGAAAGTTTTTATGTTGTAAAGAACTCTCCTGGGCCTTCAGACACTGAGATGGGCCCTTTGGGGGCCAAGAAGACATTCCCAGAACCCAGCACAACATCATCAAAGAAGATGTGTAACCCCGCTATGGGTAAATCTAGCACCAGGCTGGGGAAAGGCCAAGGGGCAGAGGTTCCAGGAGCTCAGGCCATGGCTCTGGCTCCACCCCAACATAGTTTCCAAAGAGGAATCTCCCTACCCCTTCCAAAGAGACTGTGTGACTCACAGGGCCCAGTCAACAGCAATGATGAGCGTGATGTCGTCAGTGGGCAGCCCCACAGAGGTGAGCACGATGACCATGGTGACAAGCCCTGCCTGCGGGATCCCGGCTGCTCCAATGCTGGCCGCGGTGGCAGTGATGCTAGAGCAGGAAGAAAGAATAGAAGGCCAGAGCCCATCAGAAAGCTCAGCTATCAGGGTCCCATGACCTGTGACACAGGGTCCCCCGAAGGAAGAGGAAGGAAAGGTTCAGAGGGTGTTGTCGAGGATCGGCCAGCACTGCCCTTGTGACACAGAGCATCGCCTAGCCCTCTGGGGTTCTCTGGGTGAAGGCCTCAGGCAGTTCTCTGCAGAGCCCCAGGCACAAGATGCCCCAGGGGCACATGAGGAGAGTCATCAGGTGACTGGGATGAAGATGAGAGCAACAGTGAGAATGAGAAAGAATGATCGCTGTAAGGACATGTATTATTGAACTACAAAAGGCAGTGATTTTAGCCACCTGTGCCAGGAAGGGTCCCTAGAACCTTAGATATGAAAGACCAATAGCAGGATAGAGACTTGTCTCTGGGTCAGGTTTTTCTGAACTCCATCAAACTAAGGAAATAATGACAATAACAGTAAGATCTCTCATTTCTAGAATACTTTACGGTTTGTAAATGACCCAGCTTGGGGATACAGGAAATAGGAAGGTGATTCATTTAGAGATTCAGAAACGTAGGCTCCAAGAAACGGCCTGCCTGCGATCAGAGCTAGCAAGAGACAACAGAAAGAAGAACAGCTGCGAGTTCAGGGCCCTGGGTTCAAATGCTGCTTCTGTCACATATTTCCTATGTGGGCAAGTCTCCTGTTCTCTCTGGGTCTCAGTTTCTGAATCTGTAAAGTGAAAGACTTGAACTAGTTGGTCTGTTGGGTCCCCTCCGGCTCTAGAGCCAGGCTCCTATGATGAGGGTATGACTGGACCCAGGCCTCCAGGCACCAGCTCCATTGCTCTCCACTAGCACAAGCTGCCAGGAGAACTTGGAGGAGAGAGAACCCACATGCCAGGAGCCCCATACATGGGAGGCTGAGGACCAGTTTTGTCTTGGCTACTAACCATTGGTTGTGATCTTGGGGAAGTCCTTCCCCTCTCAGGTCTTGGCTTCTTGGTCTGTGGAATGATTAAGTTGGATCTCTCTGCTCTAAAAGTACCTGTTCTAAGCTTTCTCTCAGCTCTGATTTTTCCTATTCTAAGGCCTTTCCCAGCTGCTGACATTCTGTGTTCTAAGGCTCTTTCTAGTTCTGACATTCCCTGTTCTAAGCTCCCTTCCAAACTCTGACATTCCCTGTTCTAAGGCTCCTCCCAGGCCTGACATTCCCTGTTCTAAGGCCCTTCCCAGCTCTGATTTTGGGGTTTCTCCCAGTTCTAACATTTCTTGTTTGAAGGTCTCTCCCAGTTTTAAGATTCATGTTCTAAGGTTCCTTCCTTCCTTCACTATCTCTCTTCCAAGATCCCCTTCCAACGTTACCACTCTATTTTCTATAACGTCTCTTTCAGTAGAATTTTAGACTTTAAGATAGTTTCTAGTTAGGACTTTCTTAGTCTGAGGCCTCAGCTAACTTTAACCTTCCAAGCTCTCTGTTCTAGGGGCCCTTCCAGCTTTGACACTTTATGTTCTAAGGCCCTGTCCAGTGCTAATATTCCTGCACTGTGTTCTAGAGTCCCCACTATCTCTGATATTGTGTGATTTCGTGGTTTGCCATAGTGGGTGGTGGGAGGGACTTTGACTCTGGTCTTTCCCTCCCCCCTCTCCCCTTCTCTTCCTCTCCTTGCTTGCTGAGTGTAGGGCAGGGGATTGGCACCTGATGGTGATGATCTGGCCAAAATCCAGCTCGTAGTTGTTGACTTGGGCGATGAAGATGGCTGCCACGGCTTCGTAGAGGGCCGTGCCATCCATGTTGATGGTAGCACCCACGGGAAGCACAAAGCGGGCGATGCGCCGGTCAATGTGGTTGTTTTCCAGCAGGCACTTGAAGGTGATGGGCAGAGTGGCCGAGCTGTGGGAAGGGAGGTGGCTTCAAATCCTGCTCACTGACCACCAGAGCTCTGGAGAGGAGCTCACTACCCCCAGGCTGCCTTACTAAGGGGTGGTCCAGAGCTCCCTTGGTGTCTGAACCAAACTGGCCTTTGCCCCAAGATGACCACCCTGCACCCTTCTGACACTCCTTCTTCATGCTTTGCATGGGTCTTGTACATACATGGCTGTTTGCATGTCCCTCCCCAACTAGAATGGCAGCTCCTTGAAGGCAGAAGTCATGTATTTGCTTGGCTTACCACAGTGCCAGGCACACAGTAGGTGCTTGCTAAATGCCTGTGGAGTGACTCTCTAACCTTTTTCCCTTCCCCTTTAGACCTATGGGAGATGTGCTGCTGGGGCAGCCGGGGCAGCCATAAATCAGGCCTTGTGTGAACATGGTGAAGCAAGGGTGTGCTCACAGCACTTCAGAGCTGGAAGATAATTCCCAGGCCATTGGCCAGCAAGTCCCCCTTGGAACTGAAAAGGGATCCACATCATAGTGTACTTAACCAGCACTCCTTTGCCCTTCTCATGAGCACCTCCATTAACAGGGAGCTCACTACTCCCATGGTTGTTCCACTTTCCTTGGGGCCAGCTTTCCTGGTTAGAGTGTCTTTCTTCATGTCCCATTTAAATTTGCCTCCCTGTAGCTGTTCTTCCTCCCACTCCATCCATTGCTCCTAGTTCTCTGGAACAAGGCCAATCCCTTTTTCACAAGACAAATTCTTACAGATGGCTACCATGTCCAGCTCCTCCCTCTCCAAGTCTTCTTCTTTCTGGGCTAAACTTCTCTAGTTTGTTTGACCCATCCTATGACATGGACTCAAGGCCCTTCACTGTTCTGGTTGCCCTCCCATGGCCACTCTCCAGTTTATGAATGTCCTTAAGCTGAGGAGCCCAAAACTAAATACAAGCCTTCTGATGAGGTCCAATGAAGGCAGGGTCCACTGGCATGACTCCCTCCCTATTCCTGGAAGCTCTGCCCTTCTTCACACAGCCCAAGACTGCTGTAGAGTCCTTGGCCACCATCCTGAACTACTGATTCCTGTTGAGCTTGTGGTCCATTAAAACCCTCAGATCTTGTCAGAACGGCTGCCATCCAACCACTCCTCACTCATACCATTCTTGAAGTTGTGAAGTTTGTGAAGTTTATTCTTTGAACCCAAGTCTATGGTCTGGCTCCAGGAAGATCTTCTCAGGCCAGACCATGGACTTGGCTTCATTATATTTGTTTTCCTTCTAAGACCCCCTCCCCCCAGTGGCATTCTATATTCTAAGGCCCCTCGAATCTCTGACATTCTCTGTTCTAAGGCACCTCCCAGCATAGACACTCCTTGTTCTAAGACCTCTTCTAGCTCTGACATTCTCTGTTCTAAAGGTTCTCCCATCTCTAACATTCCTTGTTCCAAGATACCTCCCCAGCCCTGACATTCCCTGTTCTAAGGCTCCTCCTGGCTCTGACATTGATTATTCTGAGGCCCTCCCAGATCTGACTTCCCATGTTCTAAGGCCCCTCCCAGTTCTGACATTCTCTGTTCTAAGATGCCTTCCAATTCTGACATTTTCTGTTCTAGAGTTCATTCTACTCCCACCCTCCTCAGATGTGCCATTCTCTGAGTCCAGGAGTCTAGGTTTGGAGCCACAGGCTAGGGGTGGTGGTTGCCATGGCAGCAAGAACTGCCTTTAACTAGCCCCAGATGCCTGGGTCTAATGAGGCCAAGACTTTAGCCAAGGGCCCAGCTCCTTTGGAGATGGCTTCTTCTACAAGCACACAGCAGCCCCAACCTCTCAGCAGCACTCCAATCAGGAGAAGCCCCTCCCATACTCTCCCCCTCATTCTTATTCCCTTCCAGCTCTATCTTATGACTTGGAATCAGAGGATTTTGGGTTCAGTCTCTCTCTTGCTGCATACTAGCTGTGTGTCCTTGGCAAATGAGCCTTCTAATAGAATTGGGCAAGAGGACGTTAAGGTTTAAGACTTGAAGATTTTGTGAAGCTGAGACTCTACTCTGTCATTCTGTGGTTCTAGGACATTACAGTTCTAAGTAAGATTCAGCGGGTCTGGGATTCTAAGAGCCTCATATACTTGGAACCCTAAAACCCAGGGGTGCTTTAAGCCTATGGTTCTACCTGGAAGATGTGGCCAAGGCGATAAGCAAGGCTTGGAGGACGCCCCGGATGAAGACGATGGGGTTCTTTTTGGTGATGACAAAGTACAGCATGGGGAGGATGAGGAGTCCATGCACCACCAAGCCACAGACCACAGTGACAGCATAGAAGCCAAGCTTCTTCCCGATGGCTGTGGGGTCATCCATCTCCAAGATCTTCCCAGCAATGAGGAACACGATGCCAAAGGGGAAGTACCTGTGAGAGCATGGTGGGCACTTCTCATTATGTGGCCTTGAAGCCACCTCCCACCCAGACATCCTTCCCTGACCACTCCTAGCCCACTGTGCTCTCTCTGAGGTTCTAAGAGAACTTGGACAGTCTTGACTATTAGGGCATCCTCTCAGTGAGCACTGAATCAGAAAAAACCCTTGGTTTACTGGTTTGTTTGTTTTTTTTGTTGTTTTTTTTTACTGTTCAGTAGACATAGACTGATAAAGTTGAGAGGGAACTTTAGAATGTGCAATGTAAGAGTTTGGAGGAGCAAAGAGTATCAGAGCAGAGAGGGGACTTTGAATAAAATATAACGTAGACTCAGAGATAGGCATTACATGTACTATTAATCCCAATTTACTGATGAAGAGGAACTGAGGCACGAAGCCCAAGGTCCCATTCATCAAGTATCAGACGCAGGATTTGAACTTTGGTAGCCAGGTGGCAAAATGGATAGAGTCCTGGACCCAGGATAGTCAAGAAGACCCACGTTCAAATCCTGACTTGATCACTTACTAACTGTGTGATCCTCGACAGCTCTTCTAACTTCAGTTTCCACATTTTCAAAAGGGGGATGACAATAGTACTTATCTCCCAGGGTTTTTATGTGACTCAAGTGATATAATATTTATAAAGAACTTTGTAAACCTCAGATATCTATAGAAATCTTGATGGTTATGGTGACAGTAATGGTGATGAAGACAATGGTGATGACGATGGTGGTGATAATGGTGATGAAGGTGATAATGATGGTGGTGGTGAAAATGGTGATGAAGGTGATGGTGATGATGATGGTAGTGATGATGGTGATGAAGGTGATGGTGGTGATGATGATGATGGTAGTGATAATGGTGATGAAGGTGATGGTGATGATGATGATGATGATGGTAGTGATGCTGGTGATGAAGGTGATGGTGATGATGATGGTAGTGATGCTGGTGATGAAGGTGATGGTGGTGATGATGATGATGATGGTAGTGATAATGGTGATGAAGGTGATGGTGATGATGATGGTAGTGATAATGGTGATGAAGGTGATGGTGATGATGATGGTAGTGATGCTGGTGATGAAGGTGATGGTGGTGATGATGATGATGGTAGTGATGCTGATGATGAAGGTGATGGTGGTGATGATGATGATGATGGTAGTGATAATGGTGATGAAGGCGATGGTGATGATAATGGTAGTGATGCTGGTGATGAAGGTGATGGTGGTGATGATGATGATGATGATGGTAGTGATGCTGGTGATGAAGGTGATGGTGATGATGATGGTAGTGATAATGGTGATGAAGGTGATGGTGATGATGATGGTAGTGATAATGGTGATGAAGGCGATGGTGGTGAGACTATCTCACTTGAGATAGGATGACTCCATGTCCTGTTAATAGAGGGTTATTGTAAGGAAAGTCTTTTTCAGACTATAAAGTGACCTAGGGAAGTGACCCCAGTCCCTGAACACTCACCACACAGCCACAGCCACGATCTTCATAACAGACTCATTTAGGCACTGGCAGAAGCTAACCAGGGGAGCTCCACTGTCTCCCATGCGGCCCAGCATGATCCCTGTGGCAGACACAGGCATCCATGGATGCAGAAATATGACACACATGCAAACACTAATAATAATAATTGTAGTTGGCATTGGATTGATGAGTTTCAGACCTCGTGGGGCAGCCCATCCCCCTCTGGAACAGTTCTTATTAGAATGTTATCCTCGATATCAAGTCTAAATGTCCCTCTCTCTAATTTCCACCCAAAGCTCCTGGTCCTGTCCTCTAAGGCCAACCAGAAGGAATCTAATCTCCCTTCCATGTGACATCCCTTCACCTTTTTAAAGACTGGTAGCTTGTCCCCTCTTCCCACCACTGGCGACTTCTCTTTTTCAGAAAGAAAAACCAGATACCACCAACAACATGAACTCTGATCTTCTCATTGCCCTGGATTTTCTCTGACTTAGTAATGTCCCTTTTCAACTGAGGTGTTCAGAATTGAGCTCCATATTCCACAGGGGGTATGAGCACCTTGGAAGTCAGTGAGATCATCACCTTCCTTGTCTTGGAAGCTCTGGCTCCTGTTACAGCTGCACCTTTGACCCATGTTTCAATCTCTCTAGGGACCCACATCTGAAGGGCCCTCTCACTCACATCTCTATCCCTTGTACCAACTCCCTGACTGAAACCACAGCATTACCTCTCTGTTCACCAGCCATGATCCATATAGGCCAGTTTCCTGATTATGATGGTTGATTACCAAGTCAACAGATGACAAACATTTATTAAATGCTTACTATGCTTCAGGTATTGCCCTCTTCCTTTAAAGGACAACTTTGAGTACCCATGAATTATCTTCTTTTGTGGGGGGGAGAGTATGTAAACTAAAATTTTTTATTAATTTCTTTTGCTTTTTACATCACCTTATTTCCAAATCTATCTCTCCCTCCTCTTCCATCTAGAGCAGTGGTTCTCAACCTGTGGGTCGTGACCCCTTTGGGGGTCGAACGACCCTTTCACACAGGTCACAGGGATTGCCTAAGACCACTGGAAAACACATATTTCCAATGGTCTTAGGAACTGAGACACCGCTCCTCTATCCATCTCCAGGCCGGTTACCCACATGCAGATACACCCACATACGAGTATTAAAGGGTTGTGGCATTAGGAAGGTTGAGAACCACTGATCTAGAGAACCATGCCTTGTAATAAAGAATAAAACGGAAGAAGGGCTGAAGCAGTTCAGCAAAATTAACCGATTCAATCGAGTCTCACTTGTACGTACAGTGCTCCACACACACAATCTCCCACCTCTTCAGAGACAGGAGGGAGGTATATATGGTTCTCTTTTTTCAGGGACAAATCTAATCATTATAATTACACAGTGCTCAGCTTGGGCTTTGTGCTTCTTTCCATTTACATTGTTGCAATCACTGGGCATATTGTTTTCCCGGTTTTGTCTATTTCACTTTTCATCAGTTCAAAAATCTTCCCATGCTTCTCTTCATGGTCATTGTTTCTTTCAGCGAGTTAATTTCCGTTACTTTCATGTTCCACAGTCTGATTAGACATTCCCAAATTGGTGACCACCTCTTCTGCTTCCATTCTTTGCTGCTACAAAAAGTGCTGCTATGACTATTGTGGCCTATGTGGGGGCTTTTCTTTTTGTTATTGACCTCCTCGGGATCTATGTTATGCTGTAGAATCTCTGGTTCAAAGGTTGTGGGTGTTTTAACCATCCTCCTCATCACCTCTTCCACCTTGCTTTCGACAATTGGACCAAGGCATAGATCCCCTAACAGTATTAGTGTGTTTGTCTTTCCGAAACCCCTCCCATAGTGATTATTCCCCACTTTTGTCCTCTTTGCCAACTATCTGGGTGTGAGGTAAATTTCAGGGTTGTTATGATTTATATTTCTCTTAATAGTAATTTGGAGAAATCTGTCATACGTTTATAGTTAGTGATTCTGCTTTTGAAAACTACTCATATCCTTTGTCCACTTACTTATCCATTCTTGTCCTTGTGTTTTCATTTGTACTGATCTCTTATACACCTTGGCAATCAGGTTCTTATCGGAGATATTTGTGCAAAGACGTTCCCAGGCACAGCTTCTCTGGTTATCCTAATTGTATTGATTTTGTCTATGCAAAAGTTGTCTAATTTCATGAAATCAAAACTATTTTTCTTTCATGAAAATGTCCCTTTATCCTTTTTTTTAAGCCAAGAATTCTCCAAGAATAGCTACGAAAGGTCCTTAATGTGATTATCTTTTTTTTAGTGTGGTCTTTAATAGTCAGATAACACGTTCATTTTGTGTTTATTGTGGTATATGTTGGTCTAAATTTAATGTCTGCCAATCTGCTTTCTGATTTTTCTCAGCACTTGTTGTCAAATAGGGAGCTCTTCTCCGAGTAATTAATATTCTCAGGTTTACTGAACACTAAGTTATCGAAGTCAGTTATTTCTGATTCTTCCTTGTCTAGTCTGCTCAACTCACCTGCTTTTCTGGTGTTTGGGGATTTTTTTAAGCTAGTGCCAGCAAGTTTTGATGATTACTGCCTTATCGTATGATTTGATGTCTGGAAGTGCTATTTCTCCTTCATTTTTGCTTTTTCAATGACGGAGACCCCAGGATTCTGGACCTTTTAATTCTCAGAATGAATTTTGTTATTATCTTGTCTAGTTTTATAAAGTATCTCTTTGGTCAGTTTGATATAGCACCAAATCTATAAATTAATTGAAGTGTTATCATTGTCCAGCCATCATCACTGACTATCCTTCCGATTATTTAAGTTATTCTTTATTTCTCTAAAGAGTTGCCTCGGTAGATTGATTTCTAGATAGTTTATGCATTTTGTAGTTATTTTCTTTGGGACTTCCTTCCTATTGTTTTCTTTTAGATTTTCTGGTTTATATATAGAAATGCTATTACTTGTTTGGGTTTATTTTGTATCTTGAAAATTTAAAGAAGCGCTTACTCATTCCAATTAATTTTTTACTGATTTTCTGGGGTTTTAAAATACACTATCATGTCATCAGCCAATAACATAATATTTGTCTTCTGTTTGTCTGTGGTTATGCCTTCAATTTCTCTTATTTCATTGTTATTGCTAGAATTTTTAGAATTATGTCAAATACCAGTGGGGGAAAGGGACATGCTTGCTTTACTACTGTTTCTATTGGGGAAGTCTAGTGTCTCCTCACTGCAGATAGGATTGGATTTGGGGTTTAGATGTTTATTTTTTTTTATCATATCAAAATGACTCCTCTATTTCTGCGCTTTGCTGGGTTTTTAGCATACATGAGTTTATACTTTGTCAAAGACTTTCTCTGCACCTATTGATATAGCTATGAATCCTTTTCAAGTTATTTGGGCCATATCAGTTGCACACCAGCATAAAAGTGGGTGTCTACTCCTACCCCAATTAACCACTGAAGGCCCAAACATCTATTGAACCAACCAACCAACCAATAAAAAATAAAGGAGGCATGCATAAGTTCTTAATTAATTTGAAAGAATCATAAGGGCTTTGGGTTATTGGATTAAAAACAAATGATGTCACAAGGAAATATCATATGAATGGTTGAACAGAAATAGTAATATCTTGTAGGGCTAGGGATAAAACAGAAATCACACATTCTAGTAAAAATCCAATAGGGTATTTGTTGAATTCAATGGTGAAGACTTCTATGAGAAAATTGCCCTTTTGGGGGATGGTGTTGAAGAGAGAATTTTTCTCCCTTTGACCCTCATTGCACTCAGAAGATCTGACTTCCCATCAGCATTAGTAAGTACTTTCATGCAGCAGTGGCTAATGGCAGCATATGCCTCAGGAACTGAGAGAAATGCCAAAGAAAAACTTAACACACCAAGGAAAGATAGCTTTAGGACTCCCCAAGGCCATTGATCCTTGGAGCCCAGGAAAGAGTGATACCTAAAGGAGTTTCATGAAGACTCCACAAAGGCAGAAAAGAACTCTTAGTGACCAGGAACCCTGAGTTTATGCTTTGGCTACATGTGCCCTCTAAGCTTGAGCCCATTCTCCCCAGGACCTTTTGTATGCAAGGGGAGAACTCAAGCCCAGTTTGGAGAAATATGTTTATATGTCTATAAATAGAATGGTTTAGTAAATACTCTTATTAAAAGTCCATCAATTCTGGGCAGTAACCAATAGGGAGCACACTGGTGGGGGCTTGTGGATAACAGCTCTAGAAACTTTTATCCCCATCAGAGTTACCCCAAGAACACTGAGTAAAAGTATCAGTACCAACTATTTTCTGGGGACCTGGCCTGCCAATTCAAGGGGGAGTTAAGGAATTAGCCCTGAAGGGAGTGCTACATTTGCAACATGGAGGAACTGGTGCAAGCTATTTCTGAACCACTGTTAACGATTTTTGAAATATCATGGCAACTGAGAAGTGTGATAAAGGACTGGATAAGGACAAATTTTCTGATTTTCCAAAAAGGTTGGGGAAAAATGGTATTTTGTCAAACTAAAAGTCTATGAGTTGGGTCCAAACATTCCTACTGTTCTGTTGCTGCCTCAGTTTCCTTCCGTCTCTGGAGTCCTGTGGTTCCTCCTCTCCTGGAGATACATGTACTTCCCTGGAGGGGTCATGGGTCGAGGTGGTCTTATCTCACAAGCTTCATTCCTATTCATCCAGATCTGTATATTTGGGCAGTTCCTCCAGTTCTTTTCAGCTCTGCTTTCCTCCTCTGTCTACCCCCACCCTCATCCCCAACTTTGAATATCAGCTCCTCACAAGTGGGGATTGTTTTCATTCTATATATAGCTCTAGTATTCCTAGCACACACTCGTTGCTTAAAATGCTTGCTGATTGACTGGTTGATCCAGCCCCATCTTACTCTCCTTTTAAAATTCAAATTCAAGGACAGGCTGGGCTTTTAACATCATCAGCAACAAGGTGATGGAGGTTAACTCAGTGAAACCCAGGACTTGCCAAGGACACGTCTCAATGACAGAAGGAAGGCCTCATCTGTATTAAGTTGGTTTGTAAGAAGTTCACATTATCAGAGGAATTCTGCTATCCCTCCTTAAGGAGATGAGGGGGATTTAAAAAAAAAAAATTCAATTTTGTTTTGTTTTCCTAGTTTTCCATTAACAAGCAGTTATGTATTCCTTCCCAACTGGACAAAAACCAATAAAAACAATAAGAAAATCCTTGTAACAAGTACGTATGGTCAAGCAAAACCAATTTTTTCGTTGACTGTGCCCAATAATGTAGGCCGCATTTTGCACCCTGAGCTTATCGCCTCTCTGTGAAGGTGAGGAGTGTGTTTCAATAATAATCCTTCAGAATCTTGTTTGATCATTGCATCAATCAGATCTGAAGTCTTTTAAAAAAATTTTAGGCCTTTCAAATTTATTTTCCTTTACATTATCCTCAGCATTCTGTAAACTGCCCTCCTGGTTTTGTAATTTTGCATCAATTCATATAAGTCTTCCCATGTTTTTCTGAAACTATCCCCTTTTCTTATGGCACAATAGAATTCCATCACATTCATACATCATACCTTGTTTATCTTTTCCCCAACTGATGAGCATGCCCTCAGTTTCCAATTCTTCACCATAAATGTTTGTACCTATGTGTTCTTTTCCTATCTTTTTTTATGTGAGAGGGACACCTGGATTTTCTTAAGAATAGCCTCCAGCCTCTATACAGAGAATGTAAGTGCTGGGTGGGACCTCAGAACATAGACTGTCAGATCAGAGAATGTTAGAACAGAAAATGTTAGAACTGGGGAGTCCGTCATCAAGGCTCTAGTCCAATCCCTTCATTCTACGGACAAGGAACCTGAGGCTTATGGAGGAGTGATTCTCTCAAGGTCATCCTGTGAGTGAGACACAGTGCATATCATCTTTCTCTTAGCCAGGTGCACCTATGGTAGATCCAGGGGAGCTGGGCTTGTTTTCTCCCTCCCCTGATCATGTCTCCAAGAGATAATGACCCCAGGGAAAGGTGACCTTGACCCCAAGTGGTGGACACCTACCCATGGTGGCTGAGAAGATGACGATTCCCAGCACATTCATGCCATCACTGGTGCCCGGCTCTGACTTGTACACCACCTCGGGGGGAGGCGTGAGGTCCAGGGCAAAGTTCTGGACCTGGGAGCCATTCTCTTCCTGGACCCCGTAGATGAGGATCCGCTGAGGGGTAGCCTCTGATGCCATGGCCTTGTTGGACTTGACCATCGGGGTGGTCTTGGTGCGGTACTGTCAGATAAAATACCCATCCCCGTCGTGTCCCAGAAGAGCAGTCAGGGTAGAAGCAAGGGGAAAGTCAGAGAATTGGTAGTTGCAGTGCTATGCATACAGTAGGTACTTAATAAATGTTTGTGTCATTGAATGATTATTGTTCCATGTCGTTATTATAATAATGATAAGTGTTATTACTTAATAATAATAATAATAATAAAGCGGCATCTTGGAATGTTGGATAGAAAGCTAGGCCTTGGAGTTAGAGAGGCCTGGTTCAAATCTTGCCTCTGACACCTTCTGGCTGTGTGAGCCTAGGTAAGTCACTTGACTTGTCAGTGGCCCAGACGATGCCCTAAGCCTGAGAGCTGCAAGGCAGGTGCTGATTTGAATTGGTAAGGGGGAGTTTCCTCAGTGAGTGTTTTCTATACCAATAAAATCATGGGTTGGGCTAAAAAAAGATATGATCATTGTTAATCACAATATGTGTGTATTATTAGATAATTAAGGCATATTAAACTTAGCATAGAGAGCTGGCATTAGAGTCAGGAAGACCTGATTCAAATCCCACCTCAGCTGTGTGACCCTGGACAAGTCCCTTAACCTCTCTGTGCCTTAGCCTCCTCATCTGTAAAATGAGGGGGTTGGACTCAGTGACCACTAATTTCCCTTCCAGTTCTAAAGTAATGATTAATATAGACTTTAAAATTAATATTTAATGATATTAATTAACAATGAGAGCGACACATTAATGAATACAATTACCTATTATACTTGACCCCTCATGTTTTCCCATCCCTGATCTCTTTTGTCCTTCTCAATTGCCCTGTGGGTTTCAACATGATGGAAATCCTTATTGCCACTAGAGAAGCAAGGAAACGGAATCCCAGAGAAGGGAAGTGACTTTCCCAGGGTCACACCACATCCCCCAAAAGGGATCATCTCCCCTCTGCTAGAACACTTCCAGTGAGGGGGAGCTTGAGACCAAATGGGAAGCTTGTTCTAGTTTGCTCTGGGTTATCCTGATCAGAGATTTCTCTCCATAACTCCCCTGCCTTGCTCCTCCATTATCCCCACCCCATTTCTTCCCCTTCCTGAGCCAATGTGTTTCCTCTTCTCTCTGACAGCCCTTTGGAAATAGAGGACAGCTGTCTTCTGTTCTCCACCTTATCCATCTCCTTATGTCCCAAAGTCCTGCTCACTCTTCTTTGCAGGTCATCAGTGTCCCTCCAAAAGCCTGGGGCCTAGAACTGCTGACACCCCTCTGGATGTGAACTGACCAGGGAGGAGGGTGGCAAGGCTGGCTTTTCCCTTGTTGTAGATGTTGGACAACCCAAGATTTTATCATCTTTACAGCCTGCTTGAGTCATACTTTCCAATTTGGTTCAGTTTAATTCGACAAACATTTATTAAAGGTCTAGTTTTTCCAGGCTCTGTCCTAAGCGTCGGGGATGTGGAGATAAAAACAAAATGCTTTTGATGGACATTGAATCTGAGGTCCATGAAACCCTCCTCCCCCCCCCCCCCTTTATCAGAAAGCCAGCTCAGGGAGCAGAACGTGCAGCCTTGAGCAGACAGAATTCTTTTGGTTGGGAGTGAGTCAGTGAGGAAGAAGAAAGTCTGGAGCCTTGGGCCTTGGATAATCAAGTGACCATAGCAGGGCACCATGAACATTTCATGGGGAGGGAGGGGATGCACAATGGGAAAGGGTCACATGAAGGGAGAAGTATAGGCATTATGTGTGAATGTTGCCCCCTCCCCAGTCTGGTAAAATTTGGTCCTGTGAGATTTTCCTCCTGGGTTACCTGCCTCATATCCCATGCCCTCCCATCCCAACACTAACCCACTCACCTGTTTGAAGGTGGCTTCGACTAGGTTTGCTGGAAACATATTCCTGGAAAGAGAAGGAAAGGGAAGGAGGTAAGCCAGGTAAGGCATTATGCTCAGACCTTGGCCCCAAAACCACATCCCCACCCAGGCACTGAACACCTCTGTGGGCTCAAGGCCCCCACTGGACTGTAAGCTCTTGAGGACAGGAACCTATCTCACGGGCTCTTAGATCACAGGTTTAGATCTGGGAGGGACTCAAGGGGTCACCTAGCCTAACTCTCACTTTAGGCCAGAGAACTACGTATCCCCCAAGGTCACATAGGTGGTAAGTGGCACTCCCTCCACACGTCTGCCTGGCCACCTTCTCCTCTTACCTCAAGCCTTCCCTGATGCCCACAGCTTAGAAGGACATCTCCATAGTTCAGTACTCCCGGGTCATTCTGATAAGGTCTCTCTTTTGTCCCTGTGTCTCCCCCCACCTTGTGTCAGACTTATGAATATCTAGGGCAGATTCTCCCCACCCCAACACAGTGTAAACTCCTTGGAGTCTGGGATTGCATTAGCAGGCTTTTGATTTATGCTTGTTGACCTGAAATGAGTTGATGGTGAAGAGTTATATCCGTGTAAGATAGTCAGGAAGACCCGAGTTCAGATGCTAAGCAAGTCATGAAACCATTGTTTGCCTCAGTTTCCCTATCTGCAAAATTCAGATAATAACAGCACCCACTTCCTCGTGGTGTTGTAAGAATATAATGAAATAACATGTAAAGTGCTTTGCAAGCCTGAATTTTATATAAACACGGACTATCATCATCATCATCATCCTCGTTATTGTTAACATATATCGGAAAAAGCCCATTGTTTGGTACCAACATTTTACTGCTTCTGCTGGGAGTTACACAGTATTATTTGCCCTACTAAGGGAAATAAGTGACAATGTGATGCCAGCATGGATTCTAATGGAATAAATGCTGGTCCGAGGAGAGCTATCCTAATGTAGAAAGGGGGTAGGGGGAGAAGGATGAAAGGAGTGGGAGAGGGAGAGGGAGAGAATCACAGAGAGAAGAAGAAGTAAGGGGAGAAGGAACAGGAGGAGGAGGAGGAGAAGGAGGAGGAGGAGGAAGAAGAGGAGGAAGAGGAGGAGGAGGAGGAAGAGGAGGAGGAAGAAGAAGAGGAGGAAGAGGAGGAGGGAGGAGAAGAGGAGGAGGAGGGAGAGGAAGAGGAGGAGGAAAAAAAGGAGGAGGGGGGAGGAGGAAGCAAGGGAAATGAAAGGCCCCTTGGGCCTCATGCTGCCAGGATCAGGGCACTTGGACGTGCCCATTGTCCTCTTGCTGAGGCCGCCTACTGGCTGCTGATGCAGTGTTGGGATGGTTCCTGGTCCTGGCTCACACTTGGCTCATGGGATCAGTGAAGTCCAGGTTCTTCCAGACCCCAGCAGACCTCGAGCAGGGTCCAGCCTCCATCCAAGAGCAGTGATTTCCAGATAC
>CM053584.1:22153979-22231441 GCA_028627135.1 Pseudochirops cupreus | reverse complement strand
AAAAATTATTATTATCCATGTCAGTGCCCCTCCAGGGGCCCAGATAACTGAGAAATGACTTCTTTTCTTCTGGTAATTTTCTTAGTAAGATATTATGGCAGATCCCCCGTGTCCCTTTTTTAAAGCCAGGAACAGAGTATCCTATCGGGTGATTGGCCAGTGAGAAGAAGCCCCCTCTTGGGAGCCAGACTAAGAACAGCCCCAGTGGAAGATGAAAGAGAAATGAAATTACCTGATAAGGTCCAGCAGGGCATCAGCTGAGCTCATGATGGGCTTCCCACTCTGGCCGGTGGTTTCCTTCTGAGCCGCACCACCAGGGTGGATGATGGAGACCATGATGATGCCCACGATAACAGCGACAAAGGTGGTCCAGAGGTAGTAGGCCACGGTGAGGACTCCCAAGCGGCTGGAGGTCTTGGCATCCAGGGATGCAAGGCCTGACATCAGGCTGGGAGAGAAAGGACAGAGCATCAGAGCTGTTCATCAGTCACGCAACCAATCAACAAGCATTTATTGAGCACCAGCTGTGTGCTGAGCATTTTGCTGGATACAAAGGATACAAAGTCAAAAGTGACACACTCTTATCTCATAAAGAACTTACAGTCAGTTGGGGAAGACAAATGTGCACATAAAAGAATATGCAAAATATATATAGAATTAATACATGGAGACTCATGGCTGGAGGTCCTGGGAAAAGCCACATGTGGAATAGGAGGTGACACTTGGGCTACATTTTGAAGGAAATGAGGGATGTAAGAGGCAGAGGTGAAGAGGAAAGGCTTTCTAGGCATGGGGAACAGCCTGTGCAAAAGCATGGAGGCTAGAGATGTCTCTGCATAAAAATCATAGAGCCTTAGAACAACATGGAACTTTGAAGCAATATCCCCTTAGAACCATGCAGAATCCTAAAATTTTGGCATGCTAGAACCATAGAACCCAGCATGCATAGAACATTCAACATTTAGAAGTTTAAAGACATATAACCAGTAGTGCGCTGCAACCAGATCTTATGAGCTAGAGAGAACCAATTGTTAAATTTTCAGTATGAGCATTTATACCTTGGAAATTGGCCAATGCTATAGATCAGGGCTTGGTTTATTATTTTATTGATTATCTAGACTTAAGTGACAGAGAAAATCTCAATAATGCTGTTTAAACTTAACCAACTGCATGTGGTAGGGAGTGGGATGCATTATTTTCTCTTTACTCCTTCCTACCCTACTTTCAATCTCTCATGCTCCAGGGCTCCAGCCTCTCACTCCACCCAACTTTCTACCCTGGGACCCTGGGTTTCAGATTGGTGAGCATTCACCATTTCTAGCAAGGGCCTTCAACCCACCACCTCTTCCCCATCCCTTGAAGACCTTTTCCCTTTCTCTTCCTCACCTCCAACCCCATTTCTTACTTTATTTCTGAGAGCAACAATCACTTCAACACCACCAAAATACACCTCCCTGGCTTCTCCCCTATATGTGTTGTCTTCTACCAGAATGGAAGCTCCTTGAGGGTTTTTCCTTCAGCAGCCAGTTCCTGGGGGAACATTATACCCACAACTGGGGTACAATGTTCAGTTATGGTGGACATAGTTTGGCAAGGATAGTAACAAACAGTGGTG
The DNA here is from genome assembly GCA_028627135.1 of Pseudochirops cupreus. Taxonomy (NCBI): domain Eukaryota; kingdom Metazoa; phylum Chordata; class Mammalia; order Diprotodontia; family Pseudocheiridae; genus Pseudochirops; species Pseudochirops cupreus. Next base: position 22,229,826 of record CM053584.1, on the reverse strand, counting down.
GCAACTTCAGACAGATACTTTCCTTCTCTCTGTTGTGGAGTGAGAAGAATAATGGAGACTTGGGTTCTAGTCCTGATTCATATGAAGTTACTCTGTGCTCTTAAGTCACTTCTCCATTCTTATCCTCAGTTTCCCACTTTGTAACATTAGCAAGCTGTACTAAATGATCCCCAATGCCCATCCCAGCTCTGGATTCCATGACCCTAGGGTTCTACCTACCTTTAATTCCTAACACTCTCTTGAAGTAGAATAGTCTGCCTAAAAAGGTAGTGAGTTTCTCATCATTCAAGGTCTTCAGATGGAGCTTGGATAGCCGCTTATAAGCAGTGTCATAGAGGGAATTCCTCTTCTGGTATGAATTCTCTGAGATCTTTTCTAACTCAGACACTCTATAGGCTATGATCATTGTCTTTAAATGTCTTAAAGGCCATCATGGGCAAGAGGGAATAGATTGATTCCATCTGGCTTCAGGGCTGGACTTGGTGGTCTTACTCAGTGCTGAGATGTTATGTTCTTTCTCTTGTAACATCTTAAAGGTTTCTAATATATTTATTTTGGAAGCAACAATGGTTGTCAATGTCAAGAGGCATGAGCTGCAGTCTTGGTTCTGCCATTTCTAAGCCTTGGGTAAATCACTGCCCCTCAGGTTTCCACTATGTAAAACAAGAGGGTTGGTCTAGGTGGAGATCCTTCCAACTCTGTAGCAATGATCCTTCAATTTCCAAGGCCCCTTCTAACTGTGGTCTATGGGCCCTTTACATTGGACCCACACCATCATTATTGTTGGGTAGGGGCGCCACCCTGTGGCCAGCACAGGTTTTCACCGCCTTCAGGGCCATTGGTATACCTGGGCTACCCAAGGGAGATGCTCCCTGGGAAAGTCACATCATATTTTCCCAGAAGGCTCTGGGAAAATCAGCATTGCTGTTTCCTGGAGGTGGGGGTTGACGGTGGGGAAGTAAGTCCCTGGACACCTGGCCTTGAACCCAGGCCTTTTGCTGGCACAGTGTAGAATGGAAACACTTCATGAGTAGAAACAACCCAAACTGGAAGGAAATCAATTGGTAGAATGTCCTAATTGGAATGGACCTTTGAAGTCATCTAATCTAACCATCATCTTTTAGAGATGAGAAAAGTGAGCTCCAGAGAAGAGTGACTTGTTCAAGGTCACAGAGCAAATTCCTGAGACCAGAGCCCGGGTCTCTGAATTCCTGAAATCTAGCACTCTCTTCAGTGCCCTGCACTGCCTCTTTCCTATTTAATCTTTGGTCTTTATGGTGGATTTAGGGGACAACAAAGAAGGGTTGCTCCTGGTCAGGAGACCCAGCCAGACTGATTAACTTGGGGGAGGGCAGCATTTGCTCTTTTGCTGAGCCAGAGATCCCCCCACCCCTGCCAACCTACCCACCCAGACTCAGCGTAGAAAAATCCACCCTGAGAGACAAAGCAAGCCTTTGTTGGCTTTTCAACCATATTTGATAACAACTCAGGTCTCCTCCTTCGAGACTCGTGGGAAGGCTGAGCACCTTCTCTGCAAATGTCCCTGGGCTCATTGGGAGGGGAAGAGTACAAAAGAGTGACTGCCTTCGTGGCTCTCACAGTGGAAGAAGGGTGACTCTTCATAACTAGAAGGGACTTAGAGGCCCCCGAGGGCAACTGCTCATTTTGCAAATCTCAAGAGGGGCAGAGCAGTGAAATACCCTGCAGGTCCTCAGTATGGTACAGCGAGGGGAAAACACTGAATCTGGAGTCAGAGGGTTTGGATTTGAGCCCCAGCTCTTCTTCCTGTCCCGGTAACTGGGGGCCACTCACTTAACTTCTCCAGGATTCAATTTCCTCATCTGTAACTGGTTTCTCAGGACCAGTCCAGCTTTAACTATATCGAAAAAAAAAAAAGGAAGAGGAGGAAAAGATGCAGAACTATTTATAGCATCTCTTTTAACAGTTGCAAAGGATGAGAATCTGGGGGGGGTGCCCATCAATTGGGGAATATATGAACAAGTTATGTCATACGAATATGATAGAATGCTTTTATTGTGCTGTAAGAAAAGATGAAAGACAGCTGGGTGGTGCTTATATTGCATAGGGCGCGGGGCTTGGAGTCAGGAAGACCTGAGTTCAAATCCAGCCTCAGACACTCACTAGTTGTGTGACCCTGGGCAAGTCACTTAACCCTGTTTGCCTCAGTTTCCCCATACATAAAATTAGCTGGAGAAGGAAATGGCAAACCACTCCAGTATCCTTGCCAAGAAAACCCCAGATGGGGTCACAGAGTCCGACACAACTGAAACAACATTAACAACAACAATAAAAGACATGATGAAGACCATGGTTTCAGAAAAACCTGGGAAAAGTTGTATGAACTGATGCAGAATAAAGTGAGCAGAACCAGGAGAACAATTTACATGAGGGCAACAAAGTGGCAAAGCCAAACTAAGACTTAAGATTGTTGATGAAGGCAAAGATCAACCCTGATTCCAGGGGACAGATGAGGAAGCCTGCCACCCAGCCCCTGACAGAGAGGGAAGAGACGTAGGACGCAACCTGAGACACATTTTTGGACATGGACAATGTGGGGATTTGTTTTGCTTAACTATGAGTGTTTGTCATAAGCATTTGATTTTTCTTCTTCAATGAGGAGGTGGGGGGAGAAGAGGGAGGGAGAGAGAACAGATACATGCCTATTAACTGAAAATATGATTAAAAAGAACCTCGAGCAGCAGCCAACATTTAAGTGCTCACCATGTATAAAGTCGCCATTCTCTGGATACTCTCCAGTTTATCATTCTCCTCCCTAAAGTATGATGGACGGAACTCGACGTGACACTCCTGACGTGTCTAACTAGAACAGAGGAGTGATCACCTCCTTAGCCTAGGCCTCATTTCTGTTAACTGCTATGTTATGCTGTGAACTTATATTCGAGCTTGCTGTCCACTGAAACCCCTAGATCTTTTTCATCTTATCCTATACTTGTGAAGTCAATTTTTAAAACTCAAGCTTTAACATTTGTTCCTATAAATTTTATTTTCTGCATTGCATCTTTAACCCCATGCTCTAACCTGTTGAGCTTTTTGGGGGGAGACTGGTTCCATCATCTAACATGTTTGTTATCCTGTCAGCTTTGTGTCATTTGAAAATTTCATAAACATTTTATCTATGCTTTCATCTACCCCACTGATGAAAATGTTAAACAGCACGGTTCTAAGGGCAGATCCCTAGGGCATCCCACTGAAGACCGCTGTTAGAGTTGACATTGGACTCCTGACTATCCTTTGCATCATATCTAGATCAGCTCATTCATGTGTTTTGGATGAATTGAGCTGGCTCTCTATGAGCACTTTCTCTTTGTAGAAATTCATCAACTGCTCCTTTATGGAATCTAGGATTTTTCCAGGAATCAAAGTCAAACTTGCTGGCCTAGTACTCAAAGACTTCACCCTCTCTCTTCCCTAGGAAACAAGCACAACAGTTGTCTTTTTCAAGCCTGCAGACTTTCTCCTATTCTCCTCAGTTGCTCAAAGATCCCTGACGGTGGTTCATCAATCCCATCCACCAGCTCTTTCAGGACCCAAGCACGGATTCCATCAGGGCTTGGGGAATTGGACTCCTCAGGGACAACCAGGTATTCTCTTATTCCTGTCCTTTTAATCTTGGCTTTCCATCCCACATCAGCTGCTTTTGTTTTGTTTTTTAGTGTTCACAGAGAGAGACACACAGAGAGAAACAGAGAAGCAGAGACAGAGAGACAGGAAGAGAGAGAGAGACAGAGAGATAGAGACAGAGAGACAGAGACAGAGAAAGACAAAGAGAGACAGAGACAGAGAGAGGAGAGAGAGGGAGGGAGAGAGAGACAGAGAGACAGAGACAGAGACAGAGAAAGACAGAAACAGAGAGAGAAAGAGAGAGAGAGAGAGGAGAGAGAGGGAGGGAGAGACAGACAGACACACAGACAGAGAGACAGAGAGAACAAGAGAGAGACAAAGACAGAAAGAGAGACAGAAAGACAGAGAGACAGACAGAAAGAGAGACAGAGAGACAAAGAGACAGAGAAAGAGAAAGAGAGAGAAAGAGAGAAGATAGAGAAGGAGGAAGGGAGGGAGAAAGACAAAGGGAGGGAGGGAGAGAGAGACAGAGAGAGACAGAAAGAGAGACAAAGAGAGAGAGACACAGAGAGAGAGAGAGGCAGAGAGACAGAGACAGAGACCGAGACAGAGAGAAGGAGGGAGGGAAGGAGGGAGAGACAGAGAGACAGAAAGAGAGACAGAGAGACAGAGAGAGAGAGGGACGGAGAGAGGGAAGGAGGGAGGGAAAGAAAGAGAGAGAATGAGAGAGAGAGAGAGAGAGAAAGGGAGAGAGAGAGAGAGTTGATGACTAGGTAATTGGAGCTTCTCATCACTTGCACCACAACTCTGTCCTGGGCTTGTGATACATTTACTAAACTCCTCATCTGCTTCCTCTTTCTATCCAAGTGTCTGGAGGACACACTAATGATAACATTGCTTACATTTCTGCTTCAATTGATCTTCACCCATGTGTCTGCTACCAGGTTTGATCCATTCTATTTCTTAGATTTCCTCACATGACTATATCTTCTTAATGTGCAGTGTTACCCTGCCCCTCCTCCCCTTTGCCCAGTCTGTTCCTTTCCTATAAGGTGGGCCCATCCAGAGCCATATTCCAGTCATCAGACCCATCTTATCAAATCTCCATTATACTCATAAGGTCCAAATTAACTTTTGGCTTTAGGATCCCCAGTACCATAGTTTGAGCATTTATATATAAATATGTAAGGCCATGAATTTGTATAGAATCATGGGATTATAGTTCTAGAAATGGACAATACCTCAGAGGTCATATAATTCAACCCCTTCATTCTATGCAAGGAAAAACTGAGACCTAGGAAGGTTGAGTGACTCATCCAAGATCACACAGATAGAAAGCATCAGAAGAGGGATGACTGACTCCTTTCCTAGATTTTGTCTCCTGTGAATTTCTGGGCCTCTTCACTACTCCTCTTCACAGTCTCAGGTTTGATAGATCTATACACAGGCAGTTTTCTCTCTCTCCATACCTTTTCAATTTAACATTCTTTTGATTAATTTTGCAAGACTTTAGGGAGATAAATTTGTACCAGTTCATTTTTATAGAGCTAGAAAAATCACTAATGAAATTCATATGGAGGAATAAAAGGTCAAGAGTCTTAAGAGTAATAATGAAAAAAGTGTGAAGGAAGTGGTCCATCAGTACCAGATCATACACCACACTACAAAGTGGTGATCAGAACAAAAATGATCTGGTACTGATTTTAAAAAAGAGGTCAATCAGTGAAACAGATTAGATACCAACATACAGAAGTGAGTGAGCAAAAATAGCAACCTAGTGTTTGATAAGATTTAAAGACCCAAGTTCTTGGGAGAAAGATTCGCTATTTAGCAAAAAATAATGAGGAAACTAGACAATGGTTTGGCAGAAATTCCATTTAGATCATACCTTCACACCATACACCAAAGTAAGCTGTGCATATAATGCACATATTACCTGGATTTAAAGGCTGCACCATAAACAAATTAGAAGAAAGAAGAAATTACCTTTCTGACCCATGAATGAGGAAAGACTTCATGACTACACAATAGAGAGGATCACATAAGATAAAATGGATAATCCTTACATAAAATTAAAAAAAAATAGAATTCAAGCAAGTTTCTCTGATAAAGGAACATCTAAGATAAGGAACTGAATCAAATGTATAAAACTAAGAGCCATTCCCCAATCTATAACTGACTGAAGGATATGACAGAGACATTTTCGAAAGGAATAAATCCAAGCTATCAGCAAACATATACAAATGCTCTAGATCACTAATAATTAGAGAAATGCAAATTAAAATGGCACCGATGTTCCACTTCAAACCTATCAGAGTGGCAAAGCTGACAAAGGGAAAACAACAAATACTGGAGGGACTGGGGAAAGCAGATACTCCAATGCACTGTTGGTGGAGCTGTGAACTGGTCCAACCATTCTGGAAAACAATTTAGAGCCATGCCCAAGAAGTTACTAAAAATAACCCAGTACATGCCTATACCCCCAAGGAAATAAAAAAAAAAAAGAGGAAAAGGACCTATATGCAGAAATATTTACAGCAGCTCTTTTCATGTTAACCCCAAATAGTAAACAAAGGGGGAGTCTTCTTTTGGGGAATGCCTAAATAAATTATGGCATACGAATATAATAGAATATTAATGAACCATAAGAAATTACGAAATGAATGATTTCAGAGAAAATTGGGAAGACTTCTATGAATGGATGCAGAGTAAAGGGAACAAAACCATGAGAAAAATTTATACAATGATAGTAACATTATAGAGAAAAACGACATAGGAAAAACTTTGAAACTCTGATGAACACAGTGATAAACTAAAAATCTGAAAAAATTAAAATGAAGTTTACCATTCGTCTCCTGACAAAGGAGGTGATAAAGTTAAAATGCAGACAGAGAAATATATTTTCAGACATGGCCAGTGTGGGAATCTTTTTTTTTTTCTGCCAAACTTTGCAGTAGTTTCTATGTGCATACATATGTGTGTGTGTGTGTGCGTGCGTGCGCACGTTTTATTTTGGGGTTTGTTTTTATTTGATCAATTGGAGGGAGAGAAATAGAAGAAGGAACAGATTTTTGCAAACCAAGACAGGAAGGAATATTTGCTATGATATACCATATTTGTTCTTAAAATAGTTTATTGCTGTGCAGTGGTATTAGTCAGAATTAAAGTGCCAACACTGAACTACATTTCCAGAAAGAATGGTGAAAATATATCACATTTAGGGTCTTGTCTTTGAAAAAAGTAATTCAGCATACTGCCTTGGTGGTGTAGGACTGCTATCAAAATCACTGTTGCTGGGGATGAATGGGGAACATTTATTGAAAAAATGTATCAAGAGCACAGGATTTAAGTTCGTATTTTAAATTGTTGTGTTGCTAAGACACATTTACAGGATGTTCCTAAAGTCTGGACACATAGGATATCTCATTAACTATGCATATTTTCAAGAAATAAAATTTTCAACAACATTTTATTTAATTATCATAAATTTTGGCCTGACAATTTCATATGGAATAAAAGCTTTCATTAGCTATTGGGACTATTTTCCACATTAATGAGGTTAATTTAATTAATTAATGAGATTTCCTATGGGTCTCCCATGTCTTCTTATGAAATCTCATTTATGCTAATTAAATAAAATGTTGAAAATTTCCCTCATTTCATTTCTTGAAAATATGCATAGTTAGTTAATGAGATTTCCTATGTGTCCAGACTTTAGGAACATCCTGTATTATATAATAAAAGCGAAAAAGAAAAGCTCATTCCATCTTCCACCATGGCCAGGAGCCTTCATTTTAAGCTCTGGTCCAGAAATCTGAATCCTATTGAGATACCATCTTTCTTAACCAGCTGTTTGCTTTCCAAATCTGTCTTTCTCTTCTGAAGCCTTTGACTTCAAGCCAGAACTGTGATGAAAATGCCCCTTGGACCCCATAAGTCCTTAGTTTGAGAGCCAGCACAGCTCAGGTGGAAGAACACTGGGTTTGGAACTGGAAGACCAAGGCTTGAAGACCAGTGTTGATGCTTACCCCCGTGTGACCTTGGACAAAACACTTTCCCTCATCTGTAAAAGAGTTGGATCTGGTGTCCTCTGAGGTCTGTGATTCTAAATGCAGTCTCTTCTGGGCCAGAATTTCATAATCATCATGATTATTGTTGTTGTTCATTCATCTTAGTCATATCTGACTCTCCGTGACCCCATTTGGGGTTTTCTTGGGAGAGATACTGGAGAGGTTTGCCATCTCCTCCAGCTCATTTTATAGATGGGGAAACTGAGGCAAAGTTAAGTGACTTGTCAGGGTCACATAGCTCGTAAGTGTCTGAGGTCACATTTGAACTCATGTCTTTCGGATTCCAGGCTCATGCTCTGTCCAGTGCACCACCTGGCTGCGCCCATCAGAATGATGTCCAGAACTTTATTAAGAGAAGTGCAGAGGGAGACAGGGTACCTGCTCCTCTCCCTCTCTCTGTGTTCAGTTCTAGGTACCCCTTCTTAGGAAAGCTGTCTTGATAAACGAAAGGTCCCTGAACTCCTAGCCTGTGAGGACTGTTTGAAAGAATGGGGACATTTAGCCTGGAGAAGATTGGGGACTGAGAGAGAAGGAGGGCCCCACAGGGCAGAATTGGGGCAGTGAGTGAGGGTTCCAAAGAAGCAAACTGAGGCTTGATGTAAGTTCAGAAAAACTTCCTGAGCTATCTCAAAGTGAAATGAAGCACTCTGGAGAATAGTGAGTTCTCTATCCTGGCAAGTCTTCCAGAAGAGATCAGATGCCCCCTTGTTGGGCATGTTCTGTTCTTGTAGGGACTGGACTAGAGGTCTCTGAAGTCCCTGCCAGCTCAGAGAGTCTATGATGTTCCATTTTCGAGCTTTTAAAACCTTTCCAAGTTATCACTAAAGGCTCTGCACATAACGCGGAAGGTACTCAGTCCAAGCTTGCTGGCAGCCAGATGGCTGGATGGAATGCACTGGCATAGCTTAGCTCCCCCCCCCCCCCAATCAGCACCCCCAGGTCTGCTGTGTGTCTGGGCCACGGCAGATGCGGCTGTTGTCCTGTGCCTGGGCAGGGCAGCCCACGTGCTTGGTCCCCATAGATTTTAGCCTTCCGCCCCAGGGAGGGTCTTGTAAATTAAGCCCTGGAGAGGCTAATTGTGATCAGATTGCCCTGCTCCTGCGCTGGCTAGGACCATTCATTCATCATATCATTTTCTCTAATGCGATTACTCCCAGAGCGGACGAATGGAGATGAATTCAAGCTGGGAGGAGAAATCCCTCCCGTAACAATGGAATCACAGAACGTTCAAGATAAAAGGGACCTGAGGGCCTAGAGCAGAGTAAAAGATGCCAGAGCCAGAGGTGTCCCCCTCATTGGCAGTGGGTGGGGAAGATAAGAGCTGAGTCTCCCAATCTCTCTGGGAGGTGCGTGCCACTACTATTACTATTCTCATTGTACAGGTGAGGGAACTGAGGCCCAGGGAGGGATCAAAGGACCTTAGATTTGAGCTTGAAGGGAACTTAGAGGTCACGGGGGGGGGGCAACTCCCTCATTTACAGATGGGGAAACTGAGGCAGACAGAGGTGAAGGAACTTGCCCAGGGTCTCACTCTCCACTCAGTAGATATCTTGTATGGACATGGTTCTTCACCAGTGTTGTCTCTCCCATTAGAATATGAGACCTTGAGGAAGTTTTCCTTTGTATTAGAAATGCTTGCCCCAGCGCCCAGCACACAAGTAACTGTTTAACAAATATATGTCAGAACTTGGAGGGACGAACTTGGCTTGCTTCGGAGATATTCCCCATTTCGGATACCCTCATTTTCTGGGTAGGGCCACAGGAGGTAGGCTGGAGTGCAGGTGGAAGAGAGCGTCTCTGGGGCCCTCTGGCCATGGGCAGCGGCTTGAAGACGGGGCATCCCACCTTTCCCCAGGCTGAGTTGCTACTCCAAGGCTCAGATTGGGGATGGGGAGATGCTGCTGAGCAGAGGAGAGGCCAGGAAGTGGGCCTGCTCTGGGACCTGGGCTCTCCCCCAGAAGCCATCTGGATATTGCTTTGAAACAGAGGGATTATGGCTCAAATTGTCCAGGGGATTACAGGGATTAGAGGCACATTAATCCCACTGGAGAAGAAGGGATGGCTAAGTAGGGCTACCCTCCCAGAAACAGCCGACTTTCCATCTGTTGATTGCTTGGGCAAGAGGGAAAAGCCCTCCTTAAATGGGATCAACTGTAGTGGGGGTGGGGAGTGTGGAGACATGATGATAATGAGGAGGAGGAAGTGGAAAATCACTGCCTGAGTAGACCAGGGGATGCAGAGACAGAACTAGCCTGGGACCAAAGAGACTTTGCCTCAGGACACTGATATCTGATGGGGCAGCTTAGGGGCACCTCTTCTTGGGGTCCCCGATAGTGTCTGGCACAGCCACCCTTTAAGAGGTAGCTTAGGCACCATCTTCTGCCCCAACCTTTCCTGAGCCCTTCAACTTCGAGGGTCCTTCCTCCCTCCCTCCTCCCCAACTTCCTTGTCTTTAACTACTTTTAATATATTTGTTTTTGCCAGATTTATATTTATTCCATATGTATTTTTATATGTATGCATCTCTCCCATCAATTATCAGCCAATCCATGAAGCATTCATTCATTTCCTTCTACGTGGCAGGCACCTGTTGGGAGCCGGGGAGATGAAAACAGAATGAAGCAATCCCTACTCAAGGAATGTGCGTTCGAAAGATCCTGTGGCTGTGGCCCTCTTCTCCTCAGGCCCCCTTCCCTCCAATCCAAGTCACTCTGAGGGTAGCAGCTCCTTCTGCCCCACCCCCAGCTCCCACAACTAACTTTGTCTCATGGGTCACCCGTGGGACACAAGGGATGTCCCCATCACACAGTCTCCCAATGCAGGAGTGACAGTTCTGGCTCAGATGAGAATACTGCCACACTTCAAGAACCCATGGCAACATCCCTCCACCAGAGTAGGTCCCTCTGCCAGCGTTGATCAAGACCCCTCTGGGACTTAGTAGAGGGTCTTCCTGAATTGTTCAGCTAAAAATCCAGCCAAGAGCTTTCTTGCTCTGCAGCCATGGTGGTGCCAAAGCTCCCTCCCTCCATGCACAGAGTCTGGGCTTACAATGACAAGCCAACAGTCTTGCATTGGATTCAAACCTAGGCTTCTTCCACTTAGGAGGACCCCTCAGAGCGTGGAGTCCCCTGCCATAGCCATCAGTAGCATGGTGCTACCACTATACTGAGAAGAGCAAACAGGGTAGAAATTCATTGGAGGAATAAGTTGGGAGCCAGATCTGGGATTGTACGGATCTGGGGAACTCCTGACTTGGAAATTCTCTCCCCCCAGTTCATACCAGACACTTAGAATCCAAGTTCCTTGAGAATAGGATTGCTTCATTCTGCCCCACAGCTTCTCCCTGAGCCTTCTCTCCTTCCAGCCTGAATGATGTTCCCAGGTCCTTCCACTAACGACAGTGGGACATGGACTCAAGATCCTTCACTACCCTGGTGCCCTAGTAAATGTTACAGCTAGGATTTGAACTCAGGTCCTCTGCCCCCAGGCCTGGGGACCCTCCTCACTCTTCCTTTAAAATGTAGCTCAGGTACCATCTTCTGCCCCAAACCTTTCCTGAGCCCTTCAACTTCAGGGCCCTCCCTCGCTCCTCCCCCCACTCCCTTGTCTTTAACTACTTTTAATACATTTGCATTTTCCACTTTATATTCATTCCACACGTATTTCTGTATGCACGTCTCCCCCCTCCCAATGGCAGCTCCTTGGAGTAAGGATTCTTTCATTTTTACACCCAGCACAGAATCTGGCACACAGTAGGTGCTTAATAAATGTTTGCTGGTTGGTTGATTGATCTTAAATCACCATCCTTTCTACAGTGCCATATTGCCTCTCTAACCCCCCGGACCAGGAGGGGGAGTATGTGGCATGACCCCAGGGTGGGAGGGGGTGCCGTGGAGATAGCTTCTCCCTCTCCCCCCTTCTCTCTTCAACCCCTCCCCTCCAGTGCCTACTCACCTCCTCCTCTATTGAGTCCTGCCTCCTTTAACCTACTGTGTGATCTAAGGCAATTCACCCCCTCCCCCGCCATGCCTCAGTTTCCCCCTTTATCCTGTAAGAGGGCTGGACTGGGTGAATCTTTGGGCTCCTATTCTTAGGGAGAGGAGAGGGGAGAGGGGAGAACTGTGGTGCCAACTCCCACTTTTCTAGGACACTGAGGTTCATCAGAGCTTTCCTCACAGCAGCCTGGGAGGCAGGGAGTACGAAGAAGAGACATCCAATTTTACAGAGGAAGAAACTGAGGCTTCCCTGACACTCCCACCCCCACCCTGATGGTGGGGCTTCCCCAGAGACAGGCCCCAGGCTGTGAGGGAAGGAGCAGGAGAGCGAAGCCTGAGGAGAGTAGATAGGTCTCACCACCAGCAGACCGCCCACGAGCCACCATGACCTATTTCCTTCCCAGGAGACGGCTTGGAGTTTGCCTGGTGGTCCACATGCCACATGCCATGTTAGCATTGGCTCGCTGTGGCTCCCAGATGGTTTTCCTTCCACCCAGCCCCCAACCCCACCAAGGAGATGGAGCTGTTTGCTGATGACGGCAGTCTCCCCATGTGGGCTGGCCAGGATCCCAAGGCAGAGAATTAGCATGTGGCACTGAGAGGGGGCCAGGTCTGTGGTCAGAGGAGGTGTGAGTTCAAATCCTGACTCTGACACTGACTGACTGTGTGAGCAAGATCCTTAACCTCTCTTTCTGGGCCCCGAAGGAAGCAGAGAGAAGTTCTGCTCATTCATTCATTGAGGCAGCAAGAAGGGACAGTAGCTAGCGTATTTAACTTGCTGTCAACAAGACCTGAGTTCAAATTCTGCCAGACACTTACTATTTGGGTGGACTCTGGAAATGTCACTTAATCTCTCTCAGACTCAGTTTCTTCATCTGTAAAGTGGGGATAATAACAGCGTCCACCTTCCAAGGTTGTTGGGAGGATCGAGTATCGGACACTCCCTGTCTGAGGCCTTGTGGCCAGCCCCCAGTGTACTCAACCAAATCCTGTCTCGGCTTGGGGCCAAGTACACAGTAGGTGATTTATAAACATTTGAAATTAGAGTCCTTATCACATGCAGAGCTGGCTCCTTGGCCCTCTGGAAGACTGTGATCTCCTGAAGGGAAGGGCCATGTCAGAGCCAGGCTGTAACTGAAGCGAGGCCAGAGGGCGAGTCTCTGGATTCCTTGACTCAAAACTTCACAGGCTCAATAGGTGGGGAAGGGGCATGAGGATCAGGGGCTGTATTTGGAGTGGGAGGGCTGTGGGCTTGAATCCCAGCTCTGCCACCTTTTACCTTGCCTGAGCCTCAGTTTCCTTTTCTGTAAAATGAGAGGTTGGATTAGATGACTGTTAGCTCCTTTGCAGCTCTGATTTGTGGTCCTCTGGACACCTCTGTCAAGTCAAGTCAATAAGCAAGTCAGCGAGCCTTTATTAACCACCTACTGTGTTCCAGGCACCCTGCTAGGTGCTAGAGATACACAGAAAGATGGGGTAGTGGATGCAAGTCTTACCATCTCCATTTGGTAGTTGAGGAAACTGAGGCTCAGAGAAGGGTCTCATGATCCCACAGCTAATTTCTTCATTTGTAAGAGGGTTGCGGGAAGGTAGATGGCATCTCGGCAGAGGTCCCTCCCATCTCTTAGTCTATGAGCCGGTGATCCCTTGAGGGGCTGGTGTGCCCGAAAACCTAAATGTCAGAGAACTAGAAGGAAAGTCACCTAGAGCAGAATCTCCAGGTTTGAAGAAGCTTCGCGTGGCTGTCCAGTCCATCCCTTACCCAAGCGCTCCTGGTAGCTTCCTCCTGTCCTCTGCCCTGGACCTGCTAAAGGGCTGTGTTTGAAGCTCCCGACACACTTCGGTTTTTTTGTATGTTGTTCACATGAATTTTTGTCGGCTGATGACAATAAGTGCTAGCATTTACGTACAAATATCATCTCATCTGATCCTCACAACCAGCTCAGGAGGTCTCCATTTCCCCGTTTCCTACCCTCTCTGAGAAGCCTCCTCTAACCCCTCTTAATTCCAGGACTTCCCCTCCTTTAAGTATTTCCTGTTATCCTGTATATAGCTTGCTTTGTAGATATTTGTTTGCGTGTTGTCTCCATGTTAGATTGTAAGCTCCTCGAGGGCAGGAACTATCTTTCGCCTTTTTTTATATTTCTAGCACTTAGTACAGTACCTCGCATATAGTAGGCACTTGATAAATGTTGATTGATTGAGGCTGGGATAGCTTAGGTAATTTGCTCATGGTCACATAGCTAGTAAGGATCTGAGGCTTAATTTGAACTCAGATCTTCCTGACTCCGAGCCAAGCATTCTGTTTTACCACTTAGCTCCCGCTAGGCAGTGAACTCCATGAGGACAAGGAACTGTTGCATTTCTGTTCATATCACAGTCCTTGGTATACAGTAGGTACTTAATAAGTGTTTATTAATTGATTTGTAATAGGAATTTGAGTACTGTCTGGTATGTTGGGATTTGCAGTTTAGAGACACAATTATTACCTCTCTGCCCTTCGAGGGATTTAGACTCTCATGATCTCTCAGCCTGAAGAATGACTTGAGTCACAGCTGAGAGTTTGAGAAGGCAAGACAGAGAGGAAGGATCAGGGTCTACATGAGCAGCATGGGAGAGACACTGGCCCCAGTCCTGCGTGAGACTTAAGAAATAAAGCTTGGGAAGCTTCAGGGCTACAGAGCAACAGGACAAAGGAGAAACTGAAAGGGGGCTGAGCTGGGACCAAGAAGGGAGAGAAGGGGAGCTGTCCAGACCCTGCAGGTACCTTGGAACAGATACAGAAGACTCAGGCTAGAGCCATGGGTTGTATTCATCTCTTTAAAGACTGAAGGAATTTCCAAAAACTCTACTCTTCCCTTTATTTCTTAATGAAATCATTCAGATGGCTGCTGCTTTGTAATACAGTTTACAGTGGAACAGATTAAGTACACAGTATATAGAAGCCTAAGGCAATAACTCATTATTTTGATTGAAAAAAAAAAACTGATGAGGAGAAAAGCATTTTGGCAGAAACTAGGTATAAACCAACATCTCTTCCCATATATCAAGATAAATTGCAAATGGTTACATGACATACATAAAGGGTAACACACATAATAAGCAAATTAGAGGAGCAAAGAAGAAATCACTTTCAGATCTATGGATAGGGGAAGATTTAATGACCCAACAAGTGATAGAAAGGATCACACAAGATAAAATGGATGATCTCAATGACATAAAATGAAGTTTCTGCATAAACAAAATCAATGCAGCTAAAATTAGAAGGAAAGCAGATAACTGAGGGCAAAATAATCTGCACAAATTTCTCCAATAAAGGTCTCACTTCCAAGAAATATGAGGAGCTGATTTAAATTTAGAAGAATAAGAATAATTCTCTAATTGATAAATTGATTGAACAACATGAATAGTTGGTTTTCAAATAAAGAAATCCAAGCTATCAACAACCATATGAAAAAATTGTTCTGAATCATTAATAATGGGAAATTCAAATGAAAGGAACTCTGAAGTCCTACTTCACACCCATAAGATTGGCAAGGCTGACAAAAAAGAAAAATGAGAAATGTTGGAGAGGTTGTGGGAAAACAGGCACATTAATACACTATTGATGGATCTGTAAACTGGTCCAGCCATTCAAGAAAGCAATTTGGAACTTTGTCCAAAAAGTTATTAAACTGCATCATATCCTTTTACTTTGCAATATCACTATAAGACCTATATCCCAAATAAATCAAGGTGGAACTCCCCCATATGTATAAAAATATTTCTAGCACTTCTTTGTAGTAACAAAAATACCTCAAATGCTTACCCAAACCCCAAAACTAGGCAATAAGGAGGTGCCCATTAACTGGGTATCAGCCAAACAAATTATAGCATATGGATGCGATAAAATTCTATTATGCCATAAGAAATGATGAAACGCATAGTCTCAGTGAAACCTGGAAAGACTCAATAAAATGATACAGAGTGGAACAAGGAAATCAATTTTTACAATAACATTATTGTAAAAGCAAACAATTCTGAAAGGTTTTCTAATCAATGCAATGATCATTTATGATTCCAGAGGATGGATGACAAAATGTGTTACCCACCCCTTGACAGATGGACCTAGGATGCTGATTGAGGTGTTTTTTGGATATGGTGAATGTGAGAATTTGTGTTGCTTACCTCAGCACACTTATTACAAGGGTTTTGTTTTCTGGTGGGGGAGGGTGAAGATGGAGAGAAAATAGATTTTTGTTCATTGAAAAAAATAGCATTTAATTTAAAAATTAACTGGGGTGTTTTGGACAAGACCATGGTCCCAAATTCTACATTGTTCTTTAGTACCTTAGGAGGTTAAAGCACAGTCCCTTTCCAGTGCCTTCCCCAGTACTCTTAGGAAAACCCATGTGGCACAATTCACAAATGATGAGGAACTAGCAATCTTCCATACTTCCAAATATATGGTGATACAACTTGATAAAAAGGCATCATTTTTACCAAATTCTCACAAGTTACTATCTGTCTTGGTGCTTACGGAAGGTCTACCTCAACCCAAAGACAATTAAAAAAAGAAAAAGGGAAAGACAATCTAACTTCCCATCTCAGGGGGAAAGTCTGGTTCCTCCAGAGCTCCTAGAATGCGTGATTCTCTTCCCTCAAGGATTAGTCACTCACTCAGCTTTAGGTGAAAAAGCACATTCTCCTGGGTGAAATTACTCCAAATTTATTTCAAATATAGAACAATCCACCTAGAGATCTGGGTACAAATTCTTTAAGTGTCCCTTTGCCACACAGGGTGCACCAAAATGTCTCCAGGAATCCCTTATCACACACAAGGTATTCTCATTGTAGACAAAAACTTCTATCTACATCCTTGAGCCACAAGGCACCCCAAATTTTCTCCAAAGGATTCCTACCAATGCATGGGGCAATCCAAAACGAGTTTCTGATTCACCCCTTGCTAGTACAAGCAGGTTAACACAAATGGAGAATAAATTTGGAATAGCTCCAAAGAGATGTGGGGTTCCCAAAAATGAATCAGACATGTAGTGTTCATTTATTTGGGCTTTCTAGGTCAACAGTCAAACTTCATACAATGGACCTGCAGCCCATAAGAATCTCAGACAAATTATCTCTACTAATGTCACAAATAAGGCAAATGGTCTAAGTTTGCCTAAAGGCAAAAAAGAAAAAGAGAATTTACAAATTATCATAGAGTCAACAAGCTCTTATTAAGTGCCTTTTGTCTTTGTTGTTCCTGGGGCAGCTAGGTGGTGCAGTGGATAGAGTCTGGGCCTGGAGTAGAAGACCTGAGTTCAAATCCAGCCTCAGATACTTACTGTTATTTCCCCCCCCCCCTTAGTTGTATGACCCTGGAAAAGTCACTGAACCCTGTCTGCCTCAGTTTCCTCATCTATAAAATGATCTGGAGAAGGAAATGGCAAACTACTCCAGTATTTTCTACAAAGAAAACCCCATATGGGGTCATGAAGAGTCAGACTTAACTGAAATAACTGAGCAACAACAAACCAGATCTTTTAAGGGACAGCTAGGTGGTAAAGTGGATAGAATGCCAGACCCGGAATCAGGAAGACCCGAATTCAAATCCAGTGTCAGATGCTGTGGTATTGTGAATATAAAAAAGATGAAAGAAAGAAAGAAAGGAAGGAAGGAAGGAAGAAAGGAAAGAAAGAAAGAAAGGAAGGAAGGAGGGAGGGAAGGAAAGAAGGAAGGAAGGAAGGAAGGAAGCAAGCAGGAAAGGAAGAAGGAAAGGAAGAAAGGAAGGAGGGAAGGAAGGAAGAAAAAGAAAGAAAGGAAGGAAGGAGGGAAGGAAAGAAGGAAGGAAGGAAGAAAAAGAAAGGAAGGAAGGAAGGAAGGAAGAAAGAAAGAAAGAAAGAAAGAAAGAAAGAAAGAAAGAAAGAGAAAAGTCCCTGCTTTCAAGAAACTCACAGTCTAAGGAGGGGTGGGGAATAACATGCAAACAACTATGTACAAACAAAATATAGGCAGGATAAATTGGAGATAATCTTAGGGAGAAAAATACTAGATTTAGAGTCTGCCAACTTGGGCTTGAGTTCCTACTTTAACCTTTAACTAGTTGTGTGACTTTGGTCAAGTTGCTTAATCTTTCTGACTCTCAGTTCCTCATCTGTAAAATGGGTGCTCTAGATGAATTAGTAGGTACTAGGATTTTAGGGATGAAAAATACATACTGCACACAGTAGCTATAATCCTCATATTGTATACAGGAATACAACAGATATTATGGTACAGAGCAATCAAATGAACAAATAAAAAGTTTGTTGAAAAATAACTGGTATAGCTTATAAACAAAATACATTGGAAAACACAAGAGAGAAAAGTATTTTATATATATATATTTTAATGGATCCATTCCAAGCTAGGGTAGCCAAGAATCTCTCCAGCCAGTTCTTGAAAATACATTGAGGACCCATCCCAAACTTATCCTGGATGAGCCCCTACTTTGTAACACTCTAGAGCAGCAGTTCTCAACCTGTGGGTTGTGACCCTTTCAGAGGGGTCACAGGGGTCACCTAAGACCATCGGAAAACACATATTTCCGATGGTCTTAGGAACCTTGACACCGCTCCTCTATCCCTCTCCAGGTGGGTCCCCCCACATGCAGATATGCCCACAAATGAGTATTAAAGGGTCCTGGCATTAGGAAGGTTGAGAACCACTGCTCTAAAGGATCTTTCCTGAGGGTAGAGTTGGACACCAGATTCTGGATCCTTTCTGGTTCCTTCAGCTTTAGGAAATGGGTGAATCCAAATTCTTCTTGAGCCTCATTGATCTTCCTGCTTCCTGCCTTTCCTAGGAGTGTCATCATTTCCTCAATTATTGTCCTTCTTCCCTGCCCCCTTCTCTGGAGGTACAATCAGTCACATTCTGCTGGAACATTTAGCTTGCTTTTAGCTTAGGAACAATATAATGTTCCTCAGGTCAATACAGTCCCTTTTTTTGCTATTCTATGGAGTTTGGCTAAAAAGTCATTGATGTGATCACAATAATTCTGAGCCTCCCCATTAAAAAAATCGCTAATATTCTGAAAGTGGTTTCAATTTCCACTCTAATTTAAATTTTGTGTATTTCCAGCTAACCTCTAGCTTCTGCATATTTGAAGTAAAATCAAGAAACAGGAAATGTTTGGGTAAACAATGCAGAATGTATTACACTGCCCATTACTGGAATGGAACAGGGAGGGAAATCTGGGGAGAAGGGTGACCTTCCTCGATGACCTGAGATTGAGTCTCCATGGTACTTTCTCCTTAGATGTTTCCCTCGGGGACATGCTGCTATCTTGGCACTCTTACTATAAATGGTACCAGACGGAAAAAAGAAATTGCAAATAAATGGAAGAACAGCTTACAAGTTCTCCGTGGAGAAACAAAGAAAGGATTTTGCAGAGTTGGTTTTATAAAGAGTCCAAAGGCAACATAATAAGCTCAAGTGCCCTTTTGAGAATTTGCGTGTGGACCAGGGGCATAGATATGAAGATAAAACTGATGCTATCCTCAAGGACTTTCCTTTCTATTGGGGAGAGGCAACCTATGCAGATTATGACATCTTAGAAGACCTAGGGTCAAATCCTGGCTCTACTTACCACTTTTCTTTCTTAGATATTTGTCTTGTTTCCTCAACTAGATAGGAAATCCTTGAGGAGAGGGACTATGTCTTTTATTTCTTTCCCTCCTTTCCTTCCTTCCTTCCTTCCTTCCTTCCTTCCTTCCTTCCTTCCTTCCTTCCTTTTAAGGCAATCAGGGTTAATGACTTGCCCAGGGTCACACAGCTAGTAAGTGTCCAAGGCTGGATTTGAGCTTAGTTCCTTCTGACTCCAGGACTGGTGCTCTATCCACTGAACCACCTAGCTGGCCCCTTATATTTCTTTGTATCACCCGTAGTGCCTATTATGGTGATGTAGGTGTTCAATAAATGATGGCTTGGTTGGTTGTTTTATTAAACTCTGAGGTGCTGCTTCCCAGTCCCTCCTCCAAAATAAAAAGAACATAAGGTGGTGTTAGCTTGTGGCAGGCCTTGAATGCCAGGCAGAGGAGTTTGAAGTTGGGGACATTTGAGATGAACCATCATTTTCTATTTCTGATTGTGATCATCTGTGAATAATAACAACTTTCACTGCATTTGAAGATTTGCAAGACAATTTCTCCCAACCACCCTTATGGGGCAGGTGTCACATGTGTTATTATTATCCCTATTTTTACAAATGAGGAAACTGAGGCTCAATGAGTTTAAGTGACTGGTCCAGGATCACACAGACCATCAGTGCTTGAAAGATTCCAGCTCAGGGGCCTTGCCTCTATTTCCAGCATTCTATCCCTCCAGCTGCACTGAATTTTATGTTTGGTTTCCCCATTTCTGTCTTCCACCTCAAGCCCCAAGCTTGGGATTGTTTCAGAATGTCCTAAAAATCTCAGTGCCATCTTAGGCTATTATAACTTAAAGCTACTAAAGCTTTGGGACAGCCCGAATAAAAGCAAAGATCCCGATGTCTTTATCTTTGCCTCCCTCCCACCCCTGTCAAGCTCTGTGCATGCCTCATAACATAACATGTGCTTAGTCAGCATCCATTAAAAGTATCTTTTGATCAGGAAACAGTCATGCAAATTATAGTCTATGAATGTAATGGAAGAATCCTACACTGTAAGAAATGAGGAATATGAAGAATACAGAGAGAAGCATGAGAAGACTTACATGAACTTGATGCAAAGTGAAATCAGCAGAACCAGGGAAACAACATATGCAATGACTACAGCAAAGTAAAGGGAAAGGATCATAACAATGACACAATGCTGTGAAACTTAAATGATCAATGACCCCACAGAAGGGGTACAGAATTCACCTCCCTTTCTTTGTAGGGGTGGGGATGGGGGATGGAGTTTCTGGATGTGAAACACTGCATAAAATATCAAACTTGGTTGATGTGCTGGTTAGTTTGGCTGAACTTAAAAAAATTTTTGTTATAGGGGATGGCTCTCTGAGACGGGATATGGGAAGACACACTGGGAAATGAGTGGGATATTAAAACAAAAGATATCAATGAAAAAAAATGTTTCAGTCTGTTTACTGAGTTGTCCAACTCCTCTAGCATCAGACAAGTCTCCGCTTCACCCCGGAGACGTTATCTGGAATGATTGCTTCCTCACCCCCCACTCCCACACTTGATGAGTCAGTCCCAGCAGCTGCCTAAACAGCAAGTCCAAAGGAGAGATTTCAAGGATCCCCGAGGGAGTCTCTGGGCCAGGACAGGTTCTGGGTTTCTTGGGTCATTTGTCAGAAGACTCAATAGCAAAGCCCAGCATCACAACATGATACCACACAGTGATGAAAAAGCTGCAAAGCCTGATGTTTTATAATAACAGTAGGTCTTGTCTCTGTAAGTTTACTTAAGTTTACAAAGGGCTCCTTTTTTCTCAACAGAGTGTAATTGCTATTATGAGGTCCAGGGACAAATTCACTTGTAAGGTAGATGGAAGACAGAAACCCCCAAGGGTGTTGCTGAATAGATTCAATCACTGCTGGTCTTGGGTAGGCCACAAGTCACTGATGTTCCAGCCCAGCAGGAGTACCAGTAAAGAAATGGTAGAAGTTGGGCCCCAAGTGAGGGGTGTGATAGCAATTAGACCCTTGTTGAGATGAGAATGGGTAGGGCATCAGCCCAAGACTGGGAAAGGCTAGGCAAGAAAAGCAGGGTTATAAGAGAACCTAGAGGAATGGAGAGTCATTATAGGGAAGAAGGCAGCTCCCCTTAACCCTCCCCCTCCACGTCAGTGCCCTGGGACAGAACCCAGTGGTCTTGTCTTAGTTATGCCTCAACCTTTCAATAGCCTCATGAGTTACGTGGGGCAAATATCATTTTAACCATTTACAAAATAAGCAAACTGGGATTCCTGTGCTATGCAAAGTCTTACAGGGCATAACTGATTCTCCTCAACCAACTGGAAGACATTTGCTGTGTGGTCTCATCTCCTTTCATTCAATGACCTAAGAACTTTACTCACAAAATGACTAAGAGGTTCATACTTAGTTTGTACCTTTGATTGATTCTGAAACTTTATTAAAGAGGCTTCTCACCTGAAAAAAAAGGTATTGGGATGTAGAGTTCCTTATTAATTGTGTTCTTTGGGGTTGGGAGTATGAGACACTCCTCTCACAAATACAAAGTATTGTTGATGGGGAGAGCACTACCTTGGAGGAGGGGTCAGCAAAGGTTTCTGGTAGGAGGTGGTAGCTGAGATGTGTTTTGAAGGAAACAGGGTTCTAGGAGGAGGAGGAGGAGGAGGAGGCAAAGAGAAAGGACATTCCAAGCCTGAGTTTGGTCTGTGCAAAGACACTGAGGTAGGAGACAAAATTTCATGTATGCAGCAGTAACAACTTGACTAATGTAGTTGGAACATAGTATATATGAGGGGGAGTGAGCATGGAAAGCTAGTTGGGAAACAGACTGTGAGGGGCTTTGAATGCTAAGTGGGGGAGTTTATATTTTATCTCAGAGCCAGTTAGGGACCACTGAAGCTTTTTGAGCAGGTAAGTGACATGGTCAGATTGCACTGTGGTAATATCAGTTCGGTGGCTGAGCAGAAGATGGATTGGAGTGGGAGGGACTGAATGTGGGGAGACCATTAGGGAGGCTAAGGAACAGTCCAGGTGAGAGGTGATTAAAGCTTACACTGGGCAGTGGCTACATGGGAGAACGAAAGGAGATGGGCCTCTTGGGCAGGCTATTGGAATTTTGGATTACAAACTTGCTTGCTGGTTCTGCCTTCACAGGACAGAACTGATTCTCCTCCAACAACTGGAAGACATTTTTCTGTGAGTGATGTTGAGGAGATATCATCAATAAGACTTGGCAACTGATTCGATATTTGGACCAAGGGAGAGGAAAGAGTCTGAGGTTGGGAATCTGAGTGATCTGAAGGATGGTGCTTTCAATAGACAAGGAAATAAGGAGCAGAAGTGGGTTTCAGAGGAAAGATCCTGAGTTCTGTTCTAGAGATGGTGAATCTGATGTGTGTGCGGGGCATCTGGATGGAGAACTGGACCCATGGGGCAGTGTCTGACACCTAGAAGGAGATTCATAAATGCTTGTTGGTGGGCTGGAGCTTGAGAGATGAGGAAGGATGTGCTGGAAGTCATCTGCCTAAAGATGAAGGCTGAACCCAAGGGAGCTGATGAGGAAAGGGGCAGGGGGAGATGGAGACAGAGATCAGGAGGGGGAGAAAAAGAGGAAGGGGGGCAGAGGGAGCTCTGGATAGGTCGGGAGGGCAGCCCAGCGAAGGGGGCAGGGCAGTCAGAGAGAAGAGAACCAAGAGAGGAGAGTGAGGCCGGCCTGGGCTCCATCCACTCCAGACTCGGGGCCTTCTCCCTCTCGTCCCCCTCCTTCCCCCACCAGCCACTCAGGCCCTCCCCAGGGGCAGTCCCCTCTGAGTCAGCAGCTGTCCTTCTCCACTCTCCCCACCCCCATCCTCTGCCCCAGGCCAAGCTCAGCTACAGTGAGGGGACAGGTCCATCCCCCTAGCCTGAAGACTTCAGAGGGAGGGTGGAGATGGGGAGTACAGGAAGGGGTGAGTTTCTCCACCCAAACATCCTGATTCTAGGAAAAGTGGATTTTGAAGGCTTAGGAGAAAAAGAAAGGAACACACACACACACACACACACACACACACACACACACACACACCCCTCTTGGCATGGAAAGTAGATTCACCAAACATTCTGATGAGTTCAGCATAAGCTGAATCAGAAACACATGGACCCAGTTTTCTTGAAATATGCCTGGTTTGAGAACATGGGCCTAGGAGGATGGAGGGGGTGGGAGAGCAGCGGGGAGGAGGCTTGGCAAGGAGTGGAGGATCCAAGGGCTACAGGCCCCAGGCCATTTCCAGATGTTGGAGGCAGTCTGTGTGAGCCACCCCCAGCTTCCCCATCACTCTCTTCTGGGGATGTGTAAAAACAAGAGCCAGGGGTGGGAGTCGGAGCTTCCAAAGGCCAGAGATGGAGGGCAGCGACTGGGAGAATCTCAGAGTGGGAAGGGGGTGGTAGAAGGCATCTCAGCGGGTCAGACAACCCTCCATTTAGAGAAGCAAGTGATCCTAGAAGCCTTCAAGGGAAACTCTCCCATTTTACAGATGGGGAGACTGAAGCCCAGAGAGGTGACTGCCTGAAGTCACACAGCTAGAGAGGTTATCCAGTCCGATTCAATTCAACAAGCATTTATTAAGTTCTTAAAATGTGGCTACAAAGACAAGAATGAAACAGCCCCTGCTCTTGAGTTGCTGGGGTGGGGGGAGGGAACCACAACACATTTCCCCGAGTGTAGACAGAGTAATTTCAAGAGGGAGAGAAGGATAATATCTGGGATGATGAGGAAAAACCTGGTCAAAGAGAAGAGACAGCCCCTGAGCTGTGCAGCCTGGCTCACAGAACATGGGATTAGTTGAAAGCCCAGAGTCAGGCCGTGACCTGTCCAAGGTCATGCAGCAACTTATTTGCGAAGCCAGGCCCTGAATGGTCTTCTGACTCCCAGCCCAGGGCTCTTTCCCCTGTGTATCCCTGATGACTGGGTGTATTTAGGAAAGCTGAACCTCACAATCGCTAGCCTTAGGTTGTTGCTAAGGGTCACTTAGCTCCAGAACTCTGTAGGTAATGCAAGCAGGGAAACTTATGAGTCCCAGAAAGTGTTCTGGTGTTTGAGGCAGAGGACCAGGGTTCAAATCTCTTCTGATCTCTCAGAGTTCAAATTCTAGTGCTCTTCCTTACTGCATGTGTGACCTTGGACAGGTCATTTCCTGATCCCACTCCCCAGCCTGTTACTTCATCCATAAAAGAAGGAGATTAGACTGGATCAGGGACTGGTTCTTGACCTGGGCTCCGTGAATCAATTTCAGAGTGTTTGTGAACTTGGTTGGAAGAAAAAAACGACACCTTTATTTTTACCTACATCTAACAGAAATTTGGCATTCCCTTCAATTATGGGTGTAGACAGCCAAACCAGAGTTGATTAATGACCAGATCAGAAGAGGGAAGCAGCTAGGTGGCGCAGTGCACAAAGCACCGGACCTGGAATCAGGAAGACTTACTTAGGAAGCTCAAATCCAGCCTCAGACACTTACTAGCTGTGTGACCCTGGGCAAGTCACTTAACCCTGTTTGCCCCCGTTTCCTCAACTGTAAAGTGATCTGAAGAAGGAAATGACAAGCCAAACCAGTGTCTTTGCCAAGAAAACCCCAAATGGGGTCACAAAGAGTCGAAAATGACTGAAAAATGATTCAACAACTATAAGAAAAAGACATCATGAATGGCTTGATGCCAGCTTAACGGAGGTCTCTGGTGGAATGCCCCAGGGACCTCTGCTTGGTCCTGTGTGATTTCATATTTTTCACTTGGATAAAGGCACAAATAATAGTAGCAGTAGTAGTAGTAGTAGTAGTAATAGGTAGAATTTATAAAGTGCTTCAGGGTTTGCAAAGCACTTTACGTAAATCATATTATTTAATTCTCACAACTCTGGGAAGTAGGTGCTTTTGTTATCCCCTCTTCACAAACAAGGAAACTGAGGCAAACTGAAGTTAAACAATTTGCCCAGGTTCACGTAGCTAAGAAATGCATGAAGCATGATTTGAACTCGGGTCTTCCTGACTCTACGTCTGGCACTTGACACACTCTGCCACCTTCTAGATGGCATACTTGTCATATTTGCAGATGACATAAAGGTGACTAGGAACTAAGGATGTTTAGCCTAGAGAAGATCCTGGGAACAAGTGGTAACTGCTTTCAAGTATTTAACAGGTTGTCATGTGAAATAGGTTCTATTCCCAATGCCAACATCCCAGTTCAGATCTTCATCATGGCTTGTCTGAATGGGTGCAGCGGTATCCTAACAGGTCTTTCCCTGCTCCAACTGATCCTGAAAACTTTTTCAACACCATGCCACTGCCCAACTTTTTCTCCTCGTCTTCTGTCTTAATCCCTCCTGCATGCCCTCCATGCTGGAGGCAATCTTTTGTTCCCTGAACATGCCTCTAAGCTGACATCAAACCATTAATTACTTCTCTTTGGTCTAGTCATTTAATTAGCTCTTAGTGCATCTAGTTGGACTTATCATCCTGCCTTCTTCTCACCATCTTATCCATAAGCAAAGGCTTTGCAAAATCTGGGCAAATTACAACCATAGCATTCCCTCTATCCATCAATCAGGTGTTTTTGATAAGCCTGTCCCCAGTGCCTGGAATGTCCTCTTCACTAGTTCATGAGGTCATGGAATCATAGGCTTAGAGTTGGAAAGCTTCCTCAAGTCTGAGGTGGCTCCAAGCCTCTTTTATAAAGGGAATTTGTGCATGTGCTTTGTGAAAACTTTGCTTCTTCCAACTAGCTTTGCATTCAGTCAGTCAATAAAGATTTATCAAGTGCCAGTTCCAAGCCAGGCACTGTGCTAAGAGCTGGGTACACAAAGAAACGTATGACAATCTCTGCCCTTGAAGAGTTCACAATTTAATGAGGGAAAGACAAAAATCTGATTGGGGCGGGGGATGGGAGAATACTCATTATAAGGGTGTGGTGAGTCCTGCAGCTGGGATAGGAAATGACCTTAGAGAGTGTGAGTTACAGAGCTGAATTCATCTGACAGAATGATGAGTTTTGGGAAATAACAAAACCCAGGAGATCAGCCAGGTGGAAAATGATGAACACCCCCAGTTGTTAAGCTCTTATTAAGCTCGTACCCTGTACGGAACCATGTGAGCAGTGCTAAGGGAGACATTAATGTGAAATAATCTATAATTCCTGCCCTCATTGAGCTCACAATGAAACAGAGAAATAGAACACAAAATGTGAAAATAGCTATAATATAAAATGTTAGATGAATGAGAGGTAAACAAAATTATATGGGAACCTAAGGAGAAAAAAGTCATTTGAACCAGGACCTCAAAGGATGGAGGGGATGTCAATGGCTGGTTAGCATGGTATTCTAGATATAGGGAATACCTTGAGCAAAGACAAGGAGGTAGGAGAGTGTAGGATGCAGACAGGGGAGAATGAATAGTTCACTTTAGCCGGAACAGAGAAAACAGATAAGAATGGAAAGGTATTTGCTAGCAGAGAGAATAAAGGAGGGGACAAAGGCAAGCTATATTGTGGAGGTAGAGTCAGCAAGTCTTGACAACTGACTGGATGCCTTTATAGGAGGGTCATGGGGAAATCAACCCATTCATTAATCAAGAAGCTTGTACCAAGTGTTTTCTGTGTGCTAGAGGCATTGAAGACTCAAAGACAAAACCAAAATAATCCCTTAGTTTACACCAACAGAGGAAGCACATATATGTTTATGCACATACATACTTAAATGTACATTTGTAAACATGTCAAACACATGGAAAAACAGATATAGGATACCTTTGGGCAGGAAAGGAAACTATCAAATCTCACAGCAATATTTCAAATGTGTTACTCATAGTATAGAACAAAAAACACTAGACTCAGACTTGGGAAATATCTGAGTTTAAATCCCGTCCTAGCTACTTACTCACATAAGGATCCTAGGTAATAGGAGCTTCTGTTTCCTCTAGCAGCAAAATTAGAATATCTCCTATCCTCATAGGACAGCCCAATTCAACATTTGTGTAGGAGTGGGGCTCCATTGATTAATCTACTCCCTTAAAAAGGATTTTTGTTAGGTAAGAACAATTTTTGATTCAGTCAATCAGGGCCAAGTGTGAATAGGACCTGTACATCTCCTCAAATCAATCAAAGCCATAGTGAGAGAGACGTAGTCATGCCCTAAGAAATTTGTATGCAGTTGCTGTTGTTCAGTCCCTTTCCAGTTGTGTCTGATTTTTGGGGTTTTCTTGGCAAAGATACTGGAGTGGTTTTCCATTTCCTTCTCCAGCTCATTTTACAGATGAGGAAACTGAGACTAACATGGTTAAGTGACTTGTCAAAGGTCACACAGCTAGAAGAAGCTAATTCAAAACTGGAGAGTAATTCTGGGGAAAGACTCTGGAAACAGAGAAATTGGAGTAAACTTGGAGCAAAGGTAAGGTCCAACATGTCTCTGAGGGGAAAGGTTAGCCCTCAGCTATGGCAATTAGGGAGATATTGAGGAGAATCATCAGCTCTATAGGCACGTCAAAGTAGATCTTGACTGAAAGCAATCCCAAGAAAAGATCAGTTTGTCCCTACTTTTCCCTCCAGGTGCTATCTATCCAAGGCCCTATAATACAATCTTCAGTTTCATTACCCAAACATTTCCAGGAAAGTAAACTTTGCCTCATCCACAAAGAAGCCAGGGGTTAACTAGAAATAGATAGAATTGTTGTTGTTCGTCATTTGTTTCAAAAAGGACCGATGACATCACAGGTAACATCTTGACTTTCTCATGAATTGGATTTAAGTGAAGCAGAGATGTACAAAGTCATCAGCCTCCCTCTCCCTTCCAGAGTCTTCCAGCAGTAAGACAAAAGTCAGGATGACTAGTGATGGTCCAGGATGAAGATGCACCTTAGCATCTTTGATGTCTGACCAAGCTCTAAGTGCTCCACAATTCCTGCTTTGGCTACCTTCATGGTCATTGGAATACATTGTTCTCATTCACCCATTCCACCAGAGGAAGTCTTCACATGCTTGGGGTAAACATCCCCCCAATTCACCAATAGGTTTGAGGACTTTCTGTTACCCTCAACCTCGTTTGGCCAGAATTGTACAGTTAGGTAAGGAGCTCAACCTCTAAGGGTCAGGAATTTGTTTGATTAAGGGCTTAAAGCAACTGGGACTCAACTTATAATTTTTAATCTAAAATGAATTCCATAAAGATGAAGAGGAGTGAACCAAGTGCATCTCTGGGGCTGATGCCCCTTAGGCTTAAAATGTACTAATTATTAGAACTTTTACTTATTAAGTATCTGCTATTAAAGTTTCTCATTTCTCTAGTTCAATCCAAAGATATAGACGATAAAATAATTATTAACCTGATTTTATAGATGGGAGAAACTAAGACTCATAAAGGGGAAGTGACTTATCCAGGGTCACACAGAGGACAAGTCACACAGAGCCAAGCCTCAGACTAAGTTTATCTGAATAAAAAACCAGAGGTCTTTTCCACTGAACCCAACGGCCTCCTCTTAAGCCTTAGGAAATCCACCTCTAACCAAGACCATTCCTTGGGGAAAGTGTCATAGGGATTCAGGTAGAGATAGTGAGAGAGGCTGGAAGCCAAAACAGGGAAGGAAGGAAACTTTGGTCTGGGAGGCCACCTCACAAGAGAAATAATTTTTATGGCATTCTGAAGTTTACAAACCACCGTCTTTATAGGAACCTTATGAGGCAGGAAATGTAAATATTATTTTTACTTTTGCAGATGAAGAAACTCGTATGATAAGGCTCATAGAGTCACAGTCATTCAAGGTCACAGGCTTAGTAAATGTCAGAGGTGGGATTGGAGACCTAGTCTCTTGACTGCGGTGATTTTTTCCCCTGGGAACAATATAAAATTTTTTTTTACCCCAATGTAAATATATATGTGTATATGCTTATATGTACATATATACACACATATATTTATTCTTGTTAACTTATCTCCTGCCCTCTGGTCCAGAGCTCTTCCCACACATCACAAGTTCCAGACTCCACAGTCCCTAGAACCTTAAGCAAATGCTGTAGATGAGAATTCTCCCATCATGAGAGAACAAGGGGGTGGGAGGGTCTAGCAAAGATGGCAGAGGAAGGGGAAGCTGTACAGTCCAGCTCTCCCTGATAACAATTCCAACAAAGACCTAGGAAAAACATCAGAGTTGTGATTGGGAAATGAAAAGAAAAAAATCACAATGAGTTATTTTTCTAGCCCAAGTCAGCAAAGATAGACAGAAGTATGTGGACACTGCAGAAGGGGTCTAGCCTGGAAGGTGCCCCATCCAGTGCTTTCTACACTGGCACTAAAGTGGGGCATGTGGCTGTGTATGATCAATCAATCAATCAACATACATTTATTAAGTGCCTACTATGTGCCAGATATTGAGCTAACTCCTGAGAATGTGAAAGAAGAGGCAAAAGACAGGTCCTGACTACAAGGAACTTACAATTTAAAGGGAGAGACAACATGGGCAAAAAGACATCCCAGATCCAGTAGAGACGGGTCTGATCACATGAAAGGAGTAGGAACAGGAGCCAACTGGCAGCTCTGCTGTTTGTACCTTTGTCTGGGCTGAAGATCCAGTGAGGACTGAAGAGGGGACCTGCACCTGAGAGTGACTGTCTAGGGCAAGGAATGGTTGTAGATCTGAGTAGGAACAGAATCAAACAGTGGCTGGGTAGCCCCCAGTCCATTCTGAGTCCTGCAGTTGAGGCAGGGAGCTCAGACCAAGGATAAGCCTGCAGTTCTGTCACTCTGAACCGACAAAGCCTTCCAACTAACTGAGAGGGGCTAAAACCTGCAGCAGTCTACTGGAGCCCCAATCAGGGTAAACCTATAGTCGTGTCACTCAGACTCAAACCAGGGTCAAGAGCTTGCAAAGCTCAGCCCAAGTGGCCAGAAGCCAGACTTTGCTCTGGATCAGACTGCTTTGAAGTTCTGAAGCCTCGACTGTCTCTATGGTCCTTGAAGAACACATAATTTACCACCCAACAAAAGCAGCAGCAAACCCCCACAGAATACAAATCGGGACTGAAAGCCCAGATATTCCCACCAGAAATGTTTAGAGCCTGGCCCTAACATAAAATCCTACTTGGGGAAATAAGAATGAAACAAGTAAAACAAAGAAATAAAAAGATGACCACTAGCAAGAGATATTCTGGTTCCAGAAATACCCAAGATACAAACCCATAAGAAGGAATTATTCCAAAACCTATACAAGAAAAGCCTTAAAAAATAGATCTTTAATATATGATAAATTAGAATTTAAAGGTAATTTTTTTTAAGTTTTAAAATTATTTTCTAAATGAAATGAGACCACTAGAGGAAATAACTAGAAAAAACATGAGCTCTTTGAAGGAAAGACTTGGAACCAGGATTGACAGTTTGGAATAAGGGGTAAAAATTCCTCCCCAAGCAACAGACTCCTTGAAAATTAGAATGGACCAAACAGAAGTGAATTACCCTTTGTGTCTTTCTTTCCAACTCATCCTCCATGAGACAATGAGAAATATTACAACAAAATCAAAAGCCTGAGAAAATAGAAGAAAGTGGAAAGCATCTCAAAGCCTCTCCCCTCTCCACAATCAATTGACCTGGAAAAGAGATCAAGGAGGGACAATTTAAGAATCAATGGATTACTTGCCATTAGGTAGTACAGTGGACAGAGCACTTGACCTGCAGTCGGGAAGATCTGAGTTCAAATCTAGACCCAGGTACTTAATAGCTATTTGATCCTGGACAAATCACTTAATCTCTATCTGCTTGATTTTCCTTGGTTGTAAAATGGGGATAATAATAACTCCTGCTTTGTAGGATTGTTGTGAGAGCTGAGTGAAATAATATTTGAAAAGTTCTCAGATGGTGTCTAGAATACAGTAGGCACTTAATAAATGCTTGTTTCCTTCATTCATTTCTGAAAGCAACTAGAAGGAAAGAATTGGAGTACTGAGGAGCTAGTTAGGATCATACAAGAATTAGCATCTCCTAATATAAAGGAGCAGAGAGCTTGGAATACAATATTCTAAAAGACAAAAACTGCTCACAACCCTAGAACAACATACTCAGCAAACCTTAGTATAATCCTACAGGAGATAGGAATATATCTTCAATGAAACAGAGGACTTCCAAGCATTTCTGATGAAAAGACCAGTGCTTAAGTAAAAACTTTGAAAGACAAATACTAGAATCAAGAGAAATATAAAACGGCAAATACAAGTTTCCTTTGATACGTTTTTGTCCAGGGCATACCCACTAATGGCAGGTGTCCACTAGTTTTCTCTTCTAGGCCATTTTCTCTTTTCTCTATTTCACTTAGTGATCTCATCAACTCTCACAGATACAATTGTCTTTTCTATGCTGATGAGACTACTTATCTAGCCCCAGGCTTTTTCCTAAACTCTTGACTTATATCTCTAACTGTCTATTGGATATCCCAAACTAGATGTCCCATAGACATCTTAAACTCAACAAGACCAAAACTAAACTGATTATCCCCCTCCCTCTTTTAACTTCCCCATTACTATTAAGGACATTACTATCCTCCCAGTTATCCAGGCTATGTTTCATCCTTGAATCTTGATTTTTTTCTCATTTCCCATCCCACTATATCCAATTGTCAAGTCACGTTGTTTCTATCTCTGTAACATCTCTCATATACATACCCTCTTTCTCCTTTGAAGCTGCCGCCATCACCACCTTATGTCTGGACAATAGCCTGCTTGTTAGTTCTTTTTTGCCTCATCTCTTATTACAATCCATTCTCCATTAAGCTGTCAAATCAATCTTCCTAAAGTACAGGTCTGACTGTGCCATCTCACTATCCAATGAACTCCACTGACTCCCCATCTCTTCCAAGATCAAATATAAAAACTTCTGTTTCACATTCTAAGCCCTTCAAAATCTTCCATCTTCCTCCTTTTCCAGTCTCCTTACACATTTCTCTCCCTCCATCACCCCCAACCTCTGTAATTGAGCAACATTGACCTTGCTAGTCTTCGTACAAGACCCTCCATCTCCCAACCATGGACATTTTCTCTCACTGTCTCCCATGCCTAAAATTCCCTCCCTCCTCTTCTCTATCCTTTGCCTTCCTGGTTTCCTTCAAGTCTCAGCTAAAATCCCACCAATTAAAAGAAGATTTTCTCATTTTCCCTTAGTGTTAGTGTCTTAATCTGGAAATTATTTCTAATTTATTTTGTACAGGATAACCCCAAAATTTTAAGGGTAGTTTTGAGCCTTAAAAACTCAAAGCTGCACTAAGACATTTGGAATATCTTATTTATATTCATTTTGTGTTGTCTCCCTCACTACACCGTGAGAGGTTTTTTTGGTTTTTTTTTTTGAGCAAGGGCTGTCTTCTGTCTTTCTTTGTATCTCCAGTGCTTTGCAGAGTGTCTGGCACATAGTAGGCACTTAATAAATACTTTTTCACTGACTGACTGAGATGATACAAGTTCCCCTCTGAATCCTAATGTTATCAGGGGTCATGAAGGGAGTTCAATAAAACCTGGGAAATTTTTTTTTTACTCTGTTTTAATCATATTAAAAGAAGGAAGAAAAGGGAAGGAAATGTTGGGGGAGTTTATTATCTCATATAATTGGGGTCTATAGGTAGAAGATGATGCAAATGAGGAAGAAGGGATGAGAGTAGCAGGTGAAACTTAATTGAATTTGGGAAAGGAGGGTGGAATTTTCATACTGAATTGGGCGTAGAAATATACTTGACTCAATAGGGAAACATGAGGAAATGAGGAGAGGGGAGAGCAGAGAAGGAAGAATGGGGAATGAGGAGAAAGACAGATTGGGGAGAGATTAGTCATAAACAAAACAAACTCTAGCCTTGGAGGGTGGATTGTGAAGAGGGATTTAAAAGGAAAGAAAAAAAAGGGAAACCTCTAATTAAAGTCTGGGCAAGGGAAAAAGAAAAGGGGCTGGGGATTAGAAGCAAATTGCATAGAACATACAACGCTGGTGCTTGAGCACATTCCTCTCTTTCTACCATCTTCTTTGTTAAGAGGAGGGAGGAAACAAAAAGAGGGGAAAGTACAATAAGATAAATTGGAGGGAAATACACAATTAACAATCATGACTGTGAATGTCAGTGGCCAAAACTCAGAAAATGGAAGAGAATAGCAGGTTAGATTACAAAACAGAATCCAACAATATGTTGTTTACAAGAAACATGCTTTTACACAGTTTAAATCAGGGGATGGAACAAAATCTATTATGGTCCCTCTAATCTAAAAAAGGCAAGGATAGCAAACATGATCTCAGACAAGGCAACAGCAATAATTGTCTTAAATAAAAGAAATAAACAGGGAAATTTCATTGTGTTGAAAGGTAGTATACACATTGAATAAAATATCAATACTTAACATATATGTACCCAATGGCATAGAATTTAAATACTTAAAGGGAAAACTAAATGAGATGCATGGAGAAATGTATAATAAAACTATAATAGTAGGGAACTCCAATGTACCTCTTTCAGATCTAGATAAATCTAAGAAAAAAGATAAAAGAAAATTAAGGACAAAAATAGAATTTTTTAAAAAGTTAGATATTGATTGAGGATTGAAAGGACTATGTGTGTGTGTGTGTGTATGTGTGTGTGTGTGTGTGTGTGTGTATAATTTCTCAGCAATCTATGATCTCTTTACACACATTGACCATGAATTAGGTCATTAAAAACCTTGAAAAACACTTATAGAAAAGCAGAAATATTAAACTCATCTTTTACTGACCACAATGAAATAAAATTACATTGAGTAAAAGCCCAATGAAGAAAAAAGTAAAAAGTAATTAGAGACTAAGTGACTTAATCCTAAGTAGGTAGGTAAAAATAATAAACCATAAAAACAATAATTTCATTAAAGATGACAACAATGAGACAACACAGCAAACATTTTTAGACAGAGATTCCTTAGTGGAAAATGTACATCTCTAAATACTTCCATCAACACAAGAGAGGAAAAACAGATCAAGAAACTGGGCAACCAGCTTTAAAAAACTAGAAAACCAACAATTAAAAAACATTCGAACACCAAAGTAGTAATTCTGAAAATCAAAGAAGAAATTAGAAAAAATTACAAACAAAAAAACCTCCTTTGATTTAATAAATAAAACTAGGAACTAGTTTTTAAAAAAACACAGTAAAATAGATGAGCCATTGTATAATTCGATTTAAGAAACAAGAGAGAGCAATGAGACCCAGACAACCAGACTCTCCTCAACATGCTCGTGTGCACTCATGCACACGTGCACACACACACACACACACACACACACACACACACCCCACATCCGTACTTTGTTTATACCAGACATTGGCAAACATCTCGGTAGTCACTTACCTTGAGACAACAAGGGGCAAGATCAGCATCTTCAGCATCCTCATGAGCAGCTCTCCAGGGAATTGGAAGTAACTGATTTCCTAGAAGTACAGGAAGAAGTATGGGTTTCTAGCAGGCCCTCACTCACTTGTGTTAACCTAATGGTGTTATATTTATCACAGTCTTTTCATGGGGAAGAGGTCATTCTCTAAAAGTCTCACGGGCAGTTAAAAAAAAAAAGGTCTAAGCCTTGGGGTTAGGATTCCTGGGTTCTGCTCCTGATTTGCTGTGTGACCTTTGGCAAATCACTCCTTTCTGAGCTTTGCTTTCCTTGCCCATTAAAAAATTAGAGATTTGGGGCAGCTAAATGGCACAGTGAATACAGCACTGGCTCTGGAGTCAGGAGGACCTGAGTTCAAATCCACCCTCAGACACTTAACACTTATTAGCCATCTGACCTTGGGCAAGTCACTTCACTCTAATTGCCCTGCCTTCCCGCCTCCAAAAAGCAAAATAAAATAAAAAAAATTTAAAATGGGAGATTGGAAAATATAGTCCTTTAAAGTTGATTCATCTCCGTTCCCAGGTTTGGACCACAATGACCTTAGAGGGCATCTGACCTAACTCCATTCTATAGGTAAGGAAACAGAGATGGAGACATCCCCAAGAAACCCTGGAGTAACCTTGGAGCTAAGACCATACCTCAGTACTGTCCAAACCTCTCAACTATTTTATAGACTGGAAAATTGAGTCCCAGAGAGAGGAAAAGCTGACTTAGCCAAAGTCAAAAATGACTTAGTGGCAGAGCTGAGATCAGAACCCAGGCCTTCTAATTCCTAGCCTCGTGCTTTTTCTAGCACATCATGAGAAAATAGCAAGTTAAAACACAAAAACAAATTGTTCCAAACATTGCTTTATAAGGAACCTTATACCTTTTTTTTTAACTTAGGTTTTTTAGCAGGAAAAAAATAGGAGGAAGTCCAAGTAAGATTATTCTCATCTTACAGATGGAGGAAAGGAGAAGGCATGACTTTCACAGAATGTCAGAGCTGGCAGGAGACTTAGAATATAATGTTAATGATGGGAAATATAGGGAGTATGGCCTGGTGGTTGGAGAGCTGACCTCAGCGTTGCAGAAGAGGTGGGTTCAGGTTCTGCCTTTGATACATACTGGGTACATAAGACTGTGTGGCAGGAAATTCTGTGAGATGATAAATGGAAGAGCGAGTGCCAATCTGCATTGATGGAGGGGTCTTCCTCACCAGGAATCCCTTTTACCAGTGAAATCACAGGTCTAGTCTCTTCTCAAATTGCAATGATAATAATAATAGTGATAATACAGGGTTTCAAAGCTCCAAGAGATTCAATCAATCAGTTGATAAACACTTGTTTCTTCAATACGCTGTCTCCTTTCATCTTACAGCAACCCTGTGACCCCCTTTTTATAGAAGAGGAAACCAAGGCCCAGTGAAGAAGCCACACAGCTAGCAGCAGGCTCTGAAGCAGAGGTGGAAATTTGAATTCAAGTCTGAAGGGCAGGGGTCATCTAGTCTGACTATCCTGCTATAGATGACCACACAAACTCGGTCCAGAATGTGGCCCTGAGCCAGCGCCCAGGCCCAGTAAGGGTCAGAGCCGGGAGGGATGAGCTCCTGGGACCTCCCTGGGCTCTTTCCGTGCCTTCCCCATCACATACAAGAGCATTGTTTAGGGAAGGGGGCGGTCCAAGGCTCCAGTCCCTGGCTGAGACATCAGACGGCCGCTGGGGGATTCCATTTCAAAGGGAGACACTGAGCTCTCCATCTCTAGCCAAGTGCTTGTTCTAACGTCCACATCCTTCCTGCTATCTCTGGCTCGGGAGCTGTGGGCCCATCCAAACAGATGGAGAGGGATGCTTGGACGAGAATGCCCCTCTCCCACTGGGCCGGGAACACACAGGAATTCCAAATTTGTTCTCAAGTTAAGCCCTAGCAGCAAACAAATGTTTGGTCCTGTGTTAACTCAGGGGAAGAGCTGGACCCCAGTTCGTGACAGTCAGCTCCCTTCCTGCAGCCCAGGGTCTGGGGAGAGGGCCCTGGATGGAGTGGGGGTTGGGGGCCGAAGGAACCTCAGAAATCACATAGCCCATGCTACAGAGGAGACAACTGATACCTCTAGAGCGGAAGTGAGTTAACAAGGACCTCAGCTCGCAGCTAGGTGGCGCCATAGTGCATAGCGAGCTAGACTTGGAATCAGAAAGAGTTCAAATCCTGCCTAGACACTAGTTGTGTGACCCTGGGCAAGTCACTTCACCCTATTTGCCTCGGTTTCCTCACCAGTAAAATGAGCTTGAGCAGGAAATGGCAAATTTCTCTGAAGTCTTTGTCAAGAAAATCCCAAATGGAGTCATAAAGAGTCAGACACGACTGAAATGAATGAACAACAACAAAAGGGATGGGGAAGGGCCCTCCCATCCAGGACAGAACAAAGGAACTAGGAATGTCTGTCACGGAGAAGAGAAGGGCTCAGGGCACGTATGGGAACAGATGAAGTCTGACCATCTCCCGAGTCCTGGAAGGTAGACTGCTCTTAATACTGCCCGAGTCAAAGGAATGACTGTCTAATAGCAGAGACTGTTTTTGCCCCAGCAAGGAGGTGGGAAAGGTAGATTGAGGGGAAAAGAATCCCTGAAATCAGCCTGTGCCTATGCTGTTGTATGATCAGGCTCTCCTGGGCCTCTGGGTCTAACAGTCTTGTTTCCCTAAGGAGTTTCCAGGGCATCACGAAACCTGCTGCGGTCTGACCCTACATCCAGTCCGTGATGCCTCTTAGAGTTGTCCTTTTAGGTAGGCCATTTGGTTTCTCTGACCCCTGGTTTTTTCCTTTGTAAAGTGGGTATTATAACCCTTGCATTTGCCTCCCTCCTAAAGCTCTTAGGAAGACAGGTTTTGTACCAGAGAAAAAGGAGTAATTATCATCAGAAAAGGAGGTGGGAGAGAGACAGAGGAGAGATGGCAGGAGGAGACAGAGACAGAGACAGAGACAGAAGAGATGGGAGGAGGAGGGGGAGACAGAGACAGAAAGAGATGGCAGGAGGACAGAGACAGAGACAGAAAGAGATGGGAGGAGGAGAGAGAAACAGAGACAGAAAGAGATGGGAGGAAGAGAGAGAGAGACAGAGACAGAAGAGATGGGAGGAGGAGACAGAGACAGAGACAGAAAAAGATGGGAGGAGGACACAGAGACAGAGACAGAGACAGAAAGAGATAGGAAGAGGAGAGAGAAACAGAGACAGAAAGAGATGGGAGGAAGAGAGAGAGAGACAGAGACAGAAAGAGATGGGAGGAGGAGACAGAGACAGAGACAGAAAGAGATGGGAGGAGGAGAGAGAAACAGAGACAGAAAGAGATGGGAGGAAGAGAGAGAGAGACAGAGACAGAGACAGAAACAGATGGGAGGAGAAGGGAGAGACAGAGACAGAAAGAGATGGGAGGAGGAGACAGAGACAGAGACAGAAGAGATGGGAGGAGGAGACAGAGACAGAGACAGAAAGAGATGGGAGGAGGAGACAGAGACAGAGACAGAAAGAGATGGGAGGAAGAGAGAGAGAGACAAAGACAGAGACAGAAAGAGATGGGAGGAGGAGGGAGAGACAGAGACAGAAAGAGATGGCAGGAGGACAGAGACAGAAAGAGATACAGAGACAAAAAGAGATGGGAGGAGGAGACAGAGACAGAAGAGATGGGAGGAGGAGAGAGACAGACAGAGACAGAGAGAAATAGACAGAGCGCCACAGACTGCTATCTACCAAACACGCAAGGACTTTTAGGGAGGCCTTCTATGCACTAGATTTATAGAAGGAACAGGACCAGAACGGCCCAGGATGGGAAGACCTGCATGGGTTAAGATCTGTACCCATGGAGGGTATGAAATCACCCTGACCCTGGAGTCAGGAGATAGCTGGATTCTGATGCTACCTCTGACATGAGCAGTGTGACCCTGGGACAGCCACTTCCTCAGTTTCCTCATCTGCCAAATGGGAATACTGATACCAGTCCTACTGCCCACACCAGGCTGTTATTCAAATTCAATGAGAGAATGGATGTAAAGAGCTTTCTAAATTTCTAAGGGCTGTCCCTTGTTGTTATGGAAGAATAATTGTTAACATTATTATTACCTTCGTCATTCAATTCGATTCAATCCAACAAGTGTTTCTTGAGCACCTACTGTGAGCTAGGCACCGCATACTGAGGACATAAAGCTGTCCCAAAGCTTAGATGGGGGGGGGGGGGAGGAGGAAAGGTCACAAAAACATCCGGGTGAGCACATAGTCCATAGCGTGAGGATTCAGAGAGTGCGGCCCACTGAGGATCGGGGGCAGAAAGGTCTTGGGCTCCAGGTGGCACACGAGCCATGTCTTCAAGGAGCCTGAGGATTCTAGGAGGGCGTGGGGGAGGCGGGAGAGCACCGCAGGTCGACAGGGTGGGGGATGGGAGGCACGGCTTGTGCCAAGACTCAGAGGGACTGACCTGGGGCGAGAGGTGCTGGGTCCTCAGGAAGAAGCCCAGGAGGCAGCCTATGATGACAGAGAGCACGGACAGGATGAGCAGCCCATTCCTCCGGCACACATCCTTTATCCGAGCCAGCAGAGCATCCAAAGCCAGAGCCATGGTGCCCTCTGCCCTGGAGGCAGGGTCCCGGTGTGGGGTCAGCCTCCCATGGAGCCGCCCTCCTGCTCCGGGCTCCTGGGACCGTCTGGGGTCTGGGAAGAACAGCTCCGAGCTCCCAGCCCCGGCTGTTTTGCCTGTGAGGTCACCCTTCCCCCCCACAGCCAGGCCCCACTAGGGCTCCCTCCAGCATTATTACTGCTCCAAATGAATGCCCACAATCCTATTATCAACTACATCATTAAGAGCCTGGGAGCAGCTTAGGGAGCCCTGGGAAATTAGAGTAAAGCCCGGAAGGGTGCCAACGGCATTGGCCAGGAGGGATGGGGGCAGGGGGTTGGAGCTGATGATCCCCAGCTCCCTTCTCACTCTCAGATTCTAGGAATCCATGATGCAAAAGCAGAGACCCCTCTGGTTTGAGGATGGTGTCAATTTCAACAGGACTCATGCATGCCAAGAGGCAACCAACCTGGGTTCGGATTCCATTCCTACTGTGCACCTCTGGCCAGTGAGGGAATCAAGCTCTATGGCTACTAAGCATCCTTCTGGTTCTAACATTCCAGGATTCTGTGATCAGAGAATCACAGCACTAATAGTTATGATAATAGTAATAAGAGTCAATGTGACGCCCCTCGCCCCACCCCGTGCTTCATGAAGCTGAGCTCTCGGGGGTCCTACCAAGCTGGAACCAGGGACACACTTGATGTCATGGGAGAGCTCCAAAGCCATGATGCTCTAAGCTCAGGCTAAAGTCAGGAGTCGGCTAACATCCATAGCTGTTCACTAATGAATGAATTCAGTCATTTTGCTGTAATTCTCATCTCAAAGATAATTGTTTGTTTGTTTAACTAATGCCTTCTGGTTGGAACAGAGGGAAATGTTATGTAAGTCTGACTTCAGTAAGTGCAAGATTTCAGAAAATCAGACATTCTTGGGAAGTGAGAACAACCTTCATTTACTTCGGGCCTATAATCAAAGAATGTTTTTTAAACCAATGGGCAAGCCTTTTTTTTATGTAAAAAGAAATTTGTTGTTATTGTTCAGTCATATCCAATGCTTTGTGACCGCTTTTGAGGTTTTCTTGGCAAAGATACTGGAGGGGCTTGCCACTTCCTTTGCCAGCTCATTTATGGATGGAGAAACTGAGGCAAACAGGGTTAAGTGACTCACCCAGGGTTACACAGCTAGTAAGTACCTGAGGCTAGATTTGAACACAGGAAGATAAATCTTCCTGGCTCTAGGCCAGGTGGTCTGTGCACTATGGCACCACCTAGCTCCCACAAAAATAAATACATTTTCTTAATAAATTTTGGCATAGTGAAAGGAGTGAGTGTTAGATTTGGAGTCAAAGGGTGCAATTCAAATCCTGGTTCCACCCCCTACTACATGTGTGACTTTGAAGGCACTGATTAATTTCTCTCAGTTCCCCACTCTATAAAATGGGGGTGGAGGGATTGGAGTCAATGACCCCTCAGAAATTTCTAACTCTTTGATCACCAAGATGTCACTGAAATGTTCCCGCTTGAATCTCATTCCTTACTGTCAGCAGGCGCCGAGGTGTGGTACCTCATTCTTTCAATGAATCTCAATTTATTTCTTGTGTAATATCAACCGACTCCATCCAATGTCTCAAAGTCATCCCACTCTCCCCCAAATGACTAAAGACTTATTTATACCTACCTTGTGTCTTTGATTAACTGACTCCCTAAAAGTATCAGGTATAGAGAAATTCAATTCGATTCAATAAACATTTATTAAGTATCTACTATGTACTAGGAACTGGGCACAGACCTTTTAAAAAGACAGTGTCTGCCCTCAAAGAGCTTACAGTCTAATGGGGAGACGACAACAACAAAAACAGCATACAAAGTAACTACAATGGCGAAAATGAAAATAACACAATAGAGCAGAAGCTGGCCGATTGTCTTTGCTCAGCCCGACCACTGACTGGCAGTTACTGAAATGGACAAGGTTTTTGCCTTGTCTGCTGCTTGAGGTCTTGGAGTGGGGACTCGCAGAAAGCTGGTTTGTGGTGCATGTGACTTATCTTTGAAATTAACGTCCATATGTGTCTTTGATGAAACGCTCTTCTAAAATAATGACCTTAGCAAAGGAGATTCAATAAAGGCACTATTTAAATGGACAGAATAAGAGTACCTAGCAGAACGGGGAGCTGGACCAAGGAATCCCACAGACAGACATACACGCACACATATCG
The DNA here is from genome assembly GCA_028627135.1 of Pseudochirops cupreus. Classification (NCBI taxonomy): domain Eukaryota; kingdom Metazoa; phylum Chordata; class Mammalia; order Diprotodontia; family Pseudocheiridae; genus Pseudochirops; species Pseudochirops cupreus. The sequence continues at coordinate 22,188,320 of CM053584.1, read as the reverse complement.
CCTTAGACACAGATCTGAGAAATGGGCACCACCCAGTCAGGGGCAGAGTTAAGGGCTAATAGACAACCTTCTCTCTTGAGAAATTAAGAGAAAAGACGCAGCATGCCTGATCCTGCAAGCACCCTCTGGTGTTAGGAAGGGGATCATGATGCTAATATTTTTTATTATGCTGCAACATCCTTGATTTCTATTTCCAAGAAAAAGACGGAATAGACTTTTAAATCCTGGTTCTGGTTTCCAAATTCTAGGAATTAAAGTATGACACCTAACATAGCAGGTGGCACCAAATGCATGTAAAGGAAGCTATATGATCATTATAATGGCCAAGTTTGCCCCCCAAGAAGAAGTGAAAAGATTCACCTCCCTCCACTCTTTGAAGGAGTGGGGGACTATGGGTATGGAACACGGCATGTACTCTCTGATGCAACTGGTATGCTAGCTTTGCTGAACTGCCTCCCCTCCCTCCTGCCCCTTTATTTTTTATTTTTTGTTGCTGTTGCGAAGGATGGATCACTGAGTAAAAGAAGAGGGGAGGGAATCTACATACAAAAATAAAGATAATATAAAAAACATAATGTAGTTGGCTGTGACGGACCTTGGCAGGCAGAGAGAAATGTTTAGAGCCCAGTAGATTCCAAAAGATGTATTTTCTCTTTGCTGAGCCTCAGTTTCCTAAAATAGTCTTGGTCATCTCTGGTCTATCGGTTCCCCCCAGGTCAACACCGCAAAGTAACTTTATATAGGTTGTATTTATCTTACATTTAATTCATCTGCACCCATATGGTCATTCCCCTTCCCTACTCCCAACACCAAGTAGGATACAAACTTCCAGGGGTAAGGGACTGTTTCACTTATGTCTTTGGGTGACTAATGGTTTTTAAAATTCTTGTAGAATTAAATTTAAATTAAATTGAGGGGCAGCTAAGTGGCACAGTGGTTAGAGCACCAGCTCTGGAATCACGAAGATCTGAGTTCAGCATTGTAGATGGAGTTGTGAACTGATCCAACCACTCCGGAGAACAATTTGGAACTACGCTCAAAGGGCTATAAAACTGTGCATACTCTTTAACCCAGAAATCACTTCTAGGTCTGTATCCCAAAGAGATAGTAATAATGGGAAAAGAACCCACATGTACAAAAATATTTATAGCTGCTCTTTTGTGGTGTCCAAGAATTGGAAATCGAGGGGATGCCCATCAATTGGGGAAATGGCTGAACAAGTTGTGGTATATGAATGTAACATAATTGTGCTATAAGAAATGATCAGTAGGTGGATTTCAGAGAAACCTGGAAAGACTTATGTTGAGGGCCAAAAACTGAGGGGTCTGAGTAAGACAATGAGGGTCAGCTCTGAGGGGTCCGAGTAGGCTAAAGACAGCCCAGGTTTTACTTGTGACTTGTCCCAGGCTGAAGGGCTGGGTATCTCAGGATGTTGGCTTCCCATTCCTCCATGCCTTCTAGCTGAGAACAGACCATGCTGACCAAGATAACAATGGGTACACAAAGGGGCAAAGTATCGGGAAGCAGTAAGGATGTGCTGAGAAGCAACATGGCTATTAGGGAGTAAGCAACGTTGTCTGCAACATTTTGTTTCCCTACAACATTTTCTCACGGGAAAGCTTTGTCCTCCCTGTTGCAAAAGTGTATAAGCATCTTGGCCCTCAGATGAATAAATGAATTTGCATTGACAAGCTCCCGCCTGGCTTGTGTCATTATTGCATACTCTCCTGCTCATGCAGCACTTCGTCGGTGCTGTCATCAGACTTACATGAAGTGATGCTGAGTGAAGTGAGCAGAACCAGGAGAGCACTGTACACAGTAACAGCCACATCATGCAATGACCAACTTTGATAGACAGTTCCTCTTAGCAATGCAAGGATCTAAGACCACTCCAAAAGACTCATGATGGAAAATGCTGTGGAGTCTGAATGCAAATTAAAGCATACAATTTGCTCTTTTTTGTTGTCGTTTTGTTTCTTCTTTCTTGTGGTTCCTTCCTTACAGCGTGACTAATGTGAAAAAAAGATGACCTGAGCTCAACTACAACCTTAGACACTTACTAGCAGTGTGACCCTGGGCAAGTCACTTAACCCCAATTGCCTCCCATCCACCTCCCAAATTAAATTAAGTGGTCTTAGTTAGCAGAACTATACAAAGATACCTATGAAGGAAAGATCTTAGATGCCTGGCTGTGCAATTTTAAAATTCAGTTTTATAAGGCAAATATTGTCTTTTATGAAAATTGAGGGTGACCTGGGTGAAATTTTTCAGTTTTCTGGATGACGGGAAAATGTGATAGTGTTTATCGTTATCTTTTTATTTTTCCCATCATTCTCATTGTTGGCATTTTTGGCAAAAAAAAAAAAGAGGGGGGTTGGAGATGTAGCTAGTTCCAAGATTACATAAGAGTGCAAGCCTAATACCCCCCAGAGAACTCCTTGAAAGTAGGAGATTTTCTGATTGATAGACTAAGAGAGCTTGGGATTATAGAACTGGAGGATGAGTTCATTCAGATTTTCCAAGTGGGTGAATCCCAGGTCATTGGGGAAATGAAAGCACCAGGCTCAGTCTAAGCCAGGACTAGTCTATAGCCATAAGGGCGATTTGACTCCAGACTGCAAGGGTCCAGGGACCCTACAGGGATGCTTATCCTCTTGAGAAAATAGGAAAGTGCTTTGTAGTTCTGGAGGTGAAAAGGATCGCCCTCTCTCATCCCCAATCTCTCACTAATCCTCGATCTTTCCCTGTCCACCTGCTGCTTCACGTGTCCCCCATCCCCACAAACCCCTCATTTGATGCCTCCTGTAGCTCTCTTCTCTTTTATGACTAAACTCCTGGAAAAGATTTGCCTACAAATGGTGCCTCCACTTTCTTTCCTCAAACTCTTTTCTTAACTCTTCAGTAATGGCTCTCTCCAAATTTACCAATATCTCAATAACCACATTCCTTTTCACAATCCTCATCAGTCTTGACTTCTCTTCAACCCTTGGTCAATTGCCCTCTTGAAGAGGGGTGTCTACCCCATGAATTTGAAGACTTCTTCCGCTCCACAGACCTGGGTGGGGGAATGAGAGCAATTTGTTCCAAGGGCCATGAAGGCGAATGAAGCTGGAGCTGTGGGGTGCTTAGAGCTTGGCCAGACATCAAAGATGCCAAGGGGCATTCCAGGCCATCACTAGTCATCTTGACTTTTGTCTTGCCACTGAGTTTCAATGACTCTGGAAGAGAAAATGAGGCAGATGGCTTTGTGCAACTCTCCCTCACTTAAATCCAATTCACGCACAAGACATCACCCGGTGATGTCATTGGTCCTCTTTGAAAACCAAGGACAAACAACTGTCTTGCCTCTAGGTTTTCATGGCAGGACTTTATCCTGGTTGTCCTCCTACCTCTCTGACCATTTTTTTTCTCAGCCTCCTTTGTTGCAACTATATCCAAGTCGCACCTACTAGCTCTGGGTGTTCTTCTGGATGCTCTTCTCTTTCTATAGGATTTCACTTGGCGTTTTCATCTGTTCCCATAGATTAAATCATCATCTCTTTGCTGGTGATTCTTACTTACCCAGCCCTAACATCTCTGGTGGCCTCCGATTTCAAATCCCCAACTGCTCATTAGCTGTCTCAAACTGGACATCCTGCAGCCATCTTAAATTAAATATGTCCAAAATGGGACATAATCTCCCTCCTCCTTCCCTCCACCCCTGCCCAAGCCCTTCCCTTTTCTTATTTAAGGAAGGGATACTATTATCAAGAGACCAGACATCCTCCCAGACTCTCAGTCTCACAATCTGGTGTCATTCTCAACTCATCACCCTTTCTCACCTCGTATGCCCCCCCATTCAATATCCAATAAATTGCTGTCAATCAACATTTATTAAGCCCCTTCTGTATGTTAGGTACTGTGCTAAAGTGCAGAAAAGCAAGAAAATAGTTTCTGCTCTCAAGATACTCACAGGCTAATGGGAGAGATATTATGCAAGCAAATATTTTTGTTTTGTTCATTTTAAACATGTTTTTAAGTTAGTGCAGGGAGCTGAAAAATTCTTTCTTTCCTACCTATGAAGTAAACAGAACAATTATTTCCCCAGGTACTAAGGAAGGAGGGTTGACCTCTCCCCTCTCTCCCAATCAGGCTGCTTGCAGCTGTTCAAGTGTTTTGAAAAACCTTTACAAGGCCAAAGCACCAATCTTGATGTGCTCTTAGCAGGCCTTCTCTGTGGACTGTTTGTACAAGAGATTTCACTGGATTCCACAGTGTTCCTAAACACACACATGCCAGGACACTTTTCATTCTCTGTTTTTGGTGACCTCTTCCCATCCCACAGGGCCTTTTCACTCCAACCAAAGAACAGGTTTAGCTAAAATGTAGCCATCATGTGCTGGGACCGACCTGGCTAGCTCTGGAGGCCTGAGAAAGAGGGGGGGGGGGGTTCATGGAAAACATGATATAGAGGGGAAAACTGCAGATAATTAACAGAGAGAAAGCACTAGCATTACGGGAAAGCAGGAAAGGCTTCCCGGAGAGGGCAGGATTTTTACTGGATCTTGAAGAATGCTGGGGAAACCAAGAAGCAGAGATGAGGAGCGAGAGCATGCCAGGCATGGAGGACAGCCAGAGCAGATGCCTTGAGTCAAGAGATGGTGTCCTATGTGAGGAGCGGCAAGAAGGCCAGTGTCACTTGATCAACCAATCAATGTCTGTTATATCCCTGCCACTGTGCTGAGTACTGAGGCAACAAAGAGAGGCAAAAGACAGTCCCTGAGCTCAAGGAGCTTACAATCTAATGGGGGAAACAGCATGAAACAAATACATACAAAGCACCAAATAAGAAATAATTAACAGAGAGAAGGCACTGGAATTAAGAAGGCTTCCTGTAGAAGGTGGGATTTCACCTGGGACTTACAGGAAGCCAGTCCTGGATCACAGAGTGCCTAGAAGGAAGAAAGACTGGAAAGGTAGGAAGGGGTCAGGCTATGGGAGCTTTAAAAGACAAACAGGAAATTTTATATTTTATCCTGGAGGCTACAGGGAACTACCGAAGCGTATGGAGTAGGGAGATGACCCAGGGAGGGCTTTAGAAAGATTAATCTGATGGTTGAAAGGATGATGGACTGGAGTCTGGAGAAACCTAAGGCAGGTGGACCCAACAGCAGGTTATTTCAACAGGCCAGGAGTGAGGGGATGGGGGCCAGTTTCTGGAAGGGTGGCAACATCAGAGGAGAGAAGGGGGCATATTCAAGAGATGGTATGAAGGACAGATGATACTTGGCCACTTGGGGGTCAGGAGGAAAGAGGTTGGGCTGGGGCAAAGCAACTGGTAGAATTTGGGTGTGAGAAACTGATGCTCAGGAGGCCAGGAAGTTCTGCTCTGATGCTGCCACCCCTCTGCTAACCAGCCCCCAGGTCAACTCTATTCCCAATTGCCCCCATTCCAACGCTGTCACCCAGCACAGATACTCAAATGCTTGAATTTCACCTCAACTACAAAAATGCCACAAAGAGATAAACATTAGAGAACCCAACCTCTGTCTAGGTGTTGGAGGTCTTTCCTGGCTGGGGCTTAGAGCAGTTATGAATGAATTCACGACTTTTTGCCTAAAACACACTCCCAAAGCCAAAGAAGAGAAATTATGTAGACCTTAGTGACTATTATATTACTCCTAGGATTAAAATGAACTAATTATTATAACGAGATGTTAATTTCTTATTGACCCAAGTCCTTATTATGATGCCAATTTAATGACATTCAAGGATTTTGCTAGGAAATCAAATCAAATTCATCCTTCTTATGGCACCTAATGCATGATTTCTTAAATACAAGGTCTATGAACTTTAAAAATTTTTATAACCTTATGTCACTATCATTGGTTTCCCTTTCCGTGTTATGTATTTTCCTTTATTTTATGCATTTAAAAACATTATTAGGAGAAGAGTTAGAGGACTGACTGCCACAGGAATCTAAGGCACACACACACAAAGCTTAAGAATCGTTGGTTTGGAAAAAAAGGAATCTAACTTCTTATACTTTCTGAGAACCGATGCAACACTTACCCACCTCCAGCCCTAGGACTCCTGCCCTCCGAGATTTTCCAAAGAGCACTGACAGCTGTGTTGTATTGAAAAGTGCCCTGGCCCTGGAGACAGAACACCTGTGTTCTACAATCTGCATTCTGACCTTTCCTAGCTGTGTGACCCTGGGATCACGGGAGTCTTTGATCCCCAGGTTCCTCATCTATGACATAAGGAACGAGGTGAAATGATAGAAATTACAGAAAGGGAGATTTCCGCTCAAGAAACTGAAACATTAAAGAACCAATAGAGATGTCTCAAGGGATGAGCTGCTGGAGGGGGGACTTCCTCATCACCAGGGGTTTCTAACAGAGGCTGGATGTCTATTTGTGGAGAATGTTGTTAAGAGAATTACTGCCCCTTTATGAGTGGGACAAGAAGTCTTTCAGGCTTCCTTCTGTTCTGAGAGTCTGTGGTCCTCCCCTGGAGCCGCCCCCCAGGCCCACTCCCACTTCCCTCTGTTTCCTGGACAACTTGGGGATTTGCGCCATCACCACCTGCCATTTCTGGCTCTCCAACACTCCACTCTTGCGGACGGAAGCTGGGATCAACAAGCAGCTGAAGGCCCAGGCCAAGAAGCTTTCCGGATACAACTTTGAGGCTGCGCCTTCTCTCTGGGGCCTATGGAATGATGCCTTTTGGGGGAATCCAAGTTCTCATTGACCTCAAATTTCAGGTGTTATGGTATCCCAGGGAGCTCAGGAAAGCAAAACATAGGAAACAAATAGAGCCCTGGCCTCAAGCATTACACTTCTGGGGAAAGGGGATTGGCAAAGTCAAAAGAGGATAAAAGTGCATTTATCCAGGGCCAGCCATGATCTGGAACTTTGTAGGTGAGGAAAGACAGGAGAAAAACAAAGGTCTGGGGAAAGACCCTAAGTCAGACGTGAGGAGATCTGGGCTCTGATTCTGATTCTGCTGCATGACTCTGGGAAAATGACTTAGCCTCTCTGTTCCTCACCCCTGGCACGCTGAGGACTCTTGGATCTCTGTCTCTATCCCTGACCTCTGTTCTGAAGGTCAGGCTCCATCTCTGAGTGTCTGCAGGACATCTCCACTTTGATGTCTCACCAGATCCTCAAGAGATGATTTTTAAATCCCTAAACCTTCTCCTCTTTCTGTTTTTCACCTTTTCTTTCCATAATGTCATCATCTATCCTGCATCCTGTAATCCTGGGATTGCCAGCAATGCTTTCCTACCCCTCACCTCCTGAATTCAATCAGTGGCGAGGTTCTGTGGATTCTAGGCAGTCAGGCAGTCAGTCACTCACTCACTCAACAAGTATTTATTGTTGCTAAGGACCAGGAATACTAGGAATACCAAGAAAGTTTAAAAAAAAATGTGATTCTTACTCTCAAGGAACTTATAGTCTGATGGGGAAGGTGACAAGAAAATAGCTAGCTAGATAGAAGGCTTGATGGAAGGTCATCTCAGAGGGAAGGCACTAGCAGATGGGGAGGGGAAGGTGGGAAACAGAGGTGAGGAGAGAGAGCATTCCAGGCATGGGGCACAGCCATTGCAAAGGCATGGAGTCTGGAGATGGCTGTATTGTGTGAGAAAGAGCAAAAAGACCAGTGTCACTGAATCATAGAGTACATGGAAGGGAGGGAATAAAGTATAAGAAGGCTGGAAAAGTGTGAGAGTCATGGAAGGCACCGGCATTAATTGAGAAGGGTCAGATGTGAACGGTAGGAAGTTCACCTTGATACCTAAGTGGAAGAGGGATACGAGTGAGGAGAGACTTGACAGCAAGGAGGACAATTAGGAGTCATTGCAGCAGTTGGTATGTGAGGTGATGAGGTCTATAACCAAGACAGGGACTGTGTGAGTGGAGAGAAGGGGGCACATGCAGGTAATATCATGGAAACAGAAATGACTCCCAATTCACTGAGTCCTTGCTGCTCTCCCTAGTGTGCAGACTTCCCCAAGAGTCATTCAAATAATAATCCAGGATGATCCCCATCTGCTATCTCCTACCCTCATTATCATCAAACCAAGTTCCAGGCTCCCCTGTCATCCTGCTCACTGGCTTACTGCGCTTGCATATCTTGGTGCCTCAGCTGTGGTCCCCCTCCTGCTGTTGATGCTCACTCTAGAGACCCTTGTCATCTGTATATCTTGAGAAAAAATGCTTTTAGGGATTAGGGAGTCTGACAGCTGTTCCTCAATAAAATAACATGTGATTAGGCTGTCCTAAAGATGAGCTGGAGCTACCATGGTTATTGCATAAACTACAGAAATGTGGCCAGCCCCACATCCCTCCTTACCCCCAGCCCTCTTCTGTTTGGCCCCTGGCTTCTCCTGCAGGTCAGTCCTCTGGCTGCCGTGACACAAAGCAGCACGAGGTAAGAATCCTAGAAATATTACATCAGGATTTTAGAGATGGGAAGAGCAACAAAGTCTAAACTCTGGAGCAGAGGAGGTCACAATGTAGCTGAAAGGCATCTTAGAGGCGTCCAGGTACATTAGCTCCTTTGTTTTACAGGCCCAGAATGGGAAAGAGGCTTGTGGTAAAGACGTCAAAGGTTCAGGATGTTCCTAGTGAGTCTGGGCCCTCCACTGAGGCCAGTTTGATCCTTCCTTGCCTTATTGACCATCTTTATGGGTTACTGAAGTCAAAAAAGTGGCCAGTCTGGTCATGAGCCTCTCTGGATTTGGCTAGGCTGGGGTCTGTAGATGATACACAGCGCGCGCGCGCACATACACACACACACACACGATACATCACCAGGCATCCCCTCTGGATGGGATCTGCCAAAACCTTTACTTTGCTAACACAGCCTTAAAGAATCCAAGGTTATGGGCGCCCCATGGAGACATCAAAGACAGTGTCAGTGGACTTATTGGGACCATACCTGGCACTGATGTGGTTCTCCACGGTTTTCGGAGCGTTTGTTCTTGGTCCTCTCCAGGACCATGATCAGGGCAAGGTGACCAGCACTCTGCCCTTGCAACACCAAGATTTAGAAGACCCCAAAATTCAGAACAATGGCCTTTGGAGACTTTACAACTGAAAATGTGTCATATTTGTGGGTTTGTTTTTTTTAATGTGTTAATGTTCTTTTTTGCTTTTACATCAAAGTCACCAGGCCTGCCCACCCCAGCTCCTACTCTCCCTGCGCCACCCCCTGCCCCCCGCCTCCCCCCCGCCCTCACTTGTAACAAAAACCCTTGAGGAAAACCAATAGACTCTGTGACCTCATCCAACAGTGTTGTACCTCTTTCCACAACTGTCGTCCTCCACTTCTCTGGTGAGGGGAGTGCGATGCACTTCCCCATTAATTCTCCTTAACCCAGCCCTGCCCCCAGCTCCCCTGACTGAGGCTTCATTACTTATATTAATGTGTTGCTTGCCCCAGGGGCCCAAACCACCACTTATAGCTGTGACCCTCAGGTCAAGTCAAGATCCTGACACCACCTGGGCCAGAGCTAGGCCAGGGCTTTGGATGTGCAGCCCAGCTCTCTTTCCCACTAATGACTCATAGTATATGCCTGGGGAGCTGGTGGTGTAGTGGAGAGAGAGCAAAGCTTGGAATCAGGAAGACTTGAGTTTGAATCCAGCCTTGGATGCTTCCTAGCTGAGTGACCCTGGGCCAATCACTTCACCTGTTTGCCTCAGTTTCTTCATCTATAAGATGGAGATCATAAGAGCACCTACCTCCAAAAGCTGTTGTGAAGATCAGATGAGATAAACATAAAGTGCCTGGAACGTGTTGTTGAGTTGTGTCTGACGACTCTTACAGACCCCATGGACCAACCACATCATGACAATACTGTTCATGGCGTCTTCTTGGCGGGGACACTGGAGAGGGTTGCCATTTCCTTCTTCGGCTCATTTTACAGATGAGGAAACTGAGGTAAACAGGGTGAAGTGACTTGCCCAGGGTCACACAGCTAGTAAGTGTCTAAGGTTGGATTTGAACTCGGGACTTCCTGACTCCTGACCCAGGGCTCTATCTACTATGTCACCCAGCTGCCTTATAGTAGGGGTTATATAAACATGAGTCATTATTATTATTATTATTTTAAGAGTGCTAGGCTGTCAACCACTCCTCCAGGCCTAGCACCAACCCCTCTGCTGCACAGATCATTCCCTCATTTATCGTTCCACAAGCAGTTCCTGCGGAGTGCCAAGCCCTGTGCTCTGGGAAGGGGGATCGATGGCTCATCTCTTCTTCTCTCTGGGCCTCAGTTTCCCCATCTGCAAAAGGAGCAGGGGAGCTGCCCATTCCCAAAGTCTACAGACCCGTGCCCAGCTCTATGATTTCTTGGGCCAGGAGGGAGGAGCCCGCCAGAGCTGTCTTGTCCTCAAAGATGGAAACAGCTGGGCTCTAATGCTTCAGAAAAGACAAAAACAAACAGAAAACAAGCCCCTCGGCCAAGCAAGACTGAGCCTGGAAAGAATGTTGAGAATGAAGTTCAGCTGAGTTGTTTAGAGTTTGGCACCAATGAGGTCACAGTCGTGGCTTTGATTCCCTTGTGGCCCAGGGAGCTTGGCTGTGTTCCCCAGCTATAACCGGGAGATGCCGGGGGCGAGGGAACCAATAAGAGCGTATTGGAGTGGTCCAGGAGAGAGGTGGAGGGGCCGGTAGGTGCTACCATAGTGCACCAAGTGCCAGACCTAGAGTCACTAGGAGACCTGGGTTCAAATCTGCCCTTACTAGCTGTGTGACCCTGGGCAAGTCACTTAACCCTGTTTGCCTCGGTGTCCTCATCTGCAAAAGGAGTTGGAGAAGGAAATGGCAAACCACTCCAGTATCTCTGCCAAGAAAACCCCAAATGGGGTCACAAAGAGTTGGGCATGGCTGAAATGCCTGAGCAACGATCTTTATATAAGGATCCCTATGGACTGTGTATTGATTTGGCTTCAGAACGCAATATTGCATATGTTTTATTGGATTTTTGCTTATTTTACTAACTATCACCCACGTATTTCTGAGGGGTTGACCCCTCTGTGGGCTACACAGCCCTAAGCACAAACATCTCCACGTAGAGGAAAGAGCCTGGGCTTCAGAGTCAAAGGACCCGCCATGGGATCCTCGTTCAGATAATGGTGTGAGACCTGGGCCAAGTCGCAGGCTCTCCAGGCCTCAGATCTCTTCTTTGTTGGATGAGGAGAGGACCTGGAAGAGTCCCTTCCTGCTCCAGGTCTGTGATCCCGGGTTTTGATGAGTGGGGATCAGGTAGCAGACTTTCCCACCTTTTCCTGCCCAGCTCCCAGGATTTGTATAGAAACATGCATTTCCCAGGTGAATGGAACTTCGAGGTGAAGTGATTTTTCCCCTGGGAGAAGACAGGCCTGGGATAGGCCCTTACGCTTTGCAGAGTGCTTTACAAGCATCTCATTTTATCCTCATGGGAACCCTGGGAAGCAGGTGGGGTCATTATCCCCATTTTGTGACCGACATAAAATCAAAAAAATTAAATCACAGGAGGTGAAGGCTAAGAGTGGATTGGGAAGAAGAACTGATTTAAATGAGAAAAATCAGAGAAAATATTAAGCTAAGCTTGAATTTGCTTCATCTACTTTGGGTTGGGTGACAGGCATTACAAAAACAAAGGCATATTAATCTTTGCCCTCAAGGAGTTTCCACTCTACTCCACTGGGAGAAGGGCGTTTTTCAGGCCTGTTTGGTTTTTTTTTTTTCAGCCAAAGTAAAACAAAGTTTATTAAAGATTTGCCATAATGGGTGAGTATTTGTGATGCTTGTATTGGACAAGTGGGCCAGAATAATCTGACAGAGTGAGTCTGTGCTAGATTAAATCTCTTTTTTTTCCTTTTTTTTAATTAAAACTTTTATTTATTTTAGTTTACATCATTCATTTCCACAATATTTTGAGTTACAAATTTTCTCCCCATCTTTTCCCTACCCACCGCCCCAAAACAGCCATCCCATTGTATAACCCCTCCCCCAATCTATTCTCTCCTATGTCCTTCCGCATTGCCCCTCTGACTTTCCAGTAGGGCAGGATGGATCTCCCTACCACAGTGCTTTTCAGGCGTATTTGATCCCGGGGACAGGCCCAGAAGTGACTTCCATGTCTCAGGTTGCAGACGTGGAAGGAAACACAGGTTTCATGCAATCCAGCCACTTCATTTCACGGATAAGGAAAGTAACTTGCTCACCTCTGCTAGGCCATAGCCAGGGAGGATCTGGACCTTTCACACCCTGATAGGCCTCGTGACAGAAAGATGCTGGAGGGAATGCTCAGGTTAATGTGCTCAAGAGACTGGGATGGATGCTGAAACAAAAGCCTCCTTCTATGGGGATGGGGTATGGGCAGCTGGACTCCAACCCCCATCCGCTGCCTTCCCCAAGAAGGTTCCAAAAGCTGGTGTCAGTTGGCTGGGCCGCTGACCATAGGCAACTGGCAACCATGGGATGTGGAGAGAATTGTGAGGGCTGAGCCCTCGAGGTTGGTCATGGGGGCTCCTTAGCCCCCCATCTGAAGTAGAGTAGACCTGTGAGGGATTTTGGTGAATGTGGATCTTCATGGGAACATTATTTCCTAGGAGATGGAATCTCAAGGGGTCAGCAACATCTCTGCAGGACAATTGTGAGTAAACCTGTGGTTCCCATTTTCTCTTTTCTTTCAAGCTTTCTTGATTCATCTTCGGCCAAATGGGCCTGCCTGTTCTTTGCAGGGTTTATAGATTTCTTTCACTTTTAAATAGAAAATCTTATATAAGCTGTATCTTCAGTGTAGACATTTCTGGAGGTGTTCATGGTCTCAGGACCAGCCCCTGGCATAGACAGAGGTAGGTCACAAATGGCACCTACCTGCAAGCAGGTGTTTTCTTTCAACCACAGCAGCTCATGGAGACTCACCCCGAACATGAGAGGGGTTGCAATATGTGTCAGTGAAGGGAAGACGAACACCCCCAAAATCCCAGTGTGAGGCAATGGAAGGAGCACAGGTTCAGGTGCCCAAGGATCTGAGTTCAGATACTTTCCTGCCTTGTGATGGGGCTGAGTCTCCTCACCTGTATTTGCCTCAGTTACCTCATCCATAGAATGGGAATGATGATCCCACCTACTTCCCAGGGTTTCCATGAGGATAAAATGAGATATTGGTAAAGCACTTTGCTAAGCTTAAAGGCCTGTATGAGGGCTAGCCCTTATCATCGTACTGATTAAAATGACTAGGGCCCCTGAGGTCTCTTCCAACTACAGATCTATGACCCAATGAACTTAAGCTACTTAACCTCAGTTTCCTAATCTGTAAAAAGGGGGGGAATTAGACTAGCTAGGCTCTGGGTTCCCATTCACCTCAAGCCAGGATCCACGAAGTGTATGTAACACTATGCTTGGTCCTCCGTGGATGGGGAATTCAAGCATAGAGTCAAATGTTGCACTGAGGAGGACAAGGAAAGAATGCTTGACCCTGGGCTCTGGTAGGCTGTGGGAGGGGGTCAGGGCATCAGGACCAGGGCCTTCTCACCCTCAGTGCTTGATTTTGGGAAAGACTTCTTAACACCCCAAGCTGCCAGGCTAAGTAGTGAGCTCTCTGTCAGTCAGAGTGGTTCGCCACTAGCTGGGGATGTCAGGAGAGGAGATTCTCAGTCAGGTCACAGGATCACAGCTGGAAGGGACCTCAGAGTCCAATCCCTTCATTTTACTGAGGATGAGGGGAATTGATTTACCCAAGATCACACAGAGGAATCATCAGAGGTGGGATTTGAACTCAGGTCTTCAAGAAACAGGGCTATTTCTACATTACTCCCAGATGGTCTCTGAGGAGCCTTCCAGAGACTCTGAAAACTTAGTTCCTGCCTTCAGGGCACTTATAGTTTAATTGGGAAAGATAGAGCTTGTGCCTAGGAAAATAATAATAAGTAACAGTAATAATAGCTAGCATTTTAAAGTTTGCAAAGAGTTTTACAAATATGATCTCATTCGATCTTCACAACAACCCTGGGAGGGAGGTGCTGTTATTATCCCCATTTGACAGATGAGGAAACTGAGGCAGGCCACACTTGTCATACAGCTAGTAAGAAGCTGGATTTGAACTCAGGACTTCCTGGTTCCACTCTAGTGTTCTACCCACAGGGCCACCTAACAATATAAAACTAGTGACAAACTAGTGACCCAAACAAAATGTGTTTTAGGAAATGAGCAGAGAATCCAACCTTTGTTTTACAGATGAGAAAACTGGAGAGAGACACAAAGGGACAGAGACAGAGAGAGACAGAGGGAGAGAGAGACAGAGAGACAGACAGACAGAGAGAGACAGAGACAGAGAGAGAAAGAGAGAGTGCTGAGCCTCAAAGTATAAATTGACTTCAGTTTAGCTCTTTATCCCTAGAATGTGACTTGAAGGCAAATGAGAAAGAAACCTACCTGGAAACGGGCCCCCCTCAACAAGTATTTTCTCATGTGCTCCCACCAGCGCCATGAAGACAACACTGAAGTAGCCCCTGCCCTCGAAGGGCTTCCGTGTTGGGGGGATAGGAGGCAAGACTGGGGGCTGAAAAAGAGTAATCATAAGTACAAAGCTGTGCTTGATCCCACGGGGGCTGGGAGGCCCCAGCAGCCTCTTTGTCTCCTTGTACCCACTAGGGCGCTGAGCCAGTTGGATCTGGAGCACGACCAGAGCAGATCTACTGAGGAGCTGGGAGAGATCCTTGTAAATAAAGCCACCTTGAAAGAACTCGGCTGAAGGGAACAGGATGGAGGCGAAGCCAGCCCTTTCTAAGTGAAGGAAGTACCTTGACCCAAGGGGGATCACAGCAGTGCCCTGCAGCTTCCTGATCCCCCACTGGGCCTCTCGTGGGCTGGACAGCTGCCTTCTTGAAGGAGAAGATGCTTTGATGCTTTCTGGAGGCCAAAAAATCACCCAGAAGCACCTCTCCATGAGGCCATGCACCCTTATCCCACTGGACCTGAGGGGAAACGGGTCTGGGGAGCAGCATTAAGCAAGCACCCCCAGCCCATTTATACCCCAATACAATTCTTGGGGGTGGGAATCAAGCTTCACAATCAGATATAACTAGAGGCCCCTCTCCAATGCAGAGGCTATATTATTAGAGAGGCTAGGGAGGGGCCACTAAGCTTCTGGGGCCCATGGTCCTGTGCCTGGCACAATCCCTTGGGCAGGGGGCTGCCAAGAGAGCATTAAGGAAGCTTATAACCTGCTATGGGGGCACTTGGAGGTGTTCAGTTCCCTCCAGGGACCTTCGGTCCTTCGGAACTCATCCATTAAAGCATACAGAATACCAACATCACAGCATTGTGGACACCATGCACTATCAGGAAAGCCTGCCCAGGTAAGGATGTGTTCAGGTAAGGGTATGGCCAGAAAAGAGCCTACACAGAGAAGTGCCTGCCTAGGGCAGCTCCTGCCCATGTGAATGCCTGCCCAGATAAATGCCTGCCCAGGTACACTTTTAACCAGGTAAGCTCCTGCTCAGACAAGCTCCTAACCATATAAGTTCTTGGCCTGGTGGACAGAGCCTGTCTGGATAAGTAGCTATCTGAAATATCCAGGTAACCACCTTCTCAGTGAAGACTCACCAGGTAAGCTCCTTTTCAGACTCTTGGCCAGGTAAAGTTCTGCCAAGGTAAGTGCCCATCCAGGTAAGAACCTTCACAGATAAATGCGGACCTGGGGAAGCTCTTGCCAACTAAATGCCTATCTAAGTAAGCTCCTGCCCGGGTAAATGCTGGCCCAGCTAAACTCTTGGTCATGTAAAGGCCTGCCAAAGTAAGTGTTTGCCCAGGTATGAGCCTGCGAAGAAAAAATCTGATTAGGTAAAAGTCTGCCCAGGTCAGCTACCAGCCTGATCAGCTCCTGCCTGGGCATGCTCTTGTCCAGGTATTCCCTGTCCAGATAATCCTTGGCTGCTTCTAGGCTCACGTTTCCAGTTTCCAAAGTTCTTTTTTTAAGCATAAACTCATTTGTTCTTCATTGTAAACTTGTGAGGTAGGACCTCGCACTGGTATCCTCATTTTACAATGGGCCATAGAGCCCATTAGAAAAAGTGTTCCTAATAGACTACGACCTCATGAGGGTATTGCCATAGTTGAGGGGAGTCAGGATGATGGCCTGAACTTGGGTGGAGGCAGAAGAGGGGGAGAGGAGGGGGCAGATGTAAGAAGCAGAGGCAGAATCAACAGAACTTGGCAGCCAACTGGCTTAGAAAAGGGAAAGGGAAGGGAGCTGAGTGATGGGGAAGACAACAGTGCCAGTAACAGACAGATCAGTGGAGACAGGGAAATAGGAGCCCCCCAGCTCTTCTCCTGTGTCTCAGCTCCCAAGTCCAGGCAAGTTGACAGAGATAAAGTGCCTACTATGTGCCAGGCATTGAGCTAAGTGAAGCGTGGGGATAAAATCCATCCTCATCACCAGAGTAGGTGTAGGGAGGAAGATGCCTAATTCCGCTTTGGACATGGCACACTGGAGACGCCAATGGGACATTGAGGCAGCCACATCCAGCAGACAGCTGGCCATGTAGGGGCCTGGGACTTGGGAAAGAAACAGGAGCTGGATGCACGGATGTAGAAATCTCTGTGTTGAGTGGTTACATGAAGCCATGGGAGTTAATCAGACCATCCTTTGATGGCCTTAAAAAATCTTATCTAGTTCATAGGGTCTTGTTATGCATGGGAGTTAATCAGACCATCCTTTGATGGCCTTAAAAAATCTTATCTAGTTCATAGGGTCTTGTTATGCATTCACTTAGAAACTATAAAGAATCAACAACCATGTATCGAGCACCCAGAGATAGCAAGGTGGGATAATGGATAGAGTGCTAGACTGAGAATCAAGATGGATCTGAGTTCAAATCCTGCTTCAGACATACTAGCTTTGTGACCCTGGGCCAGTCACTTAACCTCTGATTGCCGCAGTTGCCTCAACTGTAAAAAGAAGATGATAATATACCTACCTCCCAGGGTTGTTGTGAGGATAAAATGAAATAATACCTGTATAGCTTTTGGCAAACCTTAAAGCGGTCTAGACATGTTAGCTATTATGTGCTGGCCACATCTAAGCTCTGAGGCTGCAAGCTGGAAAAAGTCCTAACATTCTAATGGCGGAGGCAGCATGTATACATGCAGACTCGAACCCACCTTTTCTTTTCCCTTTCAGGCTACCTATTCCTGATCTGGTGGACTCGGTGAGAGGATACCTAAATGCCCAAAAGCCTATTTTAGATGACGACCAATTCAGGTACAGACCGGCAAACTGACCCAAGTCAGTTGGGGAGTCCATGTTTGGATTCACTACCCCCCTCATTCCCTCTTCTCTGAGGCTCATGGGAACTCTGGGGAGGGATGGGGCATGTGGGAGAGGGGTATGGGAGGGAGTTGGCCTCCAGGAAGCCTCTGGCTCTTCAGCCAGACAAAGTCAAGTAATCAATGATGACATCTTTGAGTACAGCCCAGGGGTGGGGAAGCACCTCGAGGCCATATATGGCCTTCTAGGTCCTTGGGTGTGGCTTTCTGACTGAATCCAAACTTCACAGAACAAATCCTTTTATTAAGATTTGTTCTGTGAAGTTTGAATTTGGTCAAAGGGACAAACTTGAGAGCCTAGAGGATCACATGTGCTTGAGGCCACAGGCTCCTCATCCCTGGGTTAGCCATTTAACGAGCTCCAAATCCGTCTAGTTCCTATATCACCGTGTTGGCCATTACAACGACATGAAAGACTTGGTCCAATCTTGGATTTCAGCTCTCTCTTAGTCATTTTTGTTGTCCTTCCCAGTCTACGGGGAGTTCTGCTTGGCACAGAAACAAGGACACGGAGCATTGAGTATCCTGACTTCACTTTTATCATCATCTGATCCTGGGAGATCTTGGACACCTCTACTTCCTGTCTCTTCTCCAACACAGGAGAAAAGCCCCCAAACATATAAGCAAACCAAACACATGGACCCTTTTTGTTGTCCCTGACATTCTTTGCCAGCCTTGCGCCATCTGGAACTGAAGAGGACCAGGTCATTCCTCCGTGTTCATCATTCGTTGGCTCTCCTATTCTCTCTGCATGCAGTTAAAAATCCTAAATCAATGTGCTCATTCTGTGTTTGCCTCAGTGTCCCTAAATAACTCTTCCCTATCCCAATGGATCCTTTTTGGTTTTCAGAATTTTGATCTTGAGAATTTCCCATTCCCTCTTAGGCTGAACCTTCCTAAGAAATTGCAGTCTATTGGATCTTGCTCATGCCCAGGAGGTCTACACACATAGCTGTCTACACTCAACTTGCCTCTCCTCCACTGTCATGAAGGCTAAGATGGTCACTGGTCCCTAAGTTTCCCATCATGTTGACTTTGGTAACTTTTGGTGAAAACCAGGTCTAGAGTCTTGAGACCCTTGTGGTTTCTTCTTCCTCCTCCAAAAGGATGAAATTATTGATGTTGCACCCTGAAATGATCACCAGCTCTGCTTTGGGGAGAGAGAGACCTGGGTAACTGCTGCCTACTCTCACTTCCCAAACTCTTCATCCCCTTCTGCCTTCTGTGAAGGTGGAGGTGGGCTATTCTCACAACGACCCTTCTGGTTTGACCTTCCCCCGGGGCTGCTACTTTCTTCCACCTGTCTCTCTTGCTGACTCACTGTACTTTTTGTACCTTTTAATCTCTTTGGAAGTAGAAACCTACTAGGGTATTACTGGGTCAAAGGGTACGCATAGTTCGGTAATTTTCTAAGTATTTTCCGAATCACTCTCCAGAATGTCAGGGCCAGTTTACAGCTCCACAACAGGGCATTAACGTGCCCCTCCAAGGGTTACAATTTTCCTTTTTTGTCAGCTTTGCCAATCTGATAGGTGTGAAGTGAAATCTCGGAGCTGTTTTATTTTGTATTTCGCCATTTATTATAAATTTGGAGCCCTTTTTCATATGACTAATGGTAGCACGGGTTTCTTCCTTAGAAAATTCCGATAGCATAAATTGTTCCCATGTGAGGGGAGTAAAGGTGTCAGGTTGGATGAAGACATGGGAAGGTCACCGGCACATCACATCCCAGAGATGTGCTCTGAAAAGATAGATCTTTCTCTTTTTAATTGACTTTATTTATTACTTTATTCACAAGACTGTCTTTGTAAAGTAGAAGTTTCCAAGGACACTGCATCAGAGACAGTAAAAGGAAATGACCATATTAGTTGAAAATGCGACATTACTCAGTTCCTCCAGGTTTTATATAGTGGTACGATACCTGGAAGCTTCATGGTCATTCAGGCATCATAAAATAATCTGGCTTATACTCTTAGTCAGGAGACTCTGCAGTCTGTGTAAAATAAAATATTAGACTAGGTGAGTCAGTCAACTAGCGTTTCTTAAGTACCTTTTATAGATTTATATATACCTTCATTTTTTTGCTGTGTAGAAGCAGCTTTTGCTGGGACTTTGCTTTGCAACATTGAAAGATCAATGTTCTCACTTATTAGGAAAACAGAACTCTTAAGTCATTCTTTTAAATATGGTATTGGAAAAGACCTGCCTGAAGAGCTGGTGGCCCTGGATGAACTCCATCAGGATACTAGCTACATTTCAGGTAAGTGGGTAGCCTCCAAGGCCCAGAGGCGCCCCTGCCCCAGTTACAGATAAGGAAACTGAGACCTGGGGGAGAGTGACTTAAGTGACTAAGAGGTTGCTGACCTAGTGACTCCCAGTCCTGGGAATTCCCTTGTTGCCACCATGGTGAGACTCAAGGCCTCAGATTTATTTTCTGTAAACAACAGGGTTGAATAGTTGATCTCATTCTGGCTCTTAAGACCCTGACTCAAGACAGCGTAACATAGAGAAGCAGGAGCTCTCTAGCTCTACCACAGATGTGTTCTGTGCACTCACATTTGGCCTTCCCTATCGCAGAAATGACCCACATGGCTGGGAAAGATCAATGTCAACCCAGGGACAAAGGGGATTGTCAGGACCCTCTCTGAATCTGCTCTCAGGTGACTCCTTATTGAACTCAGCACAGGTCCAAGAGAGTGGAAACTTTCCTTCCCTACTGCCTTGGAGAAGCTTACGGTCTAGTGGGGGAGACAGCATGCCGGCAAATACATACAAAACAAGTTAGATGCTAAATAGAAAATAATTAGAATTCACGGCCCCATCAGCCCCGGGACCAGAGAACAGATAATGCAGCACACCTGCTGTGAGTCCCAGGAGGCTCCCAGGAGCAGCACACGGCATACGCAGTCAGATGCAGACGCCCCATGGGGTGTTTGTGCCTGTTTTTCGTGCCCTGGGCAAGACCACCCTGATCATGATCCCAAGGACTAGCACAGGGCATGAGTTCTTCCTGCAGACTCTATGATGGACACAGGTATTCAGTATACTTATATTTGTCTAAAATTTCTTTAAGAATGATACAAATTTGAATTTTTATCAACCTTTTTAGAGTAAAAGCTCTATGAAGGCAGGGACCTTTCTATCTTATCTAACTTTTGATGCATAACACAGCCAGCCCTTAAAAATATGTTATGAATTGGACCAGATGGAATTGTTGGATTTGACCCCTTATCAAGGATCCTTTTTTCCTCCCTTTTTAGCAATGTGGATCGATGCATTTTTAGCTCTTCGGTTTTCTATAGCTTTCCACAGTAAAGCAGCTCCGGCCTTCTAAGCAGAGCCAAACCCTGAGCAGAATGACCAGCTCACCCGACCATATATATGACCAACCTGACCATATACATCATCAATTCAGTTCCTGAAGACCTTCAGGGTTGGATACCTTGAACCAGAGGTCATGCATCTATACCCTGAGAAGACCAACAATGAACAATTTAAGAAACTCATTCAGTCCATATCTCCAGATCTCGTGTGCATGGCAGCCTCCATGGTGGGTACCTATCCTCTGGACATGTCTCAGTTCTACAGACTTTTCAATACAACCTGTGTTCCCCTAAACAAGAAGGATGACTTAGTCACTAATGAAAGTGGGAAGCACATTTTGGTTCTATAAAATGGAAATTTTTATGTTTTTAATGTTCTGGATGGTGACCGGAATATTGTGAAGGCCTCAGAAATCCACACCCACCTGAAGTACATTCTTTCAGATGAAAGTCCCACCCCTGAATTCCCTGTGGGATACCTGACCAGTGAAAATAGAAACACCTGGGCCAAGCTGCGGATTGAGTTGTTGACTAATGGCAATGAGGAGGCCATAAGCCTTGTGGAAACAGCCATCTTCAGCCTGTGTCTAGATGATTTTTCTGTTACAGATATTGACCAATTAGTTCAGACCCTCCACCATGGGGAGGGGATGAACTGCTGGTTTGACAAGTCTTTCAACTTGATCGTCACCAAGGATGGGTCTTCGGGTGTCAACCTTGAGACCTCTTGGGGGGATGGTGTGGCCGTGATCCGTTTCATGACTGAGATCTTTAAAGACAGCACCCAGGAGCCCATGGTCACACCCTACTCTCACCTCACCAATGTGGACTCCTCTTATCTGGTGAGGAAGCTAGACTTCCACCTGAATGGCACCTTAAGACAGGGCATTTCTGAAGCCAAGGAAAACTTTGAAGCTCTGAAGAAATCCTTGACTTTTCAGTGTTTCTGCTTTGAGAAAGGAGGGAAGGCCTTCCTCACAAGACAGAAGATAAGCCCAGATGCCATGATCCAGTTCTCTTTTCAGATGGCTTTCCTTTCCCTGTATGGGCAGACGGTACCAACGTATGAGGCCCGCAGCACTGGGACCTTCAAGCATGGCCTCACTGAGATCATTCGGCCTGCCTCTGTTTACACAAAGAGATGCTCATAAGGGAGGCTTTCCAGTACAAAGTGAGGGACCTTTGGAATATGCTGTCTGACTGCTCAGAATACCATGTCTGGCTGATCCAAGAGGCAGCAATGGGTAAGTAGGAATGTTGGGTGTTGAGGAGCTCCTTACTGAGGACTCATTCCAGAGGGAAGACAACCCCTTTTTGACCAATTCCAGCAGCAAGACAGAGTCTTTTGTAGACAAAAGAAGTTTTTGCCCTTCACTAGGGGCCCCATCCTATGGCTTGTTGTGATGTGGAGATGACTCTGCCTTTCTGAAGGCTAAGGGAATACAGCAAGAACGCCATACACCTGTCAAACTGGAAAGACCTGGGGAGGAATTGAGTGTCTGCCACAGAATCATAGACCACAGACCTGAAGCTGGAAGAGACCTCAGGCACTGCTGAGGAAACCTGTATGTGCTATATGTGACCTTCAGCTCATCGCCACTTTTCTGTGCGTTGGCCTCCCAGGCTCTGTCCCTCACATTGTAGAACTGGTGTGTATGGTGCTGGGGGCAGGGAGTGAGTGTGTGTGACTCAGTGGTCTTTTGAGGCTCCTTGCGGTCAGTCAGCTAACATTTATAAGGAGCCTACTATGACTCAGGTACTAAGTTAAGTGCTTACAGCCCTAACATTCTATGCTCTAAGTTATAAGATTTCTTCTAGCTCTGACATTCCCTGTTCTATAGATTGTTTTTAAAAGGTTTAAAATTTCTAGCTTTGAAATCCCATGATCCTGAAGACCAGTCACTCAGGTGGTCCTTTTTAAGAGAGGTGTCATCAGCTTCCCAGGAGCTGTGGCCTCCCCCAATGGCATCTTGCTCTTTCCCTGCTAAAGGGCCTTTATTGGCAGTAACCACCTTTGTCTGCTCCCCAGGTCAGGGATTCGACAGGCACTTGTTTACCCTAAGGTTCCTGGCAGCAGCAAAGAGAACCTCTATGATTCCCGACTTCTTCCAGCATCCTGCATATTCTTATCTCAATGAAAATATCCTTTTGACTAACACCCTGAGCAGCCCCCTGGTGGCCAACATTGCTTTTGCACCGGTAGTGTCCAACGGCATTTCGGTTGGGTATTCGGTTCACCAAGACTACCTGAAGTTCACAGTCTCCTCCCACTGTGGCGGAAATGTCAGCAGGTTCAATCAGGGAGTGACAAAGTACTTGGAAAATATTTTCGGTGTTCTAGAAGACAGACCCATTCATAACTAAAGAAGCCCCATAAAACAAGTGGGTGAGGATAAGTCAGAAGACCCAACAGCCAGACTTGTAACCAGCATTAATTAGAGGCCAACTGTTTACTCTGGTCTAGGCCTTCCACTTTTCCCCCAGAAAGTCTGAAAATGGAGGGAGAAAAAGGCAAATCTCTCTCTAGAGCTAAGTGACCAATCCTACACCCACCATCCATTCATTCACATGTTGGCACTTAGCTGTGCCATCCTCCAAATATATTCCCAATAAGGGAACCATCTTGTTGTCCCTCCATTCTTCCATTTCCAAATGCCCTTTGTTACCTTTCTGAGAGTCTCACAGATGCTCTAACA
The DNA here is from genome assembly GCA_028627135.1 of Pseudochirops cupreus. Taxonomy (NCBI): domain Eukaryota; kingdom Metazoa; phylum Chordata; class Mammalia; order Diprotodontia; family Pseudocheiridae; genus Pseudochirops; species Pseudochirops cupreus. The sequence continues at coordinate 22,164,994 of CM053584.1, read as the reverse complement.
CCAGCATAAGGGAGAACCGTGCGGCTGTAGCTCTTAATAGTGCACAGGGTATCAGAAATGATTTTTATGAGTAGTTGCCAGTGTAAACAAGTTCACCCTGTTTGCAGACGGATGTACTAGACAAGGAGCAGAAGGGAAGAATAACATAGGTTATTTTTCCAGGGTAACTGATCAAGAATGAGCTGTGCTCTTTGAATGACACTGGTCAGACCTTGTCAAGTGGACATGGCTATGGGCTTGGGTCTGTCCAGGACACATCAAAAGTATTCCTCTTCTCTCTCAATTCTGCCACTCACAAGTCTCTCAGTTATATGTCCTTGAAGAAAAAAAGTTGGTTCATGTTAATAGAACTTGGCCACACCTTCTAAACATAGCTTATCAGTCCTGAGGAACTTAGAAGGACTTTCCAAGTCACTTTCACAGGTAGTCAAAGGGAGCCCCCTTTGAATGGAAGCTTGAACTGATTTTTTCCCCCAAGAGACACAGCAACAAAATATTTGGTTCTAGCTAAGCATCCAAAATATAAGGAATGACTTGTAGTGCTGATTTTACAAGAGTCTTTCATTGTTGATGTGTTTGAAAAGTTTCAGCATCTCTGAGATTTAAAGACAAACAAACAAAAAGCTCCTAACCTACCATTTGCTGCAAGTGAATCTTGCGTCTGCTTTGGGAGTGAGGACTTCTCTGTTCTGGACACTTGACGACTGGTACCTAGTAAAGGTGGTGGTGGTGTTGTGGGGATGGTGGTTATTAATTGACTCGGTTGCTTCCCTTTAGCATTTTAGAAAATTTGAGTCTAAAGATATTCACTTAATAGCTCAAACGCAATTCCTTCTGTTGATGATTTTTTTCCCCATGTTTTGGAGAAAAGTTTGAATTTGAATGAGAATTCTACTTTGAGTCAAACATGAAGTCTCCTGTCTTTTCTTTAGGGACTTATACTGTGATGGACATTGAATATTTAATATTAATATGGGAATGCATAGAGGGGTCACAATAATCTGCAGATCATAGGTGCCTAGCATTCCTGGAGTCCAGTCACACCTGTCCTGGTGCTGGTGACATAGTCCTTGGGTGACCCATCCCAAAGAAATGACTTCCCAGAACTCGTCCCCAAGGGCAATAAAAGGAACAGATAAATCCCCCAAATGTAGAGTAATAGTCATTGTCCCCCAAGTCATACTCATTGGGTTAAGGTAGTATTTTAGGTGACTATCAGGTGATGCTTTAGGGGGTAGACCAGGTGAAGCCCCTTGTTAGAGCCTTTACTTAATCCCCATAGGCCCACCTTTCTACTTCATAGCCCATTGGCACATATCCTTTCTCCAAGATTTACTCTGTCTCCATCAAAAATCTAAAAGGTTTTGGATAAACATTGAGTTCCTGATCACCATTCACACCCTATGCTGTTCCACTCCTTTGTAGCCAACATCCAGGGAAAGGGGCCTACAGTTTGAGCCCGACAGCTGAGAATAGCATGGGGGAAGGGGGTACATATCTTCTCTGATCTGCATCATGGAAAAGGGAATTTTTCAATTAGGTCTGAGCTGTAAAACTGGTGTGCCATCGTCTGCCTGGTCACATATGGGGAAAGGTCACTGTGTTGCATGTGGGAGAATAAAGTCACAGCCAGTGAAAAGCTTGTAATGGCTCCACTCTGGCATTTATACTATAGAAGAAAACACTGTCCTTGGAACTTGAGACGCAGGCCTGCTGGAATATTTTTGATTCATTTAAATTATCCCTTTTTTTTGCAGGGGGGGGGCAGGGCAGTTGGGGTTAAGTGACTTGCCCAAGGTCGCACAGCTAGTAAGTGTTAAGTGTCTGAGGCCAGATTTGAACTCAGGTCCTCCTGACTCCAGGGCCTATGTTCTATTCACTGCACCACCTAGCTGCCCCTAAATTATTCTAACTAAGCATTTTTTCTGCTTAAAGGCCAGGTCCCTGGAAATTTCTCTTAACACAAGCACACCTGGACTTTACAGTTTATAGCATTTCTAGACAATAAACAAAATTTCACAATAAAATGTTTCTCATGGTTACAAAGCCCAGATGAAAGCTTAGTTCGCTTTTCCTTCATCAAACAACAACCTTTGGGGTGGCTAGTTGGCTCAGTGACAGGGGTCACCACAACATGAGGAACTGTATTAAAGGGTCGCGGCATTAGGAAGGTTGAGAACCACTGACTTACTATATGCCAAGTTTATGCTAAGCAGAATACAAATGTTGAATTTAAATGAATGGAAAAAAACATTTATTAAGTACTCTATGAGTGTGAAGCACTGTGCTAAAGGCCATACAAACAGAAAAGTGAGATAGTCCCTGCCCTCAAGGAGCTCACGTTCCATAAGGAGTGTTAAGCACCTACTGCCAAATCTTTACAAGTATTATTTCATTTGACGCTCACAACGACCCTGTAAAGTAGGTGCTATTGGAAGATTCCTATCTAGAGAGGGACATTTTGGTGTAGACCGTCATGGGGAATTTGAGTGGAAGCAGAGGAGGGTATACTGAAGCACCTTTCCCAATGGTGGTGTTGGGATTTGAGAACTGAATGGCCTTCTGGGATTTATAGTTCATGTGGACAAGTATTGCATCGCTGGGGCTTCTTGGAAAAGAGCCTGCAAGGGAGCAGAGTAGGAGAAGAGGATCACATGAACCCCTGTAGAGAAGGGGTGTCCTTAGCCCCTACCTGGCTTTAATGAGCTGAGCTGGCAAGGGAACCAGCAACTGAGGGATGATGAGTCATTAGAGAGAGAGGAGGGCTGTGCTGCTGCTGCAGAAGAGATGAGGAGGCCACTGAATTCCTGAAGTTTCCATCTCCACCTCAATTAATGGAGCCACACTAGGCCCAGACATCTTGAATCAATCAAAAGTAAACTGGGTGTGACAAGTCCTTAACCAAACTGAAAGGGTGAGAGGGACCTCGTGGCTGCTGTTTGTCTCTGTCCTCTGAAGAGGCTGACGTGCCAGTGAATTGGATTTAAGTGAGAAAGGGCTGTGCAAAGTCAAGACTCAGGACTGGATCAGAGCTTTCCAGTGTGTACTTCCTAGAATACTCTAGCTGAGTGATCTTAAACAAGTCATGTAACACCTCTAGTATTTAGTTTCATCTGCAAAATGGTAGGAATCAGACTGGCATCCAGCATCCTAAGATCCTACGCTTTCCATGGGCAAAATTCCATGTTCCCTTCATATGACTATGTATGTGGAAATGGATTTTCTGATGTGGTTTCCTTGCCCAGGGTCCCACAGCTCAGAAGGGTCAGGCTTTCTATGGGAACCCAAGGATTCCAACTTCCAGTCCAAGGTCTTTCCACTGTCCCACACCACCTTCCCATGCCTTTGGCAGAAGTCCATGCTCGCCTTATGCAATGGGTTTTCTTGTGTATTTTATGGAAATCTGTCTCATTCCTTCCCAGTTACACCATTTCTTCTTCATCTGGTGTCCATTCACCCACAAGATAATGGAGTATGTAGGTTCCAAAAGAAATATCTTTCAAGCTTCCTTCATCAGATGATTCAAAACCCTTCCCTGGTCCCACTTGGCTCAACATTGTACCACTTATTTACCACTTCTGGAGCAAGACATCTTTTCTCTGTCCCCCAGAGAGCAAATCTCATAAACTTAATAAGGAGTGGAAAAAATGCTATTGTCTGCCTGAAGGGAGGGCAGTGTCTAGGATGAGCAAGGTGACAGTGCTGCTGCCAGACCAGCCATGGAATGGGGGTGTTCGAATCTGGGTGCCATCCTTTGGAAAGGACACTGATAAGCTAGCAGGTGGTCAGAGGAGGGCAGCCAGAATGATGAGGGAATGAGGGACCGTACTAACTACAGATGGGGACAGGCATGTTTGGGTCAGGGAAAAGATTTAGAAGGAAACTGAGCTCTGTCTTAAATGAATGGAAAGGCTGCTCCATGGGAAAGGAAGCCCACTGGGTCTAGTGGGCATCAGAGGCCATGGCTGAAAGGTGCAAAGGGACCAATCTAAGCTCAATGTGAGGAAATACTTCCCAGTGACTAGAATTATTCCAAAGTAGAACAGGTTACCTCAAGAAAAAGGGGATCTTTCTCACTGGAGGTCTCCAAAGAGATGTTCTAGTGAAGATCCTTGTCCAGGTCTTGGTTAATTAGATAATTCTTAAGGCCCCTCCCAGCTCTGGCATTCCCTGTTCTAGGTCCTTCCCAGCTCTGACATTTCCTGTTCTAGGTCCTTCCCAGCTCTGACATTCCCTGTCAGAGCTGCCAATAGTCTGGTGATCTGCATAAAAGGGACCATCCTAATTAGCCTCTTGGGATCCTCTGTCATTTTACCGATAAAGAAACTGAACCTCACAGAGATAAAGTGATTTAAAGAAGATCACAGACATATTAAGAGGCAAAGCTGGGATTTGAACCTGGGTTCACTTACTCCAAATCAAATGCTCTCTCCATCACCCTCCCTATATGAGGTAGGGAAGCCATTTAGGAGAGCACTGCCGTAGGACAGGTGATCGGTAGCAGAGGGAAGGGAATTTCTGGAGCCAGTTCTGGTTTCTGAAGTGTCCTCGGCACGTGACGATCCTAGCAGGCAGACTCCCCAGGCACTTCTTCCTCATTTTCAGATGGGGAAACTTGAGGCTGACGCATGAAGCGACCTGCCCAAGGTTGAGCAGCCGGTAAGTATCAGAGGATGGAACGCAGGCATAAACCGAGGGTAAACCAGTCATTATTTGTTTTTGCTTTTTTTGGAGGCAATCAGGGTTAAGTGACTTGCCCAGGGTCACACAGCTCAAATGTGTCTGAGGCCACTTCCTAGCTGTGTGACTGTGTCACTTAGCCTTTTTTGCCTCAGTTTCCTCATCTGTAAAATGAGCAGGAGAAGGAAATGGCAAACGATTCCAGTATCTTTCCCAAGAAAAACCCAAACGGGGTCACAGAGTTGAACATAGCTGAAATGAACGAACAAGAACCACGAAATTGGGCCATGGTTTGAAAAGTTGAACTGCAGATATGAATAAGCCAAAGAAAAAACATTCACCCGTAGAGAGCTTACGTTCTTTCCTAGTTATTCTTCTGATGAAATTAAACTAGACTGTTATTTTAACAAGTCTGAAAGAATGGAAGCATGATCAGTCGGTGAGTTAGCCTACAAGCATTTATTAAGTCCTTCCTGCACCCAAGTCATCGTGCCAAACACTGCAAAGTTTGGCAAAAACTTTCTTGTTCTTGAGGAGCCGAGTTTCTAGGATGGGGAGCTCACAAAGATAATCAACTACACCAAATACACACATGCATGTATAACCGTACATAAAAAGGAAGATAAAATTAGAAATTAGAACTTGCTGGGGGCGGCCAGGTGGCTCAGTTGAGTAGAGCACCGGCCCTGGAGTCAGGAGGACCTGAATTCAAATCCAACTCAGACATGTAACACTTACCAGCTATGTGACCTTGGGCAAGTCACTTAACCCCAATTGACCTCCAAAAGGAAAAAAAAAGAAAGAAATTAGAACTTGTTCCATAATAAAGTATTAACTATATATATATATAAGATTTGTGGAATAAAAAGTTTGTTTCTTTAAAAAAAAGTGTCTGAGGTCAGATTTGAACTCAGGTCCTCCTGACTCCAGGACCAGTGCTCTATCCACTGTGCCCCCAGCTTCCCCTAAACCAAATGTTGTTAAATCAACATCTGTGACCATTTCAAGATGAGTAACTCTATTTTGTTGTTGTTTTTTTTGGAGGGGAGGGGAGAAGGCAGAGCAATTGGGGTTAAGTGACTTGCCCAAGGTCACACAGCTAGTAAGTGTTAAGGGTCTGAGGTCGGATTTGAACTCAGGTCCTCTTGACTCCAGGCTCAGTGCTCTACTCACTGTACCACCTAGCTGCCCCATGAGTAATTCTTTTTACATACATACTTTGAAATTCCCTTATTTCACATTAACCTGATAAGTAGTTTGTAAATGTTTATCATTAAGGGATTGATAACATATGTCTGATCATCTTTTATTACATGAAACAGATCCAGGAAACTTTGACACTGATATACATGCTAAAAAAAAAATGAGGAGGGACAGGGTGAAAGGAGAGAGAGAATAGAATAAATTGGCAGGGGGAGGGAAGGGATAAGATAGAGGGAAATACAGTTATCGATGGTAACTGTGAAAAAAAATTTCAAGCAAATTTCTCCGATAAAGGTCTTATTTCTCAAACATATAATGAACTGAGTCAAATTTATAAAAGAGCCATTCCCCAATTGGTAACTGATCAAAATATATGAATGGTTTTCAAATGAAGTAACCAAAGCTATCCATAACCATATGAAAAAAATGCTCTAATTTGCTATTAATTAGAGAAATGCAAATTAAAACAATTCTGAGGTACTACCTTATACCTAGATTGGCTAATAGAACAGAAAAGGAAAATGACAAATGGTGGAAGAGATGTGGAAAATGGGGGCATTAATTCACTATTGGTGGAGTTGTGAACTCATTCAACCATTCCATGAAGCAATTTGAACCTATTCCCAAAGGATTATAAAACTATGCATAACCTTTGACCTAGCAATATAACTGCTAGGTCTATATCCCAAAAGAGATTAAAAACAAAACAAAAAGGAAAAAAATCTATGTGTACAAAAATATTAATAGCAGCTCTTTTCTCATGTCAAAGAATTGAAAAATGAGGAGATGTCCATCAATTGGGGAATGGCTGAGCAAGTTGTGGTATATGAATGTAATGGAATACTATTAGGCTATAAGAAATGATGAGCAGGCAGACTTCAGAAAAACCTGGAAAGATTTACATGAACTGATGCTGAGTGAAGTGAGATGAACCAGGAGAACATTATACACAGTAACAACCACATTGTGTGATGACTGACTTTGATAGACTTAGCTCTTCTCAGCAATGCAAGGATCTAAGACAATTCCAAAAGACTCATGATGGAAAATCCAGAGAAAGAACCATGGAGTCTGAATGCAGATTGAAGCATATTATTTGCTCTCTCTTTTTTGTTTGTTTGTTTCTTCTTTCTTGTGGTTCCTCCCATTGGTTCTAATTCTTCTTTACAGTATGACTAATGTGAAAGCATGTTTAATATGAACGCATATATAGAGCCTATATTAGATTGCACACCGTCTTGGAAGGGGGAAGGGTAGGGCAGGGGAGAAAATTTAGAACGCAAAGTCTTATGGAAGCGAATGTTGAAAACTAAAAATAAATTAATTTTAAAACAAAACAAAGCAAATTGGGAAATGGTTGAACAAGTAGTGGTATGTGATTATGATGTTAATATTTTATTTAACATTTTTGCATCTATATTTGTGAGGGAGATTGGTCTATAATTTTCTTTCTCCATCTTGTCTCTCCCTGATTTGGGTATCGGTACCATATTTGTGTCATAAAAAGAATTTGGTAGGACTTCTTCCTCACCAATTTCCCCAAATAGTTTGTAGAATATTGGGATCAAATGATCTTTAAATGTTTGATAGAATTCACTAGTAGATCCATCTGGCCCTGGGATATGTAATTATGATGGAATACTATTGTGCTACTGGAAATGATGAACAGTGCTCTCAGAAAAGCCTGAATAGCTAGTCTCAGCAATGCAATGATTCAAGACAGCTCTGAAGGACTTATGGTGAAAAATGCTGTCCATCCCAGGAGAAAGAACTGATGGTGTCTGAATACAGATCGAAGCAGACCTTTTAAAAAATTTTTTTCTTTATTTTTATTGAGGGTTCTGTGCTTTCATTCACAAAGTGACTAGTATGGAAATGTTTTACATGACTACACGTGTATAACCTATAATGAACTGCTTGCCTTCTCAATGAAGGGGGAGGAAGGAAGAGAATTTTAAACTCAAAGTTTTAAAAATTAATGCTTAAAATTATTTTCACATGTAACTGGGGAAAAATAAAATACTTAATAAAGAGAATAACATACTTATACTCCTCAAAAATAGTCTTCCTTAACTCTTTAAATGTTTTCAGTCATATCATTTGAAAATTCTGCATAAAATAAAATTGAAAACAGTATCAAACTGCCAGTGGGGGTGTATTGTAAAAGTTGACATGTAAGTTGGATACTTGTTCTCTCCTAAGAGATAAAGCACCAAACCTGGAGTCCGAAAGACCTGAGTTTCAATTCAGCCTTAGACACTTACTAGTTGTGTCACCTTGGGTAAGTCACTTAACCTACTTTTGCCTCGTTGTCCTCATCTATCAACTGGGGATAAAAATAACATCCGCCTCCCAGGGATGTTGTGAGGATCAAATGAAATGCCTGTAAAACACTTAGTGTGGCACATAGAAAGTGCTATTAGTTATTGTTAGTGTCTTAGAAACATAATTTAAATGTTTTATTGGTTTCCGGTCCAGTCCACAATATTATAAATAGAATTTCGTTTCCCAGGCTATCCCATAATGTTATAGTAGGCTTTAGGTTCCCAGGCTAGCCCACAATATTGTAAGTGGTGTGTAGATTTACAGGTTATCTCAATATCTCTCAAATGGAACTTAGGTTCCAAAGCTAAACGTTTCATCATAAGAGGAAAAGAAGGAGGAAGAGGAAGAGGAGAAGGAGAAAGAGGAGAAGGAGGAGGAGGAGGAGGATAAAAGGCATTTAAGTTTCTGGAATAGCACACAATGTTATAAATGGAGTGTGAATTCTCAGGCTGGTCCACCTTGGATGAAGCTGCTGTGAAAAGTGGTAGAAAATATTCCTGGTACAAAATGTCCATCTGTCATCAGATTCTTAGGGTCCAGTAGCTGCTACAGATAGGCCTCCAGCAGCCCAACTCAGACAGGCTCTGAAAATCCTTCCCACTAAAGTATAAATGACTGGTAGTAGATAAAGCTTTGCTATGAGTGAGCAAAAGAAAAGTCAAGACCCTCCCAGAGCTGAAAAAAATTCCAATAAATTCCTCACTGTATCTAGTGCCTACTCACTTCCTAGTTAAGTGGCCTCCTGAGCGCCATCTTCCTCATCTGCAAAATGAAGATAATAATACATTTTCTGGCCGCCTCAGAGGGCTGCTGTTAGGATTAAATGAGATGAAGTAAGGATTTTAACCTTTGCCCCTTTGTCCTGGACCCATTTGTCAGGAACCCTCCTCAGAGACTGTGTTTATTTGCTTGGGTTTTTTGGAGGGGGGAAGGCAGGGCAATTGGGGTTAAGTGACTTGCCCAAGGTCACACGGTCCCGTAAGTGTTAAATGTCTGAGGTTGGATTTGAACTCAGGTCCTCCTGACTCCAGGACTGGTGCTCCATTCACTGCGCCACCTAGCTGTCTCCTCAGAATATGTTTAAATATATAAAATAAAAGAATTCGATTCCAAGGGAACCCAAACCAGTTGAAATACAGTTATAATTGTTTTCCCATCCAAGTTCATGGACCGATGGAGATCTGTTACAGACCCTTTGGTGGCCCCCAGGTTAAGAATTCTCTTAGAGGGCTTCATGTGTGTTGCTGTTCAGTCTGTCTGGCTCTTGGTGACCACATTGGGGGTTTTTTGGTAATGATACTGGAGTGGATTGTCATTTCCTATTCTCACCACCAGGTGGTAGTGTTTCCCCTTAGTTGATGCTAACCCTTGAGAACCAGGCACCAGACAAATGCACTTTCAGGGAGAAGTTCTGTGTTCCACTCAACCCCAGTGGGAGCTTCAGATCCAGAGGAATCAGCAAAGACCCAGTTCAGCCATTAAGTCTTAATGGCAGCGAGCCAAGAGAACCATGCACTAAAATTCCCAATTCCTAATTTCACTCAGTCTCCAGGAGGATCACAGTCAGTTATAAAGGGGGGAACACATGGTGCCAAGTGACCCACCTCTTCCTCTGCTTCTCTACTTGTGAAATGAGGACCAGATGAGGTCTAATAAATCAATAAGTATCTGTGATGCTCTTACAACACAGCAGGCACTGTGGGCACAAGGAGGATAGGGACCATAGTTTTGACTATGTGGATCTTTGATGGCAAGGCAATATCTCTGCTTTTTAGTATGTGGTCAGATTTGCCATAGTTGTCCTTCCAAGGAGAAGGTGTCTTTTAATTTCATGGCTGCAGTCACTCCCTACAGTGATCTTTGAGCCCAAGAACATAAAATTTGGTGCTGCTTCCAAAGGTCCATGTAGTCAAAGCTATGGTTTTTCCAGTAGTAATATATGGCTGTAAGCAATGAATTGAAAGGAAAGCTGAGCACTGCAGAAACAATGCTTTTGAATTTAGGTGCTGGAGAAGACTTTTGGGGGGCGGAGCCAAGATGGCAGAGTAGAAGCACAAACATGGTGTGAGCTCTTGCTCCAATCACTTCCAATACATGTAAAAAAATGACTCTAAACAAACTTTAGAGCTACAGAACCCACAAAGTGACAGAGAAAAACAAATCACACCCTGAAAAAAGCCCAGCAGGCCAACAGGAAGGGTCTATTGCAGCACACTGGGAGTCAAGCACAGACCCTCATGAGCTGTGTGGTTCTGGCCCTTGGAGTGGCCCTAAACCGTGGCGGCCTGAGCAGACTTCAGGAGAGTGAATCACCAGCAGCTGTGGTGGTTTCCAGACTTCTCAATTTATAAATGCCAAAGACAAAGTAAAAGGTCAGTGTGGAACTCTGTTGGAATGGGGAGGGGCAATAGAGCTTGGTCTAGCCCTTGCCCCCAGGGCAAGAAGCAGTGGAGGTGCAGCGGCACTGCCGCTGCATGGCTGCCTCAGGAGCTCCTCACCTGCAGATTGTAGGGGGACCAAGCAACCATTTGGAGGGTAATTACTCTTGCTTTAACCTGCTTGGATATGGATCACGGTCTTGGATGGTGATCCTAGGGTGTGTGGCCAGTGAGCCAGAGCTTGTGGGGGATGCAGAGAGGGTGCCCTCCTAACAGCTCCAGCAGCTGCAAAAACCCCAGCAATTTGGGACAAAGCTCTCTCCATTCTGGAAGCAGAATTCTACCATGGCAAAGAGCTCAAAAGTAAAAAAATTGGCTGGCAATATGAGCAAACACAGGAAGCACAAACAGACCATAGAATCCTTTTTT
>CM053584.1:22106731-22153479 GCA_028627135.1 Pseudochirops cupreus | reverse complement strand
TCGCAACCGCAGCCACTGCCTCTGCCGCTGCTTCCAGTCAGCACCGCACGGAGACTAGCCTGGTTCCGGCGTTCTCTTGCTCCACCCCTTCCTGCTACATCAGCAAGCTCAAGGGGCGTGGAAGATCTTCAAATCCCAGTATCGTTACAATGAGATGGATAGATAATGGCATGGAAACAACAAGCATGAACCTGAGAAGACTGTGAGAGACAGGGGAGGACAGAAGGGCCCATGGTCCACAGCATCACAAAGATTAAGACATCACATAGAAAAGGGACTCTTCTTGTGATCCCATGGGAATGGGGAACTCCCAGGTGAGGAAATGCCTTCTACCACTGCAAGCTGGCACTTTTCCTGCAACTCAAAGTCTTACAGAGCTATACGGAGTCCTTAGCCAGGGCCACACAGCAGCTGTGGATCAAAGTGGGGCTCAAACCTCGGTTTTCCTGATTCTGAGGCCAGCTCTCTCTATCCACTACTACTTGCTTCTTTTCCTACTGGGGATTTTAAAAAAAAGGCAAAAGCAGTTCTGACTCTCGGGGAATTTATATTCTTAAGGGCTAGTCAGTCAACAAGCATTTATTAAGTGTTTCCTGTGTGCTAAACACTGCACCGAGGTAGGTAAAAGACAGCCCCTGCCCTCAGGGAGTTCCGAGTCTAACTTGGGAAACAGCATACAGACAAGTAGGTAGAGTGGGATATATTCAAGATCAACTGGAGAAAATTCACAGAGAGAAAGCAGTCTGCATTAAGGGAGACTGGGAACAAGGTGGGATGTTAGCTGAGACTCGGAGGCAGCCAGGGGGGCAGGAGGCAGAGGGAGGGAGACAGATCCAGGTCTGGGGCCGGGCCAGCGACAGGGTTCAGAGTCGGGATATGGAGCGGCCTGGGGCTGCATCAGGGGCTCCATCATTTCGGCATCGTGGATCCCTTGACAGTCACTCTTTGGACCCCTTCCCCCAAGAACGTTTCCAAATCTATGAAACTGCAAACAGCAAATCACGTCTGGCCAGGAGGGGCTTCAGCCTTGACTCGTCCAGGGTCTCCTGTATGCTCCAGGTCCAGTGTGTCTGCAAAAGGTGGCGGCTCAGGAAGAGAGGTTACGGTGGCTTCGGGCGACAAAATCAAATACAGAGGTTACGAAGGAAACTGTTCAGATTGAAATGTCATCACATTTTTTTAAGTTTATGGTTCCCAGGTTAAGAGCCCTGGGCTAGAGATGGCGACCACCCTATTCCCTCAGCAGCTGCAGCCCTGGCACTGCCATCTGAGCCAGCCCTTGCCCTCCCCCTTCGGACTTCTGGGCTCTCTTCTATCTAGGGACTCCCCCCAATAGAACAGGGGCGGCTTTTCTATTTTCATACTATGCTTAATAACGCTTTTCATATTCATTCATTCATTCATGCTTATGCTCCCCAAGAACAATGGTGTTGGGACAAGAGGAGTTCTGAAAAAGATCCGGGAGGGCATAGTGGACCGCAAGCTCAGCACACCCAGCGGGTGAACTCAGGCCGCCCGAGCCTCGAGCCTCGAGGTAAAGAACGGTTCTTCCCTGGAACGGTCGGAGGGAGGCATGTGGCCTGGGCGCAGGGGGCGGGGCGCCACTGCGCAGGCGCCCCTGGTTGCCTAGGCGACGGCCGGAGAACTAGAGGCCAGGCCCCATGGCGCTGTCCCCCGGGACCTGCCTGCTCCGGTTCGTCCTCCGCCTTCAGCTCGGCCATCACGGCCGCCCCCCGCGCAGAAGTCTTGGCATCGCGTTCTGGGACATCGGCCAAGACACTGGGGGCAAGAGACGCAGCAAAGACGTGGGCCTGGTGTCCAGCATCGTGCCCACCCTGCACTACCAGGACAGCCTGCCCCGGTGAGGAGGGAGACGGGGCCAGCGTGGGGGCGTGGCCACAGAGGGGCCTGTCCACTGTGGGGCGTGGCTAAAGAGGACGTGGTCATGGAGGAGCGGGGCTTGATCCAGTGCTAGGAGGCCCGTTCTCCTAGCACTACCGACTTAAATGGACAGCTTACCCCGGAGGGAAAAGGAGTCGTCGGGGTGGGGGCCAGAGAGGGGGCGTGGCTTCCTAGGAGCCCTCCGGTTGTTTAGTCTGGTTTTTTTTCAGTCCTTTCTGTCCCTTCGTGACCCCCATTTGGGGTCTTCTTGGCAAAGATATTAGAGTGGTTAGCCATTTCCTTCTCCAGCTCATTTTACAGACGAGGAAACTGAGGCAGGCAGGGTGAAGTGACTTGCCCAGGGTCCCACGGCTCTGACATTTGATTTGAACTCTTCCCGACTCCAGGCTTCCACCGCATATCCATGCCAGGGAGACCCAGAAGAGCATCTGTCCCAGCCCTGACCCACCTTTACTCTTGGATTCAGGGACACTGACCCCCTGACTCCCCATCTCCAGCCTCTGGGCATTTTCTCTGTCTGTCCTCCATACCTCGAATGTTCTCCCTCTTCCACCCCGGATACCTGACCTCCTGGGCAGCCTTTAAGTCCCAGCTAGAATCCAGCCCTCTTCAGGAAGCCTCCCCAAGCCCCTCCTGCTTCCAGTGCCCTCCTCTGGTTCATTATCTCCCATTTATCTTGTATATGGATTGTTTGGTACATAGTCATTTGCTCGTTTTCTCCCCCGTTAGATTGTAAGCTCCTTGAGGTCAGGGACCATCCCTTGCCTCCCTATCCCCAGTCCTCAGCACAGTGCCTGGTAGGTGCTTAATCGACGCTTAGTGATTGCTTGACCAGAGCTAGAATCCTCAGCACAGCATCTCCAGTGGACAAGGGCTCGTCCTTCATCTGTCCGATGACTCTGGGATGCTGTCCAGCTCCAGAGTGATGGTCCTAAGCATGAATCCCAGGACTCAGAACTGGGAGAGGCTTCAGGGGTCCATTCCTAGCCTCCTCACAGACATCACAGACACTCTCATGGGGAACGGACCCCAGAAGGAAGTTAATTCACTCAGACCTGAGCAGCCTGACTGGTGGTCATCTGTTGGATGAGAAGGCTGGACCAGGTGACCTTCAAAGTCCTTGGCAGCTCTCAGTCTCTTCTTTTTGTATCCCCAGTACCTGACACTGTGCCTGGGGTATAGAAAGAAGGGGCTTGATAAAACGCTTATTGATAGATGGCTGAGTATCACCACGGCATAGTCAGGTGGTGCAAGTGGACAGAGAGCTAGGACCTGGAATCAGGAAGAGCTGAGTTCAAATCCAGCCTGGTCACTGTGCCTTCTGGAATGCTTGCTCCATAGGTAACGAACTCTTCTCTACTCACTTCCTCCATCTTCTGACTCTTATTGAGACCTGGCTTCCTCATGATGACTGTCCCCTGCTGGCCACCCTTTCCAGCATAGGCCCAACTTTCCCAAATTCCTTCAGCTGCTGGTGGGGGAGTTGGGATACTCCTTACTCCCCATTGCTGCCTCCAAATTCACCAGATTCCATTCTCAATTGGTGACTTCTCCCTCCATGAGGTTCACTCAATCTGTGTCTAACACCCAATCAAAATGCTGGTGGTGGCTGTTTTCTACCAACCTCCAGGACGTTCCCCTGCCTTTATCAATGAATTTGGTGCCCTGTTCAGACCTTCTCTGCTCCCCCAGCTCCTGCCCTCATCTAGGGAACTTCAGTCTACATATTGATACCCCCTCAAACACTCTACCCTCCTAAAGCAGGTTGGGAGAAGGAGTGCTAAGTTTGGGCACTGGCTTGCAGAGTGAGCACCTATTTACTTCCTATGGACTGCTCTTCCACCCAGAGGGATGGTCATGCCTCTGAGCTTGGCATCACCCACTTCACCACTCCCATTTTCATGAACTCTGAAATTCCCTTTTCTACTCATAATCCCTAGTCATTCGACCTCCACCTGACCTCCAGTGCATTGGCCTCTCAGTTTTTTCCCAGGCCATTGCCCTGCTCTGGCTCCCTTCTCCTCTTCTCTTGAGGCCTTTGCCCCTTTGTCCTATGGCAGATTTCACCCTGCCAGGCCTGAGCCCTGGATTACTCCTTCTTCCTTATCTGGCATGAAGAGGCAGCCCTTTTCTATGCCGAGGCAAGCCCTCTCTGTACATACATGAGTGGTCTCCAGCAGATTCCCCTGTCTCCCTCAATCTCTCCCTCTACTGGCCAACATCCTCTACAGCCGTCCTCCTAGACCTCTTTTCTGAAATCATACTCCTGGAGAACTGTCTATGATACATGCTTCCACCTCCTCTCCTCTCCCTCTCTTCTCCAGCCCTTGTGACCTCATCATCATTCCCCCAGAGTTCCTCTCTCCAAAGTTTCCGAGGATGTGTTAGTTGCCAGATTCAGGGAGCAGCCTTTTCTCCATCCTCATTCTCCCTGATCTCTGCAGCCTCTGACACTGTTAATCACTCTCTCCTCCTTGGTACTCTCTTCTCTCCAGGTTTCTGGGTCACCCCTCTCTCCTCCCTCCTCCTCCTCCTTCCTCTCTGACCGCCCCTTCTCTCTCCCCTTTGCTGGATCCTCCTGCAGATCGTGGCCTCTAACCACAGGTGGCCCCCAGGGCTCTGTCCAGGGCCCTCTTCTCTTTTCCCTCTATACCACTTCACCTGGTGATCCCATCAGCTTCCATGGATTTAATGACCATGTTGATGGTCCTGTGCTTCAAATCTCCCTCTCCCTCCCAAACTCTCTGCCGCCCTTCAGTTTCTGGCTCCATCTTCTGTCCAGACTTGCTTCATGTCCCTCTTCTGCACTCACTTTATATCCCAGCCAAATGGGTCCAATCTTAGTGCTTGGGATGCCCCCCCCCCCCCATCCTGCTCTCCTCTGCCTCTTAGGATTCCTGGCCTCCAGACTCAGCTCACGGGCTGCTCCTTCTCAGAAGCACAGGGAGGATGTCCCCTCATATTACCTTGTATTTCCTTAGCAGTTCGTATTCCATTTTCCCACAAACTCTGTGGGCAGGGACTGTTTGATTTTTGTCTCTGTATTTCCAGTGCTGAGCACACAGTAGGTACTTAATAAGGATTCGTTGAATTGGACATATTTTGAGCCTATTAAATATATAAGAGCCTTCAGGGCCTCTAAGGGTGAGGGCACACTCATGGCACCATTAAACAAGATTTGTGAGCACAAGTGCGAAGTGATTCTGGAGCAGTCCTGTGAAATCTGGGTATGTCCTGAGACCTCCCGTCCCGGAGGTTCAGTACAAAGCAGTGGCAGCTCTTGGAGGCAGGAGCCCTGGGTTCTAGCCCTGCCTGGGCCACCTTTCTGGGGCTGTTTCTTCCTCTGTAAAACAGGAGGGTTTGATTCGATGCCCTCGCACCTCTTCCAGCCCTGGACTAGGTCTGTGGGCCTCTGGGGCCTTCCTAAGCTCTGGGCCTTTCTATCCCAGCTTACACTGACTGATGAACTGGGTCCCAAGAGAGTGCAGAGCTGGTGTTCCTGAGAGACTGGGCGTCCTGCTGTGGATGTCGGCCGGAGCGTTCAGTGTGCTCTCTCAAGCGTCAGTCTCCAGTAACCATGATGGGAATAGCACTTGGGGGACACGTTAAGGTCTGCAGAGAACTGAACAAATATCGCATTTAACCCTCACAGCCTTTGGAGGCAGGCTCTGTCAGTCCCATTTTACAGTTGAGGAAACTGAGGCAAACAAAGGCGAGGTGACTTCCCCAGGGTCACACAGCTGGTAAGTGTCTGAGGTGAAATTTGAACTCAGGTCCTCCTGATTCCAGGGCCAGGGCTCCATGCACTGTGCCACCTGCCAGTGATTAGCCCTCAAGTACTGTTTAACCTGTTAACCAACTGGCTCTTAGAAAAGGGTATTTATGGAGGAGACCGGGCAAGACAGGAACACACACATTTTCCCCAGTGTTTCTTTTCTGCCTGGTCTTCGGGAAGATCAGGCTGAGACTCACAGCAGCGAGCTGAGAGGGGCTGCCCACCCCCAACTTACCTGCTTCTGGCCCCGGGGCCGTTTCCTCATGGGACTCTCCTCAAGAGATGTGGCGAGTCCCACGTCGTACTCTTGGAAGGCTACACCATCCCAGCCCAGTCTGTCCCATCTCCAGGCCTCCCTCCCCAAGGCAGCAAAGAGCAACATTTGGACAAATGCTGGACAACATTTTGCCCAGCACAAAATGACTTAGACAGATGATGGCACCCTGTAAGAAATGAAGAGCTGGGAGGCCTTGCCTGAGCTGTTGCAGTGATGGAGGGAGAGTTAGACCAGCACAGGCTATAATACAACATCAGTGCAGAAAAAGCAACAATTTGTGATGACGTCAAAACGTGATTCAGTTTGGTGACCACTCGAGACTCCAGAGGGCACCGCCTGAGGACAGGGAGGTGCCAGATGAAGTGGGTATAGACATGCCCAGCTACAGTTATTTGTTACATGGGTTTGGGTTTTCTTTCTTTTGTTAATTGGGGAGGAGAGGGAGGGAAGAAGAAAAATGCTTGGTAACTTTGAAGAGTTTCTACACATCTATTGGACGTATACATACACATCTAGTATATAGAATTAAGATTCTTAATGGCCCTGTACCGAAGGAGGCATTTAATGGATGCCAGGATGTAGGGGATGCCCCCCTCAGTGGGGCCATCAATTCATTGAGAATTGCCACATAAAGAGGACAGTGTCTGGCCCAGCTCTGGCTAAGCACCCGTCACTTGCTTCCTGAGGCGAGACCTCCAAGGCCTAGGGCACTGTGAACTGAGGAGACCAGAGGCCCTGCTAGGGGAACCATTGGAAGGGGCATCTGCCAGGGACATTTCCCAACTGGCAGGATGGAAATTGGTTTCAGAGTTCAGCTCCGGTGCAGCCAACATGGGAGCTCACTTATTAGGTTATTCAGAGAAGTCCAGGAAGTCAGGCAGGGGGTCAATCAAATGTGTGCTCTGTGCTAGGTGCTGCCAGCAGGAAGCAGGCAGGGAAGGAAGGACAGAGACATTTCCTTCTTTTTAAAAAAAATAATTTATTTTAAACTTAAATACAAAATAAGAAAAAAAAAAGCATTGCCATGCACACAAAAGAATGTAAGAAAGGATTCGAAATATACAGCAACAAATTTTCATTTCAAGAAAGCCCATGGGTCGGCTACGTGGGGCAGTGAATAGAGCACCAGCCCTAGAGTCAGGAGGACCTGAGTTCAAATCTGACCTCAGACACTTAACACTTACTAGCCGTATGACCTTGGGCAAGTCACTTAACCCCAATTGTCCTGCCTTCCCCTCTCCAAAAAATAAAAAGCCCATAAAATAAATACTACACATTGTGTTTCGAGCTGTCCATCTTTTCTTTGCCTCCTTATAGGTTTTTTTTAGCTTGAAAATAGGTTTTCTTTTGTTCTCTGCTGTGCCTGTTTTACTTTATTCTTTTTTCCACCTGCCTTCCTCTGCCCCCCAAGAAGGCTACAATTAAGTGCAGAGGCGGGGGGTAGGGGGGGGCAGAAATACACACACACACACACACACATACATATGCATATACCCAGACACATATACATACATAGATATATTCACATACACATACATACGCTTAGATACCTATAGTCATTCTCATATATAGACACATACATTCACATGCATCTGTGTCAGACTGTACTACACTCCTTTGTCCTTTGTTTCTCTGAGGGTAGATACCCTCTTCCTTCATAGGCTTGAGTCTTTCCATGTTTTTCTAAGCCCACCAACTTATTGTTTCCTATACCACAGGAATATTCCAACCTTATACTGCTTAGTTATTTAAAATAATCTAAAGCAATATTGATTAATATGGCCAATGGGACATTTCTTAACTTTAAAATGAAAAGACTGAAAATCCAGCCTCTTTTGCAAGGGCACAGGACTGGCGGCAGAGAAAGATCCTTGGTGCTCTCCAAACTCATCGTTCCATCTCCAGCCTCCATGCCTTTGCATAGTGGTTGGCTCTTGACCAGAACAGTCCTTGGTGGCAGGAGCTTCTGGAAACCTCTTTCTTCCAGGGCACTTGAGGCCCTCCCCTATGATGCTCAGGGTAGCTGGGGTTTGGCAGTTGGACTCCAGAGCAGGCTGTGGTGAGAGCCCTGAACATGAGGTCAGGAGAACCAAGTTCTTCAGCCAGCTCTACCACCAAGGCAAGTCACTGCCTGTCTTGGCCTCAGCTTACTCCTTTTTCAAGTCAGATGAAAATCACCTGTGATCCCAGAAATGATAGGGGGCGGGGACTCACCTCCACTTACAGGGACATGAAGGCAGCTGGCCTTTGCCAGTGTAATGCCATGCACCAGCACATTCCCAAAAGAATGCTACTGTGAACAGCTTTTAAGGTTCAGATTACACAGTATAGTGAACACTCTGTTTATTCCATTACAAATCAAGGCAAACATTAGTTACAAATCATAATATAATATTCACAGCATCACATCTTATCACAGAAACTCACAATATAGTGTTCATAACAGCTTAACATTAGAATGGCCACACAGTTTTCACTGTGGCCACCATATTTAGAACAAAGCAGTCAATCAATTCATAATACAATAATCAATCTTCTACTCATGGGGCAATCATACATCAACTCAATCAGTCATTAAATACAATCATTAGAAAACCACACAAACCCTCCACCCCTTGGTGTCCAGCAAACCTCAGTTTCATCCAAGGGGAGGCCTTTTCTTCATCTTGACTCAGGGTGGTCTCTCTCTCTCTCTCTTTCTCTCTCTCTCAAGAAAACTCCAACTCACTTCTTCAGCCCAACAACCCATTTCCCAGATGCTGGGACAATCCTGCTTCCTCCAACAGGAGCCACCAGGAGGAAGATACCCAATTCTGTCTCTCTGTCTCTAGAACTCTTCTTATATACACACTGGCCTCCTGTCTCAGCCAACCCCCTTCTGCCATGTCATTGAAAGGGGAGTTCACACCCTCTCAACAGGGGACAGAGTTCACACCTTCCATACAGAGCTCACACCTTCCATACTTAGCCCTAAGTTACTAAGGGCTAAATATCTGCTAAATTGATTGCTGTTACAGCCAGATGTAGGAGAATTCTATTACAGCTCATAGTGCAAGGGAGAAACATTGTCATCTGCTAGGAAGAGCTGGCTTTACCCATTTGGTCAGTCAGGCATTCAAAGAGTGATTATTGCATATTATAATTGGGTGTGGTCAATAAATCCTAGGTTTGGAGTCAAGAGGCTCAGTCTGTATGACTGCAGTCAAGTCATTTTCCCTTTCTTGCATTCAGTTTCTTTGACTGTAAAATTGAATGATTGGAACACAAATGGAAAGCAACATGCCATGCAGTTATAATGGCACCAGCAATGACCAGACATGGACAGAAAGGAGAGAGGTGAGGATGTTCTTCCCTCTTTGCTGCTCAGCCTCCTTGGTGTTCTGCAGACTTCCCATTCCATCTCCAACCTCCAAATCTTTGCACAGAATACCCCCCATTCTTGGTATGAAGAGGTTGGGCACTGTAGGATGCTGGTACTGACTGAAGGGTTGGGGAGTTTTGCTGAACTGTGTTTTGTCTTCTTGAATGTAAGGAATGGCTGGTTCTTTGGGTGGAGGAGGATAGCAGGGGACATGCCAGTGTTATAAAACACAGTGAGGGGGTTCTCCCAGCATATCTCCAAGATCCTTTGCACCCCTGGATGCTCTCCCCCCTGCCTGCAGTGCCTTGCAATGGCGGGTGAGCCCTTCTTAAGCTCCTCCTCACCAGAGCTGGGGCCAGGCTAGACACAGACTAATGAGATTGTTTTTTCTTCAGATTACCTGTTCCCAGACTTGAAGACTCTATTGCAAGATACCTGAGAGCACAGAAACCTCTGTTAACTGCAGATCAATTCAGGTATAGAAAATAAAGAGTAGGGAATAAGAAACTCTCCATGTTGTGTAAGGCCCAGGCCTGAGTGCAGAGAACCATGTGCTCACAGACCCAGCAGGAATCATGGGGGCAGGGGAGGATGCCACTCACTGCCTTTCTGTTGGGAGCCACCCGAGTTCCAGCCTCAGGTGTGTGTGGAGACGTGGGAGAAAAATAACCAGGCCATATGGGTAGTTCAGGAAAGAGCCATGAACTCTGTTTAATGATGATTTGAACAAGATTTTTAAAGATCCAAAGGACAAAGATTCAAAGTATTCTCATCAATGGGCTTAGTTTGTTTCATCCTGGGATATTATCATAGTTTTGTCATTGCGAGAGTCTGCTGCATCCTGGAAGGAACTTTGGGTAAAGTCAGGCTTTCTGGGCACCAGCAGGTCAACGAGCATCTTAAAGGTATTAACAGAGAGCAGACAAAAGAGAGAAGACTCCAAGGTGACTTAGGTGTGTTTAAATGCAATCACTGTTTTGAGTAGGCTGTACCTTGGGACCAGCACAGGATGGATGACTTAATAAGGGGCTTGTCTTGTTTAGGTATCTGAAGTTTGGGGGCAAAAGGCCTGGTTGCAGTCAGGGTCTCAGACAAAAATCTTTTAAGTGTAACTCCAGAGGGTCTTTTTTTAGGGAGCTGGCCTTGTGCGAAGCTGCTAGGTGCATCACCAAAAGGCCCTAATTAGAGTACACTATCTAAGTCCTGACTTTGACTTCTAAGGCTTGCATCACCTTTCCGGTAATGTCTTTGGCTGGCTGAACCGTTGGTCATCTCCAAGCTACTAGGGGTTCATTAGCGGCAATTTTAATGGATTATTTCTAGAGCTGGCTGGGGTTATACTGACTGACAGGTCAGCCAGCCAGTGCCAGGGCACAGAAGAACGCCCAGAGAGTGCTCAGCGTGTCCTCTTTCTTCTCCACTCACCCATTCCTCCTAAGAAGAACCCCAAGAAGGGGAGGCAGGAGGGTGGGCTGCTGGTCGGCTGAGGCCAGGGGTTGGAGTTGTCAGCACAGGCCAGGGCAGGTTGGAAGTGGGAGCAGGGAAAGGAGGAGGAGGAGGAGGAGGAGGAGGAGGAGGAGAGGAGGGGGATAGGAAGCTGAAGGTGTGGCCAAAGGCCAGTGCCCACACCGAGACTCTGCTCTGTTATTTCAGGAGAACAGCAACATTCTCTCGAGACTTCCAGCATGGCCTAGGCAGAGAGCTGCATGACATGCTGACCTTTCAGGACCAGCACAGTCAGCACACGAGCTATATTTCAGGTAGGAGGTGATGGCGTGGTCAGGGCATGAGGCAGCCCTGGAGGATGGAATCTAAGGAGGCCACAGCTTGGTAGCAGGGGCCCTACTCTGAACTCCTTGTCCCTCCTCTTCACCCAAGAAGCCATTTTCCAGGATGTCAGAGCTGGTGGGGTCCACCCTGCCTCAGCTGCTCACCCACCCAACACCACTCTTCCTAACTTTGACATGAAGAAGGTAAAGCAGGCCTGGAAGTCGGGAGACCCGGGCTCCACTTGTGACTTTGGTGTCCTCTGTGTCCAGGGATGGAGCCCTGGACTTGGGGTGGGGGTGAGGAAGTACCTACTATGGGTCAAGCCCTGTGCTAAGTATTTTACAGATGACTCATTGGATCCTCACAACAACCCTGCAAGGTAGGGACTGTTATCATCTTCATTTTGCAGTTGAGGAAACTGAGGCAAACAGAGGTTAAGTGACTTGCTCAGGGTCACACAGCTAGGAAGTGTCTGAGGCTGGATTTGAGCTCAGGTCTTTCTGACCCCAGGCCCAGGGTTCTGTGACACCCCCTAGCTACCTGACTTGGGGAGTCTGGAAACCTGGGTTGTGCCTGTATCCAGCTCTGTGGTCCTGCAAAAAACCATGCACCCTGAATTTATCCAGCAGTCAATAAGGCCCACTGGAGTTTCTGTAGTGTGGGCCTGCCCCTAAGTATGTCCTACAGGTTCTCGTTCATAACAAGGGCCAACCCTCAGGAAAACTGAAAATAGTGACCATTGGCTGGGAACGATCTTCCTGCCACAGCCTTCACCAACCCTCTCCTCCCCTCCTGTCAGCCTCTGCCTGGTGGCCAGCCACCATCACCAAGATGTGACCCTTCTGCCCTCTGCCCCCAGGCCCTCATCCTCTCACCCCTGGACCACTGCCCCCATAGCTACTGCTGGGTCTACTTGCCTTGCCTCCCCCTGCTCCAGCCCATCCTCCATCCAGACACCAAAGAGATCTTCCTGCTGTGCAGGTCTGACCTCCCCCTCCCCCAATTATTTATAAACTCCAGTGGCTTCCTGTCTGTCACCTCTAGGACCAAATAAAAAACTCTGTTTGGCTTTTAAAGCCTTCATCACAGGCCCCTGCTACCTTCCCAGCCTACACTTCCTGCACCCCAATCCCTCTATGCACGCACACACACTGTGGTTCAGTGACGGCGACCTCGTTGCTTTTCCTTGCAATGGGAGCCTTCCTCTCCCTTCCCTGGCCGTCTTCACTGGCTTCACCAGACCTTCCTAGCTCTCTCCCCAGGCTTCCCTGGTTTCCTTCAGCTCCCATCTGACATCTCTATGAGAAGCCTTTCCTGATGCTGATGTCTGCTCTTGAGATTTTTTATTCTGTATCTTGTCTGGACATTGCTGTCTGCCTGTTGTCTCACCCAGTAGACTAGAAGTCCTTGAGGGCAGGGACTGCTTTGTTTTGCCTTTACTTATATTTCCAGTGCTTGGCACTATGTCTGGAACACAGTAGGTGTTTATAAATGATTGTTCACTTGGCTCAGAACAGTGCCCTGGTCATCTCTTCCTACCCACTAATAGATGGAGACCAACAAATGTCCTGTTTCTTGCTGTCCTATATCACAGAGCCATGCACCCAGGCACCCACTGGAGCCCAGGCCTGAATGGGCAGATTGCAAAGGGTACATGCCAACTCAACAGTGGATGGCATTATCTATTGCCCCTGCCCCTGCCTACATTTTGACCAAGAAGCTTTGATGATTTCATTCAACAGTGACCTACCCTGAACAAATGGAGGGAACTTGGTGTTGTGTAACCAAATGAAATAAATCTCATTAGGTTGTTTTTTTAAAGATAAACCAGAGGCTATCACCTGCACCAGATCATGGGTGCTGGGACATGTCTGCCCCTCATGCTTAGAGGCCTCTCTGTGCCTTTGGGGGCCGAGACACCAAGTGATGAAGGTTCAACCAACTTCCCAACCACCTACCAGTGCCTCTGCCTTTGTCCACGTGAGCTTGTGTTCCTTTTCTCCACCTGTCTGGATGTCCTTCTTGGAGAGTGGGAGAGTGAGAACCGGCAACCAGAAGAAATAGCTCAATGGTTCCAGCCTTGCCCTCTCGCCCCCACAGGAAAGGGCAGGGAGGCTGGTAGAGGAGAAACAGAGACAGACAGAAAGAGAGATAGAAAAAGAGAGAGAGAAAAGAGCCCAAAGAGAGAAAGACAGAGAGAAAAGAGAAGAGAAGAGAAGAGAAGAGAAGAGAAGAGAAGAGAAGAGAAGAGAAGAGAAGAGAAGAGAAGAGAAGAGAAGAGAGAGGAAGAGAGAAGGAAAGAGAGAAGGGAAGGGAAGAGGAGAAGAGAGGAGCTTGGGAAGAGAAGATGAAGCCAGATGGTGAAGGGCTTCTGATGACCCACCATGCATGTCTCTCTCCCTCCCTCTCTCTCTCTCTCACACACACACACACACACGCACACACACATGCACACGCACACGTGCACATATAATGGAAAGGGATGACAGAAAACATCTATGGCCATAGGACACTGATTCCTAAACAACAACTCAGTTCCCATATTTGCAACAGAATGCACATGTATCAGTCCAATAAATAGGTATGAAACACCTTGACTGGGGGCTCAGAGGGAGCTCAGAGACTCGCTTCATAGGTAATGTGTCCTTGGGAGTGACAGGTGAGGTCTGGAGCGAGGCACCTGACTCCCGTGCTCAGTGGCCTTTCTATCCTACACCACTAGGGGACACCACAGCACACAGAGCGCTAGGCCTGGAGTCAAGAAGCTGGGAGTTGGAATCCAGCCTCCAACATCTACTCTCTGAGTCGCCCTGGCTGAGTCACTTCACTGCTCCCTGCCTTAGTTTCCTCACCTGTATGGTAATGGTGATGATCACAGTACCTCCCTCCCAGGGCTGTGAGGCTCAAATAAGACCACATTTGTGAAGAGTTTTGCAGACCATAATGTAGTGCTTTCATCTCCATGTTAGGCTGCCTGTGTGCTGGGCATTTGGGGATACAAAGACCACAAGGGAGTGTCTCCTGCCCTTGGGCATGTCATGTCACCCCTCAGAAAACCCATGGATATGAGTCTCTCTTTATGGGTGGAGATGGGTGCCCTGCCTGAGCACACCTGGCTGGCCTCTTAGAAGCTAGAAGCAAGAAGGTCCCAAAGTGATTGCATGCTTGAAGAAATGTGGAAAAGACTTGCAGCTTGAAGCATGCAGACGGTTACTGGCTGACCCCCTCACCTAGGGCCAGGCCTTCATCTCCACCTATAAGGACAGAGTTCCCCTCAAACCCCACTGAATCTGGGAATCCCCACCATCAGAAGACATAGGCATCTCAGAGACCACAGGAGAGGTTGTAAGGGTCGGATTCAATCTCCCTCATTTCACAGATGACAAAACTGAGGCCCAGAGAGGGGCATCAGCTTGCCTGTGTCTAAACAGGTCATAATCAGTACAGTGGGGATTTGAATTCAGATCCTCTCACCCCAAGTCCAGTGTTTCTGGGTTCAAAGCCCTGATTGTACAGAGGAAGAAACCAGGGCCCTGAGAAGTCACTGGCTTGCCTAAGCCTCCTGACCCCCGGTCTAGCCGTCTTCCCACTGCTCCCCATGATGTCTCCCGTGTGTCTTTTTACCTCTCGACACTCCTTTCTCTCTAGATGTGTGGTTGAATTCTTATCTAGGCCGTCGCAATCCACCTGCGTTTCACATGAACGTAGGCTTGGCTTTCTACCCAGACCCCAAAGCAGAGTGTAATGACCAGCTCACACGTGCCACCAACATGACCGTCTCAATCATCCGGTTCCTGAGGGCCTTCAGAACGCGCACACTTGAGCCTGAGGTGCTGCACCTCTACCCAGAAAGGACCGACACTGAGCTCTTCAAGAACTTCATCTGCTGGATCCCCAAGTCACTTGTGTGCCAGACGGCTGCTTTGTTTAATGTTTACCCCATGGACATGTCACAGAACTTCAGGCTTTTTGGTACAAGCCGGCTGCCCAAGTTTGGGCGGGATACACTTCTCACAGATGAGAGGGCCAAGCACCTCTTGGTGCTAAGGAATGGGAACTTTTATACCTTTAACATCCTACAGAGCAATGGAACCATGATCCAGACCTCAGAAATCCATGCCAACCTCAAGTACATACTCTCTGACAGGAGTCCCATGCCTGACTTCCCCTTGGCATATCTTACAACTGAGAAACGAGACACGTGGGCACAGCTGAGGCAAGAGCTCCTGGCCAACGGCAACCAGGAAGCCTTAAAGAAGGTGGAGACAGCCGTCTTCAGTCTGTGTCTGGACGACCTGCTGGTGCAGGATATTGACCACTTCTCTCGTATCATGCTCTATGGCAATGGGCATAACCGCTGGTTCGATAAGTCCTTCAACCTGATCCTGACCAAAGATGGCTCAGCAGCCATCAACTTCGAGCACTCATGGGGTGATGCCCTGACTGTGTTGCGTTTCATGAAGGAGGTGTTCCAAGACAGCACAGAGGACCACGCTGTCCAGCCCCAGGAGGACCCCATGGTCACCGATGCCTCCAAGGCTGTGAAGAAGCTCCACTTCCATCTGAACGATTCCTTGAAGGTGGGCATCACAAACGCCAGAGCCAACTACAATGCGGCAGTGCAAACCTTCTCAGTCAAGCTGGTGCAGTTTAAGAAGGAGGGCAAGAGCTTTCTGAAGCAGGAGGGCATGAGCCCAGATGCCATGATCCAGCTTGCCTTTCAGATGGCATTCCTTAACCTCTATGGCCAGGTGGTGTCCTCCTATGAGCCGTGTAGCACAGCCGCCTTCAAGCATGGCCGGACAGAAGTGATCCGCCCCACCTCCATTCATACCAAGAAATGCTCCCTGGCTTTCCAGGAGCCCTCCAAACACAGTGTGGCTGAGCTCAAAGACATGCTGTACAGGTGCTCCACCTACCACGTCCAGCTGATCAAGGAAGCTACCAGCGGTGAGTGTGGATGCAAGTTACCTTCCCAGAGGGTCACTGTGCTGGGCAGCTCTGCCCCCAGCAGACCCCCAAACTCTCCCACCTGCCCCTCTCTGGCCTCCAGCTTAGCCCTTAGGCCTCTTTTCCAAAGATTCTTCTTTGATTCAGAGACGAGAGAGAGGGGGAATGAGGGGAAAGGCTGGAAGAGCCCCACTCCTAGAAGGGGGAGCTCTCATCCATGACTCCTTTTTTGGCTGCCCAACCAGCTCCTCCCAGTCCCTCCACCCCACCCCCAACCCAGACACATGCAGACCAGCTAAGGCCTTCCAGGGAGCCCTCATCTCCCAAGAGCACAAAAAATAAAAACAGGGCCCTGGCCCAGAGAGAGACACAGAGAGTCACAGAGGGATGTCCTGGGCAGAGCCCTGGGCCCTCCAGGGGCTGAGTAGCCCAAGGTGCAGAGTCTCCTCAGAAGCTTTCTCATTCAGTGAGAAAAGAGTTCTCTGCCCCTTCTCCCAACTCGGTCTTGATCAGAGCACCAGGGTCACCCCTTCCCTAATGCTGATTCTCATGATGGGGCCTGCTAAACAGCAAGATGTGCTCCATAGAAGGCTGCTCTGTCCTCGTTCTCCCCCCCTTCCTCCTTGTCTTCCTCTTCTTCTTCCTCCCTCCTCCTCCTCTGAACCCTCCACCCTTCAGAGCCTCTGACCCCTCCCCAGGCCTGCTTGGCTCCCAATAGCCCCACAGCCCTCTCAAGCACCAAGGCTGTGGAGTGGCCTCTCTGGTTGGCTGTGCAGAACCCCTGGCCCTTGGTTGCCAGGCTCTGGCCGAGGCTCGAGCCTCAGCTGTGCACACAGCAGGAGTCTGTTGCATATTTTGATTGATGACATTTCGGTGGGATCCACAGGCTTTCTAGCATCTGACATCGACTCTTACAAGGAAGTGTTTTTTTAAAAGCCTGACCTGACCACTCAGTAAGTATTCATTGGGCACCAACTGTATGCCAGGCATTGTACCAAGTACTAAGAATGCAAAGGTAAAAAATGAAACTCTCCTTGCCTTCAGAGAGCTTCCTTCCATTCCACTGGAGCAGTAGCACGTACACAGGGGGCCAGAATGGGAGCTCCCTGAGAGCAGGGAGGGTCTTGCTTAGTACAGTGCTTTGCACACAAGTGTGGGAACATTTCATTCATTCATTCATTCAAGTAGATACAAAATATAGACCATGTAGATATAAGGTAATTTCAGTGGTCAACAGAGCAATCCAGAACGGCCTCCTGTAGGAGGCTGTGCTTTGACTAACTTTGGAAGAGGCCGGGGATTCTCAGAATTGGAGGCAGTGCATTATGGACTTGGGGCATGACCTAGCTGTGGGAGAAGGAATTGTGTCAGTGGAGGTCATTTTGGCTGGATCTTAGCTCCTGTGAAATGGGGGCAGGGTGTAATTGGGCTGGAGCTGGGTTGGGAAGGGATTCAAGGCCACATGGGAATTTGCAGGTCAGTGCTTAGATTTCCTCCAAAGTTATGGGGTCCAGATGTGTGTGGCTGCCCTGGAAGCCCCACATGGGGTGCCCCCTTGTGCTGTACCCTGGCTAAGGAAATAGGCAGCAAGCAGGACTTTCCAGGCGCCCAAGTTCAGCTAAATTCTACAAGCAGATTTTGTACTTTGCCTTTAGAGCCCTGTGCCAGGAGCTTCAGGAGATACAAAATTCAGGTCAAAGATGTCCCCTTACTCATGGGGCTTGTTGTTTGGGGGGGGAGGGGAAGAAGAAGAGATAAGCATGTGCTGCCAGGAAGGTACATTGGAAGGTTCAAACAAACTAATGTGAAGCCTAAGGAGGAGGTTGCTTCTTGGCCTGCTCAGGCTGACAAGGTTGGGGACTGGGAGGGGGTCAGGGAAGACATCTTTGAGGAGGTGGCATTTGAGTTTGACTTTAAACAGAGAGGAAGACAGAGTGTTCTGGGCACAGAGAACAGTGCGAGTAGGAGCACTGAGGCAGATGGGATTGAGGAGAGCCTTCAGTGCCGGATGGAGTAGTTTTAGACTTTACTAAGAAGGAAAGAAGGAGTGTCTGAAGAATCTTCAAAGATACTTTTCCTCTTCTGCCTTGTGGGCAGGGAAAGAAAGACTAGACAGCCCAGACAGTGGGTCCTAGCATCAGGATCCTGAATCACATGAACCCTGAAAGGTCCTTTTGTCTAATGCCCTGCCCATTGGACAAATGCCTTCAACAGCATTGCCTGTTAGATGCTGGGGAGATGGAGGGGAAGCCTGCCTTCAGGGAGCTTACCACTTCCTTCAGGCTACAGCCAAGATGACAAGAGAGGTATTCCAGCTGGCAGGACCATTATGCCTTGATATGAGATCCAGAGGAGGGAGAATTGTAGCCATATTCCTGAGCTCCTGCAAGGTCTGGCCCTTCCATCCCTGATGTACACCCCATGGGAGCAGAAGCAGAGGAGGAGAGGAATCCAGGGCTAGGGGCTGGCAAGGCTTAAGGGGCAAAAGGACAAAGATGTGAGAGACTGTGTGAAGGTGAGTTGGTTAACTGTAGGGTGAAGATTGGAAAGGGAAGTCAAAGCAAGGGAAGTGAGAAATTACTGAGGGGTAGAGAGATGGAAGGTTGTAATGGGGGCAAAGGAGAGATTTAGAAGGGGTGAGGCATAGGGAGAGTTGGAATTCTAGGAGGTTATGGTTAAACAGAGGAATGTCAGTTTCTGATTAAGGAGATGCTTGTGGGTAATGGAGGATACATGACGACCATCTCTGTGGGTGACCAAGTACTGTACTAAGCAAGACCCTCCCTGCTCTCAAGGAACTCCCATTCTAGTTACATGTGTACATGCTACTGCCCCAGTGGAATGGAAGCTCTCTGAAGGCAAAGAGAGTTTCTTTTTTGATCTTTGGATTTAAAGAAACTGAGGAAGTAGGAGTTTAAGAGGGCATCAGCATGGATGGTGAAGGCCAGAAGCGCAGGGAAGGGGAGTCGCTGCGGTTTCCTGCTTCAACAGGGCTTGAACGGAACCCGCTGCTCGATTCCCGGCCAGAGCCGCCCTTAGCCACCTCTCCACCTTCACCTCCACTAACCAACACTTCTTCCGTCCTACCGCCGAGTAGCAGCCACCCGCTCAGCGGCCCCCGGCCGCCGCCGCCGCCCAGCCTTCCTCGCAGCCGCCTCCTCCGCCGGAGCCATGACCACCTGGTCCCCCTCTCAGGTACGGCAGAACTACCACCAGGACTCAGAGGCCGCTGTCAACCGGCAGATCAACCTGGAGCTCTACGCCTCCTACGTCTACCTGTCCATGGCCTACTACTTCGACCGCGACGACGTGGCGCTCAAGAACTTCGCCAAGTACTTCCTGCACCAGGCGCACGAGGAGCGCGAGCACGCCGAGAAGCTGATGAAGCTGCAGAACCAGCGCGGCGGCCGCATCTTCCTGCAGGACATCAAGAAACCCGATCGCGACGACTGGGAGAGTGGCCTGAACGCAATGGAGTGTGCTCTGCACTTGGAAAAAAATGTCAATCAGTCTTTACTGGAATTGCACAAGCTGGCAGCTGACAAGAATGACCCCCACTTATGTGATTTCATCGAAACCCACTACCTGGACGAACAGGTTAAGTCCATCAAACAGCTGGGTGATCACGTAACCAACCTGCGCAAGATGGGGGCCCCCGATTCTGGCATGGCCGAATATCTTTTTGACAAGCACACCCTTGGAGACAGTGACAATGAGAGCTAAGCCCTCCCTGGCTTCCCCCACACCTGCGAGCTGTGGGCGCCACTCCGACTGTCTTTCAGTGCATGCACGTGTTGGTTATCTGACCTTTCCTAATCTGTACCAAAAAACTACCACCATTTACATCCCAATAAAATAACTTGGTACTGATGGAAAAAAAAAAACATGGATGGTGAAGACCCCTGGCATAGTGGGAGGAGCTGGAGAGGGAAGGAAGGGGGTGATCCAGGGCTTAAGGTCATTGAGAAAAAAAGGGAAATGTTCTGGGCATTGATATCAACAACCACCATGATTCGAATAAAGTGAAAAATTGTAATTGAGTGGAATTTTAAAGAAGAAGTTGCTGAGTGATGCTATGAAAAGGAAAGTCTGAAGGTGGCAGTAGCGAGCAAGGAGGATTTTGAATCCCTTTCTAGAAACTGTGTGTTGGAAGCTCGAAGGGGAAACACAGCCAGATGGCCTGGGATTTGGTGTCACTTAGGGAAAGCCAGGTATCAATGAAAGCATGTTAATGGAAGAAGCATGGAAGGAAGAGGTCCAGAAGGAACGGGCATCCCAGAGATGGATGGGGTGGGAAGGGCGGGAAAGGTTACAATGAGACTTGGAGAAGAGCTGAGGAGGATAGAGGGAGCGAGTAGTTTACTCCTAGGAAGCCAAAGGAGATTCCACCATACAGCTGAGGAAGAGAAAAAGTTGTGGGAGTTTGTGGATGAGCCGTGATGCTCCCAGAATCTCAAAGGAGTTTTGTAGCAGGCCATGAGTGTGGCTCCTCCTGCTCCTCCTCGGGGTAGGCCTGCTCAGTACCAGAGACAGGAGGAAGGGGAACTTCTTTTTTTTTTTCCGCTTTTTTTTTTGGAAGGGGAGGGCAGGGCAGTTGGGGTTAAGTGACTTGCCCAAGGTCACACAGCTAGCAGGTGTTAAGTGTCTGAGGCCAAATTTGAACCCAGGTCCTCCTGACTCTAGGCCCAGTGCTTCTAGGCACTGTGCCACCTAGCTGTCCCAGGAAGGGGAACTTCTAAATACTCAAAGTGCTTGTCTTATGGGCCAAGGACGATGACAGTGATGCTGGAAATGGAAGCCTGAGACACAAGATAAATAAGCAGATAAGAAAACAACTGCCTCACTTCCCTAAAGGAACTTATCCCTGACATCTTAGAGCCACGGCAGACACGATTCCCCAGTGTCTGTCACTGATCTTTCACAGATCACAGAGAATAAGAGAATCACAGGAAGGCTGGAAATCAATATGTTGTTTTAGAAGGGAAGGAATGGAATCTGCAAAGGCAGGGGCAGTGAGTTTGGTGTGGATTGACGCCGAGATTATAGAATCAATCATCAAAGGGCAGGTCAGTGAGCAACACAAAAAGGAGGAGGAGGCAGTGAGCACCAAGAGCTGGCACAGGCTCCTTAAAGACACCCCATGCCAAGTCTCTCATTCTCTTCCCCCAGGCTAGCCAGCCCCTCCCACACACTTTCCTGTCCCCAGGCTCACAGTCACAAGGTTTTCCTTGACTTTTTTCTCTCCCCTCATCTGCCAGATTCAGTCAGTTGGCAAAGTTGGTAAATTCTACTTCCACAACATTTCTCATGTTTAGCCCCTTCTCTCCACTCACACACCCTCCTTACCTGGGCTACCACAATAGTGTCCTTGGACTCTCTGCTTTCGTCCAGCCTCTACATAGTAGCCAAAATGGTTTTCCAAAAGCATAGGTCTATACATGCTGCCCAAGAATCTTCAGGGGCTCTCTACGCCTCCAGGATGAAATAGAAACTTCTTAGCTTGGCATTCAGAGCCCTTCAGTCTGGCTCCAGGATGTGTCTCTAAACTTTATTCTTCTTCACACACTTAGTAATTCAGCCATACTTGGCTTCTTGGTGCTTCTCAAACTCAGCATAAGAGTTCTGGTGAGACTCAGTGCCCTCACGGCTGGAATCCGACCACTTCTCACTTCTCCCTTACCTTCTTTATGACTGACCTCAGAGACCTCATCCTTGGGTTAGCAACGTCTCCTCCTTCAGACTGTCTCACATTTACTTACCTCTTTACATGCTGTATCTCATACGCACCCCGCTCCCGGTGCAGAAGAAAGCAAGTTTCTTGACAGTGAATATTTGTTGATTTGTTTGTGGACCCAAGCTGCTAACACAGGGCCTTGCACATGGTAGGGATGGAAATGAAATTCTGTACTTGTGGATAATATAGAGAAATGCAAGGTAAACTATATCCAGTGGATTTAGCACCAGATCAAAGGAATGGTCACCAATGGTTTGATGCCAGTAGGGTTGGTTGCCTTGGGAGGTGACAGGCTCCCCCAAACAAAGGCTGTATGACTACTCTTGGGGCGTGTTGTCAGGGAGATTCTCATTCAGGTGTGAGTTGAGCCAGATAGCCTTGGAGGGCTGAGTCACCTCTAGACTTTAATTCTGAGGTTAGATCATGGACCACATTACTTGGAGCCAAAAGGGCCTTTGAGATCATCTCCTACAACACTTTCATTAATGTTTTAGACCTCAAGAACCTGAGGCCCAGAGAGAGTGAGGGCCTTGCCTGAGGTCGTGCAGCTATCCCAAGGGGTGGGCAGGGCTAGTCCCAGAGCCATTCCCAAGCTAAAATGCTACCACCATTTTGGTCATTTTCACAGGTCAAGGGTTTGACAGACACTTGCTTGCTCTTCGGATCTTGGCTGATACCAAAAAGGGCTGTTTGCCTAATATCTTTTTTGACTCTGCCTACAGTCAGCTCAATCACAGCTTCATTTTCTCAAGGCATCTGTTCAACCCAATGTTGAATTTTGGCGCTTCTATGCCCATAGTGCCTGATGGCTTTGCAATCACTTACTTGGTGCAGGATGACAGCATCACCTTCAACATCACCTCTTGCTCTGATTACAACCTCCAAGACTTCATCCAGAGCCTTAAAACTAGCCTGGAAAAGATTGTGGTTGTTTTAAAAGGCAAGTCCATTACACATTAGTGCTTCCTGGCCACCCACAGAATGAACCATGGAAACTGATAGGATGAAAGAGGAATTGGAGCTTTTCTCTATAATATAGACAGATGATTTATCTGTCTATATTTATTAGCTACTAATTTATCTATTTCTATATTTCTCTTAATATCTACCTACCTATCATCTCTGTATGTATCTATCCATCAGTATCTTTCTATCCATTTACATCATCTCTATTGAAATTTCTCCATTTTTATCTACCTTTATCTACCCATCCTGGCATACATCCCTTTATCTATTACTCAACCATCTTTATATCTATCTAAACATTTATCTACCTATCTTTAAATCTATCTATAAATCTATCTATCTATTTATCTATCTATCTATCTATCTATCTATCTATCTATCTATCTATCTATCTATCATCTATCTGTCTATCTATCAATCTGTTTTCTTACAATAAAGCTTGAATTTAGCTGTGGCGCTTGGGTTAACTTTCAACACTTTTTTCTTCCAACTCTTACTCGAAGGCTTTCTAAAACCTCTCAGCCTACTGGCTGTCCTGCAGAGCCCACTGAACAGAATTCTTTCCCCTTCTAATGTCAAAGACTTTCACAATAATAGTTTGAGTGTGGACATTATGGAAACTGTCTCTTTGAACGCAGCAGTTTAGCCAATAGTGTCAAGGATAGAACTGAATGGAAAGAAAGCCCAGGACATATGCTAGTTATCCTGTCTTGTTTTTTTTTTTTGTTTTTTTTTTAAAATAAATCTCTGATGTCAGCTGGATTAGTCATTTGTCTATTTTTTTCAAGTGGAGCACTGAAAATATTCCAATAAGTTGATGCTTTTACGGTTGAGTTCTTGCTCAGTAGAGTTTGAGTTTGCTGTGGATTTGTTTGTTTTTGGGGGGCCCCCACACGTGAGGGCCTCCTCTTTCCATCATAGTTACCACTGGCTCCACCACTTCTCTCCAGTTACAGGCTGGCCAAGGTGAGAGAGGAGATGCAGAAAGAATGAATTGGTGCCATGTTTTAGTTGATAAACAAGCCCTCCCCACCACCTCGTCCCCCTTTACTAGGCCGTGTTTGTCTTTAGGAGTTTGCCTCCTTCTTCCCATGTAACCCAGAGGAGGCCGCAGGTCTCAGGGATCTCAAGCTCAATCACAGATGAAAACAGATGTCACCATATGAGTGAACTGGAGATTAAAGAAGCTGGTTTCCTTCATCACAGTCCCAGTGTAGGCCACCCTGGGTATGTCATCTGATCCCAAGTATAAGAGAATGGGGGGGGGGGGGGAAAGGGAAGGGAATCCCCTCCCTGCCTCCTCACAACAGAGGTTCTGGTGAAACTTGAGGAGCCTCCTTTGCTTGTAGGAGAAGCCCAGAGTTTAGAGCCCTGTGGGTCTGAGGACTTATCTCACTCAGGAGTCCAGGGCCATGGGCACAGCTTTACCCCAAACACCTCCAAGCCTCAGGATGCCCTTCAAATACCCTCATAACATGACTCAAATGCTTCCCTGACATTAGGGCCCTGTAATGGCATGCACCAGCAGATTCCCAAAAGAATGCTACTGTGAAGGGCCTTTAAGGTTCGGATTACACAGTACAGTGAACACTCCATTTATTCTGTTACAAATCAAGGCAAACATTCACAACAAAGCACAATATAATATTCACAACATTACATCTTATCACAGAAACGCACAATATAGTGTTCATAACAGCTTAACCTTAGAATGGCCACACAGTTTTCTCTATAGTGGCCACAGTATTTAGAACAAAGAACAAAAGAATAATCATCTGGTTTCCCTAAGGGGGAAACCCTCCTTACTTAATCATTCAATCAATTCATAATACATTAATCAATTTTCCCCTCATGGGGCAATTATAGATTAACTTAATCAGTCACTTATCTAGCAATCAGTCACTAAATACAATCATTAGAAAATTACACAAACCCTCCACCCCTCGATGCCTGATAAACTTCTGTTTCATCAGGCATTCTATATCTGAAGAGAGGCCTTTTCTTCATTTTGCCCTGGGGTAGCCTCTCAGATTCCCTGGATCCCCTTCCATGGTCCCAGCTCCTACCTGAATCCACCAAACAGTCACCTGGATTCAGAGGCAGACAGCTCCTACCTCCTTGTCCAGTCCTCCGGGCAGTTCTTGTTACACACTGAAGTTCACAGGGTCTAGCACATCTCAAACCCTTCACCACTTCTATTGCCGGGAACTCAAGGATCGACCAAGCCACAAACAAAAAAGGCTTATCCCGGTCATGCTTATTCAGTCCTCCAGCAGCTTGGCTGGCCCCAGGACCCAGAAGGAATCTCAGCCTTCCAGGCAGCAGCAACTTCAGCCTTCACCAGATTCTGGTCTCAAGAAAATTCCAACTCAGTTCTCAGTCAGTTTCCAGATGCTGGGAGAGAATCTCTCTCTCTTCTCTCTCTCTCTCTCTCTCTCTCTCTCTCTCTCTCTCTCTCTCTCTCTCTCTCACCTTCTCAGCTGGCTTCAGTCTCCACAATTCTTCCTCTACCAGGAGCCATCCAGGAGAAAAATTCCTGAATTCTTGATTCCTATTTTCTCTCTCTGGAATTCTATTTAGATACACTCTGGCCTCCTGTATCAGCCAACCCCCTTCTGCCACGTCAGCAATAGGAGACAGAGTTCATGCCCTCTGTCTCTTTCACACAGGAGACAGAGTTCATACCTTCTGTTTCTTTCACACAGGAGACAGAGTTCACACCCTCTACCTCTTTCACAGAAGTACGTAGCCCTTAGTTACTAAGGACCAAGTACCTGCTAAATTAATTACCATTACAGGCCCACCAGTCACATGGAGGATGGGAATATAGCTCCTGCAGCTTCTATTTGACAGTGATTGGGTGAGTCATGTAACTACAACCCTTGGAGTCCCAGCTGATAAACTATTAGATGGTTTCTACTTAGATAACACTAAAGAAAAATCATTCAGTCACTCCCAGACTAATACTGGGAGTACATGAAGACGGAGGAGGCATCCTTGAACAGGGCTGCTTTGAGATGACATCTTCTTATGATATTTGCCAGTAGAAATTGACCAGTGTCCAGTCAACTGGAATCCTACTGTTTCTGCATTAGGTCAAGTGGCTGTGCTATACCCAGGTGATTAACTTCTACATTCCCCAATTGCTACATGCTCTCTGCCTGAAGTACAGCCCTCTCCCAACCATGTTTCCCCTCTTACAAGAGGAGGAATGGCCCTAGGCCTCCCCAAGAAGAATCTTAACAAGATCCAGCACTCCTCTATATCCCTTGCTGACTCCATTTAGTTCCTAAAAGCCTAGCCCAGGATTGGAGGTCACATACCCAGGCTGGAGTTGGAACCTAATGTCTGTAGAGTTCATGGTTCTTTGTCCTTCCTTCCTAATCACCACCACTGGCTGTATAACACTGGAAGAGGGTGGCAGAAGCTTGTGAGCAGTGTCCCATAAAACGCCAAAAAGCTACAAAAGAGAAAGCAAGTCAGAAAGCTTGGCATGAGAGGTCACAAAGTGAGGCTATCTCAGGATCATTCATAGATGAAACAGACAGGACAATAATGAAAACTGGAATAAATATTTTTCAACATTTCTATGTCAATCTTTTTTCATCATCAATCATATTGGATTCACCATAACAATGTTGAAAAAACCCCTCTAAAACCCCAGTCCACAGTCTGCAATGTGCTATCTTCAATTCTGTTTAATTCAATTAAGACCTATTATGTGCAGTATATACACTCAGCACCAAACATCCAAAGACAAAGAAGATAAAGATGGGGAGAGCTGCTGGACTATATATACCAGAAGAAGAAGTCTGTAAAGTCATGGTCCTTTATGCTGGAGATGACATAATTTTGAAAGCACTGAGGGACTGATTTTTCAGAATATCTGAGAAAGATATTGACCAAATGGAACAGCACACCTGCTTGGGATGCCATGTGCCTAGCTTCTCATCTCCAGAACATCTTTATAAAGATGAGCCGCAACTAATACACTGTTGGTGGAATTGTGAACTGATCCAACTATTCTGGAGAGCAATTCAGAACTATGCCCAAAGGGCTACTAAACAGTGCATACTCTTTGATCCAGCAATACCACTACTAGATCCAGCAACATTTTATTTAAAAAAAAAAGCTTTCCCCCCCAAGATAATTTATGTCTTTCACTTTTTTAAATGCACTGGTTTATTGAGTTCTATTGTTTGTTAATCTTCCTTGTCCAGATTGTTCCATTGATCTCTCTCTCTCTCTCTCTCTCTCTCTCTCTCTCTCTCTCTCTCCTTTAACCAATATCAGGTGGTTTTGATGACTGCTGCTTTGTAAGTCTGAGGTCTGAAAGTTCTATTTCCCCCTTTGTCCTTATTTCTTCTCATCATTTCCCTTAATATTCTAGATCCCTTCTTTTTCCAAATGAGTTTTATTATTATTTTATTAAGTTTTATAAATTTCTTCATGGTAATTTGATTGCTCTGGCATTAAACATACAACTTAATTTTGGTAGCATTATTGTCACTTCTATTACATTGGCATGGCCTAGCTCCAAGCACTGAATATCCCTCCAGCTGTAGGGATCAGTGTGAGTCTAAAAGCACCTGTGGTGCTGAGGGTCACAGTCCAGTTGCTAAGCTCATAGAGAAGTCGTGCAAGACCACTCGCCTGATGAGCGGCAGCTGAGATGACTGGCTCAGCCTGTCCTCCATTGGTCTGTCCCTCCAGCACACGTGGAGATCGTGCTTTAATCATGTTACCTCTAGGGTATATAAGGAGGGCACTACAATACAATAAAGGACAGGTGCTGTACGCTTCTCTCTCACCTCTGGTCTCTTCAGTCCCTCCTGAGAATACAACCTAAGGCTGGCCCTTAGGCTACTGCGTTAAGAAGAGGCTGCAACATCCAGCTATTCAAGTTTTTCTTTATTTCTTTAAGGAAAACTTTGTAATTGAATCTGTACAAGACTTTTATGTGCTTTAGTTGGCCAGTCTTGAGATATTTTACACATATTGTAGTTATGAGATTTCCCTCTCTATTACTGCTTTTTGTGTTTTATCGTTATTATGTAGAAATACTGTTGATTTTTGAGGGTTTATATTGCAGCCTAAAGCTTTTTTTGCTAAAGCTTTTAGCTGTCTCCATTAACATCTTTGTTGATTCTCTAGGGTTTTCCAAATAAACCATCATATCATAAGCAAATGGAGATAATTTTATCTCCTCCTTACCTTCTTTATGCCTTTGATTTCTTTCTCTTGTCTTATTGTTAACAATATCAAATTAGAGGAGGAAGAGTGAGCACCTTTGCTTCACTCTCATATTTATTGGTACAGGTTCTAGTGTATCCTCATTGCATATGAATCAAGATCTTTCAATGCCAAACAGAGAAATCTGTATTTTGCTCAGTAGCAGTAGGGAACCACTGAAGTTTATTGAACCTCTGCTCAATGAGCCTGGTTAGATCTCTGGTCCTAAACTACACTTGGGTTAAAAAATAATCCTCTTTACCAGTACAAGACGGGAATAGCAAGACCAGACAATTGTCTTGTGTGAAAAAGATCCATGGGTTACAGTGTGAACAAGCTCAGTGTGAACCAAAAAGGAGATATAATAGCTCCAAAAGCTAATGCTGGTCCCAAGCACAGAAAGTGGCAGATAGACTCTGCCCTGGTCAGACACACCCAGTGTCTCATGCTCAGGTCCAGATGCCACATTTTTGGAAGTACATTGATCCCCTGGAGGCAGAAAAATGAGAGGCCAAGAGGGCGTGTCATTTTAGAATCAGGAGCAAGGGTCACAGCTTTTTATTCTGAAGGAGAGGAGACTTAGAAAGGACAGACCTGTCTTCAAGCATTTGAGAGATTTGACTTGTTATGTAGAGAGGGCAATTATGGTCCTACATGAGGAAAACCTACCATTTGAAGATGCGTAAAGGTGAAATAGACTGATTCAAGAAGAAATGGCTTCCCCCTTACTGGAGGTCTTCAGACAAAAGGTGGATAGCCACTTATAGGAATGTCATAGAGGAGATTCTTGGTAAACTATGGATTGAAATAGGTGGCCTTTGAGGTCCCCTCCAAGTCTGAGATTATGTGAAATATAAAAATTGTAACTATAACTCATTTTGAGGTCCTATTCAGAGTCTCAGCCATGGATTTGGATCTAGGGAACTGGACCCAGTCAACTTTTCCATCATTCCCTAAGCTCCTTCAGCCTTGGACTTAGCCTGGGAGAGACAACACAAAGTGCCCTTGGCCTTGACCCTGAAGGAAAAGAAAAGGCAACGGATACTAGAGAACATAGTGGTGACGTAGAACAACGACCAAGAGAGGAGGAAAGAGCAGAATCAGGCCAACAGGATAG
The DNA here is from genome assembly GCA_028627135.1 of Pseudochirops cupreus. Lineage (NCBI taxonomy): Eukaryota > Metazoa > Chordata > Mammalia > Diprotodontia > Pseudocheiridae > Pseudochirops > Pseudochirops cupreus. The sequence continues at coordinate 22,124,395 of CM053584.1, read as the reverse complement.
GACCCATCCCGGGGAGCTCCCAGCCAATGGAAGCCAGCCATCGGGAGTCTAGGGGGACTATCGATCTGCAACACCTGGGTTGGGGAAGGCAGACAAGAGAGACCTTCCCATGCTGGGGTTAGTGGCATGCAGCTATCCCCTCTTCTCTGTCTACTCTGGGGGAAGCCATTCTTGTGGGAACCAATGAACTCTTTCATCTCCTAGAAAAACTATCTCCCTTCTAGCTAATAGTCAACATAACCAGTGTTCATTTCTTGTCTATTACTTTTTATCTTGATTTGGGGGAGATTATTTTGTGCTGCTGCTAAGCAACCTTGGCACACGGCAGCAGGGCTCTGACTGCACATGCTCTGAATTGTATGACTCTCTCTCTCTCTCTCTCTCTCTCTCTTTCTCTCTCTCTCTCTTTCTCTTTCTCTCCTCCCTCTCTCTTTCTCCCCCCCCCCCTTCTCTGTCTCTCTCTCTCTCTGGAAGCTGAAAGCTAGAAGACCAGGATTTCTTTTCTCTCCAGGTCTCATGAAGGCACAGGGCACTGAGTAATCGGTCCTGACCAATGAGGAGAGAGTCCTATGCAATTGGCCCTTTAAGCCAAGGGTTACAATAAAATAAATTAAATTCTCATTCATGGATGTCCCCTTGGAATGAATGAAAAAACGAGTGAAAAAATGAAAAAGGAGAGGGGTTATGTATGTTGGAGTTACATATACAAAAGTAACCCTCCTGTCACAAGGAGTTTATATTCTAATGGGTGGAGGGAGGGGGAACAAGGCATATATGGGCATTTTGGTCAGGCAAGGGTGGTTTAATATGTAAAGCTATAGAAATGGTAAATAGAGCTATAGGAAAAAGAATATTGACACATTCTTTCCAGGAGCAGTGGCAGTAATGGTCTGATTTTGGTTCCAGAATTGGAAAGCTGGGGGGGAGGGTTGGAGGCTAAGGAGTAAAATGAAGCATGGCTGGGGTCTTCTAGATATAGTGGCCATGTGAAGTATCACCAGTTAGGACAGCAAAAGCTCAAGCAGGTTCTGTTATGCTAGAAAATTTTGACTATGGGGCATATAGGAGGATACCAAAAAATATTGAAGAATATGGTTCAGATGAATTTGAACAAGTTCAGAAACAAGAAAGGACTAAGGCCTGTAGTTGGTACAAAAGTCTCATGCCTATATATCATTAACACTTTCTTCAAAAAGAGTGTTGGGAGGCTTGGGACCAGCAAGGAAAAAATAAAATAACTTTAAACTGAACTTATTTTTAACAGATACGAAATTACTGATTATCATTAAGGTGATCATTTCTGAATCTGCTGTCTTTGTACAGTCAGATCTCCAACCTGTTAGAGCAAAAAGCAAAAGCAAAACCAAAACCAAATTTGAAGAGTAAAATGAGAAGAAAACATGTTACATGATTAAAGCATTTTCAACCTAACTTTAAACAAGCTATTGAGGCCAATAATGAGAATCGGACAAAAGAACAGGCTTATCAGCATTTTCTAACTAACACAAATTAATTGCCACAATGAGATCAAAAGAACCTAGAAACTCCTTCTGTCAGCAAACACCAACTCTGCTTGGACAATGTTAATTTATTATGTTAAATAATTTGTAAAATTTTATGGAGGAGGATGGTAGAAGATTATGAAGAGTATCTCCTCATAAAAATAGTAAGAACCAGGGGAAGGGAAACAACTTTATTACAAGCTGGACAAAAGATTGAACTAAACTAAATCTGGAGTTGAAAGGAGCCTTAGAAGCTGGCTGGTCCAGCTCTCTCATCTGACAGATGAGTAAACTAAGGCCCTGGGATAGGAAGTGGCTAGCTTATAACGTGTCACTCAGGCAGTAAGTATCAGAGGAAAACCTTGAACCCAGCTCCTCGGACTCCAAAGTCAGTACTTTTTCCACTGTGCCAATACCCTGAGGGCAAGGATGAAACTTCTTTTTAAAAATATAAATGTATTACTTATTCTTTTTTTTAAATGTTGAGTTCCCAATTCTCTTCCTCCTCCCCCTCCCTTCCCCATCCATTAAACATGAGAAATCATGCAAAACATATTTCCATATTAGCCATGTTGCAACAAGAAAAGCAAGGAAAATAAGGAAAATATTGGGCTTCATCTGCACTCGAACTAGCTCGGCTCTCTTTCAGCAGGTGGACAGCGTCCTAAGGCCTTCGGAATTGACTCGGATCATTGAGCAGAGTAGCCAAGTCTTTCACAGTTGATATTGTTGCAATATTGTCGTTACTGTATCCAGCAACACGGTTACAGTGTTCTCCGGGTTCTGCTCATTTCACACGAGTCTTGCAACGTTTCTCCTGAAACCATCCCCCTGGTTACCTTTTATGGGACAATAGTATTCCATCACAATCATATACCACAAAGGAATGACAACGAAATTAACGAAACTTCTAAGATAACAAAAAATAGATTAAAAAAATAGAAACAATGTAAAAAGATTTCAATAACAAACGCCATCATTCATTCAGCGAGCATTTGCTAAGCGCCTGGACGGCACGGGACGAGGCACTTTACAAATAGTACTATCTCATGTGGTGCGTGCCGCGGCCCTGGCCGAGGTGCTGTCCTTATCCCCGTCTTGCAGATGAGGAAACTGAGGCGTGGGTGGGGGCTGGCTCCGAGCTCTGGGAAGGTTCCTGGAATTCTCTTCTCCCTCGGGGGAGCTTCACCGGAGCTTCACATGAGCTCCCAGCAGCCCCCTGCCCAGCTCCTCCGCCGTCTCAAGTTCACAAAAGCAGCCCCCCCGTCCGTGGTGGGAGACGGGAGGGAGCAGCAGCCCCTCCCCCACGCGACCTCCTGCTCCTCGCTGCTTCCATATTATACTCATGACCTTTATCCCCCAGACACTGCCCCGGTCCTAACTTCTCGGTCACAGGCTCCATCCCCAGAAGTCACCCCCACAACCAGCCGCCACGTCCCGCCACTTCCGCCTTCAGGACGTTCCTCCCCGTGCCCCGCCCCCACTCCCGGGCAGCCCCTCCCCCCTGGTGGGTGAGCCTGCCTCGATATCTCCCGGCTCCTTTCCCACCCCGGCACCCCCAGAACCAAAGTCAGTCCTTCACAGCCCACCCGGCCTTCCCCACCTTATTCCTTCCCTTCCAGCGGCCTCAGAGAACCCCAGCCGGGGTTGAGACCTCAGCACCCGGAGCCCCTCCCTCCCCCGGGGACAGCGCCCGCCCCCGCCCCCGCCCCCGCCTCCCTCGCTCCTACTCCCCCTCCTCCGCAGTGGGAGGGACCTCTTCGGCCGGAATCGGATGTCCAGCCCGCAGTGTCTGTCCAGAGCGGAGACGCGGACGCTCGAAGTCCTTTGGCCGGGCGCTTCGAGCCAGAGCGGGGCTCGAGGAGGGCGCGCGGGGCAGCAGGCCGGGAGGAGCCACCATGGGGCCGCTCGTGGCGCGCCTGAGGCTCGGGCCGCGATCGCTGCCGCTCTGGATGCCCGGTGGAGGCTGCGGGTGGAGGCGGCTCGGGGCCGAAGCTGGACCCGAGGCCGAGCGGCAGTACTTGCAACGGAGCGTCGTGCCCACTCTGCACTACCAGCCGAGCCTGCCCAGGTACCACGGGCCGCCCCGATGAGGCGCCTTCTGTGTGCGTTCGGCGCGGGGGTCCGGGGGGGGGCGGCGGCTCTGCTTTGTCGCCCACCCTCGGTGGACCCCCGGGGTCAGCCCCTCACCACGGCCGCCCCGCCAGATCCCTTCTGGGAGGCCGGAGGGGGAGGGAAACTCGCGGCAGGCCTTGGGGCAGGGCGGGGTCCTAAGTAGGTGAAGGGTCCCAACCACCTGTGCCTCCCCTCCCCCCTGGGACGTGCGGTCCGACCCCTAGACTCCGGCCTCCGAGTTCAGTTTCTGCCCCCCCCCAGTACCGCCGGGTCGCCTCACCCCCGCAGGCGCCTTTGTTGCGGGGATCCCTGACCCCCCGTGTTCCGCTATCCCGTTTGCTCCCCCGACCCAAAGCTGGCCCCTCGGGACGGGAAGGTTCCAGCAGCCTCTCCTCTGCCCTTGATCGCCGTCCGTGAGCCTCCCGAGACGGGGAACCCCTCCTCCATTCACTCGTAGAGTCGTCGTGGGGGTGTGGGAGGCGATGGCCGATTAAACCTGCCCGGGTTCGTCTGTGGCCCGCTGAGAGGGAGGGTCACGATTGTCCCCCGGAGATGGCCTCGTTCTCTGTCTTGGGGGCAGAATGTTGGCTACGAGAAGCCTTGTTAATCTTAGGACTCAGGTTTTCTCTGAGGCCTGAACCTAAGCTTGAGCATAATGATAAAGCCCAGATTTTTTACCCCCATAAGTAAGAAGAGCTGAACACTCATCCCACCTCCTCCTTACAACGCCTACCCCTTTGGGGTTGCTTTACTTGGCCCGGGGAGGTCCAGTGATGAACTGTCAGGCCAGTCAGAAGGAAGACACACCTTGGCATAAAAGGCCCTGCCAGCCCTCCTGGTGTTTGGTCTTGAAGAGCGACCGGTGACCCAGTCTATTGGTCACTACTAACCTCATAGGTTGATTGTGCTAAGAACTTTGTCTCTCAGAAGGTCTAGCGTGACATGTGACATTCAGCTTTTATTATCAGTCCAAATGCCCTTGTTAATAAATTTCTTGCTTGGAGAATTGCCTCAGTTGACCTTTTTGTTAAATTTCTAACTCGACACAGTATGGGCTTTCACCCTTGCTAGCTTCTAAATCTTGGCTGAACCCTCTCACTTGGGGCATAGAGAGTCCCCACCTTTCTGGTCCCTGCTGACCATCACAGCATCCCATCCATAACCCACCTTCTGTTTTTCTATCACCATGGTTCCGACCTCCACTCTCATTTTTAAAAAATCAGTCCTACTGCATCACTCCAATGGTTCTATGATTTAAAGCATTTGGGCATTGCTTCTGGTTTGGCAGCTTGCTTCAGTGTCCTTCCCTAAGCTTAACCAACATATTGAGGTCAGGGGTCATTGACCAAGGCTCCTGCATACAGGGAGCTAAATTAATGTTTGTTGATGGTCTTAAAAACTATAGTCCATCCTTTGAGGTGGGCCCAGAATGTAAAATTAGATGAATGCTTAGGCCACTGTCAGCTCCAGCCTTTGTTCTATGACTTAAGTCTCTCTTTGAGGCAGAATTGGGAAAAGCACTGGATTTGAGTCAGGAGACCCACATTCAAATACTAGCTCCACCCCTGGAATCCTGGGCAAGGGAGGCACTTCACCTGTCTCATCTGAATGTGATCATCTGGAAAATGAGAGGGTGTAGGTAGACGGGCATAGGTGAGACATGATTGGATAGCAGTCTGTAAAAAAGAAAAAAACTGGCCTTGGGGTGTTAGTGGACTATAAGCCTAATAGAAGTCATTAGTCAAAACTAATGCCACCATTCTCCCTTGGGGGGGCCTCCCAGCCCCCACTTTCCAGGATCACATTGCTGAAAGGGATCCTAGAGGTCAGGAAGTTGAGCTTTTTCCACCTTGTTTCCAGTGGGGATGTTGATCTGAGAGGGGGAAGCACCTAGAAAGACTGAGACCAGAAGTAAAGGAGGCTGTGCCTCTGAAGGCTTTGCTTTTTTCTGAAGTCTACAGGAGAGACATGCCCAGGGAAGGGTAATACAAGGTAGGGAGTCAAAGAGGTGGAAGAATACTGATAAGGCCATGGTTCCAGAGCCAGAAGGGAGCTCAGGTTGACTCCATTGTTTTACACCTGAGAGAATTAAGCAACCAAGATGCCAACCCTGGCCCTCTGTTTCCAAAGTGCAGACTTTTTTCACCCCATGGCTGGAGCTGCCTCTTCATAGATAGGGGTGGAGGTGAGAGGTAGAGTTCACATTTGTCAGGTTCAAGGCCATGTTTATGGCTTCTAGGGATTGGATAGACACACCCTGTGCCAAGGGAACCAAGCTGAGCAGAGCCAGCTGGCTTTCTAGATTGAGAACCTGTCAGAGTTACATGAGACACAAGAGTTATAGCATCTCCAACGGGTGATCGTGGAGCAGCCCTTTTCCTGGCAACAAGGGCTGGAAAGCTGAGTGGGATATCCATTGTCCAGCCTGGAAAGAGTAAAACCAATGACAATCCATTCAAGGACACAGGACACAAGGAATTCTGCCAACTTTAAACACCTCCTGTGTGCCAGTGCTAGGCCCTAGAGACACAAAGAAAACCACCAAACAGTATCCCCCAGTAGGTTCCCTTCCACTGCACCGCTCCCCCCCACCCCAAAATGTGAATACAAGTAACTACAGTATCTACACAAAGTACTTTGTAGAAGGAGAGCATGCTTGGGGGAAACTCTGTGCCACTCACTCTGTTGTGGCAATAAAACTAATCTGCTACTGTGCAGTGTCCGCAACAAACTGCCCTCTTAAGAGACCCCTTTGACTACGGTTATCTTGGATACTGGCACTAAGAACCCTTGGCATCTGGCGTTGGGCCGGTTGTATAGACATTGCCCCCATTTTACAAAGGGAGAACATTTATAGGGAGAGAAATAAAATGACCTGCTTCAAGTCTTGCAGGTCAGAGCTTGGCCTCCAGATCTCAAGTCCAGTTCAATTCAGCAAGCATGCATTGAGTGCCTTTCTGTTCTGTGCATTGCTTTAGGTACTGAGAATGCAGAGACAGAAAAGAAACAGTCCCTGCCCTCAAGGAGCTTACCTTCTGTGGAAAGGATAGGTGTACAAGCTAGAGAGTGAAGGAGGCAAAGGACAGATCAAAGGGTCCTAAGAATATGTGAGGAGAGAAGGAACACCAACACCCATCAGGGAATGGTATACAAAGGAAGTGGGACCTGAGCTGAGCCTTGAAAGAAGATAATCGCTTGGGAGGCCAAGAAGAGGTGAGAGTGGATTCCAGCTCTTGGACAGAGCCAGCCAAGAGCATGGAGTAGGAGGCAAAGCAGGAGACTCACCTGTACTCAGACCTCCAGGGTGCTGACATGCAAGGTTATATGTTAGTACAGAAACAATAGGAAGCCACTGAAATAGAGTTGTGTCGCAGCAGAATTGCTTTAATTACCACAGGAAGGATGAGGAGAGAGGCTGGAAGCAAGGAGGCCAATTCCAGTTAGGATAATTGCAGGTGAGGGGTGACTACATGACATTCTAATCCACAGAACAAACAAGAAATGATTGGGTTACAGGAGGGGAGGGAAGAATTGGGAATGCCTGAGGTGTCCGGGAGGGTGGTGGGGATGGACTGTTCTAAGGGGGAAGCCGATGAGTTTCCTTTGGCCATGCTGAGTTTCAGAGGTTGGTAGGTGGGCTCACAGACACTGGCAAGACAATCTTCATGACTTCTTTCTCTTCAGTTTTTGCAAAGAAATCATCGTGCCAGTATATGCTTGGTTACTGTGGGTGGTGGGTGCAATTACTCTTCATCTAAATCCCACCTGGCTGACTTGGAATTCTTTCCTTCAGGCTGCCTATTCCCAAACTTGAAGACACCATGAAGAGATACCTCAGTGCCCAGAGACCTCTTTTGAATGACAGCCAGTTCAGGTAACCCAGAAGATGTTGTGGGATAGAACCGGTCCAACCAGCAGGTGGCCTAGAGCTACAAAGCCAAAGATGAATTGTTTTTCCCTCCAGAAAGAAAGCTTCCCACCACAGCCTGGCTGGCCAGCCCGAAGCTCCACCCCAGGGGAATGTGCATTTTATGCCCTCAGATATCCATGGCCAGAACGGAAAGAGATGAACTTGAGGAGAGACAGAGGCCAGCACAAACCATGGACACTAGCTACCTGGGGGGCTGCTCCCCCATGATCCAGTGCTCGTGAGGGCTCTTAGGGGCATTTTTGCCTCTTCGCTGCATCTGTGGCCCAGGCACCTAAGGCCTTTTCTCCTTCCTATCTCCCAGGAGCCATCACTATGTAACCTTGCCTGATTTCCTCCTTTCCCCTCCCGCCCAGCAGAAAGGGTTCTGTCTGTCCTCTGGGGTCCCTAGAGGAAGGTTCTGGTGTTCCTTCCTTTGTATCCCACTTCCCCATAGGTGTCCTCAGGAGAACATTAGCTCCTTCACTTTGCATCTCCATCACCTAGAGGAGAGGGCCTTGTATGCAATAGGTATTTGATGCATGTTGAAGTGGTCACAAGGGCCAGAGAGGCCAGTAGGGTCAGGTCAAGCCGAACCTTAGAGGTGTTTCTGTACTGGGTGAGGTAACAAAGTGTCCGGGTGCTGGTCCTTTGTTTTGTCAATTTAGAAAACAAACTTTTAATTTTTTTAATCATGTCACCAGCAATCACAGACTTGACTTTGGGTTGAAAAGCACCTGAGATGATGGTGTCTTTACAGCCCACCTGCAGCACACATCCTGCTTGCAGTCCCTGCTGAGGGGTGGTCAGGGAGCCTGTCACTTCAGGAGGCAGTCTTCTCCATGGGAGGACAGCACTGTCTGATGGGCTTCTCTCATCAGTGTATTAGATGAGATTACTGCATCAAGTGAACCATGGCCTCTTGGGCCTTCTCCAGGCACACCTGTCAGGTCAGAGGAAGCCTGGCATGGTGGGTGTCTTAGAGGACCCACCAGCATCTCCCTCAGGAGCAGGGATGAGCCATGCCCCACTACGCCTCAGCACAGCAAAGCCCTTAAACGGGTACACAGAGCCCTCGCCATCCTGTGGTCTGATACTTCCTTCTTGAATGTTGCAGGAGAACAGAGCAGCTCTGCAGGACCTTTGAAAGCGGACTCGGCAAAGAGCTCCACCAACAGCTGGTTGCTCAGGACAAGCAAAACAAACACACAAGCTACATTTCAGGTAGGTTCCAGTGAAGCCTGACTGTGAACACACCCTATTCTGGTCCAGCGGAGTGAAAAGCAGATTTATCCTGCCCTGGGCACCTTGTGACCTGAGGGCCGGCCACCTTCTGTGGAATTCTGGTCCTAAAAGTATTGCAGTGGAGGACAGCAGAGAGGTCAGGGGTCAGCCCAGCAGTGTTGGTGAGGCCCTGCTGGCTGAGGGGGAGAAAGTCGAGGGAAAAGCTCCATCGGAGTGTGCGCACGTGTGTGTGCATGTGCGTGTGCACGCATGTACGCTTGCACATATAAATCTTGTCCCTTGCAGCTGTGGCCCCTGTTGGCAGTTTTTCTGTACTTAAAAAAAAAAACATAAGACAGTTTGGCCTGGAAGGAACCTAGGAGACGGTTCCTGAGCAGGCTGCTGGTCTTACACAAAGGCAGCTGAGGGCCCTTGGCTTTGCTGTATGTAGATGGTGATTTGCCTGGCCCTGGGCTGGGTCCTAGGGGAGGCAGGGCCAAGTGGGGCATATTACCTGTGCTAATTTTGCTCTCTCAAGAACCAGGGAAAGAAATGAGGAGGATGGAAAAGAAACGGGCAGGAGAAGAGCCATAGCAGAAAGATGAGGCAGGAGACAAAGGCTGAGTGCAGAGAGGGAGAGGTCAAGCAAGGCCCTGGAGCACAGGAAGGCCATGCCAGCCAGGACCCCAGCATATATGTATGTCAGTGACTTCAGCGCCTCCTGAAAATGTCCTCCCTCAGAGCAGCTCACAGGAGCCTCCTGGGGGGCAGGAAAGAGGCTCAGACGGGGCAACTCAACCCGATGTCACAGAGCTGGAACTCAAACCCATGTTCTCTTCCCTTTGTCACCCTGCCGAAGCTCCCTTTGTCCATCAGCATTCCCAGGGCATCCCGTCCTCAGGCAGTGGCCTTATGGACGCTGGGCCCACACCTCAGCAGAGCAGCGCCCTTGGCCCCAAGCTGGCGAGGCCCAGCACCTCGATGGATGGGCATGTGCCAGCACACTGCCATCATTGGGGAGCAGGGGCATGGCTGCTTTGTCTTCCCTGGTGATGAGTCGGGTCCTCTGGCAGCAGGTCTGGAGCCTCTCCAGTCTGGAAGGACCTGATGGGATTCACTCCCCCCAAAAGGAGGCATCAGGTTAGCACTAGAGTGGAAGCCCCTTGACACCACAATGATAATTATAACCATCTTTTTAGAGCACTTTACAGTGTATCTCCCAGCAAACCTCTGAGGCAGGTGCGTGCTTTGCTGTCCCCATTTCACAGATGAGGGTATTGAGGCTTCAGGAGATGCAGCTAGTATGTGGCTGAACTGGACTCAAACCCAGTTCTTCCAAGTCCAAGTTCACTACTCTTCCTTTATGCCCCACCACCAGCCAAGTGTTAGAAAACCATCCACGTCGTCCTTCACGTGACTGACCTGCAGCTTCCTGTTTTAATCCAGTCCCTGGCATCTGGCCTGTGGGCAGCCAGGTACTGAAGGTCAGGGGTCATCACCAGCCTGGCTTGGTGCCTGTGCCCTGGCCACACTCAGGACCCCATTCAGTTCTTGTGATGCCTTTAAGCAGCCACGCTGCCTCTGCATCTTGCTCCCAGAGCCTTTGGTGGGTGTCTAAGGATGAGGATGGGGCAGAAATCCTGGCTTTGGTACACATGGGAGGGCAGGAGGGACCAAAGAAAGATGGGAAGAAAACTGCCAAGACATGGCACCTTGGGTGGCTTCCAGCAAACAGTCAAGCATCTCTAGTTCCCATTTCTATAGGGCCACACTTTGTTCACAACAGACCCACGAAATACAAAGTTTAATGTCTTCTCATTTTACACATGGAAAAACTGAGGTCAGGTGAGGACAGTGACCTGCCTAGGGTTCCACAGTGAGGCAGTGTCAGCATTGGGGCTTAGAGCCCAGGATTCTCACTGTCCAGCTTCCTGATCTTTTCACCCCAAGGAAGATGGAGCAGCTCTGGTCTCAGCAGGGTCCCCAGGGAGGCTGGCCCGTCCCTCAGCAGCCCTAGGAAACCCTGGGCTCACCAGCTGTGACTCAGGATGATCACACAGTGACACTGTGCCCTACATGACATTCTGCCCAATCCCCTGTTCTGCACAGCAATCCCACTGCATCAGGCTTTTCTTGACTGCTGGGTTCTGGAATGGGCTGAGGTTACCCTGTGATGGGGGAAGTGCCCCACTGCCAGCCAGGGACAACAGCTACTTCTCTTCTGAAATTTATGGTGTTTTATTTTAGAGTTGGACAGAAACTTAGTCCCCACCCCCACAATTTTAGAGATAGGAAAAGTGGAGCCCAGAGAAGGGAGGAACCTACTGCTCGGGTCACTCAAAAAGGAGCAGGGGGATTGGAACACAGACTCCCTTTGGCACCAGCCTCCTAGAATGCCACAGAAATACCTCTCAGGAGGTCTCTCTTCTGTGGTAATCATCAGTGAAGTGATCTAAGGAGGACGCACTGGTTTCTGAATCCAGGTGACATTTTACAGAGACGTGCCTTGTTAGGCAATAGAAAATTCTTCAGTTTTTCAGATTTGGACTTGTGTCAGAATTGACTGGCCTTAACGGATGTAGATCACAGTCCCTCTATTGGTTGAACTGTGTGTAATTCAGTCATTTTCAGTTGTGTCTGACTCTTTGTGACCCCATCCGGGGTTTTCTTGGCAAAGATGCCAGAGTGGTTTGCCATTCCCTTCTCCACCTCCTTTTACGACTGAGGAAATGGAAACAAACAGGGTTAAGTGATTTGCCCAGGGTCACACAGCTAGTGAATATCAGGGGCCAGATTTGAACTTGGAAATATGACTGAGTCTTCCTGACTCCAGACTCAATACTCTATCCACTGTGCCACTGAGCTGACTCGGGTTGAATTACCATGGACAAAGCCCACATCTTCCCTGTGGCCACCTTGGTGTGGAGGCTCCTCATGTGGCCTGGCTGCTCCTCAGAAAGCAGACTGACAGTCCATCACATGGCTTTGGCCTTGACCTGCCAGGTGTGAGCGTCACTGCCATGGCTTTCAGTTGCCCCAGGAACCACCCCACCAGGATGCACCACAGGAGTACCCCAGAGGAGGCTGCTCTGGCCAGACACACTTTCTTTCCATTCCTGTTTGGTCTCTAACAGTTATTCTGATACCAGCACTTTATCCACTGACTTCATTATTTCAGCTGGTTAGAAATTTGTAAACCCTTACAAGTGGCTGAGGAGCCTCATCTTGACCTCAGACCATATAAAACAAAGGCACCATTAGGTTTTTTCATATATGAGGTTTGCTCATGTTGACTTTAGAGTCATAGCATTTGGGCTTGTTCTCTTCCAGGACCCTCAGGGACTTTTTCAGGCACCTTTGCACATTAGGGCTTGCCATGTGCAGGATTGGTTTTCCCCTAAAGTGTGTGTTGTTGGACAGATGTTTTACTGGCCATTGGACAGTTCTGAACCCACACAGCAAGCTGCCTGCCTGCCAGCATACAGGGAAGCTTTCTCAGTAGTAGATCCTCACATGTTTGGCGGGTCTTTGTGTCTCCCTTCTTCATGCCAGCAGTGATCCTTTTTCCTAGTACTAAGCACCATTGTCTGCACAAAGCCAAAGCTTCATAAATAAATGTGTGAGTTTTCTAGAATGAACCTTTTGTGCTTGTAACTTATTGCTTTAAATATCTTTTTAGGTCCCTGGTTTGATATGTACCTCTCTGCCCGAGACCCCACTGTTCTGAATTTTAATCCATTCATGTCTTTCAACCCTGACCCAAAGCCTGATTATAATGACCAGCTCACACGGGCAACTAACTTAACTATGTCAGCCATACGGTTTATGAAGACTCTCCGGGCTGGCCTCCTCGAGCCAGAGGTGTTCCACCTCAACCCTGCCAAAAGCAACACCGATGCCTTCAAGAGAATTATCCGCCTTGTGCCTTCATCCCTGGCCTGGTATGGGGCTTATATGGTAAATGCCTACCCCTTGGACATGTCGCAGTATTTTAGACTTTTCAATTCAACTCGGCTGCCCAAACCTGGTCGAGATGAGCTCTTTACCGATGAAAAGGAAAAGCACCTACTAGTGTTGAGGAATGGACATTTTTACATCTTTGATATCCTGGATCAAGATGGGAACATACTCAAAGCGGCAGAAGTCCATGCTCACTTGAAGCACATTCTCTCTGACAAGAGCCCCACTCCCGAGTTCCCTCTGGCGTATCTGCCCACTGAAAACAGAGACACGTGGGCAAGGCTGAGGCAGGAGCTGCTGAATAATGGGAACAAGGAAGTGCTGGGCAAAGTGGACTCAGCCGTGTTCTGTCTGTGCCTAGACGACTTCCCCATCACAGACCTGGCCCATCTGTCCCATACCATGCTGCACGGAGATGGTGTGAACCGATGGTTTGATAAATCCTTCAACCTCATCGTAGCCAAAGATGGGAATGCAGCCATCAACTTAGAGCACTCTTGGGGCGATGGTGTCGCCATGCTTAGAGTCCTCAATGATGTATTTAAAGACAGTACCCAGACCCCAGCCGTCACACCCCAGGCTCAGCCTGCACCCATCGACTCATCAAGGGCTGTGCAGAAACTCAATTTCAGATTGAATGACATCTTGAAAGCTGGAATCACCACAGCCAAAGAGAAGTTTGACTCCACCATGAAGACCCTCACTGTGGACAGCATCCAGTTTCAGAGAGGAGGCAAAGAGTTCTTGAAGAACCACAAGCTCAGTCCTGATGCCATGGCTCAGCTCTCCTTCCAGATAGCCTTTTTCCAGCAGTACGGGCAGACAGTGGCCACCTACGAGTCCTGCAGCACAGCAGCATTCAGACACGGCCGCACTGAGACCATCCGGCCGGCTTCCGTGTTCACCAAGAAGTGTTCGGAGGCATTTGTCAGAGCGCCTTCCCAGAACAGTGTAGAACAGCTGAAAGAGATGATCGCCCAGTGCTCCAAGTACCACAACCAGCTGACAAAGGAGGCTGCGATGGGTGAGTGTCCCCACGATAAGCCTCGACCTGCCCTGGGAGGGAGAGGGAGGTGGGCCAGGGCTCAGGAAGGCCTTCCTGTCAGAGGAGTGGATGGCCTTTGCTGTAGCTCTCCCTTGCTAGAAGACAACTCACTGGAGATGGGCTGGAGTCAGGGTATGACTGGGCTGAAATGGGACTGCATGACTTCCTAAGACCTCTCTTAACAGGTTCCCTCCTGTTACTATATGCTTTAAACACCTTTTTAGGCTCAGAGTTTTGAGCTGTGCTTTTGCTGTCCTGCTGGGACAGAGGCTGAGTTGCAGACAGATGGTTTTATTGGAGAATCAGGTGGTGGATACATCAGTCACTGTTTGCCTTATGTCCCACAGGCCAGGGGTTTGACAGACACTTGTTTGCGTTGAAATACCTGGCAGCATCTGAAGGCCACAAACTGCCTGAATTATACCAGGACCCAGCCTATGGGCAGATCAATCACAACATCCTGTCCACCAGTACCCTGGCCAGCCCTGCTGTGAACATCGGGGGCTTTGCCCCCGTTGTCCCTGATGGCTTTGGTATCGGCTACAGGGTCCACGATGACTGGATTGGCTGCAATGTCTTCTCCTACCCAGCCCGTGATGTCAGGGAGTTCCTCCAGTGTGTGAATAAGGCCTTAGGAGCCATTTTTGATGTCCTAGAAGGTAAACCTGTCAGAATTTAGCAGGGAAGGTCGAGGCTCTTTAAGCACAAAGCACCTCTCTAGTGATAACTACAGGAACAGGAAGGGGTTGATTTAGCAGGGAAGGTCGAGGCTCTTTAAGCACAAAGCACCTCTCTAGTGATAACTACAGGAACAGGAAGGGGTTGATAGGGTGAGCTTCAGAATCATGAAATGCCTAAGTAAGTGAAACGGTCATGTTTTAACATTGAAATCATGAATTTTGACAAAATTATATTTAAAGTAGGGTGCATTGTTTAAGTTAGTGAATCCTGACTTCTGTGAGCTTCTCTGGGGGTAGGACTTGAGCTGGATGGAGGACACAGTGTCTCTCCTTGAGGCGGCCACTGGCTCCTGCCTGGTTAGTGTAGCACTGGCTGCACAGGCTCAGGTCACTCCAGAAAACCATCTCAGTCTCTTGTCAAGAATCCTGTGTGGTCTGCATCAGGGGTGACTGACGGCTGTTGGATGTTGATTCTCCTGCAATAAATACTCTCCTCTTGAAACCAGTGACTGTATTGGCTGCTTCTCTCACCCAGGACAGGCTGGCATGTCATGGGCATTTGATTTTTACTAATGGAACTCTTCTTATTTGGAGCCTGGACCTGTGATTCCATCAGGATAAGGAGATCCCAGGGAGAAGACTCCCTCTCCTAATGCTGATCAGCCACTTGGGCGCCTCCAGAGTTCTCTGAAGGCAGTGAGAAGTGACAGGCCAGGCTCCCCTCAGCCAGGGAGCAGCAGAGGCCCAGGGTGCCCTTTCACTGAATTCTCAGAATTAGAAAATGAGAAGTGCTTTCTGTGCAATCTGTAAGATGGCAGCTGGTCATGGCTGTTCTTCCGTGTGCTGAAGGGATGAGATGACTCAGCCCCTGGTCAGTGTTACACTGGAGCTCTGCTCTCCCACACACCCATCTCTTCTAGGCTGAATGTTGGAGGCATAAGGGGCTCAACAGCCTGCCCGGCCCACCCTGCGATTTGCAGAGGAAGAAAGGCCAGTTAAGAGGAGGGACTTGCTTGGGGCCAGACAATGAGTCACTGGGTAGAGTCCCAGGCCAGGCCTCCTCCCTTTATAGTCACAGTCACAGTCACAAAGCACAACTCGAGTCTATTCTTGAGTCTTCCTGTTTTGGAGTTTCTGGCACCTATCATGGGCCTCCTCACAGGGGCTAATGTTCTTTGGAACTTCTTGGCAAAGGTAGAGGGACAAAGGAGGCAAAGCGATGGGAAGAAAGGTTTAGTCTGCAGCAGGAAAGGCAAAGTCCCCAGGGAGAGAGCTAGAGGCTTAGAGCTAGGGCCAGCAAAGATAATCAGTAAAGAGGGAAGGCATGCATCATTGTCTAAGGCAGTGGTTCTCAACCTTCCTAATGCCAGGACCCTTTAATACTCGTATATGGGCATATCTGCATGTGGGCGGACCTACCTGGAAACGGAGAGAGGAGTGCGATGTCTCAGTTCCTAAGACCACTGGAAATATGTGTTTCCTGATGGCCTTAGGCAACCCCTGTGAAAGGGTCATTTGACCCCCAAAGGGGTCACGACCCACAGGTTGAGAACCGCCAGTCTAAGGGCAGGGTTGGCAGTTCACTCTTCTTGGAAGACCAGGGTGACCTACAGAGACTTCTCCCACCTCTCTACCTCTAACCCTCTTGTGTACTTTAAACCCACTTGCTTCCCTGGAGATGCCTGCGGTGAAGCCCCAGAGTAAATTGAAGACAGAGTTCCCAGCTCCATAGACTTCCTGTCACCTGAATACAATCCATCGGTATCAGAACCCAGGATCTAGCTGAGCTCTGTTCACATCTAGCGGCCTCAGCCTTTTCTGTACATCATGGTTGGGATGTGCCCCAACCCAGGGGTCTCAGAAACGGGTAGTGAGGAGGCCAGAGGAGGGATCATATATGCTAAAACTTGCCCTCCCTTTTTACAGAGGATGAAACTGGCCTAGAGGACCAAGTGATTTGCCCAAGGTCAGGATTAGAATTTGGTTCAGATGAGTCCAAGGCCAGGAGGCTTTCCCCCACCTTTTGATCCTCAGGGATCACTATCTGGGCCTATTTCCTCTGTAAAACATGGCACTGGTTCCATGATGTCTAAGGCCTCTCCAGCTCAGATGTGCCTGAGAGGAAGATCGAGGAGGGAGGCCCCAGTTACCGTCACAGCCGCTGGTGTTTTGTTTTACGTACCTTGTTTTCTCTGTCACAATACCCTGGAGAGGGAGGCAGGGCAGGTGGTAGCAGTCCTTTGAGGCTCAGAGCTGAAGGGCACTGCTCAAGCATGTCTGGAGCTAGTCTTGAACCAACACCTCCTGATTCTAGATGAGGAAACTGTTGGTGCAATGGAGAGCATCAGGAAGAGTCGAAGTCAAGCCCCACCAGCTGTGAGACCCTGGGTAAGTCACTTAGGCTCTGCTTTGGTGTCCTCAGTTGTAAAATGGGGGTAACAAGAGTACCTCCCTCCCAGGCAGGTGAGAACCAGATGAGATATTTGTGAAGTGCTGAGTGCAGGGCCTGGCTGTAGTGATGCCCTGTAAACAGTAGCCAGTGTCAGCATCAGCATCATGAGTCACGGCCCAACCGGCTGAGATGGCTCCAGAAGAACCTTTCACATAGTGAATCCTATTTTCCCTCTGCCTGCTTTTGGTTTTCCTGGTTTTTTTTAAAGTGCCCACGTGGTAGAGTGTAAAGATGACGGCTGGGAATCCAAGGGCTTGGGCCCAATCCCAGCTACCCCTTGGACATGTCATCTCACTGGGCCTCACTTTCCTGATCTGCAAAATGAAAATGCTAGGTTAGATGTTTCCTAAGGTCACGTCCAGCTCAAAGGCTATGACCCTAAAAACGAGTTTAAAAAACCACAGAACACTTCATACCTTGGTATTTTGAAGAAAAGAGAAAAGGAGAGAAACTTGTGACTCACAGAAACACTCCTCAGTGTCTTTCAGTACAAGGGCTGCCTGCAGAGAGCTAGAAAGGGGGAGGGAGTAGCCCCCAGTTCCCGTGGGCAGCAGGAGGCTCACTCCCTGTGATTCCAGGCTTTGGGGAGGTGAGACAACCCAAATATGCTGGATGGTCCATGTTCCCAACAAGAGCAGGAAGTTCCAGGGAACAGTAGCTCAAGGCCGGCTTTTCTGGACGATCTGGCTCACTGAGAGAACCGAACATAAGACTGTCAGAGAGTCTCTGTAGAATGAGGGGCCGCCCAGGCTGCCTAGTCCAGCCGCACCCTGTGCGCG
>CM053584.1:22090127-22106631 GCA_028627135.1 Pseudochirops cupreus | reverse complement strand
TTAACACTTAGTAGCCATGTGACCTTGGGCAAGTCACTTAACCCCAATTGCCCTACCTTCCCCCCTCCAAAAAAGAAAAAAAAAATGAAGCAGCAGCACACTGTGGCTTGCCAAAGGATTAACCTAACACTGTCTCCAACTACCAGCAGCCCTAGGCTCTGGGAGACCCGAGCCACAGAGCTGCAAACTGAGAGTGAGATTCAAGCCCCCTCGTTCCACTGGGCTGAGCTGCCTCTGACTGCCAGCTCAAACTTGCCAGCCAGCTGGTGAAGCTTCACTCCAGAGGTTGGAAGGGCAGGTGGACAGAAATGGAGAGCTGGACCAAAACCTCCTGACTCCTGGTCTAGGCTCCTCCTACTCTATGGTGGTGCTTTGGAGCCCCAGGAGGTCCACTCCCCTCTCACAGGACAACCCTTAAGATAGTAGAAGGAAGACTGGTACCATCACCCTTCTCCTGTCCCACTTCCAACTTAGAGTCACCTCATCCAGCTTAATGAAGCCACCTGTATTGTGCCAAGCCGTGGCAGGACTGGGCAAGGCATACAGAGCTGACAGAAACTCTTAGGCAGCTAAGCAGTCTGCCAGTTATCAAAGGCCACACAGAAACCATGAACATTAGGCTTGGGATACACAGGCCAGATGTGGAGGAGTTAGTGGGTGTCGGGGAGCACCCACTGTATCTGGAGGTGAGGCACCAGGCCCTGATGCTCAGACATGATCCAGGGCAAATCCCTTGTTTCTGAGACTCACTTCTTCACTTGTGACCAGAGAACAGCTGGGCCGAACTGCCCAGGAGAAAGGGTGGGGAAGGGGAAGGGAAGGGGCCATTCCCTCTGGGAGTCACTTCTCCCCACAGGCCTCGTTTTCTTTGGCTTTGCCCCTGTGTTCACTAGGCCTTGTCCACTGAGTTAGACGTGACATCACAGGATTTCAGTCAGAAGGAACCTCAGTGGGCCTAATTCAGTCCAATCTCAAGCACTTATTAAGCACCTAGAATATGCAGCACATAAGCTAGGTGCTGGAGATTCAAATACAAATGGAAAACAGGCCCCTGCCCTCAAGGGGCTTGCAGTCTCCTGGAGAGATTCAACATGGAAGCAGCAGAGTCTGTCCAGGACAGTTTGGGGAAAGAGAAGCCCACTAACCACTGCAGTTATCCCTGAATCAGGAAAAGCTTCTGGAGGGATATCTCTCCTTCCTTCCTCATCCCCCCACTAGAGCTGTTGCCGAGACCCTTCCACAGGTGCTCCCAGGGCAGCCGTTCCCAGACTTCCACTTGTGCTGAAGCATCACCGTCCTTCCTTCACCCACATTCCAAACCTCAGAGCCAGCCTGGATCATTTGCTCTGCCTCCTGCCCCAATTCTCCCTTCTCTCCATCTGGGCATCGTGGCTTCATCATCTCACCTGTTTCCAATCTCTTTCTGGGCATCATTGACCCATGTCATTTCCCTGCACACAAACATGTATCCCTGTTGTGTCCAGGAGAAAATGGCCATCTCTCCACAATGGCCCTGGCCTGCCCTTCTGAGCTGCCACCATTTACTGGGCTCTGGCCCAGCCCCTGCCTCCAGGCCTCCTGCCTCTCCACCTCTCAGAATTCCTGAAGCCCACTGTTCCCGCTTCTGCAGCGGATTCTCCCATGTCACCATCCTCATCATGGTCAGTTTTCCTCAGTCTGTATCCATCATGAGAGGGAGCATGGCAATGGGGAGAGAGCACAGACCCAGTCACACGATGCTGGGCAAATCATCTAACATCTCTTGTTAGATCTCTTGGGCCTCAGTTTCCTCTCATGTAAAATGCGGGGGTTGGGCTCAGTGAGCTCTAAGGAGCCTTTCTCTCTCCTGGGCCTGGCACGGTGCTAAGGGCTTGTGAACAAGCTGTATCTGGAGGTCCCTCCTTCCAACGCTTGGCCTGAACTTTGCTGGCATTACTTTTGCAGTGACTCTTTTTGTCCATGGGCCTCCCCTTCCCCCAGAGCGAGGATCTCAGCTGCCTGCCCACACTGGAGCTGCTGGGACGTCTGCTGGTCAGCAGAACAACCATCCAAGGCCATGTGCTCCATGATCAGGGGCTCCAACCCAGGTCCACATCCTAAGGAGCCAGCTCTTCACTCACCCAGGGCTCTTTCCTGACCTGGGCCACCCCTCTGTCCCAGGCTCATCTGCCTGACTGCCTTGGAAGTGGCTAGATTTTGTTCTCTGGTGGGATTATGAGGGCCCTGACACTAACATTTACTACTTTTGTGACCCAGGACAAGTCATGACCTCTGGCCTTCAGGTGCCTCAGTTGGACACAATGACCTGTGAGGTTCCTTTCACCATCTGATCCCCTGGTACACATCCCCACAGCCACCAGATGGAGGCCTTCTAGGCACATTCTCAACCTCCCCTCACCCCTACCTCCACCCCTAGCCAATCAGACCTGCAGATGCCTGAGTGAGCTCTGGAGGATAAAGAGCTGGGCAGGCCAGTGAAGCAGCCCCTGCTTCCCCCTCTCCCTCAGCACCTGTGCTGCTACAGAATCACGCAGGTTTGAGGGACACAAGTCTTTATTGGCATGGCCAGGGGAGCTACAAGGACAGGCCAGGCTGGGCAAGAGGCCAACCTGTGAATGGCAGTCATCGGGAGTCAAGGAAGCAGTTTCTTTCAGCATTTCACAAATTGATGAGTAACCTCATAGATTCCCACCGATTCCTGGGCTTTTTCATCATAGTCTGTCCAGTCCTGGGAAAGGAGAGGAGGAGCATGAGGTGGCAAGGGCCCTTGAAGGCTTCTCTACCCCTTCTCCACAGCCTTGCCCACAGTGGGAAGGCCTCACATCTGAGGCCACAGGACCTTCCCCTGTCCTTGGGCCTCTGCACACATGGTGCTATGGCCTCCCTGCTAGGCCCCACAAGCAGGTTAACATGGAATCTGCCATCTGCTCCGGGTGGAGGGAGAAGGAAGTGAGTCCTGGAACTGCACCTTCCTGGCTATGTGACCTGGGGCAGTCCCTTCACACCCCCTACTCCCCTGTCCTGGTGTCTGCAGGAGTCAGGACTCTACAATGCTCAAAAGACCAGAGAGAATGAGGAGAGGCTTTGCGGGAATCCTTCCCCTCTCACCCTCCCACCTTCCGAATTTCTGTGTTTTTTCATACCACTGACACCCCCCTCCCCAAACAGAGTATCACGCACCTCACTCCCATAGTCCATCTCTCTGCTAAGGGGCAGCATCTCATGAAACAATCTAACCCCCTTGTGCTTAGAAGAAACGGCCTGGGGGACCATGCCAAGGTGAGGGGCAGAGCTGGGACCAGACGCCAGCTCTCGTGGTGCCCAGTCTCATACTCGGCTTTCACATGGCAGACTTGCCACAAAGAAGACCAGCAGCACTGCCTCTCCCAAGAGCTCCCATCCTCACAGGGGGACCCTCCACACCCAGCATCATTTACCTTTTCAAGCAGACTGATGTCACTGAAAACCGTCCTGGTCTCTGCGCCCTCGGCAGCAAAGCCAGCCTGGGGGGAAGCAGCAAAGAGCAGATGGGTTTGGGTCAGGGCCCTTCGGGATGTGGTCCTGCTCACAGACCATGTGGTCTTTGAATGCAGAAGCCAGAAGGAAGGCTCAAGCCTGTCCTTTTAGAGGGGGAAACTGAGGCCAGAATTGTCCCCAGCCCTGAGGTCTCCCCCCCACCTTCCTGCCTCCCAAATGTCCTCTAACACTACAAGACACATGCCAGGTGCCAGCCTGAGAACCTGGTGGGGCCCTTTGACTCGCAGTATCTATTCAGCCCAGACCCAGAGGCCTGGCCATTGTCTTCTATTAGCTTCTGTCAGTTCTGAATCAGCCTCATGGGCCATGGTTGCACTTTCTATCCTGGCCAGCTTTGTTCTACAAAGAGACTCTTATCATTAACAACCCCCCCCACCCACACACCTCAGACCACCCCACACCCCTGCCCCGGCTTCTGTCTGTGCCCCCAACACCTAGCATAATCCCCTGCACACCAGAGGTGTTTAATAAATGCTGAATTCCACTTATTGTCACAAGCAGGGGCTTGTTCCTTCTCCCTGTAGGTGTTGGTGAGGGGAGCTGAGGATTTAGGATGCCATCTGTGACCATGGGGGGTGGGGCTGCAATACCTCTGGCCTTCAGGGAGCCACGACAGGAGAGACCTAGGGGAGGCACCACTTACTTGGGGTTGGAAGTCCACAGGCTCCAGGCCCCGACACTCAAACTCCACGATTGTTTTGAACTTCTCACTGTCTTCAGCCTAAATGAGGGAGAGGGTGAGAGAGGGGTGTCAGCCCTTCCTCAGCTGCCTAAGGTTAGTGCAGAACTGTCCCCCCTCCCCAGGCCACCTTTAGGCAGTGACTCTCCCAGGGAAATCAGAGTCACTGGATCATGGGATTCAGAGGTGGAAAGGACCAGAGGGGTGACTGAACCCCTAGCACTCTCACTTTACAGATGAGGAAACTGAGGCCCAGGGAGGGTGAGCACCTTGTCTGAGATCACACAAGCATGAAATGCCAGACTTAGGGTCCTTCCCCTCTCCTCTAGCGCCTCTGCCCTGCAGGGCATCATTCCCCCAAAGTGCTTTCCCCATCCTTGCCCTGGGCACAGCGAGTCCTCTGGCTCACCTGGGGTCTGATGCTGCTGGAGAACCTCCCTGTCCCTCAGGGAAGGCCCCCATGATTCATCCAAGTGCCCTCTCATCCATCCTAATTTAACACACAGTCCCCCCAGTAGGCATCGACATTATACCCATTTTGCAGGTGACAACAATGAGGACTAGGGAAGGGAATGGGCACTCCCACAGTCACAGTGAATTACCAGTAGAGTCCAGTCCAGGCACAGCAGCTGTGGCTGCCCCTTCCCCCCACCCTCCCTGCCCAGGGCAGGCTCAGACTCACATTGTAAGGCCTGATGCTGTTGCTCAGAATGTCTGAAATGAGAAGAGAAGGTGAGAGTTTCCTGGGCCCCTGACACTGCCCCAGAAAGTGGGTCTGAGCCCCAAGTGTCAAAGCCCCCCTAGCCCCTGATGCCCTTGCTTCTCTTTGCCCAGGCAACTGATCTCCTCCTCTCAGGGCTCCCAACTCAGGCACCCAAAGGAGACAGATTCCACCCTCCCCTCCTCCTGGCATCAGCACTGATTAACAGGCAGAACCAGGTCCTGGGTCCCCTCAGCCAGCTCTATGTAGTATCTCCAATGTGCCAGGCTCTGTGCTGGGCACCGGGGACATGAAGACAAATGCAAATTTGCTCCTGCCTTCCAGAGATGTCACCAACACTGTACAGAGCTCAAAGAGTCACACCAAGTGGGGAAGGGGCTTGAGCTCTAGGCTGGGGTGGCTCTCACCAAAGCCTGGTGGGATGTGTCATGCTGCAGACGGGCATGGGCAGGAGGGGTGTGGGATCAGCGTGGAAAAGCAGGTGGGAGCCCCCAAGGGAAGGGCTTTGGGGGCGGAGCTGAGGAGTCTATTCGACCCTAGAAGCAGCAGGAAGCCTGGGGGTTTTGGGGGAAGCAAAGAGACATCAGAAGAGGGGAGGGCTTTGAGGCAAAGACACCAAGCTCACCATTGGACATGGTTGGTCCTGCACTGTTTGCTGTTTCGTGCACATTTGTCTTGTGTATCCACAGAGAATGGAAGTCACTTGAGGGCAGGGACGGTGTCTAATTGATCTCTGCGGCTCCCACACCCTGGGCATGAGGCTTGAGGAAGGGTGGGCAGGCAGGGCCTTGAATTTCAGGAGAGGTAAGTGAACCTAGCTTTGGGAAGAGACTGCCCAGTGCCAGCAGGTTTTAGTCCAAGCCTGTTGTGTGTCTTTGGGATCCCTTTTTGTAGGTGTAGGGAGGGAATAGGCTGGAGGCAGGAAGACTGAATGGGTTTGACTCCTCCAGCTCAGGGACCCCCTTCTCTCTGATCCCTGTCACTCACAAAGTGCCTACTGTGTGCCAGGCACTGGGCTGGGCACTGTGGATATAAAGGACAGTAAACAACAGTCCTTGCCAGCGAGGAAGGAGGAGAGACAACACAGAAACGAGATGGAGTCTGGATTGAGGGAAGGCCTGGAAAAGGCTCCCTAGGATGTGAAGGAACCAGGAGCCGGAGATGAGGGGGAGCACTGCAGGATTGGGGCACAGCCAATGCAAATGCCCAGAATCTGGAGATGGAGGGTCTTGTTTGTGGAGCAGCCAGGAGGCCAGTGCCCCTGGACTGAAGAGTATGTAGCAGAGAGTGAGGAGACCAGAGAGGCAGGAAGAGGCCAGGTTATGAAGAGCTTTGGAGGCCATCCTGGAGGTGACAGGGAGTGACTGGGAGAGGCCTGACCTGGCCAAGTAACAGGATGGGCTGAAGCAGGTGGACTCTCCCTGATACTGCAGCATTAAAGGTGGGAGCGGATGAGGGTCTGCTCCAGGGCGCGGGCAGAAGAGACAAGGACTTGGTGACAGACTGGATGTGGGGGTGTGATTGAGGAATCGACACAGCAGGAAGTCCAGGGGTGCCCTCAGCAGTAACAGGGAATTCAGAAGAGGGGAGGGCTTTGAGGCAAAGACACCAAGCTCACCATTGGACATGGTTGGTCCTGCACTGTTTGCTGTTTCGTGCACATTTGTCTTGTGTATCCACAGAGACTGGAAGTCACTTGAGGGCAGGGACAGTGTCTAATTGATCTCTGTGGCTCCCACACCCTGGGCATGAGGCTTGAGGAAGGGTGGGCAGGCAGGGCCTTGAATTTCAGGAGAGGTAAGTGAACCTAGCTTTGGGAGGAGACTGCCCAGTGCCAGCAGGTTTTAGTCCAAGCCTGTTGCCCCAAAAAGGGTCCCCCGGGTACCTACCAATGGAGTTGTCCCGGGAGCAGAGCTTACATTTCTGCACCATGGTTGCAGAGCCCCGGCCTCCCTTCAGGGGAACACTGTCCTGCAAAGTTACAAAGCAGGTTCAGAAGCAAAGAAGGAAGAGGGGCCAGGGAAGGGAGGGGGAAGCCCACAATCTGCTCCTAACCTTGGCTTTATAATCCTAAATCAAATCTCCCCGGAGCAACTGATGGCAGGGTTCTAAACCTGGTGTCTTGTGAACTTGTGTTTAAAAAAGATTCTGATAACTCTATTTCCATATAACTGGTTTCCCTTATAATCAATCTTATATATTTTATTTGATGTACTTAAAAACAGCTCTGAGAAGGGTCCATTGGTTTCACTGGAACAACAGCCAAAGGGGTCTAGGACACGAGAACAGTCAAGAACCTTTATTCTGTTCAGTCTCCCAAATTGCCTGGTCAAGTTCCCCTAAGCAGCTGCTCCAGACTTTTTAAGTCACTGACTGTTCTTTCTAGTCCCAACACCTTGGTCGGCTAGGAAGAAAAAACCCTGAAATGTCTTCCACATGAGGCTCAGATTCCCTAATTCCCTTCGGGGCCTGATTCCATAACCAATTTGTCAATTTTTTTCGTAAATGGGGAGGCCAGTCCCTGACTGTACTATACCCCCCCCAACAAAGTGCTTTGTAAACCACCGAGCAAGATTACCAAGGGCAACCCGAGGGGCAAAGCAGAGCACCTGAGAGTCAGAAAGGCCCTTGGGGCATCTAGTCCCAACTCAAACCTCCAGCCCCAACGTCCTCAGTAGCTTCCTTCAGGAGGCCCATCCAGATCACCAGGAGCTTCTCCACACATGAGGACACTCAGCACCTCACAAGACACCTCCTTCCAGGTGAAATCTACATCCCCGTAACTGTCAGCCGTCAGTCACTCCCAGGTCTGTCCATGAAAAGTCTTCCCTGCCCCGGCCCCCATCGGGTCTGGTCTGTGAGCTGGTCTTCCTACGGCAGGGGTTCCCGACCCACACCTCTCCTCTGGACCTTCTGGAGCTCAATAGAGACCCCCTACAATGTGTCATCCAGAACTGACCACAAGGAAGGTTCTAGGTGTGTCTGACCAGGGCAGAGGGCAAGGATCTGCCCAGGACTGAGAGGCTGGCTATGAAAGGCAGGGGCTGGGCCACATCTCTGGGATCCATATGGATCCTATGATCCAAGATTAGCCCCAGCTTTGTTGGCAGCGACTTCCCCCTGGTGCCACAGGTGCACGCAGCCCCCCACGGCTTTCTCCGGAACTGTGCCCAAGGCTCAGCTCTCCCCTTCCCAAGTCTGCAGAGAAGCCATTCTTGGGGTTCTCAAAGCCGTCCTTGTACAAGTATACTAGTCCCAGTCTAAAGTCCTAGCAGATAGGGAGCTCCAAGACCTTGGAGATCACCCACCCACATCCCGCTACAGGTCGGGGGGCCTCGGGGACCTTCGACAAACGCCTCGTGTATGCTGTGAAGTCTGTGCCCACGAGCTGCTGCTGAGCCCCGAGGGAGCCGTCTCCAGGCTTCCTGGACACGAGGCCAGCCGCCATTCCAAGGCCGCCCCTCCCCCCCCACCCCCCGGGCTGGGCCGGGGGCACTGGGGGTCTCACCATCAGTCGGATGTACTGCCACTTCTCCGACACCTCCCCGCAATTCCCGCATTTCATCTTGGAAAGAGGAGGGAGAGGGAGGCTGGTCAGTGGCCAAAGGCCTCTGCCCCCCACCTCCCCTGGGGACCCCACACCACAACAGCCCCGCGCCCGCTCAGGCTCCTCCCCTCCGAAGGGCACCAGCGGCCCTCTGGCCCCGCCCCCACGTCGAGACCCCGCCCCCAGGGGCCGCACCTTAAGGTACCAGCGGAAGTCGTCACCCACGGGCCGCAGGTGCGTCACGTTCTCCAGCGTGGCCTTGAGCTGCAGCCCGATCCTCTGTGCAAGGCAGGAGAGACGAGGCTCGGTCCCGGCCGCGCGCCCCATCCCCCGGTCCCCTCCCATTCCTTCCCTTGGCCCGCACCCCAACCCCGCCATCCGCAGGCTCCCCGCTCACCCCCATGACTAGCTGGAACCACGCTGCTCGCTGCGACCACGCTGCTTTCCGGCCTGGCGTAAAAGCGCCGCCCTGTCCGCGCACGTTGTGCCTGCACGCATGTGCGGCGTAAGGCGAGGAGGCGGGGCCTGTTACCCTGGTAACCGAGAGGCGTCTCTTCCAGGAGAGTGAAGGAAGCTCTCCGGTCCAGGTCTCCAAGGTCCTTCAGAGTTAGCAGGGCAGTTCTAGTGGCCTCACACAGCTGGCGTCTGCCACGTTCTTTGACGCGGCAGAAACAGAAGATGCTCGCTCTCTGTGGCCCTGGGCACTAAGCCTCCTCCGATGCCTCATTTTACAGATGGGGACACTGAGGCTCAGAAAGGTCAAGTGCCTGGAGACTCCCAACAAGTGCTTATTGGGCTGAAATGCTTATTCTTAACCTCATCAAATATCTTAAACTTTAGGACAAGTCACTGCCAAGACTCATTCCTCATATGCAAAATGGATATAATCACCTGTCTCCTTGGCAGCTTTGCCCCATTACTCCTGGTTCTGCCCTTGGACACTAGGTGCCTTCCATCACTGAGAATGGATTGTAAAGTGCTTTAGGATGGTGTGAGAAGGGACAGATTCCTCTCAGCCAGGGGGAGTGAAAGCAGAGACTTCACTGCAGAAGTAGCCTCTGGGCAGTCAGAGCCAGAGATTTCTTTAACAGGGGATGAAGGTGCCACACACTCTAGGGTTGTGGACTGCCAATGAGAATTCATTCAAAGATGGGAAAAGGCACACTGAGCTCAAGGCAGAGCTGGACGTCCAGCATGGTCAGTGTCGTCCAGATTAAAGCCGCCAAAGGGATGCTGCAGATGTCAGAAAGGCCAAGGCAAGGTGTCTGTACTTTTGACTTACATGCAGAGGCCAGGGAAGGTTGGACCCATGCCTTTAGCAGTTGTGTGGACTGGACACAGACTGGAGAAGGGAGCCTTGCAGCAGGGAGATGGTCACAGACAAGAGATGAGGCCCTGTAATCAGCTGGGGGCAGTTTTTCCTTGGAGAAAACATCTGAGATAACACAGAGGCAGCATGTGCAGGATTGATTTTGGGAGGGGGAGAGTGAAATATCACTCTGAGCCCAGGTGAGCCCAAGAAGAAATAAGCAAAGTGGGGACAGTAGATTTAGAGGAAGGAAAATGTGATGAGTTCGGTGTGAAGTTTGAGGTGCTTGCAGGACAACCTGGTGCAAATGCCCAGCAAGTGCTTGGGGGACTTCAGTTTAGGACACCAGGCCACACAGATAGGAGGAACTTCTGGAGGAGTGACCAGAGTATCAGATGGGCAGCATCCCTGGGCCACACCTCCATCCAGAGCTAAAGAGGAGGCCTATGGAGCAGCCAAAGGGAGCCCACTGACAGGTAAAGACAGAAGGTGCAGTGTCCCAAAGTCCCAGAGAATATCAAGGATGAGGGCCAACAACGTCCAACAGGGTAGAAAAATGAGGACTAAAAAGACCACTGTATTTCACAATTCAGATTCCATTAAGGTGCCCTTTTCCAAGAACAGTTTCAATGGAAACCAGGTGACATGGGCTGAGGAGGGAGTGGGATGAGGCACCAAACACTGAAAGTTTGACAGGCAGGGCCAACGGAAGGTTCTTTAAGGCCAGGGGAAGAGCCGAGGGTGTATTTAGGAGATGAGAAGGAGAGACAGGCCCTGTGAAAGCAGAGGGAGGAAGACTCAGCTCTTTGTAGCCTTCTAGTGCACCAGTTTAAGGACTTTCTCCGGCTGTGTCCGTGCCTTCTCTCTTCCCCCTGGACTCCGAGTCTCCCAAAAGCACTCAGAGTACGCCTGTCTTTGTCTCCTCCCTGCACCCAGCACAATGGGCTGTACACAGCAGGCACATACAATATTGACTAACTGTTCACTCATTCCCTGATCTCAGCTGTCAACTGCCTCTGTCCAGTGCTGTGCAGACTTCTTGGGTACGGAACACAAGCCATACAACCCTGATTTCACAGTGCGGGGTCTCCAAACTGCCAGCTCCTTCCATTCCAAAGCAGGACAGAGTCCAAGAAAGTCACCTTCCATCAGAACTCAAGGGCCTCCAGGACCAAGCTTTGAAGGCAACTCTGGTGCAGAATTTTGCAAGTAAACAAACTGTATTCACCTGCATATTTATTAAAGACAGTCACTTACACAGCATATAAAAAAATATTTTCCTAGCTTACACAAAAGTCTTCTGACATCGGGAATGAAAAATACCACCACCCAAGCACACAGAAAAAGTTAAAAACCCTCAGCCTAGATGGGCTTAATCTTGAAATGTAAGCCGATAAGACTGAAGACTAAACACTTCAGGTCCTGGACCAGGTAATAAAACACTCGCAAACCTTCAGGATCCCTAAAACACAGGGAAAGATGTGTTAGACTCTGTATCCAAGAGACAAAAGTAAGTCTTCTCTGGCTCATTTCCTAGAGCAGAGTCCTTCCCACAGCTACTGAGGCTGCTGCCTTGAAGCCCTGGGGAGCAGCTGGCTACGACAGACAGTGCCATGTTGATCTGAACAGATGCTTCCCCACCCCCCCATCTTATGTTAACATATAACTGACAGGTTTTCTATAGTGGTGCTATCCATGTCAATGGTCTCGGATTGCTCCTAAGATTGCAGTAAGAGTTAACAGGTGACTCATTCACAGAGGCAAACAGGGAAGGAGGCAAAAGAGCCCAAAGGCACCACCTCTGTTCACCCCAGGGTCTCTGATGAAGCCAGCTGCAATTCTAGGCTCTGTATGGGAAGGAGCCTGGAACCTGGCTTGGCGGCAGGATGGTCCAGCAAGAGCAGCATGCCCAAGTCCTCCCCTCCCCAAGCCTGTTATTGGGCCCCGGCTGAGGATGGGTTCACAGGTTCACATGACACCTTCAATTCTTCTCAGGTAGTCTTCCTTGCACTGAGGACGATTACATGGCCAGGGAAAACCCCAGAGGTTACTCCGGGCACCTCAGTAGAAGGAAACAGTCAGCCACATTGTTTGGGCCTCACTCACTGACTGTCTCAGCAGCCAGCCCAAGTTCAGGCTGCACCCACCCATGCACAAACATCGTTAGGCAGCAGACTTACTTGGATTGGTTCACATCGATAAGGGAGCCGATTTTGGATGTGGTAAAAGAAATGTGTTCATCTCCAATCACAATTTCAAGCTCCTAAAAAGGAATGATTTAACAAAAAAAGTTACCAGAAAATTAATCATCCTGAGTCCAGGCCCTGCCTGATCACATCC
Source organism: Pseudochirops cupreus (assembly GCA_028627135.1). Lineage (NCBI taxonomy): Eukaryota > Metazoa > Chordata > Mammalia > Diprotodontia > Pseudocheiridae > Pseudochirops > Pseudochirops cupreus. The sequence continues at coordinate 22,094,498 of CM053584.1, read as the reverse complement.
AAACTGAGACAGAGAGAAGCCAGGCTTTCCTAGTGACTCACAGCCAGTGTGTCACAGTGCAGAGGGACTGCAGCTCTGGTCCCAGCCATGCTGGATACCTGAGCTGTCATGAAGGGAGAGACAGAGTCTGTGAGGCAGAGGTGAGGAAGGAGGGCATTCTAGGCATGGAGAAGTGGGAGGGAGAGGAGAGAGGGGCAGGCAGTGGTTGTAAGTGGGAACAGGTGAGAGATGTTGTGGACATAGACGTGATAAAGCTGGATTTGAGGAATGAGGGAGGACTCCTGCCCTCTCTCTGCCCTCCCTCCTCAGCTCCTCCTCAGACTCCTTCTCTCCAGCTTCTGCGCAAAACCTTTCTAGATCCCCTTGCTTCTCAAACTCTCTTGTGCACAAACCACTCTGTGTTTAGTTGTTTCCGTTCTCGTTATACTAACATTCATATTTGTTATCCTTCCTATTGTACTTTGATTGAAACAGTTAAAATGTAAGCTTCTTGCAAGGAGGGATTGTTTCACTCGCTGTGTTCATAAGGACAAACTGACTGAGAGAGCCCAGCCTGAAGATGCAGCCTACCCCGTCCTCCCTCCCTGCCCACTCCCGCTCACCTGCCGGCCCACCCTGTCCGGCGGGGGCCACAAAGCATCATCCTCTTTGGTGATCTCACTGTCGTCGATGATTCTCTTCAGTTCCTCCATCACGCTCTTATGGACATAGGCCTAGAAGGGAGCCAGAGAACAAAGCTGGCCCTGGCCTCAGCCCGAGGATCTGCCCTGCCCTGGGCTAGGAGGGGCCCCGCTCTCCAGCCCACCCTCCCAAAGCTCTCACCTCTTTTCGGATCATGACGTCATTTTTGTAATTGCTGTTGTTGGCATATCTCAGTTTTCCTATAAGGAGTAAAAAGCACATTCAGTTTACAAAAAGAAAAAACAACCTGGTAAAACGGAGCTGCCAAAGCAGTCTTACTTGAACCCAGGCTGACGAGCCCCCAAACTCCAGCTCCAGGGGAGGCAATATCACTTCCCATCCACCGTGCCACATGCTACACTTTCAAGGCTCCTCGCACCTTGCTCCCTATCTGTCCTCTTCCAGCCGTGACAGCGGCCTCCAGGCTACTGCACAAACAAGACCCTCATCTCTCCACTCTGGGTATTTTCTCTGGCTGCCTCCCCTGCCTTCCACTGACCACTGACCTCTCCAGCTTCCTTTAAGCCCCAACTAAAATCCCGCCTCCTACAGGAAGCCTTCTCTGCCCCTCTTATTGCCGATGCCTTCCATCTGTTTTCGTCTTCCATTTCTCTTGTATAGACCTTGCCTCGTACACAGCCGTCTACATGTTGTCTCCTCCATGAGGCCGTGAGCACCTTGAAAGCAGGGACAGTCTTTTCCCTTTCTTTGTACCCCCAGCCCTCAGCACAGTGCCTGACACAGAGCAGGTGGGTGCTTAATAAATGTTTACAACTGTCACAGCTGACATTCAGAAGGAAAAGCTTACAGTGTGAAAGAAAGTACAGCAAACTATGCAATTAAATGTATGACAGGTGTCACAGGAAGGACTGACTTTTCTGCTTGGCTCCACGGGACACAACCAGGAGCAATGGAGGAAGCTGCCAGGGGAGAGATTTTGGTTCCAATATGTAGGGGATAGGGTGGGAATGTAATGATCAAAGGATGCTTTGGGGTGCACCAGATGGGCTCTGAGGGCAGCCTCATGAGGAGCAGGCTGCTGTACTGGCAGGAGAACAGCAGCCAGACACCCAGAAATTCCATGAGATGAAAAAGGAGGCACCCATCGAACCCTTGGCCTCAGCTGCCCACACACAAATGCCAAGGGAAAAGCTAATAGGCAAGAGGAACTGAGCCTGAGCTGATGAAGAGACACTGCCTGCAAAAGCCTGAATTATCCCAACCAAAACAGCATCTCCCAACTCCAAGGGCAGCTCTCCAGTCATGGAGCCAGGCTGTTGTGAGCAGCAGCTTTGTGTGCTACCAAGACACTGTCACGGGAGGAAAGCCAGAGCCAGAACTGGGTTCTAGTGAAGACAGCAAAGGAGCCCCCTGTGCGTGGGCAGCTGAGGGCTCTGGGTTGAATGCCAGCTCCTGGGATTTCTAAATATCTCTGCTGCTGCTCTACTCCCTGCACGATGGCCCTTCACATGGCGTCCTCAGGAGCTATCTGGTCCAGCCACCACCAAGCTTCACTGGTGAATCTACAGACCACCTGAGCAGGCTAGGAAATAAAAGAGACGGAGCAGAAGCTGAGCACCAGGGGATTCTTGAGGAGGGAACTTCTATTGTCTAGATGTCTCACCCAAGCAGGAGGCTAATAATTTCTTGACTCGCTTAATGATAATTTCATCCTTCAAAAGATAAACCAGGGAATTTATAATCTAGATCTGATGTTCAACAACAAGAAAGAGCAGGCTGATGGAGTGAAAATGACAGGAGCCTTGGGAGAGAAGGACTGACCATTCCAGCTCTGAGCATAGTCTGACGGGCGACACCTGGCAGATTTCAGGTGAGCTGATCTCCAAGGGTTTGGATAAAGGTTAGGAGGGATTCCACATTTAAAAAATCTAAGGTTACAGGTTTCCTATCAAAAGAGTTAGTCTAGCAAAGGCCAGATGGTGATGTCTCAGGTATGAATAGGCCTGACCACGTTCCTCCCCACCCCCAAACTCCAGCTCCAGGGGGGTCGTTATCACTTCCAGAATCAACTATAAAATCCTGCCTGCCGTTCAAAGGATCTCATGAAACATCCCCCACTTTCATGTTCAGATTGGCCTCTAAGGTCCTTTCAATGCAGACTGAGATGAAGAAACACCGTCAGAGGCCCAGTGTGACCTGCACTGTCAGTATTTAGTGACAGAGCTGGAGCATCAAACTCTTAAGTGCATGACTTTTTTCAACTCCTCTTGCTAACTCTGCCTTAGCCAGCTCTGTCAGATTTAAGGCTTATAACTTTCAGGCACCAATCATCTGCACTTGACAGGTTTTTAGTTTAAGGAACTCAACATTTTGACATCCCAAATAGACACCAAATGTAATTAAGCATCTATCCCCATGACAAATCCCTCAAGCTGCAGACTGTCAAACCAAATATTTACTGAGTGTCTATTGTGCCCAGAGCCTTGCATCAGGCATAGAGGCAAGATGATACAGGGCAAAGAGCACTGAATTTGGAGTCAGAAGACCTAGGTTTGAATCCTGACTGCTTCCTGCCTCCTAGATGATCCTGGTCAAGCCTGTGGCTTTTAAAATGAGGGGTTGGGCTAGATGATCTTAAAGAGTCCTCCTTCCCCTAAATGCTATGACACAAAACACATTAGGAAAAAAGGTTTCAAGCCTCAGGGAACTTAATGATTCCCTGAGAGATGCAAGTCAAATACACGAAAAGCCAAGCAAAAAGCCAAAAATATACTACAAGACAATGTAAGTTATATGATTGCCCACAGGTTACTAAACACCAAATGAGTGACACAGTCAATATCTATAATAAGATTTCAGAGAGGGGGGCAGAGCCAAGATGGCGGTGTAGGAGCAGCAAGAAATGGAAGCTCCCACACAGCCACATCAAATACCCAAAAAATATGACTCTAAACAAATTCTAGGGCTCTAAAGCACACGCAGATATATTCCCTGCTGAAGGTAGCTTGGCTCAAAGCAACCATTTCAATTCTGAGAGCAGAAACCAGCCCAGCCTGAAAGGGCAGCTTTTGCCCCCGGGGGCAGCTGGATGAGCCGAGCCCCACCATGGCTGGAGCTTCAGGAGAGTGGATCTGCTGCAGCTGTGGCAGGATCCAGAATTATCCAGTCATAAGATAAAAGGACTCAGGTTAGTGGAACGTGGCTAAAAACCGGGGAAGAAAAGTGGTCCGGCCAAGCCGCCTCCAGGGCGAAGAAGCGGAAAGCGGAGGTTCTGCACCCGCCTCCACATTGCCGCTTCAGAGCTCCTGGCCTGCAGACAGCAGGAGGGCCAAGCGATCATTCAGAGGCGAAGTGCTCTGGCATGGAGCGGCCTGGATCCGGATCACGGTCCCGAGGTTTTTTTTTTCAGCGAGCCAGAGCTGGGGAGGGACCCAGCAGCCTCCTAAAAGCCCCGGCAGCTGGGAAAACCCCAGCAATTTGGGACAGAGCTGTTCCCTCTGGAAGCAGAGTTCCACAGAACTAAAAAAAAAAAACCAAAAAACAAAACCATTGAATGGCGACCATGAATAAGCATAGGAAGCAAAGTAAGAACAGCAACCAAACCCTAGATTCCTTCTTCGGAGAAAAAAAGGAACAAAGCAGGGAAAGGGAGGAAGACAACGCAGTCAGAACTCCCACACAAAAGGGGGGGGGGGAAGGGAAATAGGAAGGAGGGACATGTAATCAGTC
>CM053584.1:22070468-22089627 GCA_028627135.1 Pseudochirops cupreus | reverse complement strand
GGAGTGATGGGGGAGGACATAGGAGAGATTAGATTGAGGGAGGGGTCATATAAGGGGATTGCTGTTTGGGGGGGGTAGGGGAAAGATGGGGAGAAAATTTGTAACTCAAAATCTCATGGAAATGAATGATGTAAACTAAAATAAATAAAATTAAAAAAACAAAACAAAACAAAAAAGATTTTAAAGAAAACAACCAAAAATATCATTTGAGTTTTACGGAAAGAGCAGTGACGGAGCCAGGGCACCTGGGCTCCTTTCATTGTCCTGCTACTAATTTCCTGCTTATGACTGGCCAAGTCCTTTCACACACCTGGGACCCAGCTTCCTCATTTATAAAATGGGGAGGCTGAATAAGATGACCTGCCACTCCTGACATGCTACTACACCTTCACACTAGTTTAGACCATGAAGCTCTCAATACCAGCTGGTGATAGCTTAGTGGAGGGATGAGGAGCTAGGCTTGGTAAGGCAGGAGAAAGCCTTTCTTTTTAACAGCCACAGCTCGTTCAATTCCCTCTCCCAGGTACTTTGCATTTACTTTGTATGTATTTTGTATTTAAGCATCTGGACTCATTTCCATTCAGCAGAAGGGACTCTTCCTGGATGGCAGAGGTTGTCCCCAGTGCCTTGACCAGTGCCTGGCATCTGGGGGTCATTTAATTAAAGCTTGCTGAATAGCATTCCAAGGGAAACTCTTCTCAGACAAGCAGCAATAGAACGGGAGACAGTTCATTGAGTTTGGGAGCTAGAAGACAGAAAACAAGTCATTACAACTCATGTTTTCACCGAAAATGGGGGCAATGACAGGTGCACTCTGCCACCTGGCTGATCTGAAGCAGGGGGCATACAGACAGGAAAGCTGGCACCCTGCCCGGACGCTTGGCTTCATGGTCTTCCTCTGCCACCCTGCCCCCATCTCAGGGACCCTCTGACTTCCTTCTCCCCTCTCACTGCAAAGCAGGCACTGAATGAAGGCTTTCCAGTGCCATTCTCTGGTCCCCCAACCCTCCCGTCCTGTGTCCACTCTGGTCAAACTGCAGCTCTCCATCACCATTAAACAAGCATTTATGAAGCTCCTGCTGGTGTCAGACCCCGGGGATGAAAAGACAAAAACCAACCGGGCCCTACCCTGGAGGACTAGACGTTCTAAGGGTGGAGCAGAAGATCCCACAGCTCTTTAAGGTTTGAAAAGTACTTCACCTACAGCATCTCCTTACCTCCCCCGCCTCCCCGAGCATTACAGAAGAGGAAACCGAGGTCGGCCTACTCTCCCCACTCATTAAACATCAAAACCGATAATGTCCCCCCCCCAATTACTGGGGGCGAGGGACCTCCGAACAAGGTTCCCTTCAGCCCATCCCAGCAAACCCAAGCTTGGGGTCCTCAGCTTGCCCCCCATTCCCCCGTGGTCCCCTTCTAAGGTTCATTCCCCCCTCCTCCTCCCCAGCCCAGGTCCCCCCACCCTCCAGGATCCCCCCGCCCCCTGCTCCCCCCCTCTCCGCATATTCCTCCCAGCTCCCCGTCCCGGCCACGTCGCCCCCGCCCCTCACCGTCCGGCCGAAACTCGAACTCCAGGAACTCGTGGCCGAACTTGCCCTTGTGCCCCACGTAGTAGCGCAGGTAGAAGTCGCTGGCCATGGCCGAGACAAGCTGGGTCTGAAGCTGCGGGACGCGCGGAGGGACGACGGGCGCACAATCGCCTCCACCAACCAGACCGGCACCACCTTGGCCTAGGCCGCTGGGCGCGCGGCACTGACGTCACGAGCCAGCGCCCGAGGCCGCGCCCACTCTCTTCCGCCCGCAGATAGGCCCCGCCTTCCCCTCGCGTCACCGCCCATGAGCGAGGCGCGAGAAGGCGCATGCGCATCAGGGAATCTCAAGTTCACCTTTCGCTTTCGCCCGGGAAACCTCAGACGGCTCTGTACCGAGCATCCCAGCCCCCTGCCCTGCCCACCCCTTCCACCTCATGAGGCACGGCCTTTCTCTGCTCTCCAGTCCTGGGTCTCCAGACGCCTACTGGGCACGTGGAACTGGATATCCTGTAGACGAGTTCCCACCCGAACTCCTTGGCTCCCCCAGACGCTCCCCTCTTCCGCGCCTCTCCAGCCCCCCAAGCTCTGAACCTAGACGTGGTCCTCAGCTCTCCATCTTCTAACCCATCCACATAAAATCTGGGGCCAAACCCCAAGTCCTGCTGACTTTGCTTTTGCAGACATCTCTTGTCCGTCCACATGCCCCATGCTCTCCTCAGACGGCCCCTGCACCCTGCTGCCGGCCCTCTCGAGCTCACGCTCCTGCCACAGCCGGCTGGCTGGCCCCCCTGCCTGCTCTCTGCCCTCTCCAGTCCGCCCTACACGCCGCTGTCAAAGGGGTCTTCTTAAAGCCCAGCGCTGATCATGGCACCCATCTCAACCCCATTCAAACTCCCGTAGTTTCCTGTCATCTCTAGGCTCAAGCATAAACCCTGTTTGGCATCCCAAGTTCTTCCCGCCTTGCTACTCCCCGCCTTTCCAGGCTTATAAATGATCATTCCCTTCCCTACCTGAGATGGCCTTTTCATTTTACAGTTGGGAAAACTGAGGCCCAGGGAAGTGACTTGGGCTCTCACACAGGCATCCGTGTAATGAAACATATTCAAAAGGGGCTGAATGGGCAGACCTGGAGAGTATTCATTAACGGATCAGTCGATCCCCTTCCTCCACCTCCTCTCCCTTCCATGTACTCTGTGAACCAACGTCACTGGCCTCTCCTCCCAGCTTCATGCCTTTTCACCGGCCGTCCCTCACGCTTGAAATGTTCTCCTCCTTCCCTTCCTTCTCCTAGTTTCCCTAGTTTATCTGAAAAGAATTTCCCTTTCCCCTTCATGCCTCTGCCTTCCCTTGGAGATTATCTCCCATTTATCCTGTGTATACCTTGTTTGTACCTATTTGTTTGTATGTTGTTTCCTCATAGAAGTGGGATGGGCGGCTTCAATCACCAGGCTATTAATGGAGAGTGAATTTCAAAGGATCCTGGGTAAGCCACAACTGAAGAAAAGAGTTATGGCAGCAGAGGAGTAAGAATGGTAGTTATCCTGGAGGGATGCAGAGGGGTATAGAAGATCATTGCCCTCTGGTACCTTGGAGAGCTATAAACATGCCCCCAGAGTCTTCTTCATTTTGGCAGAGAGCAAAGGAAGTACTGGAGCTGGAAGAAGTAGATTGAGGTCATGTTGGTAAAGTACTTAGCATAGTGCCTAGTAGTAGCAGATGAACTAATAAATGCTTGTCCTCTTCACTGCCCTGGGAGAAGGGGAGCCAGACTGGTCAGGATTCCATTTGTGTTTTCCAACTTGAAGCTGGCCTTTCATTTTAAATCCCAGGCAGCCTTTGGCTGTCTCTACCTGTCAAAGAAGGTTTCCCACTCAGTCTTAGTCTTCTGGGATTCAGGGGCATCATTTAAGCATATGATTTGATAAAGATTACAAGATCTCTCCTTCAAAAACTAACAAGATCCTCCCTTGCCTCCATTCCATTTATTCAGAAATCTGCAGGTAGACTGTAGTAGATGTCTATATAGGGGGAGAGAACAGGGGAATAAGTATTTTTAAGCAGCTATTATATGCCTGTCAATGTGCTTTTATAAATATGACCTCATCTGATACATCCAATAATGATGGCTAGCATTGATTGATCACCTGAAGATCACGTCCTTACAACAACCCTGTAACATAGGTGTGGTACAGGTATCCCCATCTTACAGCTTGACATGATGGAGCCACCCTCATCACCAGGAAAACTCTGGTTCAAATCCCAGTCTGACACCTCCTGGCTCTGTGACTCTGGGAAAATCACTTAACCTGTCAGTACCCCAGGCAACTTGGAGTTCTACCTTTTATCGGCACCAATTGGCACCAACTCCAAACCAATCCTCAGGTTCCACTTTTCTCCACTTGCCTCTGGAGGACTTTTGGTGTGGGACACATTCACTGTCCTCTCTCTAGCTTTGTATCATCTACAAATCTGTCACAGCCTATCTGATTCTAGGGACTTGGTTAGAACAGGTCAGAACCAAGCACAGCTCCCTGGTATTCTCTCTGCCTGAGACCTCTCCTAAGAGCACTGATTGATTGAACACTCCTCAGGCCTGCTTATCTGACCCCTTTGGTGTACATTTCATTAGACAGATGCCTGTGTGAGACCCCAAGTCCTTTCCCTGGGCCTCAGTTTCCCCAGCTGTAAAATGAGGAGACATTCTCAGCTAGGGAAGAGAATGAGCATTGATACAGCAATCCCTGTGTGCCAAGCTCTGTGCTAAGCAATCTGCAATGATTGTTTAATCTTCACAACAACCCTGGGAGGTAAGTACTGTTGTCATTCCCATTTTACAATAGGGGAAATTGAGGCAAGAGAGGTGATGTGACTTGCCTAGGGTCACATAGCCAGTCATTGTCTGAAACTGGATTTGAACTCCCGTCTTCCCAACTCCAGGTTCATTGCTCTATCCATTCTGCCACCTAGTTGCCTCTAACCAGCTATCCTGCCCCAGAAGCAGATTATGAACCCAGGTCTTCCTGACTCCCAGGCCTGCATTCTAGCCTCTATATCACGGGATCTCTTAATACTCATAGCAGCATTGTGTTTCTGGCTTTATGATAATCTCATTTATTCTTTTTTAAAAAAACCTAATATTTGTAGAGTCAGGAAGAACAGTCATGTGTAAGAAATATATTGGGAAGGAACACAGGGATTAAAGGGGGAGAAAGCAAGAAAGTCTCTTCCCTACATATGACAATATTGAAACAGGAGACATGTCATTCCTTAGCATCTTTGCCCTATTGGGAAAAAGAATGGGACCTTTTGGGAGAGGCATACCCAAGGGAGAGGAGAGTTGGATAACTTCGAGGCAAAGATAGGAGGCCAAACTGAAAGCAAAGAAATGTATTAGCATGCTAACGAAACTGCTGACCACAGCTTCAGTTTTCCAGGGTGCAGATTTGGTTTTCATAATGTTTGGGCTTGCTTAGTGTACAAATTCAAATGGCAGCATTCTGCTGCAACTTAGAAATAACACCTTTAACTGAAAGGGGTTCCCATCAGGGGATAGGAAAATAGAGAAAGGGGGAACCATTCAAGGGAGAAAAGGGAAGCTTTCTGAAGGAGTATTTACTGGAATGAGAGACCATTACCTGTTCCAAGGCAAGTGGCCAAATACTTTTACCAGTGTGAAAAATGTCCATTTAGACAAAACTGCAGGGTTGAAAAAAGCATTGAGAGCAGAGGGCAGATGCCTCTTGTCCAAGGACAGCAAGAAGTTTTTACACCAGTGGATGTGATTATCCACTTTATATGGTTTGTAATAATTTAATTCTCCTTACTTTCTGATAGAAGGACGCCAGATGGTTGGGGGATTTCAACATTGTTAATCTGTTAGGGTGCTGTGAAATGATAATGGTTCATATTTCCTGCTCCCATTCTGTTCCCTTTGAGTCAAGGTATATCCTTCAACAAGTTCTCTTCCCTCCACCAGGCTGTGCAAAATTACTAATAGTCATCGGCCTCCATGCTCAAAGAGGACCAAAATGACATCACCAGGTTGGGTCAAGGTACAGTGTATCTGACTGTGGCCCATCAGACCAATAGAAGCTCAGAAGGCTCTACCACAGGTCGGGCACAAATAGTCCATATGAACATTTGGAGTGGAGATGGCTCTAAATTTGTGCATCTCATGTTTCTTTTGAGCTACTACAATTTGGCTTTGCTCAGAGAGTACAACGCCTTCTCTGATGTGGGCAGTTCTGTGCCAGTGACTCCCATATCTCACAATTGATTCCAAAGTTATTCAAAGAGACCTTGAGAGTGTCCTTGTATCGCTTCTCCTGACCTCCATGTGTGTGCTTGGTTTGTGTGAGTTCTCTGTAAAATAGTCTTTTAGGCGAACATGCTTTTTGCCATTTGGACAAAAGAGGCCAGCCCATTGGGAACCGAATTCTCTGTAGTAGAGTTTGGAGGCTTGGCAGTTCAGCTTAGAAAGGACATCAGTGTCCAGTACCTTATTCTGCCAGGTGATCTTCAGAGTCTTCCTAAGACAATTCAAATGGAAGTGATTCAGTTTCTTGGCATGGCTCTGGAAGACTATCCAGGTGTCATAGACATACAACAATGAGGTCAGCATCACAGCTCTCTAGACTTTCAGTTTGGTGGCAGTCTAATACCTTCTCTCCCACACTTTCCTTCAGAGCCTTCCAAAGGGAAAGATCCAACCACATTGAACTCATCTACTGTCAGTAAACTCCAGTGGATCCCTCTACCCCTAGTATCAAATACGGAACCTTTGCTTTAGTGTTCCAAGCCCTTCACAATCAGCTCCTTCTTACCATTTGAGACCCCTTGCACCATGCTTGCCTCCTTCCTTGTACTCTATGTCTATGGTCCAATGACACTGGGCTCCTTATTGTCACATCTCCTGCATTTCCACTGGTTGTCTCCCATACCTGGCATGTGTATCCCTCTCCATCTCCATCTCCTGACTCCCCTGGCTTCCCTCCAGACTCAACTCAGATCCCTCCTTCTACAAGAAGCCTTTCTCAATCCCTCCCCAGCCCCAGTACTTTCTCTCCAAGATTACCCTGCATTTAGGAAAAGGAACAAGCATTTATTAAGTACCTACTGTGTGCCAGCCATTGTGTGACATGCTTTACAGATATCACTTGGTCATTTACACTAGTTATATCTCTTCTACATATGTAGATTTTTTTAATCTCAACTCCCTCTTTCAAATATTATTTTTGTGAAGTCAAGGACCATATTTTCACCTTTCTCTGTATCCTTAGTACTTAGCACAGTGCCTAGCTTATTAAGAGACTGACTAGATTTTGAAATAAGCTGCAGGTGGTCAGAGACACAATTCTTTTGATTGTATAAAATAAAATGACAATGTTACATGGTCAATCATTCTAGGATGCATATAGTGGTTTTCTCCTCTTAATAAACATTCCCCACCTAATACATTAACCTATGTGCTTTCAAATGAGCTGCTGTCCCTCTCAGTATACCTGGTAGTCACCAGGCACGTGTTATCTCAGGATTCCAGGGTGGGGGCTGAGTCAAGAGTTAGAAAATCCCTGGTGTATTTATTCTTTCAGCAATCCACGTCTAGTTTTAAGTGACCACTGTGAGCAGAGTACTATCCTAGGTGATTAGGAGCAGCAATAACAAGGACAAATCCCAAACAATGCCTGCCCTCCGGGTACTTACACTCACTCCTGAGCCTTGGCACCAACAGCAAGTGTCCAACATGAGGGTTAGAAGCAGATAACAGTGGGAAAATCCACTAGAGTACCCTGGGGGTCAGATGAAGCAGGAGAGAGCATCAGCAGGAACAAGGGTGGCAGCTTCAAGGTCATCCTGGGAAATTTGTTGCTCTTGTTCAGTTGTCTCTTGACTCTTTGTGACACCATTTGGGGTTTTTTGGGCTGCCATGCTGGAGTGGGTGACCATTTCTATTTCCAGTTCATTTTAATGATGAGGAAACTGAGGCAAACAGGGTTCAGTGACTTGCCCAGGATCACACAGCTATTAAGTGTCTGAGGCTAGAATTGAACTCACGTCTTCTTGATTTCAGGCCTGGTGCTCTGTGTACTCTGGGGCCACCTAGTGCTCCCCCCCCCCAATCCTGGGAAGATACCTTGATAAATGCAGACAAAGGAATTCAGTTTCCAGCCACCTGCTGTGTATGCTGAAATACAGCATTTCTCAACCTGTGGGTTATGTTCAGTTTGTAACAATGAAAATACATTCTGCATGTCAGATAGATTCATAACAGTAGCAAAATAATTTTATGGTTGGGGGTCACCACAACATGAGGAACTGTATTAAAAGGTCACAGCATTAGGAAGGTTGAGAACCACTGGGTTAAGAGATTATTGCCTTAGCTCAAAAGAGGTGAGAATAACGGAGGTGGGAGGCAGTACTGAAGAGGTGGCAACCCTTGGCAAAGTGTTTGAAACACAGTAGGTGCTTAATAAATGTTTACTGAACGAATGACACACATAGTAGGGCTTGTCACTCAGGCATCCTCCAAGATGCTGAGGAGAAAGGACTTGTCTGTGGAAACACTGCCCCCTGGTGTTCTTTCCATGCTATTTGCTCAACTCCTATTTGCTGTGAATTTGGACACTTGGTTTTCAGAGTCAGCAAAACTGATGATGTTTGAAGGTTCACTGGATCCCAGAGGATGCCAGATACAGGTCTGCCAAAACCAACTTGCACCATGTCAGAGAGCTGATTGCTAAATGTGCATTGTGAGCATTTACACCTTGGAAAATGGCAAATGCTACAAACAAGGATTAGATTTATTGTTAAGTCTTTTCTTTAGAAAGTGAGGCAGACTGATAAAAATTCAGATTAAGCTTCAAAGTGTGTCGTGTGTTCAACTCCCCCCCCCATACACACACAGACACACACACACACACACACACACACACACACACACAGACACACACACACAGCCTGAGGCAGTTGTTAAACATTTATCAGCACAGAGCCAGAGCTAGGAGAGAGCTTCAAGTGCATAATTAAAAAGAAAATGAGACCAAGGCACCCGCAGGCTCCCAGGTTCAGACCTGGCAGAGTCCTCAGAGGCCCGCTAGTCTACCTCCCTCATTTAACAGAGGAGGAAACTGAGGCCCAGAGGGGAGAGGTCGCTTTTGTTCAAAGGAGACTCTAAGGGTTCATTTTCTAAAAGAATTCCCAATAGAATTTCCTCAAAGACTACATCATCCAATAAAGAAATCAGTGTACACAAACTAGATCTGGATGCACCTTAGGAACACTGCTATTCGACAGCATTCAGGCAGCCAGACTACACAGTGGGCAGAGCCCTGGGCTGGGGGTGAGGAAGATGAGTTCAAATCCGACACCAGACACTTACTTGCTGTGTGACCGACAGGTCAGACGTAGACTCCCTTCAGCTGGCGGGGGGCCCTGGTGGGCTGTGGGGTCTTTCTGATTCTGTGATCTAAACAAGAACTAAGGCTGGAAGGGAACTCAGAAACCAATCCCCTCATTTAACTGAGGTTCAGAGAGGCTTCATGAATTGCCCAAGATCATACAGGCAATAAGAGATAAGATTCGAATTCTGATCTTACTCCAGAGCCCAGGCTCTTTCTTTTGTAGAGCACTCTGTTAGTACTCAATAAATCCAGTTTATAGGTCACAATCTGAATACTACTTATACTTCTTAAAGTATTACACTGGGGATCATTGGTCTCTGACCAATCAATTCCCAGCCCACCCACATTTGATAAAGACACAGAAAGCAAAGGACAGATTAACTAAGGTGTTGAGGTATTGATGGGTTAAAGTTCACAGGTGTTAACACCCATGATCCCTTTAGGAAAATTTTCTTTGATTGGACTGGAAAAGTGAATGCCATTCCTAAGAGACTGGGCTCACCAGCTTTTCAAGCATACCCAGCTTGTGCTAGAGAGTGGGGAAGAGGGATTGTTTTTTCTCCCTCTTTCTCTCCATTAGCTATTATGTCTAGCACCAGAGTTATTTGCCAAGTAACAGACACCCTACCCAGTAGTTAGTTAACCAGTTCAAAAGAGTTCTGGACGTAGTTGATACACATTCAGCAGACAGATGAGAAGAGACACAGAGAAGCAATGATTAGAGAAAATGGGTAGCTTTAAGTTCCAGAGAAGAGAGTCAACTGTGGTTTCAGGGGAGAACTAGCCCAGAAAGTCAAGAGGTAAGTTCTATGAAAGCTCCATGAGGAGAACAAGGATGCTGAGATGAGCAGGACTGGAGACATGAGTTCCCCTGGCTATATGGGTTCTCTCTGTGTGTATGTGCATGTCTTTATACTCAAAATTTGTGCCTGCTTTTCCCATGGACACTTGTATTTCTCAGTGAGTGTGTTCCAAGTTTGTGGGGGGAAGGTTTTTTTGGTAGCTTCTGTCCCCGTTGTCCAGTATTTTTGTCAAATGGGGTAATGAAGAGTTGGACACAACTGAAACAGCTGAATAATAATCTGTTTTTACTATGTCATCTTAATAAATGCTTTTACTTTGAACCAATCATGTCTGCTTGCTTATTGTTAGTGATAGCTTCATTGGTGGGGACTCATGAACCATAGTTTTAGGAGTGCAGAACAGAAAACTGAGGCTCAGCAAGATTAAGTGGTTTGTGAGTGACTTGTCCAAGGTCACACAACTGACAGCCAGAATTCAAACCCAGTTCCTGATTCTAAACCCATTTGTCACTGCCTTCAAATGTAAAATCCTACTTTGAGGTTCAAGGAATCAATTTCATTAGTACAAGATGGGGATGGAAGGAATAATGACAAGTTCATTTGAAAACAATTTGTGGGGTTTGGTGGACCACAAGCACATTATGAGTCAACAGTGGGCCATAGCCTATCAGATGTTTGAGGCTTCCAGGAATAAGGCATAGTTATAGGGCCCTGAGCCTGGAGTCAGGAAGACCCAAGTTCAAATCCAGCCTCAGACATTTACTAGCTGTGTCACCCACAGCAGTCATGTAACCCTGTTTGCCTTAGTTTCCTCATATGATAAATGAGCTGGAGAAAGAAATGGCAGACCACGCCAGTGTCTTTGCCAAGAAACACAAAAAGGGGTCATGAAGAGTCAGACACCACTGAAATGACTAAACAACTCTGCCCTAGTCAGATCCCATCTGAAGCATTGTCTTTAGTTTTGGGGCATCACATTTTAGAAAGGTCATGGATAGACCGGAGCGTCCAGAGGGCAACCAGCACGAGGAAGGTTTAGGTCATATGTGGATTAATGATCAGCCTGGAGGAGAGAAGGTTGAGACTGGAGCAAGAGGAGAGACAGGCAGCCTCTTCCAGTTGTTCTTAATTTCAGTGCCTTCCTTAGGAGGGTGTTTGCATTTCATTCGGGTGCTGCTCCTTCTCCCCCATTTTAAAATCATATGCTCTTTGAGAGTATATACTTTCTTTTACCTTTGTTTTTCCAGTGCTTTGCACAGCATCTGCATATAGTAAGTGTTTAATAAATGTTTATTAACTGACTGAAAAAAAATACCTTTTCTTGATTCCCCCCTACGGTAGCCCAAGGGTTCTTAGCTGTTTCTGTTCCTGCACCCCGTTAGTGGTCAGTCTGGTGAAACTTAGGGACCCCTTCTCAGAGTTGTGTTGTTAAATGCATAAAATATAGAGGATTACAGAGGAAACAAAAGTTAGTGAAAATAAAGAGGTAATTTTTCCTCCATTCAAATTCACAGACTCCTTGAAATCTACCCACGGGCTGATTCAAGGAGCCCTTGGTTAGAACCACTCCCTGCCATTACCTCGTATTTTTCTACAGCTACTTGTGGGCGCTTATATCTCTCCCTATAGAATGTAAGCTCCTTGAAGGCAGGACCTGTTTCATTGCTGGCTCTGTATCTCTGATGCCTAGCATGGTGCCTGGCAAGTAGTAGGTGCTTAATACATGTCTTTCGGCTGACTAGCACTGCACATTCCTTATTAAAAAAACAAGCCACAATAGCACGATTCTCACAGATTTTAAACAAAATGAGTTTAATCTGATTGTAGAAACAGTGCACTGTTTTACAAATGACCTCATTTGGTTTTCAGTTCCCCCACATCTATGTCAGTCCAGCAAAAGAAATGCAGCAGATTCCCCCACCCGTCCTCAGTCCCTCAGCCCATGAGCTAGAAACCAAAAGGAAAAAGGCACTGGGCAGGGATGTGAATAGAGCTGGAGGTGACTCGAGGAGGGGGCAGAAACGATTAGTGTTAAACAACACTCTAACAAAGCCTGACGGGATGCTCAATACGGATCCGTCTTCGTGTTGTTTTTTAAAGAAAAGCAAGACAAAAAAATCAGAGCACAAGAAAAATGCCTTTTTGTTCTGACTTCGGATATTTGTTAAACAAGAGAATGGTGATTTCAAACCGGGACCAGGCATGAAATTTACAATTTGAAGGAAACAGGATTTATTTTTGTTTTGTTTTTGTTTCATAAAACATGTTTGTACAGATTTGTGTTTTGTTGTCCTTTTTTTGTAAAAAAAAAAGTATCAAAACCTTCCCATCTCCAAACATTTACGGGTGTGTTTTTTTCTTTCTTCTTGATGTCAAATGGTGGGTACAAACATGGTTTCCTGTTGATCCTGGGCCATGCACATGGTGAATGGCCTCAGAGGACAGAGGACTTCCTTGATTTAGGATGAAGATGGGAAATCCAAAGCAGGTCTGTGTGTCCCCTCTTTGGAGGTCCTCTGGCCTCCAAAGGACCCCAACTCTAAAAATATAATGAAAGCCTCACTTCAATACTCTACCTTCATGCATTGATAGGGGAAAGGGATGATTTACTCTGGTAACTCTCTTATTATGGCTGACTCATTGCTATGCTGTAAGAGGATGGTGGGTTCACTGAACTTCACTGTCTCCAGATGATGCTACAGACCTCCCATTTTCTTCATACTCAAGAAAGAATTCCAGGGGCACACTTACATTGACATAAAGACACCCCTGCTCTCGGTCCATTCACTTGAATTGCTCTTGTCTGTGTTAAATAATTGGGATTTATGGATGTGAAACGCAGTGAGGACCTCCCCTGCTCCCAACGGCATGGACGTAGCTCTTGATTGAACACCGAGATGTCTATAAAGCATGGAGATGAGAGCTCTAGGATACCTACACAGTGGTAGATTGGGGATGGACTTTGCTCTGGACAGAATCCCTTTGCTTAGGACGGCTACAAAACACTGGGGATAGAACATGGCTAGAAGATGCCTCAAGGGCCATGTCAGTCCAAACCTCTCATTTTATAGATAAGCAAAGTGAGGAGACCCAAGGAGTTTAAGTGGTATTCTCACGATCCCAGAGATACTAAGCATCAAAGAGATTTGAACCTAGGCCTTCCAATTTCAGAGGTCTTTCTAACATGCCTCTCTCCTTTGGCAGACACTAGGATATCTACCAAATTGGGGGGAACTGAATATAACTATGGATCAAACCCTAAAAGATCCCATCCACCCAGGGCTGGGAAGACAATTGGGGCATCTTTCCTTGAGCCAGTGCCCTGAGTGTAAAAGGGCAAAGGGTGCTTATACACTGTATGCTCGAAGTTGAAAAGAGAGAAATAGTTAGAAAGGAGCATTTAAAGACTAGTCAGGACACTGAACAATTGAATCTCTGGCTTTTTTTGGTCGAGTAGCCATCATTTGAATCTCCCTTCCTTTCCTGATTTCCCAACTCAGCTGGCATCATGCCTGGGAGATCAGATATTGCCCGAGATTCCCAATAAAGACAAGGATCTCTAAGGAAATGGAAGAGCTGACATATCACCCAGAGGAGGCTGGTGGAGTCTTCCTAAGAATGTCGAGGAAGGGGACAGAATCAAGAATCCATCAGACTCTAGGAGCTGAGCTAGAAGGGACCTTCTTAAAGCACTGAGCCAAACTCTGTTCATAGACAAGATCAGAAAACCAATAGCAAGAGCAAGATTCAAACCCAGGTCCTCTAAAATTGAGGGTCGTGGCCACCCATGTTACTCCCTTTCCTCTCGAGTCAAATGAAGAGGTTGGATTGGAAGAACTTTAAGGTTCTTTCTTCCAGGTTCTAAAGTACACCACAGAAACTCATCCTCTTTCTCTTTCTTTCTTTCTTACTACTGACCTTGGATATTTTGCTGGTGATAAAGGACAGATTTAAGTAATGTGTGTTATACAGGAATTCTAATTGTCCTACGTAGCTGCCAAGTGCCCCTCTCACTAACTGCACACCTTTGTGTTTCTGTCCCAAAGCCAAAATGATAAATGCATGGTACACAGAGAAAGGGTCTAGGCCCATCATAATGAAACATGGCTGGATGTTCTAGGGTCATCAAGCCTTGCTGCAGAACAATCTAGAGCCACCAATGTCTGGCAGCATCGTATCCCAGGTATGTGAAGGTACAATTCTGATTATTGATCCCAGCCATCCCATGGCTGATGGGTTCAGTGGGTGACAGGTGTGAGCAGGAGGAGCAGATCAGCAGGGAAAGAGTCAAGAAAAGTCCATCCCAGCAGAGACCTGGAGATGGGTGCTTAATCCCTCCACTGGCTGGGCAGTGAAGGGGCTAGTTGTTGATAACAGATCTCATAAAGAGAATAATAATCCCCCATGGGCTATGAGAAGTGACCTATACTGTGTGTGTGTGTGTGTGTGTGTGTGTGTGTGTGTGTGTGTGTGTGTGTGTGTGTGTGTGTGTGTGTGTGTGTGTGTGTGTCTGTGCATGCAGACACAGAAATTCAGACTTGTCCCTCTTATTTACTAAACTGTAAGCCACACGTACACATATGCATGGATGTCTGAGACCTGGGAAGAAATAATTTGCCATTTATTTGTTTCTCAGAAATTATCTCCACGGTGATTATGACCTCTTTTGTCTCTCTTGACAAGGATCAGAAAGGAGTTCAGTCTGAACCAGATTAGGGGAAGGAACCATGTTTTTTCCTTGAACATTTTTTTTCTCTACTCTTCTCTCCCCACAAAAAAGGGCAAAAAGGAAAAGATGAGAAGCCAGAGCCCATTGGTCAAGTCTATGCTCCTGGTACTCCCATTACTTCCATAATGTGGCAGAAATGGAGACAGATTAAAAGCCAGAAATCCTGGGTCTGGAGAGGCATCAGAGTAGTGGGGTGGACAGTCAGCTTTGGAAACAGCAAAGGCCAGGGTTCAAATCCTGCCCTGACACAGCCTGGTCACCCCCTAAGGCAATAAAATTGAACAGAAGGCGCTGATCTTCACTGGCAGAGGGCGTTTCCTCCCCTGGGGATCTCCTACACCAATGCAATCCTTGGGTTTGAGTCTCAGCTCTATGAGCTGTATGGCCATGGGCATGCCACATAATCTGTGCCTAAGATCTTCCATCCAGGAAATGGTGACTGATTACTTTAGAGTGTATCAAGGTGTACAAAGGGGCTCACTGAGCCCCCCATCACCCCAGGAGGAAAGGAGGTCTATTACCACCATACTAGAGGAAACAGGCTCAGAGAGGATGACCAGCTTGTCCAGGGTCACACATCTAGTATGGAAGAGGGAAGGGAACAGACATTTATTAGGCACCTACTGCGTACTACGTGCCAGGCACAATGCTACCCAGGCCTTCAAGCATTCTCTCACTCCACCAGCTTCTTGAGAAGATGGTTTGTTTCTCTACTGGTTCTAGATCTATGGTCATGTGTAAGCCACTTAACCTCTCCTCAGGGCCTCAGTTTCCTTCTCTGTAAAGTGAGAAGGTTAGACCAGGCCTCTGAGATCCCTCCCAGCTCTTAATTTATGACCTTAACACTAGAGCTAGAAAGAGACTCATCGGCCCCCCTCCTCATTCCACAGAGAGGGTACTGAGGCTCACACAGGGAGTATGGGCACCAGGATTCACACTCCAGTCCTACAGGGCTCTTCCTGAGCTCCAATGGCTGTTGTACATCACCAAAGGGCCAGATATTCCCATAGATCCTTGGTTCTCTCCTTTAGCACATCCTGCCCCACCCCACCCCAGTGGAGGGCTCCTCTACTCTCCTGGGCTCCATCAGATATGATCAGAGCAGGGTGGATGGACCCTGGCCTGGGAGGGCTCCAGGGCCTGATGGAGAAGAAAGTGACCCAACCTAATTCCAGCTCTGAGGCTAACTTGAATGTAAGCCTTCTGAGGGCAGGGCTGTCTCTTTTTGTACCTATGTGGCCAGTGACTGGACAAACAGCGCTTAACACTTAATAAGTGTCTGTGGATTAATTGAATGTCCAATTCTCAACAGACTGCTGCCAGGTTTCCTCCTCTATGAAACCAGAAATAACATGATCAGATGCACAAGGGGCCTGGGAAGAGATGATAAAGGGGTCAGAGGAGAGCACTGACCCTGCCAATCAACAAGCAGAATCACAGACTCAGAGAGGGGCAATGTGAGGCAGCATCTTGGAATGTTACAACAAGATGTCAAGTATGCAAGGGACTTTACGATAGAAAATAGAATTCAGAGCATAGAATCTCAAAGCTGGAAGGGCCTCAGAACAAGGGATGTCAGAGCTGGGAGAGGCCTTGGGACACAAAATCAGGGCTAGAAGAAGTCGAAGAGGTTATTTAATCACCTCTAGCCAAACGCTTGTTTTACAGACTCAGGAACCAAGACCCCCAGGTATTCCTGGCATTGTACAAAGTGAGCACGCTGGCCTTAGGGAGAGAAGCCCAGTCCAAGGAAGATCCTCCATGGTGCTGTCTTGTCCACCAGGGATGGGGCTCTGGCCCACTTTGCCTTTTGGAGATGGAGCAGAAGTGAAGAGGACCCTCCTGCTCCTCTAGCCAACGTCTGATCTACTCAGCGGCTTCAGCCTCATTTCCACAACCACCTCCGATGCCATCCTGGACCCTCCTCAATGAGTGAGGTGGCCCTGGGGCTTTGCAGCAGGACGATCTGCATTTCAACGTTCAATGTCCATAAAGGTCCATTCCTTCTGACTGCCCCCACAAAGTCTATATACAGCAAGCCAAACATACCCCAAAATAAATACTCTCACCTCTCTAAATTATTTACAGCTCTTTTCTGTGAAATATGTTAATAAATATTCTAGATGGGGTGTTGGGGAGTGGGAAGGACGTGAAGGGGCTCATCATTTATTTTTAACTTATGTTGGTGGATAGCCACAAAGCGTCTTCATTTTATTTACAAAACCCCCCTAAACACCCTCTATAAATATAATTTTAAAATGTAAGCCAGCTCCTGTCCTGCTGGGCCAGGTCTGGTTCTATCCATCATGTCAGTCGCTCAGCAGGGCTGCTCTGCTTTTCCTTATGGGTAGCGCAGCCAGGTAAGACGCGTATAAAACATTATACATACAAAACTCTCACATCCTTTGGATGTCTGCAGTTCATTATAACTCTGTGGTTACCTTTCTGCAACAGAAATTTTAAAAAAGAATCCCAAGCACTCACGCAGACTCGCACCCTCATTCACACGCACACACGCAAAACTCCAGGCAGAGAAATGCATCCTCCCGTCCATCCATCCAGTGTCCAGAAAGAGTCTGGTGCATGTTTGATCCCATCAGGCACGGAGGGATGCTCATCCTCAGGGCAGCCCATCATCTTCAAGGCTTAATGCCACACGCTGGGGAGACAGACCAAAGTAGACTGAGAATGAGACAAGACTATGTCCTTCCCCATAGGATCATGGGATCCTAGCTCTAAAGACCATGTAGTCTGACCCCCTCATTTCACACATGAAGAAACTGAGCCCCAGGAGTGGGAAATACCCTGCCCCAAGTCACAGAGGCAGAGGCCCAGGAGCAGGTCACACCAGCCTAGGGGCTTAGACGTGTACACTAGAGAAAATGACAGAGACACAGTTTACCTATATTTGGGTTCAAGCCATTCTTACATTTTATATTTAGGTGACTTTAGGACTGGCTGAATGATGGGACCCAAATGTGATCCTTAATGGGTTGGGATCATTTTGGTGGGGAGAGGTCTCTGGTGGAATGCCCCAGGGATCTGACCTTAGCCTTGCGACATTTAATATTTTTACTGATGACTTTAATAAGGCCAGTTCTATAGAAGGCACAGAGTTGGGATAGTTAACATGAGGGTCAACAGAGGCAGTTTTCAATAGTTTTTAATAGGTTAGAGCTGAATTAAAATCCCTCCCTTGTAGTAATAGAAAGAAAACCAAATCAATACATTGATGTGTCTGGTGATAGTTGGTAAGCTAATAATAAAAAACTTTAAACAGGCCAAATTCTAGTAAGATAAAATTATTAGCAATAAATTTAAAGTTCTACATTTGGGTTAAAAATAAACTCACACATACAAAATAGAGGAGATACACATAGACAAACATGAAAAAAAAGCGGGGGGTTTTAGTGGATTGCTCGATAGAAGTAGGGACTTAGCATGGCGACCAAAACCCCAATGTGACCTTAGGTTGCCTAATGTTTGAAAGGAGGGAAGTGATCAGGCCACCTTAGCCCAGTCAGACTACTGCTCCTCATTTTAGGAAAGATGAGGAGATTTTGGTTAGTAAAAGTAGGTGGTTTTGAAACTGGTTGTGTGACAAGATCCAAATTGTGGTCTTTAACGGGTCAGTCTCTGTCAAAGTGTTTTTTGGCCAAAAAGAGGGCAAGGTGAGCGGGCACCAAAAAATTGGTGACTACGTACATCACCTCACATGGGTGGAGAGAACTGGGGATGTGGAATGTGGAGAAGAGGAGACTCGGGAAAGATGCAGCACCGACCTCAAGTACCTCTCTCAGATACCGGGCACACAAAAGAAGGATGATGGCCCGCAAGGACAAACTAGCAATAGTATGTGGAGAGGTGCTCAGAGGACAGCTGAGACCGGATGATGGGAAATACCATCCAGCAATTACAGCTGTCCCGATGAGGCCTGAGTTGCCTCCAGAGGTGCTGGGTTCTCACTCCTGGGAGGGCTCCAAGGAGAGGCGTCATAGTCCAAAACAAAGTTTGGGGAGACAGATACACAAGGCAACCCTGCCTCCTCAGGGGCCAATGCCCCCAGGTACTTCCTCAGCAGACACAACTACTGAAAACCACCCAAGCCCTGGGTACCTTCAAATGCTCCAGTCTCAGAAATGGAGATGGCTTTTTTTAATGGAAATGATAATAAAGAAGGGGCTGGACCATCTGCTTAGTTGCTACACCCTGAGGACCATGCAGCTGAAACCTCCCACACATGTGTCTCCTTGAGAACAGGGGCCATCAGCCTTTTCTGTTTGTATCCCCAGTGCTTAGCATGTAGCAAACACAAAATAAATGTTTTTTAATCAATTAATTAATTCATCCATTCATATTGCTATGGGGATTCTTTTGGGGTCTGGGTTGGACTAGGTGGCCACGGACATCCCTTTCAATTCTCAAATCTGGTGATTCTGTGATAAGGAAAAACTTCCTAATAATCAGGATCATTAAGAAGTAGAAAGGGGTGAGACAGGGATGGAGGAAGAGAGGGAAAGAATTGGAGGAAGGCAGTCAGGGAGAAAGGAGAAGACAGAAAAAGAGAGGAAGGAATAGGAGGAAGAAAAGAAGGCAGGGCAGAGGGAGGAAAAGAGGAAGGAGGGAGAGAGGAGGAAGGAGAGAGAGACAGAGAGAGAGAGAGAGGGAGGGAGAGAGAGAGAGGGAGAGGGAGAG
>CM053584.1:22037567-22063930 GCA_028627135.1 Pseudochirops cupreus | reverse complement strand
ATGTCAGAGCTGGGAGGGGCCTGAGAACAGGGGATGTCAGAGCTGGGAGGGAGCTTAGAGCCCATAATACATGAGATACAGCATGACATGAAAGACAGATCACTGGCCTTGGAGTCAGGAAGACCTGAGTTCAAATCCTGTCTCAAACATTCACTTTCTCTAATGTCTCTGAGCACCTATAAAAGGACAAAGACCATCTTTCCTTCCCTCTCTGAGGCTTCAGTGAGATACTATGATAAGCACCAGGCAACCCTTAAAGGGTTAAGGTAACGTGAGCTGCTCCTATTAATGATTCAGAATCTCCTCACCAGGAAGGCCACTAAACCCGGGACGTCAGAGCAGGAGGAGACCGTGTGTCACGGGGAGATCTGACACCTCCAATGTGTAGATGAGCAAAGAGGGGCCCAAGGGCACACCCACAAAGGACACAGCTGGGCCTCAGCCCAGGTCTTCTGACGGCAAGGCCAGGACACCCCCCATTGCACCACCCTGCCCCTCTCCCGCAGGTAGGACCCTGTGTCATCGTCTCAGTCCAGTGGGGGGGGGGGAGCATCCTGCAGGTGACAGGGTAACCCACACCCTCCTGGCTT
Source organism: Pseudochirops cupreus (assembly GCA_028627135.1). Lineage (NCBI taxonomy): Eukaryota > Metazoa > Chordata > Mammalia > Diprotodontia > Pseudocheiridae > Pseudochirops > Pseudochirops cupreus. Next base: position 22,063,340 of record CM053584.1, on the reverse strand, counting down.
TCTCTTCCCCCTACCCCACCGGAACGGGAATCCTTACAGTGCTGGGAATGGTTGCTGTTTCCTGGGGTGGGAACCCCCGGTGAAGATGCACTAATGCTGGGCTCACTAGGGGACGGCCCCGAGCTCTGCCAGGCCTCTCCCAAGCTCTGATTCTTCGTGTGGCCCGGGAGGGAGACGGGGCTGGTGGTGAGAAGGTTTGTGCTGGGAGTCCTCACAGTGGTGGAGGCCAGTGTCGTTGTTGAGGTAGATGGAGGGGCTGTGGAGGGAAGGCCGAAGACAGGGTCAGTTGTCCAAGCTGGCCTGCTCTGGCTCAAGGCCCCTCCTCTCTCTGGCTGTGGTGATCACTAAATCTAAGCCCAGCCACGCTGACCAGAGCTTGGGGCTAAGGTAGTGCCTGGCATACAGTAGGCGTTTAATAAGTGCTGGGTAGGTGATAGATTGCTCGTAATATGGGTGAATGAATGAAACACATCGAAGCTGAGCCCCAGACCATGCTTCCCATGCTATGTCCTTGTCCCTGGCATCCTGCCATCTGCCAGAGGCATTTCCCCTATGCCTCCCCTGGCCTTCCACCTCTCCCTCAGGGTCACAGTAATTAAATCAGCCATCACTCAGGAAGGGGCTTTTCAAGCAGCCACACCCTATTTCTTAATTGTCCAGGCTCTCCTTCCCTTATGTGCTCTCCAGGCCTTGCACACAGTAGGCACTTAATAAATGCGAGCTTCCTGACCAGCAATGACTGGTGTTGTCTTCCTTGATAAGAATGAACGTTCTTTGAGGGCAGAGACTATTGGTCCTTCTGCCCCTTGGGGTACAGTAGGAAGAATACTTTCTCTGAATTTGGAAAACCTGGGCTTGAATCCACACTTGTGTACCTTGGACAAGTCACTTAACCTCCCTTTGTCTGAGTTTCCTCATCAGGAAACTAAGGAGGTTGGACTCAGGGACCTCTAGGTCCCTCCTGGGTCTAATTTTAGAACTGTATGATACTAAGATGCTGGAATACAGCAGGTGTTTAATAAATGCCTTTTCACTCATCTCTCTTCATCCACCCCAACGACCAGTGCTGACCAGGATAAAACACAAACTCTGATCTTGCTCCATCAATTTCTACCTCTATCTGGCCCTAGAGCATACTTGACCAAATGAGGTAATGTTTATAAAGGGTCTGGCACACATTAGGCACTTAATAAATGCTTATTTCCTCCCCTTCCCCTCCCTTCTCCCCTCCACACATTCTGTATCTGAGCCAAAGGGGGCTATTCACTGTTCCCCAGCCTGGACCTTCCCGCTCCCACCTCCAGGCATCTGCTGGGAGAGTCCCCTTGCCTCATCTGTACCTGCTGGAGATCTTTCCCTTCAAGGCCCTGCTCAGGGGAGCCTGCTCCAGGGAGCCCCGATCTGGGGAGCCCCTCTCCGGAGGGCCCCGCTCCATGAACTCTTCCCTCACGAGCTCAGCTTAGCCTTCTGTCCTCTGTCTAACTGCCCTTGGGGGCTCTGCCTGGCTCCCTCCTCTGCCCCAGCCACACTCAGCCTCCTGTGATATGAATCTCGGCTATGCCATCCCCTCTCCTAGTAGACTGCATGCTCCCTGAGGGCAGGGACTCTGTTGTTTTCAGTCTCTGTCCCCGCACTGTTTGGGACCCAGTAGACACAGCATGAGTTATGAATGAATGCTTTTCACAGGCGAGGTGGACAGTCTACTTGGCTGGGGCTTTGAGGACTCCTGACTTAACAAAGACAATGCCCACTTCCTCAGGGCCTTAAGGCTCACAGAACTGTTCCCCCACAATCCCCATGGAACGGAAGGAAGACCATTATGCTCATGCCCGTTTTCATCCCAGCAGAAGCTCAGGAAGAAATGCAGCACTGGGCTTTGCTCTGGGTCCCCAGCTCCACCTCCCGCATGAGGCTCTAACCAACACACCAGGAGCACAAATGGGGAAGGGCACAGGAGAGACAGGGCCAATAATCCCATCCTCGCCCCTGTGGCTCTTACCTCGATAGCACCTCTTCATATCTGGGCCCAGCCACATGGAGTCAGGACAGGCACAGGTGTACTTCGGGGAGTGGATGGAGATCTGGGGGGCAGGAAGGCACAGGTATTCACAGCCGCCATTGGGCTGAGAGCTCTGCTCACAGGCATCGGGAGCTGAGGAGGAGAAAGAGAGAGAAAAAGAGCAGGGTGATGGCTCAGGCGAGGGGGAACCTCAAAACCTGGGCAGGAGGAAAGCCTCCCTCTGGATAGTCTCACAGACCCTTGGGGCAGCTCCATTTAAAAGACGGGGTGACCGGGGCTCAGGAAGGTGACCTGATTAACCCCAGGCCCGAGAGACAGGCATCTCGACTCCAAATTTGGGCTTTCTCTATTCCATCATGGGGCCCTACAGATTCCTGCAGAATCATAGACTTTTAGGGACCTCAGAAACCACGGGGTCCAACCACCACACAAAAGGAATCTGTACCATAACCCGTCCAACAAGTGGCCATTCAGGAGATCTCCCAGGCGGGGGACCCACACAGCCTGAGGAAGGAAGCCCCTCCAAATTAGGGAGCTCTCCTTGCTGGGAATTCTTTCCTGACATTAAACCTCAACTGGTCTCTTTGAGAGCCCTCGCCCCTCAACTATTGCTGGGTTTTTGTCTGGGGCCAGGCAGAACAAGCAGATTATTCCTCCCCAGGTCCTCAGAGACACCCCCCTCCCCAGTCTTCTCTTCTCCAAGGTTCCTTCAAGTAAGTCCCACATAACAGGCTCCAGGCCCTGGACCATCATGGCCCCCTCTAGACAATCTACAATGGATCCTTGGAGACGGTGGAGGGTGAGCCCAGCCTAACAGCTTAGGCCATGGCTAGGAAGGAGGGCTCCTGGCCTCTGAGGCGGATACCCTGAGAGCCCAGGCAAACTCATCCTCTTCTTTCACAGACTCACACTGAAAGGAGCATTTTCACACCAGGAAGGCTAAGCTCCCCACTTCAGAAAAGAGCCAACTGAGGCCCAGATAGGGGCAGTGAATGCCCCGATTCCACAGGAAATGAATGGCAGGATTGAGAGGCATCAGCTCTCCTGACACCCAGGACAAAGATCTTTTTCCCACTTATAAATGAAGGATATTATTCTATTATTTGAGAAACTCACCAGAAAAGCAGCTTACAGATCACCCAAAAAAAAAAAAATCTGAGTGTAGGCAGATCACTTCCCTATGCAGGGCCTCAGTTTCCCCAGCTGTAAGATCAGATGACCTCCAAGGCCTCTTCCATTGTGGACATTCTGCAGTTTATGCCTTATTACTTCTGAGTCATTTCTAATTTTTTATGAAAAACAGGATTTCTTTGGCCAATCCATAACATCACAGAATCTCCAAGGCAGTCGGATTGGGCAGTGGTTAGAGCTCTGGGTCTGGAGTCAGGAACATTTGAGTTCAGACCGGGCCTCAGGCACTTACTAGCTATGTGACCCTGGGTAAGTCACTTCCACCTCTGTCTGCCTGTTTTCTCCTCTGGAAAGTGGGAATAATAATAGTACCTGCCTCCCAGGGCTGTTCCCCTGTTCCGAGGCTCAAAGGACAAAGCATGTGATACTGCTTTGCAAAGCCTAAGGTTCTATGTAAACGCTGGTTATCACCTCTGAGCTGGGTCGGACCTCAGAGGTCGGCTGGCTTAAGCCACATTTTGAACAAGAATGCCCTCTAGCCCATCCCCAACATCGTCGCCCAACCTCTGCAAGAAGACTTTCAAGAAGGGGAAAGCCACTCCCATCCAGGCAGCCCGCTCTGCCTGGGGCTGCTCTCGTCGTAAGCAACATCCACCTCACATTAGGCAGAAATCTGCCTCCCTGAGACGTCCCCCCAACTGCCCCCAATTTTCCCCACAAAGATCTAGTCTGGTTCCTATCCAGCACAAAGCAGAGAGGAGACATTCACATGTCACACCCTATTCCTCAGAGGAGGCTCCAAATGACAAATGCCTCCAAAAATCAGAGGATAGAAATTTGCTTCAAAATACTGATCCACAAGAATGATCTCAAAGCACACCCTGAATGCGGATTCCAAAAAGGAACCATAAGTCATCTAGGTTATGAGGATGTGTCCGGAATTACTGCACAGCCTCCCAGGGGATGAATTCAAAGGAATCCGCCCTCATCGGGCTGGAGAAGCTCCGGCACCTTTGTACCATCTCTCCCATCTCTGTGGGGCTATTTGGTTACTAACTGCCTGACGTGGAATCTGACTGACACTCAGTAGAGTCCTAGGCACAGGTAGTGGAAGGGCTGTTATGCCCATTTTGTATCTGTCCTAGCTGAGGTCTAGCAAGATTAAGAAATGTATGTAAATTCAAAGAGGAAACCAATCTACCTCAGATCTCTAAGCCAAGGCTGACCAGGTACCCAGGCTGGTGCTAAGGGAAGGGAGGGGAGCTCAAGGCATAGGGTGAGGGGGTCCAGGGATGGCACAGGTGGGTGGGCACCCCTGGGGAGTCACCGCTTACCTTTTGGCTGCTTCAGTTCATGGAAGATGACGATGTCATGAGGGTTGTTGAGGTTCTCAGCCAGGACGGAGATTTCGAGGCCATTCAGTCGGTTGGCGCTGAAGATGGCTTCATTCTCCAGATCTGTCCAGAACACCTTGTCCTGTGAGGCGCAGGCGGAGAAGGTGAGGTGTCGACCCATGCTTCCCAAGAGCCTCCCCAAGGGCTCCCCTGAGCCTCTCTCATTCTGCCCCCAGCTCTCTCCATCTAACTGGGAGCTCCTTGAGAGCCTTTTATTGCCTTTCTTTGCAGCCTGGTCAGGAGCCAGGAGTTCGACACCCTGGAGAGGAAGCAGCTGTTTGTTCTCCAAAGAACAATAATGACACGGATGATGATAGTGACTAAGGAAAGAAGGTAGAGCTGCTGAAGTTTTATTTTTCCCCCGTTATTCTCTGCCATAGAGAAGAATTTTTGAGCTGGAAAGGACAAAAGAAAAGTGGCAAAAGAGAAGCTGATACCCCAGATATGTAGGGCATATGCCTAGTTACCCTTTAGGATCCCAAGTCATCTGGCCCAGCCCAAAGGGACTAAAAGGGATTAAAAGAACTGATGGGTTGAGATACTGTCCATGACATTTGAGCAATCATGGTGGGAGGGAAATGTGCAGCAAGACTGGAAAAGGGCGAAAGTCCTGATGTTCAGAAAAAGAGAAGAGGAAAGAGTCTGCAAAGATTTGTGGTGAAATTCTAGGACTTATTATCCAAAAGTCAGTTAGTGGAAGAAACAAAACAATCGCTTTTTGCAAATGATATAATGGTCTACTTAGAAAACCCCAGAGAATTAACTAAAAAATAATTAAAGCAATAATTTCAACAAAGTTGTAGGATATAGAACAAAATCCACATAAATGACCAGCATTTCTGGGCATAACCAACCAAACCTAGCAGGAAGAGATAGAGAAATTCTATTTAGAATGACTACAGAAGCAAGGTAATATGGTAACTGGCAAAGGGAATACCTTGTGTCTAGAACTAGGGAGATAATCATGGGTCCCACTCTCCCCTGTGCTGGTCAGACCCCATCTGTGAGGCTGAGTTAAGCTCTGGGTGCCATATTTAGGAAGGACATTTTTCATTTGAGTGCATGTAAAGAAAGGCAGCCAGGACGGTGATGGGCCTTGAGCTCAGGGAATTAATCATTATTTTGTAAAAATAGGGGTGATAAAATACACTGTACCTACGTCACAGGCCTGTTGAGGATCAAATGAGATGATGTGAATATAGTCCTTCCTAAGACTGAAAATTTGACAGCACTTCCACCCTCTCTCCCTTTCCCCTCCTCCATTCTATGATTCTCCAATGGGTTCATTTTGCTGAGGGCAGAATCACTGCTCCCTGATCCTGAGCTACGACAGGTCTATTTTGCCCACAGCATCTACACTCTGGCCCCAGGCTATGCCTGTGAAGCAGCAGCAGGCCTTGAGGCCCCCATTGGTGTGTGCCTGTGATAGTTAGAGTCAAAGCAGACTGTCCAGCCTCAAGAGCTCAGCCCACATTAAAAATAAGCACACACATCTTTACAGAGGCACAGATACATGGAACTGGGGAGATAAAGCTGGAAGGGTCTTTTGGGGATCTTCGAGGCCAAAAGTGTCAATCTCTTTGCTGCTGGCTCACAAGTGGCTACAAAACTTCTGAGTGTGGCCTGAACTACATTAAAATGTAACTGAGAAAGGTATAGCAAAATGAAAGTGGAACACAGCGCAGACAATGTGAATTTGTAGCTCTTTATCCTTCCTTCTGGAAAAGTCAGTTGGAGAGATTATGAAAGCCTTTTTCTTCTTTTCTTTTCTGTATCATAGACTCTACAAAAGCACCACCTGTCTGCCTGGGACCAGCCGAGCTAAGTGCAGACGGGTTCCTCAGCAGAAGGATGGACATGGGTAGGAAGCCTGAAGGAGCTGAGACCTCCCAGAGATCATCACATAAAGACATCACAGGCTGGGAGGGACTGGAGGTTCCTTTGGAGACTGTAGTGCAGCACAGGCTGCCCTCCCGACCTGCCTCGCTCTTCCTCTGCTCAGGATCCTCTGAAGGCTCCACCCAAGGGTGGCCCTCCCTAAGAGGCCTTTTCCAGCTCTCCCAGATGTTGGTGCTCCCCTCCCCTCCCCACATCTCCCCCCTTACACAAGGAAGGCATGTGGCCTCTGTTTCTAGTGTCTCCTCAGTTGGCTTCCTGTTAAGCCTGGGCCCCTCTAAGAGATACAACACAGACTGACTGCTTTATGATGGAAGCATCGGTGGGCCAGGGCAGGGGGAGCCCAAAACGTCCCAGCATCTAGAACAGTGAAACTCTGATAATCACTGCATTTCACAATCTTAATATAAGCTATAAAATGGATTTTTCTTGGTCTTAAAAATATACCCCTTTGGGGCAGCAAGGTGGCGTAGTGCACAGGCCCTGGAATCAGGAGGACCTGAGCTCAAATTTGACCTCAGACACTTGATACTTAACTAGCTGTGTGACCTTGGGCAAGTCACTTAACCCCAAGTGCCTTGCCTTTCCCCCTCCAAATATATATATCCCTCTGACACCCCTTGTCTTAAGGCCCCTCTGACATTCCCTGTTCTCAGGCCCCTCCCAGCCCTGACATCCCCGGTTCTAGGCCCCTGCCAGCCCTCATATTTGATGTGTTCAGCTTACTTCAAACACTGCAATCCCAAAGGGGTGGCTCAGAGCATCCACAGAGAAGATAAGGACCTTCCGATTGCCACCATTGAAGTCGATGCTGGAGAGTTGATGCAATTTGGAGTCCACCCAGTAGAGACGCTGGCTTAGCAAATCTGGCCAGAGAGGAAGGGAGGGAATTCGAGTAAGTGGGAGCTGCCCATGGAGGCAGAAGGGGGTGCAGAGCAGGCATCCTGATTGGGTGACCCAGCTTCCCAGGCACTCACTGACTTTCCTGTGTGTCAGCAGAGGAGGCTGTGCTAGGTCCAGGGCATGGGGAATGAAGGTGGCATGAGCTCCAATGGCAGACTAGCCTTGGACGACAGAAACGAACAAGAATGTCAAGGAAGTGAGCAGCAAAGAGCATGGCCAGGGGACTTTCTACTCTGCACAAGAACAGGTGGCCCCAGCCCTCCTGGCCCCAAAGTCCCCTCCGTAGCACCACATCCCTCCCTCTCTGGTCCTGCCCCATTCTCAGAGCACCTGAGCTCCTGCCTGCAGCTTCACTCGTCCACCCTGCACTGGCCTGCCTCGCTCACTCCCCATTACTGTGTATTGTGCCCTGTGTGAGTCCATGACAATCTTGACTTGTTCTTGGTTCCAGCTGCTGGAACTTACATTACATGTTTCCTTGTATTTATTTTGGGCACACTTGTAAAGGTAAATGGCATCTCCTCCAGGCAGAGCGTAAGCTCCTTGAGCGCAGGGGCCCTTCCCTGTGGCCTAGCTCAGTGCCTAGGGACATAGGATACAAGATAAGGATTGAATCTGTGACTTCATTGGCCTGGGGAGTGGGGAGGACTCTGTCTCTACCAACGCAGACTGGCTCTCCTTCTGTAATTTAGAGTTTAGAATGGTCTGGAGTCACTGAGACCTCCAGTGACTTGGCCAAGGTCACTCAGCCAAAATATTTCAGAGGCAAGACTTGAACTCTGGTCTTCCTGACTGAGGCCAGCTCTCCATCCCCTGGCCAGGTTGCCTCTTGCCTGGCACAAAGAAAGCACTTAAGAAATGCATTAACTGAGACAGCCCTTTCAGCCTTCTTGCAGCTCCTCTTCAAGGCAGGGTTTGGAGGGGGCAGGATTTGAGAAGACAGGGCACACCTCCCACCCTACTGCTTCCAGGGTTGGGCCCGAGCCCTTGCACACAGTCCTGGAGCTAGGCCACAGCCAGGCTTTTCTGTGTGACTTTAACCCAAGGCCACTCTCTATCGAGCTCAAGTTTAATGACCAGAATGCTGCTGGGGGTCTATATCTGGGTCCAAGGACAGTCCCTTTTCCTGCTCGAATTTCCTAGCAGGGGACAAATTAACAGGAACTGTTGAAGCTTCAGCAGCACCTCCCCCAGGAAGCCTGCCTGAATAAGGCTTATTTTGTCCCATCCAGTTTGGGCTATAGGAACAGAGACTGATTGAACTGCCACAGGGCCTTAGGAGAGCTCTGGTTCAAGCCCCTCATTTTTGAGAAGAGGAAGCAGGGCGCAGAGGGGACAGGTGACCCACCTGATGTCACAGAGCTACTGAGCACCAGGGCCTGGCAGCCACTTTGCACTTATTTGACAAAGGAGAAAATGAAGACCCAGAGAAGGAATGTGACCTGAGGAATTACAAGAGAAAGGATTTGAACCCAGGTCCTTGGCCCCTCAAATCCAGCACTTTCTGTCTCACTTGCTTGTGGACCAATGACATCACGGGTGACGTCTTGACTGGGACATGAATAGGATGTCAGTGAGGCAGAGTGGCACCAAGGCGCCAGCCTTGCTCTCTTCCGGAGTCACTGGCGTCCAGCGGCAGGACAAAAGCTAAGACACCTGGCAATGGCCCGGGATACAGCAGGTGCCATTGGCATCTTTGATGTCTGACCAAGCCCTAAGTGCTCCCCAGCGCCTGCTTCATCCTTCTCCCCCCCACACTGGAGGAAGTCTTTGGTTCACCAAGAGGCTGTGACTCTAAGCAGTCTCTGCCCATCAGACAGCTTCCAGTGCCCAAAGAGTCCAGTGTGTGTGTCTGTGATGTGATTCTAGTCAGCACCAAGGAAGCTCCCTTGCCACACGCAGCCTGGTGCTGCCAATGCCTCTCCACCGGCCCAACACAACTAGACAGACCTTGAACTCCTGGGGCAGGCAAGAGGCAATGGCAGGCAAGAGGCAATAGCAGGCTTAGGGCCCCTCTGCCTCCTGGCCCCTGGTACTTTTGAGGGTTTGTTTCTTTTTTATTATTAACAACGGCCACACTGAAGGGATGAAAGGGCCAGCCCTTCCCTCCCATCCCTTTGGTTCTCTGCCCAGGGTTTTAACCTCCTTCTTCTGTCACCTCACAGAACAGTATGGGACAAGGAGCTTTGACTCTGACTTTGCACGGCCTGGCCATTCAGAGAAGTGTGGCAGGAGCCCGAGGGGTCAACTTTGATTCAGTTTTTTAAAATTCCTTACAACAGAAGTATCCTGAAGCACAATGGATGTCTTAGTAAACAACAGGCTCCAGCCACTGGAGCTCTTCAAACAGAGACCCAAACAATGCTGGAGAAAGGGATTTCATTCAGGCTGGGCTGGACCAGAGGAGAGAAAGGCAGCAAGGTACAACAGTAAGAACTCAGTCTCCAGAGTCAGAAAACCTGGGCTGGCATCTGAGCTCTGTGCCTTGTTTAGTCCTGCCTGGCTCCTCATGACCCAACATGGGGCTTTCTTGGCAAAGATACTAGAGTGGTTTGCCATTTTCTTCTCCAGATCATTTTACAGATTGAGGAAACTGAGGCAACCCGGATTAAGTGACTTGCCCAGGGTCACACATCTAGTAAGTGTCTGAGGCTGGATTTGAACTCAGGAAGACAAGTCTTCCTGACTCCAGATCTGATACTCCATCCACTGTACCACCTAACTGCCCAATTCTAAGCAACACAAAGCTACTTCTGCAGCTTTGTCAAGAAAACCCCAAATGGGGTCACGGACAAAGAGTTGGACACAAGATGGACATGACTGAATGACAGTATGATGTGAAGAGCTTATAAACATGGAGGAAAGGGCTGGGGGAACGGGCATTCTATGAGCCTCTCTTTCATATGAACCACACAAAGCACCTCTACCCCGCCACACACACTGTTCCAATGTACTACGCTGATTCCTAATCATGATGTTATAGGCCTTCTAAAGGACATACATACACACACACAAGTGTGTGTGTATGTGCATGTATACACACACACACACGTTTATGTCCAAGTTCACATCTTCATCTAGTCCATTCACATCTTGGCACAACGTTTCCATCAGGTTGTCAGGCTATCTCCTGCGTATATCTATGTTGGAGTGGACACTACAGAACAGACAGGGTCTGCGTCTGGAGCTGTGCTGGACATGATGGGGCACTCACAGGCTTCCCCAAACTAGTGATGGCAAAGGGAGAGCCTGGGTTATCTCCAGACTCACCCAGGGTGATCCCGTTGGGCCACTCGATGTTGTCCAGAACTAACACCTGCCGGTCCACTCCATTCAGGCCCGATTTCTCAATCTTGGCCTGGTCGCCCCAGTCAGACCAGTACATGAACCTAGAAGGGCCAGAGAGGGGAGAGAAACACAACAATGTTTAGCACGATTCTTGGCACAGAGTAAGCACTTAAAAAATATTTATTCATTTGTTTAACATCCCACAGTAGGAAAGCAGGAAAACCAAAGGAAGGGGCAGAGAACAGGCATCTATATGGTGTCTGTCATGTGCCAAGCACTGTGCCGAGTGCTTTATAAATATCATCTCGGGGCATCACCAGGGGAAGAGAACTCAGACGCTGCAGACTTGTCCTAAGACTGAGACACTCAGGACGGAGGGACTTGGTTTCACCTCCCATTCTGTCAGAGAGTCTTCCTAGAACGCCTCTGAAGGGACCCTTGGACAGCACTGGTCATCAGGAAGCTCCTCCTTAGCCTTTCTGTAACTTCTACTCATAGATGGATTTGAACCTAGGTCTTCTGATACAAAGTCTGGTGCTACAAGATTTTACTTCCCATTCCATTACTTTCTGAACAAGTCTACAGGCTTGTGGGACCTTTGATGAGTATGCATCCCACATGGTGGGGGGGGGGTCAGGTCAGAGCGTGGCCGGCCCTTCCCAAAGGGGCTTCAAGGCCAGAAACTATCTCCCCTAGTGTCCAATCTCCCCCCTGCCCAAACGTGACTCACCCATGGAGTGGGTCCACAGCGATGGCTCGTGGCTCGCTCAGATCGTGGCTGAAGAGAGTCTTTCTCCGGCCACCATCCACGGTGGCCACAGAGATGGTCTTGTTGCCAGAGTCAGTCCAATAGATATGCTTATGTACCCAGTCAACCGCTAGGCCCTCAGGGGAGTGTAGCTGGCTGTCAATGAGGACCACCTGCTCTGTCCGGTCATTGGCCTTGTCGATAAAAGCACTAGAGGGTGCAGAGAGTTAGATATGGAGCCAGGTAGCCACCCAGACAAGGCCGGGACAGGGGCCCCCATCACATGTAGCTCTCATCCTGTAAACCTCCCTGTTCCCCCTGGTCTATTTGACATGGCTGGTGTATGGCACTCCATACCTGTGCCCAGGCTGTGCCTAGAATGTTCTCTTTCCTCACCCAACTCATGGACTCTCTGGCTTCCTTCAAGGCTCAGCCCAGGGGCTGCCTCCTACGGAAAGTCTACCTGGATTCCCCTTAGTGCACAGGGCTCCCAGAAGGGCTCTCAGAGGCCATCTAGTCCCAGCCTTGCATTTTAAAGGTAAGGAAACTGAGGGCCATGGGAGGGGAGTGACGCAGTCACACAGTAGGGCCAGAATTCTGTCATTTCCCTCCAAACCAAGCCCTCTTTCCATGACATCAAGTAGCCTCGGGTAGCTATTGTCCTCTCCCTGAAGTGACTTCGTGCTACAATTTCCCGTGCATGTGTGGTTTTCCTCTAGTAGAATATAAGCTCTGTGAGGGCAGGGACTGTTTCGTTTTTGTCTTTATGTGCCCAGCTGGGAACTTACTAGGTTAATGCATATTTGCCTAATGAATGGATGGCTGAATCCCCAGGGATATGAAGGAAGTTTGGGCTACCTTCCCCACAGGGTGCCTGGAAGGGCTAATGACCTGGTGGTCATCTGGGTTTAGAGAATCGTCACAGAAATGTCGGCTCTCGTGATTATTGAGGACGATCTAATTCAACAAGCATTTATCAGGCATCTGCTATGGACCAGGTTTCAGGCCGGGCAGTGGGGCTGTGATGACAACAATGTAACAGCCCTATTGGGAAGGAAGGAGGGAAGGAAGGAGAGGAGGAAGGAGGAAGGGAAGGAGAGTCACTGCAGTGAAGAGTGTGTGTGCAGGAGCAAGGCAGAAGACTGGAAAGGCAGGAGGGGCCAGGTTACAAAGGGCTTGAATGCCAAACCAAGCATTTTGTATTTGATCCTGGAGGTGACTGGGCATCACTGGAGTTTATGGAGTGTGTGTGTGGGGTGACATGGTCAGATCATTGCTTTAGGAAAATTACTTTGGTGGCTGGATGGAGGATGGATTGGAGTGGGGGGAGACCTGGGGCAGGCAGCCCCAGCAGGTTATTACAATAATCTAGGCGTGAAGAGATGAGGGTCTACACTTGAGTGGTGGCCATGTCAGAGGAGGAAAAGGGGCGCATTCGACAGATGCTGCAGTGGTGATATCCACAGGTCTTAGCAACAGACTGAAAAGGGGAGAGGGTGTAGCCCTCTACAGTGACAGGGAAGTTGGTGTGGGCTGGAGAAAACACGATGAGTCTAGTTTTGGACATACTGAGTGTCAGATGTCTGTTGGACATCCAGTTTAAGATGTGTGAAAGGCAGTTGGAGGTGTGAGACTGGAGGTCAGTGGAGAGGTCAGTGCAGGACAGATCTGAGAGTCAGGACAGAGAGGGCCATCAGTCTACGGGAGCTGATGAGATCACCAAGTGAAGTAGTACAGAGGGAGAAGAGAAGGAGGCCCAGGGGCTAGAGGGTATGACCTGGCTTTGTTGTCATTCAGTTGTGTTTGAATCTTTGTGACCCCAGTTGGGGTTTTCTTGGCAAAGATACTGGAGGCGTTGCCATTTCCTGCTCCAGATCATTTACAGATGAGGAACTGCGGCAAACAGGGTGAAGTGACTTGCCCAAGGTTGCACAGCTAGTAAGTGTCTGAGGTCAGATTTGATCTCAGATCCTCCTGACTCCCGGCGCTTTGTCCTCGGCACTGCCTAGCTGCTGTGACCTGGATTAGGATCCAGCAAAAGAGAGAGCAGGCGCCTGGTGCAGGCCGGGATCCACTGTCCAAGGTCCTGCCGGCTGCTAGGTTGGCTGAGGCATTGCCCAAGGCTTAGCCACAATGAGTTAAATATTTTTGCTACAACAACCCATGAAATCACCTGCTACTGTGGGTGACAGTTAATGGGGGGCCTGCGCTGATAAAATTACAGGTTTTCTAAAGTGCCCATAAATTATGGTGATCAAAGTGGCCCTGGAGAGCCCAGTGAGGATGGTGGCCTCGCCTCAATTCTCCCTGAGACACCGGGATGGCTCTATGTGACCACAGCCATTCCATATCCCTCCCTTATCCTTCCTCACAGCCAGAGGCAACCAAAGCCATAATTTCTGTGGGTAAAAAGACAGACGACTCATGGGATCACCTCAAGGAAGAGAGAGAAACAGTGACTCAGGGCTGGCATAAGAATGTGAGCAGATCCAAGAGGCCACTGCGGGCTGTGGAGAGCACTGTGGGCTTGAATCCTGGCTGGCCTTTATTAGCTGTGTGACTCTGGGCAAATCACTTTGCTTAGGAGACAGCATGGAATGGGCAGGCCCAGAGTTTGGAGCCTGGAAGGCTTGGGTTTGAATGTGAAACCACAGGCAAGTCCCTTCTCTCTGGACCTCTGCAAAGTGAAGGGTCAGACCCGATGACCTCTGAGGCCTATACTCCTTTCATGCTTTAACTTCCTGGAACCTCAGGCTCCCAGTCTATAATGTGGGTAGAATCATGCTTGTGCCACCTTTCTTTTGATCCCCAAAGCTGAGATCAGTGCCCGGCATACAGCTGGAGTTTAATAGACACTTGCTGATTGACTGACTACCCCCTGCAAAGAGCTCAAGGCTAGAGATCTCACGCCTCCCCTCCAAGGCCCCAGAGGAGTGTGCACTGGCCTGGGACAAGGTCAGAAGTAGTATGGGGCTGTGGGGCTGTGGGACTGCAGAGCCTGGTCCAGCAGGGCTTTGTGCATGGTCGGGATTTGCCCATCACCAGGTCTCAGGCTCACTGCACAGGGCACCTGGTCCAGCCTGGGCAGAGCAGCCTGCCCCAGTGGCTGTCCGGCCTCCACACCAAGGACAGCCGGGGCTGTGCCGGCCTCCTGGTCCCACCGCTGACTCACCTGCCCATGCAGCAATGTGAGCCTCTGGGGAGACCCTCCCTGCTTGCACACTGGCCTGGGGAACCTGACCCTAAGGTGGGGGGCAGATCATCTATGTAGGGTGCCACTCCATGGCCATTAACACCTTCAACCCAAATGGGTGCGCTGCGGGGGTGCCAGTGGGGGCTCCCACATGCAGAGTGGGGGTCACTTAGCTTCCTCCCATGCCTTTCCCACGGCAGCCACCAGGTGGCAGGAGAACCACTTGCAAGAATCCATACAACCAGAGTCCTGCCAAGTTCTCCCACTTCAGAGGACCCGCCACTTTGGGCTGGCCCTAGGGCCAAGAGGTGTTCACAGAGCTAGGGAAGTGACAGAGTTGGGATTTGAACTCAGGTCTTTGGACTCCCTGCTGGGCCTCAGGTCCAGAGAATGAAGCTGGGAGGAACGGAGAGGTATGGACAGGATGTTGGGCTTTGAGTCAGACATCTTAGATCTGAATTTGAATTTTGCCATTTTGCTAACTGGGCGACTGAGCAGGCAAGTCTTCCCTTTCCTGGGCTTCAGCTTCCTCCTCAACCAAAAAGCATTATTGTTGTTGGGTTCTTCCAGTCTCATCTGACTCTCCATGAGCCACTTCTTGGTGAAGATACTGGAGTGGTTTGCCATTTCCTTCTCCAGTTCATTTTACAGATGGGGAAACTGAGGCAAACAGGGTAAAGTGACTTGCCCAGGGTCACACAGTTAGGAAGTGTCTGAGGCTGCATTTGAACTAGGATCCTCCCAACTCCAGGCCTGGCATTCTACCCAGTGCACCACCTAGAAATTATTCATTGTCTACAACGTGCCAGCCATTGTGTTAGGTGCTGAAGATATGAAGACCAAAAGGGAAACAGTGCCTGCCTTCAAAAAGCTCCCACTCTCTCTGTACAATGACCTCCATTCAGGCTGCCCACGGGCTGGGGAGGCCACCAGAATAAAATGTCCCTGTGAAATGGTTAACAAAAAAATAGAGTACAGGAGAACACGGGCGATGTTAGTACTGACTCAGGCCTGGGGATGGATCACGGCTCTGTCACTCGAGCCCCAGCCTGGTGGAGTTTGGGGCAGTTGATTGCCAAAGGCCTAGCCATCAGAGGGTGGACATTTCTGTCATGGTGACTCCCCATGATGCCGGACTGTGCCATCTGTATGGGAGTGGGGACCCACCCTGCAAGAACCATCGCAGATCTCTGAAGTGTGTCAGTATGCCCTCTGGGACAACTCACAGTCTTTGATGACCATCTGCTGACTGACTAAAGAATTACAACGAACATCAGGAGACCCAGGGTCCAATCTGGCCCTGACATTTCCTAGCAATATGACCATTTAGGGATGGGCTTTATGAACCTCAGTGTCTTCACTCACTGGTCTCTGAGCTTGGTTTGTTATCTGGGAAATGGGGGCACGTACGCTCCTGGTTACTAATCTCCTCATGGCCAGTTGGGCAGCCCAGCTGCTCCTCTGAGGACTCTTCTCAGGGGTCCTCAGGACCCACTTCCTCTGACCAGGCGCCCTCTGTGCCCTGGGAATGGAGCTGGTGCAAGGGGAGGCAGGGGCTCACCTGTAGATCTTGCGGTAGAAGAGGTCACACCAGTAGATGCGGTTGGTGGCCACCTCCACATCCAAGGCCACCACGTTCTTGAGCATGGGGATGAGGGGCGAGTAGTCCCGCTTGCCCAGGTTGATCCTTCGGACTTCATGGCGGTTGGTAAAGATCAGGGAGGGGCTCGTGCCTGCTGAGGAGGCCGTGGATTGGAGTCAGAAGGAGCTGGAGCCAGGCTCTTCATATGTAGTCCCCCCTCTGTCTCTCTCCCTTCCTCTTCCTCTTCCTCTCTCTCTCTCTCTCTCTCTGATTGGTTCTGATTATCCTCAGTCCTCCTCCTCCACGGGGACCTCTCTGACCCCAGGCTCTGCTCTCCCTGCTCCCCACCTGCCACTGCTCCAAGCTTTCTTCCTCACGCGTGCCCGCGTGTGTGCGTGTGTGTGTGTGTGTGTGTGTGTGTGTGTGTGTGTGTCTGTGTGCCCCATGGATGATGGATGGGCTGCTGGATTGTGAGTGACCTTCTCCTGACCCTCGGCCTCCACATCCCTGCCCGGTGCCTGCTGGACAAGGCTCTTCTTGCCCCGGGAGGGCTCCAGGATATCACCCCTGGGTGTGTGCCCCCCTCCACTCTTCCCCCTACCCCCATCCCAGCCCCACCCTGGCTCCTCCCCGGTCCTCACCCACAGCCTTGCAGTTCTTGGAGAGTGTGTCCATCTCATAGCCCGGGTGACATTCACACTTGAAGTACCCCTTGTAGTTGATACAGATCTGGCTGCAGGCGTCCGGGTTGTCACACTCATTGATGTCTGGGGGAAAGGAGGCACAGGTGCCCATCAGAGACCGCTCTGGGCCACTGGGCACTGCCCTCGGCCCCACACCCACTGAGCTCCCACGGACTCTGAACCACCAGTCAATGAGGGGCAATCCAGAAGGCCCAAGGCAGGGGCAGGGAAGGAAAAAACAATCTTTGATGGGGCTTCAGTGTTCCCATCTATAAAACGGAAACAAACACTCCCAGAGTGCCACAGAAATGTGAACTGTTACTACTGTCATTCTAACCATCACTGCCAGATGATTTGGGGGACGGCTGACGCGCAGAGACCGGAGGAGAGTGGAGTATCATGGGCACAAAAGGCTTTCAGAGGGCAGCACTGCGGCTCGGGGCCAAGTCCACCACCATCTGAGCCTCAGGACCCATCCTCTTGATGGGCTCTTACTAGGGCAAGGCCGGAAGGACCATCCCCTCCCTGGTCCTGGAAGTTCTGCCCCCCTTAATACAGAAGACCAAGCCTTCATCAGCCTTTGTGGCTGCCATACCCACCACTGATGCTATTGAGCTTGTGGGCCACTATGACCCCCAGATTTTCTTCAAACCGCTCAGCTAGCTTAGGCCAAACTTCTGAGGTGCAGCCCCTGGGTCTGTGGTGACAATTAAACACTTTTTTTTCCCATTAAATTCAGGTCCTCTGACATCTCTCCCAGCTCACACTGAGGCTCATACTGAGCTGGTCATTGTTTAGGGCAGCTTCCTGGAGGAGATGTCTGCTGAGGTGGACTGAGAAATCCAGCAGGTGAAGGCACCTCACCATGCCTCCATCCCTGCCACCCCCGGGCCTCACCTCCACATGTCTTTTTGTCCAGCAGCTCATATCCTGGTGGGCACTCACAGGCATATCCAATCTTCAGGTCCTTACAGATGTGGGAGCAGCCACCATTGTTGTGAGCACACTCGTTAGCCTCTGGAAGAAGTAGAAGAGGTCTGAGGCTCCTGGGGCCAGAGTGGACCCAGGGTGAGGGAGAGCTGCCCTGGGGGCACTGAGAAGGGTTAGGCACCAAGTTCCTTAGAGCTCAGTTTCCTTCTAGCTCTTAAGCTGTCTCAGTTGTGGGAGATGAAAAAGTGTGTGTGTGGGGGTGGGGGGAAGCTGGCCTCCCCTTCTCAATCCAACTTTGACTCAGCCACCTTCTCTCTTTTTTTCTTTCTCACTCTCTCTCTCTCTCTCTCTCTCTCTCTCTCTCTCAGGCATGGGCCTTTGGGGGGCCTGGTGATCCAGGTACCTGGCCCTTTGCCAAGAATTGGAGAACTCTTAAATGCAGTGGGAAACCTGGCTGTACCCTCCCTGGCAGGCAGCCATCTACCTGCTCTTGAATACCTCCAGTGACAGGGAGTTCACTACCTGTACGAGCAGCCCCTCCACTTCTGGCCAGATGTCATTGTGAAAAAGTTCTTCCTGCCATCTAGACCATACTGGCTTCTTTGTAACTTCCCCCCGAAACTCCTGGATTTCCCCCCACCCCGGCCAAACAGGACAAATAATAAATCCTCTTTGTCCCTCTTGAGTTAATCATAGAGTTAGTCCCTCCAGTCTAAATAAGCCCCCTAGGGCCTGGTTACCAGCCCGTTCACGCTCCTGTCCTGGACAGGAGCCCTTGTCAACATCCTTCCTGAGATGTGGTCCCCAGGATGCAAGCCTGGGCACAGCAGGTGGGGTCTAACCAGGGTGGGAGATAAGAGAGTTATCTCAGATCCTGAGGAAGCTGGAGGGGCCTCAGAAAGCCAGACCTTCATTTTACAAAGGGGGAAACTGAGACCCAGGGAATTTAAGCAAAAGTCCAAAAGTCCCACAGGTAGTAAGAGAGGCATGATTTGAACTCAGGTCACCTTGACTCTAGAGACAGGGCCTTCCACTGTACTACACTGCCTTCTCTGACAGCTAATGCCTCGTATGGCAGCTTTAGAACGGGAGGGTCTTTTAAATAGTCATATCATACTGAAAGTTCATATTAGAGCTTGTGGTCAACTAAGACACCTTCACTGCCCCCCCCGCTCATCTTTTTCATTTGACCTACTACTGCCTAGGGCTACCACCCCTTTCCCACCCTCTCCTGATGGCCACTTGTCTGTTGGAACTTATTCCCCTTCCAGGTCCTTGCTCCAGCTTCTGACCCATCCTAGGGTCGTCTCAGAAACTTTAGATGCCTAGAGCTAAAAGAGCCCCCTCCCCTCCCCCCCATGGTTTGTCTCTTCCTTCCAGGCAGGAGTGCATAGGAGCATTTGGGTTGGGGGGGTGGTGGAAGGGGAGGCTGCTCTCTGCAGCAGTGACCCTCTACCCCATGCCCACTGAAACTTCAGGGCTGCTGCCCTGAGCAAAGATATGAGGCCATTCCCAACCTCCCCCCACCTTCCTCCGCCCCAGGGCAGCCCCTGGCAGCAGTTGCAGGCGCCTCTGGGATCCCCAGCTCACACCATGCACAGCAGGTGGCTCCCCAGCCATGCAAAGGCAGCTTTACTCAAGACCCCCTTCCCTCCTCCAGGGTCATGCACAGCTGGAGTGCCCCGAGCCATGCAGAGAGGAGTCAGTCCCCTTTACCCCTGGGCTGCCTCTTCCTTCCCTGGGCCGCTGTGGTAACTGAAATAACAACAATGACCATGATGATGATGGTGATGAAGATGTGGGTGTCATCTCCCCCTTCTCTGTCACTCACAGGCTTACAAAGCATTTCCCGCATAGCAGCCCATGAAGGAGGTGAGTATCAGTACATTGTTCCCATTTCATAGATGGGGAAAACTGAGGGCTTGCCCAGGGTCCCACAGTGGGTAAAGGGCAGAGCCAGAATTCCAAGAAAGGTCTTCTCGTTTGAAGCCCTGCACTGCTCTTTTGAGGGCCCCTGCACTGCTCCTGTGAGGGTCCCTGAGAGGCTGGTTGGCTGGAGGCCCCATCTCATTCAGGAGTCAGGTCTCCAGAGACAGACAGATGTCATCAGGGAATGAAGGGTGCCCAAGGGCCAGGCAGGAGCTGTCTCAGTGATCTCAAGGGCATGGCTCTCAGAGTCTGAGTGCAGAGGAGGTCGCCTCCTTCACCCAAACATAGATTTATTTCAAGAACGTCTCTTGGTATCTTTTGTTTTTCCATCCCCTTCATCTCCCCTCACCCAATAAACAGGAACCAATCCTGAGGGTCTAGGGCCCACCTCTCTCTGCTCCCCATCACTCACCACATCCTCAGCTAAGACACTCTTGCATTGTTCTCCCCTGTTCAGATATCTCCAGACTCCCTGGCTTGTTTGGGACACTGGGAAGGGTCTGGGGATGGGGGGAGCGAGAGGAGGGAGGCTCCATCCTGATATCCAGGACTCCCCTCCCCAAGCCTTTGCCAAAATGTATCAGAGAGCAGGCAGTGAGTGACCCCATGGAGTCTTAGGGAATCATGAAACACGAATATCATGAGGGGCTTGGAGACTGCAGGCTCCTGGGATTCTGAGCTGGAATGAACCTTTAGGGTCCAGCCTGACCCTCTCATCTTAGAGCTGAGGAATCCCAAGGCCCTGAGAGTTGAAGTGACTTGCCCAAGGTCACACAGATGATGAGCGGCAGAGGCCCTAAGGGGTTCTCGGGGGCCCCCAGGGCTCCGGACAGGAAGGGCCTCCCCCAGGGCTCCGGACAGGAAGGGCCTCCACAGCACCCCAGGAGGCCAGCCCAAAAGGAAGTAAGACAAGGAACCAGGTCAGGGCTCCCAGAAGTCTCCAGCAAGGACCTCAAACCTGACACAGGGTCCCAACACTTTTCCCAACACACGTGTACCATGCTCACACAAACATATACCCATGCACACTCCACTTGGGAAAGTCATGCAAGAGAGACAGGGAGGAAGAGAGGAGGCTTAATTGGTTAACGTCCCTGCTGACTTCTGGTCCTCCCTGGGCTATGGTGAGGGGGCGGGGTGTTAAAGGGGGAAGGGGGCTCTGTTGTGTCCAGGAGGGGTCACCCTCAGCAGGACAGGGCAGGCCCTGTCAGAGCTGAAGGGGACCTGGGGCGCCCCACTCACCTTGGGCCTGACTCGTGGTCCCCCAGTGATGGGAAAGGCACTTTGAGACCCTTTCCCATGCTGAGGAAGGGTTTCCTGACATGGCACCTAAAACTGCCTCTTTGTGACTTCCCTCCCTCACTTAACCTGCTGTTCGGCCTGCTGAGGACAAGCCATAAAGGCCACCCAGCAGCCCTCCAGACACCTGGGGATAGCTATCTCGCCCCCCCCACCTCTCATTTCTCCAACGGATGCCCAAAGTGCATGATCTCCAGCCTGCTCACCACCCTGGGCATCCTTTTTTGGATGGATCCCAGTTCCTCACAGTCCTCCATAAAGGAGGGGGGGCCATCACAGGCTCCATTAGGGTACCAGGCGTCCTTTAAGAGGGCTAGCTCTTCTGGCTGCTGTATCCTACCACCAGGTCACATTTAGCCTGTGGTCAAGTAGGACCCTACAAAAAGCTTTCTAGCTCTGCCTCTCCCAACCTCTACCCCTACAGACGATCATTTGAACCCAAGGACAGAACCTAGTATTTATTCCTAATAAGTGTTACTGTGTTAGGTCAAAGCCAGAAGATCATGGCTCCCCCCGCCCCCTCTACCGTTCCTTATATCAGACCCAAATGGGCAATCTGGGGGAAGGGATGGTGAAGCGTGTTCCTTCTCCCAGACGATGGAGTCTTTGTCCAATAACCCAGATTCAGAGGCGAGGATGGGCAGGGGACTCATCCTATTTTCTTCAAGTTCAGAGATGAGCCCACCTTTACGGCCAGACCCACAATGCTCAGGACCCATCTGCAGGGCAGCAGGGGATGTGAGGAGGGAATAAACCTCCTGAACCCAATCCTGGAATCTGACTAGTTCCCATGTTCCCCTCCACGCCCCGGCCTGCCTTTCCATGAGCTTAGTTTGGCAAGGTAGGCATGAGACCCAACGGGTCAGGACACCTGCCTCTCCACCCACCTAGTCCAGTGCTCCCCCATCCTTCCTTCTTCCTGTTCCTGAGTATTCAGCTATCGAGCCCCCCATCTTCTCCCCACTGAGCTCTCCACTTTCTGACCTCCAGCCGCTGTGACCTTCAAGTTGGCCTCATTTTTCAGATTCCATAGGCTCACAGTCCTATACCTGGAAGAGACCTTGGAGGCCAACCCCCTCATGAAAAAAAAGAAACTGAGGCCCAGAGGGGTCCAGAGAGTTCTAGGTCTATACCGTCTCCTCATTTTGCAAAGGAGGCCCACATTCTTACCTCCTATTTGCTCCTTGCCAATTACACTAATGGCCTGTCACTGAATCTTAGCTGGGAGGAACACTGGGGGCACCCAGGCAGAGCTGGATCTGAAGCAGGGGCTCCCCATCCCTTCTAAGGCATCTCTGACAAGTGGCCACTCAGCTGCTGCTTGAATACATTCAGTGACAGGGACCTCACCATCTATCAGGGAGACACTTCTTCTGCCACTTGAGAAGGCCAGACTTGTTCACTGGTGTGTAATTTTTTTTTCTTGATGTGAAGGTTGCCTGTGTAGAACTAAGACCCTGGCTACATCAGCAGGACAGGGGAAGAGAGAGAGAGGGGAAGAGAGAGGGAGAGGAGAGGAGAGGAGAGGAGAGGAGAGGAGAGGAGAGGAGAGGAGAAGAGGGGAGGAGAGGGGAGGGGAGAGGAGAGGAGAAGAGAGGAGAGGAGAGGAGGAAAGGGGAGGGGAGGGGAGGGGAGAGGAGAGGAGAAGAGGGGAGGAGAGGGGAGGGGAAGGGAGGGGAGGGGAGGAGAGAGGAGAGGAAAGGAGAGAAGAGAGAGAGAGAGAGGGAGAGAGGGAGGGAGGGGGAGAGAGAAAGAGGGAGGGAGAGAAAAGGGAGAGAGGGAGAGAATGAAAGAGGGAGAGAGAGAGCAGCCCAGAGAACCACGCTGGGGAGCATGGGGAGTGAGGGCACAGGCAGAGAGAGAGGCTAAAGGCTGTCACAGCTGAGGGGTCTGATGGCAGAGATCTCACCCCATTATTCTACAGGCAGAAAGGCCAGAGAGGTTAGGTGACCTGCCCAAAGTCACACAGTGGATTAGTTGGAGCAGAGGTCAGAGTAGCAGTGGGGGGAGAAAGGGCAGCAGAGGGGGGGGCCGTACCACACTCTTTCATCGGCTCATCAGACCCATCGCGGCAATCTGCGCGACCATCGCACACTTTGCTGCTGTCCACGCACTCGCCACTCTTACAATGAAACTTGCCGGGACTTTCGCATGTGGATTCTGTCGGGTCGGACAAGAGAGCAAAGTCTGTTAGGCTGGCTGGGGACAGGGCAGAACCAGGCCTGGGAACTTCCAGGTATGGAAGAGATACTGAGAGGGGGCTGGCGAGAGGCTGAGCCTCCCACCAGCCTTCAGGATAGAAAAGAAGGGTCAGAAAGGCCCCTCCTCAAGGCTTCTGGGTCATCTCCTCAACAGCACCCCCCCACAAGTAGTCATACTCTGCATACTTCCGGGGATGAGGAAGGCAGACCACTCTTCTGGGACAGCTGGAATGGGGGCTAAGATCGGCCTCATCCCCACCTCCATGGATGCTAGGAGGTCCTGGGTCCTACTCACAGGCCCCTCCTGGGTGGAGCAGACACCAAGAGGACCAGACAAAGTCTGCCTGGGACTGAGCCACCCTCTAGCAGGTCCTTGGGGAGGGCCCATGAGAAGCTTGCACTGTGGGCTCCATCAGCATTCCTCCACTGAGGCCTTACAAGGTTTAGAAGGCTTAGCTCTGAGGAGCTCTGAGCGTCCTCCCAGGCCCAGCTACACAGGACAGAGCCAGTACCCAGAGGCCCTGCCTCCCTGGGTTCCTCCCCAGGGGACATCTGGCCATTCAATGCAAGGTCATAAGGAGTCTCCATCACCCCAAACTCAGCCCAGGACATACCTTGCAGGCAGCCAGCCTCATCGCTGCCATCAGGGCAGTCTAGCTCATGGTTACAGTGCTTGCCCCCCTGGATGCAAGTCCCATCTGCACACTGGAACTCCTCAGCATGGCAGGACACCACAGCTGCAGAGATGTGGAGAGGAGACACACGGAAAGGGTCACACTGGGAAAAACACAGGTGTCTCACCATCCGCCAACTCAGCAAAGACGCAGGGGAACCCTTCCCACTTAGTGGGAAGAGAAAAAAAATGCATGGGCTTAGGCCCAGACCTCTGGGATGTCCCTAAGCTGATGGTGACCTTTGGCTGAATGGTGGTGCCACTGTGGGGGGAGCAGGGCTGGAGGATTCCCTGCCAAGGCCTTCACTCCCACTCTGGGACGGCTCTCCCTGGGAGAGCTGACATCCAGCCTCCCCTCAGCCTTCTCCTTCTGTCCTCTGAGGCCAAGCAGAGCTCAGGCCCTCAGCCTCATTCCCAGGATAGACTTGTAGAGGGGGAGTGGGGTTGGAGATGGGCTTGCCTAAATGACCTTGGGTAAGTCCCTGGCCCTGAGCTCGATGACCCTACCTAGGATCTTAAAGTCTGTGACATGAGGGGGTGGGGAGAGATGACCTTCCCACTTCCCTAAACCTGAGGCTAATCCCCCTTCCACGTGATGACTGAAGACACTATCACATCCCACCCAAATCTCCCTTAATCCAGGCTAAGCAGGCCTAGTTAGCTCCTTTAATTAAATCCTGGTATGGCACAGTCTCCAGGTCCCTCACCATCCTGACGGCCCTTCTTTGGACACTCTCCACTGGATCCACATCCTTCTTAGACGGAATGCAAGCCTCCAGCTGGGGCCTGGCCAGGGCAGGCGACAGAGGGACAATCACCTCCCTTATTCTGAGAACTGGCCATCCATGGGCACCGGAGGACAGAGAGACGCCACTAGGGCAGGGATGGGCAGCATGGCGTGGCAGAGGTGGGCTGCGGGCCAGGGGCATGCCTGCTTTTCAGTGATTAACTGGGGCTGTGAGATGCATGTGGAACGACCCTAAGGCTCCATTCGCCCTCTCCCTCCCCATCTGGCCCAGTACACTGCTAGGCCCCGGCCTTCAGACTCCTCTCTTCTCCCTTGTACCACTGGTTATCTACACACACTTCAGGGGCAGTGGCTCCTTAGGAACAGCCACAGAGGTAGAGCCAGAGGGGCTGCAACGCCCAGCTGGTACAGGCCTTTCCAGAGGCCCATGGAGGTGAGCTGATTCGCCCAGGGGCAGCTGGGTGGTGCCACAGTGCACAGAGCACTGGCCCTGGAGTCAGGAATCCACCCTCAGATACTTCCTAGCTGTGTGATCCTAGCCAAGTCCCTTAATTCAGATACTTCCTCTGTAAAATGAGCCAGAAAAGGAAATGCTACACCACTCCAGCGCTTCTGGGTCATGGAGAGTGAGACAGCTGAAAACAACTCAACAATGAAAACATGAGGGTCATAACAGCAGAATGGGGGCTCAAACCCGAGGCCTGCCCCCAGCCACTCCAGTACTCTTGACCCCATTAGAATACCAGCTTCATAGAGCAAGGTCTGTACTATGCCTGTTCCTGTGCCCTCCTCCTCTGCATATGGGCACTGACACTGAGGCCTCTTGTCTGGGGAGCCCCTGCACTGGAGATGGTGGAGCCCTGACAAGTGACTGGGGACAGCCCTGGGCCACGAGCTACCAGAGGCCATGGGGCGGGGAGCCCTGGATTTGAAGGCCCAAGGCCAGCCCCAACACTCCCGAGCTGTGGGACAGTAGGCAAGTCCCTTCCTTGTCCTGACACTTCCTCATAGGAGCCCAGGAAGTGGGGGGCTCTCAACAGAAAGGGAGAGGCCTGGGAGAGGGAAGAGGGTCTGGTGGGGATGGGAGGCAGGGGAGGAGAAGGTCAGGAGAGGGAGGGGGATCTGGTGGGGATGGGGAGCAGGGGAGGGGAAAGG
>CM053584.1:21957187-22037467 GCA_028627135.1 Pseudochirops cupreus | reverse complement strand
ATCACGGATGCGGAGATGTCAAACTGGTGTTTGGGTCTGGTGGGTGCCTAGACAATGTTGTGGGGATTTAATGGAGCAGACACAGCAGAGCCTCCCCTGACTCCTTCTCAGAGGGTGCTGTAAGGTGTTAAGAACAGCAACAGTAACGACTAGCAGTCTTGTAGTGTGCCAAGCACTTTCTATGCATCATCCCATTGGAGGGAAAGGCTTTTTGTAAATTCTAAGTGCTCTGAAAATGGCTTGCCAAGGGTCAGCCAGGACAGGCTGCATTCTGCCTTGGTGAAGAGAATGCCCACAGGGGTAAGAACACAGCTCCAGCCCCGTATTCTTAAGGAAGGCTTAATGGGGAATAGAAAGGAGGCAGATCCAGGAGAAGATGGGACCCACCCAGGATGACCTGGGGCTGGGTCCCCTGTGACCAGGGGATCTTCCTAGGACATCTCTGTCCAGTCCCCATCATGGTTCCCTTTGCCTGGGATGCTTCTCATCTCCTCTCATGGTTTGCCTGCCATCCTTCCATCACTCTGCCTTGTTAGGACTGGAGGGACCCTCAGAGCCACCTGCTTCACCAGCCTCCCCTCCCCACGGGGCTCCTGAAGCCCAGGCCGCCCTTCCCCCAGGCACACACCACAGCTGGCCTCGTCAGACTTGTCCTTGCAGTCTGCATCCCCGTCACACTTCCAGGTCAGATGGATGCACTCGCCACTGCCGCAGGGGTACTCGCTGGCACTGCAGGTGGCTGGGGCCGCCGTACCCGCCTGGCGCCCGCACCGCTCAGGCACCTCATCTGATCGGTCCTCACAGTCAGCCTGGCCGTCGCAGAGCCAGCGTTCGGGGATGCAGGTGCTACTGTTGCATCGGAATTCCTGGGGTCCGCAGACCTGGGCTGGGCATCCCCGCTCATCACTCCCATCGCCACAATCGTCGTCCCCGTCACACACAAAGACCGTGGCGATGCACGTCCGATTACTACACTGGAACTCACTGGGGGAGCAGACTTTGGGGAAGAGAGAAGACGCACCCACGTGAGTCAGGGACACACCAGCGCCACTCCTCACATTCATCTCCCCATCTGTGAAAGGCAGCAGGCTGGGACGAGGTGTTCTCTCCCAGAAGGCCCCTCCCAGTATCAAGCCAACCAGCACTTATTAAACACTTCCTACATACCCAACACTGTGTTAAGCACCAGGGATAGATACCGCAAACAGCCACCACTGGCCCCGCTGTCAAAGAGCCATCTAATACATAATTGCACAGGGATAACTGATATCTGATTGCTCACCTCCTCAGAGAGGGAGCAAGGGATAGAAATTAGAATGCAAAACTTCAAATAAAAATGTTTTTAAAATAAATAAGTAAATTACTGAATAATAAAAAAGAGCCTTCTAATGGGGGAGGCAAACACACAAACCAATCTACCCCCTCAACAGTTCCAGTACTTTCTCACCTCTGCACCTTTGCTCATGCTGTTCTCCATGCCTGGAGCCCCTGCCCTTGCCTCCTAATATCCTACCTACCCACCGAGGGCCAGCTCGAGTGACCCTTCACCTCAGCAGCCTTCCTGACCCCCCACAGTCAGCCAGGGTCTCTCCTTCCTTCGAACGGCCCTGTCTTTCTTGTGTGGACCGGATTAACTTTGGTCGCTGTCTTACCTTCTTACCAGGCTGAAACTCTCTGTGAATACAGGGGCGGTGCCCGAATCTGCTTTCTATCTCCCTGAGTGGCCAGCACAGGACCTCCCCCACCCCCATTAGAGGGTAAGCTCCTTGAAGGCAGGGGCTGGGGCTGAGGTTCGTTTTGTCTCTGTATCTCCATTGCCAGCACCATACCAGGAATACAGAAAGTGCCTGATAAATGCTCGCTGACTTGCCTCACTTGGTGCCCAGCATGTCAGTGTTTCCAGGTTTCTCTACTAGAGCCCAGATGTTCAAGAAGCTTTGCTGGCCCGGAGGCAGAAGGGGTTCCCCAGCCTTCTTCTAGCCTCAACTCCTGGGGGGTGGAGGCCACATGTGACTCCTTTTTCCTTTGCTCTGTCCTCAGTAACTGAACCAGCCCCTGGAATTGTTCTGGGGAAGCTCCCACACCAGCATCCAGCCTTGACATGGAGGTTCAGGGGGTCCCTGAGCTTCCTTGGAGCTGCCTCGGGCCTAGTGGGGCCTCTCTGTGGCTCCCCGCCTCCCACCACTCAGAGCCAAACAGAACAACCAAAGCCTTCTCATCTCCATGGGACGGCCCTCCCACTCCCTGAATGCAACTATCATGTTCCCTAAGACAAAACACCTGCCCCAATCCTCTTATGGAGCCATATTGTTTAATCGCAGGACTCCGGCTAGCTCCCCAACGTCTCTGCTAAAATGTGGGGCCCAGAACTGAACTCAATTTTTGAACCGACATGATAACAGCTCCCACTTCTCTGACACATTATGGCTCACAAAGAGCAGTCCTCACCACCCATTTTACAGATGGGGAAACTGAGTCTCAGAATAGCAGTGTGACTTCTCTAGGATCACAAAGCTAATAGGTGGCAGAGCTGAGATCTGAACCAGGGCTTGATTTAAGGAAAAAATTCCTAAGAACTATATGAGGCAGCATGCTGGAGTGTCAAAGGACCTGTGTTCAAATCTTACCTCTGCTACTTATTCTCAGAACAACTAGAGGAAAATTAGCTCTCCTTCCTAGAGTTCAGTTTTCTCTGCAAAATGATGGTGTTAGACCAGACAACCTCTGAGGCTCCTTCTGGTTCTAAATCAGAACCTGTGGCCTCTGGGCCTCAGGCTAGATGTCCTCTCAGACCCCTTCCCATTCTATATCTCCTGGCACTGGAATGTGTCCTGACATTGTCCAGAAGATGACCCAGACTTTAGGTCCAGCCTCCTGCCCCCATCCTGCCCCTCCTCCTGCAGTGGTCCTGGTCCCTGAGAGCCCCAGCCCCACTCCCACCCCCAGGGGTGCCCACCTGTGGTGCAGCCAACCTCATCGGTACCCATCTCGCAGTCCTTCTCCCCATCGCAGCGCCAGGATGAGGGGATGCACTTGTGGCTCGAGGGGCCGCAGCTCAGCTTCTCAGCAGGGCACACTTGTTTGGCTGCATGGGGGAGGGAGACACAAGCACAGGGCAAGGTGAGAGGGGCCCCTGGGCAGTCCATCAGCAGCCCTGAGGCCTGAAGGACCAGGGAAGCTGCAGAGAGTGGGGGCCCTGGGCAGTCAGCAGCCCTGAGGCCTGAAGGACCATGGAAGCCACAGGGAGTGGGGTCCCAGGAGGCCATCCAGAAGACAGGAGGGACGACTTCCTCATTTTGCAGATGAGAAAACAGAGGCCCAGGGACATGAAGCAAATTGCCCAGAGTCATAATAAGTAGTAAAGGTCACAGGTGGGATTCAAACCCAAGTCCTCTGGCTCCAGAGCCTGTGCTCTTCCCACACTGTACCACAACAGGCCTTAGTTTACTTACCTGTAAAATAAAGGAACTAGATCAGAAAAGTGACCTGAGCCCTGGTGAGGAAACAGGAGACCCGAGTTCGAGGTTCAAATGTGTTGTGTGACCTTGTGCAAATCACAACCCTTCTCTGGGCTTCTTCCTTCTCTGCCAAAAGAGGGGACAGAGAAGGCGCCTCCCAAGGTCTCAGGCCACTTGAGCCCTTCCAGCGGTGCCCACTCTCTCCCCCTCTTCAAGTTGCTCCCCTCTCTCTCCTTTGAGTATCTTGAACCTACTCATCCTTCAAGCCTCCGCTAAAATCAGTGACTGTGGAGAGTGGACACATGGAACACTGGGCTTGGAGCAGGAAGACCTGGGTTCGAATTCCACCCCGTATGATCTCAGAGTTCATGGGACCCACAGGTCATGGGATTGTGGATTTGGAGGCAGAAAGAGCCTCTGAGCCCATCTTGAGTCCAACTCCCTCATTTTATGGAAAAGGAAACTGAGGCAAGGAAGGCTCTGTGAGTGGCCCAAGGCCACATGAGGAGGGAGTTAAGTAGATGAGCTCGGGTTTGAACTCTGAATCCAATCTATACCTGAACATGAACCCCCTCTGCAACACTTTGGGCCAGAGGTGGTCCAGTTTTTGTTGTGACCCCCAGTGACAGGAGCTCACCACCTCCTGGGACACCCCATTAACAAGAAACTCTCCTTGATGTCCAGCCAAAGGACGCCCCCATCAGTTCTATCTCCCTTGCCCCCGACCCACTGCTCCCCATCCCTTCAGGGGCCAAGGGGAGCCAGCCTGATCCCTCCTTCACATAGCGACCCTTTAAGGACCAGGGAAGAAGAAAAGTGATGAAAGGAGGAGAGGAGGGAACCCCAGAACTCAGGACTTGAGAAAATTGAAGAGAGAACCTGAAATCTCGGAGACTCAAGGGGTCCTCTTGCCCAAATGCCACGGTTTTACCAACAGGGCTAAAGAGCAGAAAATGTCTTGGCCCAGGTCGCCCCACTGGTAGCTGAGAGCAGTGTCCCTGGCTGCCATTCACAAGCCCTTGGCGTCCCTGCCCCCAGTGACCACAGAAGACCCTCTCAGGCCCCCTCACCTCCTCTGCACTAACACAGACTCAGGCCCACAACTGGGCTGAGACGCAGAGACCAAGCCTGGTGGTCGTCAGGAGTAACCTCCCGCCTAGAAGGACGCTGTGCTCTGTCTTTACTTAATAAACCCGTCGCTGCCCAGATGACTGGGCCAATTTTGTAACAACTAAATTACACCGTGAGAACAGCATGAACTTCCCAGAGGCCTCAGGAGTTTCCCAAAGCCGAGGGGGACCACAGAGCACCTCAGTCCTCCCCAGGCCCCACGTGGAGCTCACATGGGTCCCGAGAAGCCGGCTCCAAGGCCATTCGTACCCCCTTAGCCAGGGAGAGCGTCTTTTAAGGAAGGACTCTTTCATACATTGTTCTGGTGCTTGACACACTAGTAGTACTTATAAATATTGTTGATCAGCAGCCCATCTACCCACACACACAAAATACACACAACCTCCCAGGCAGAAGATACCTCAGGGACCCTCTTGACCAAACTAAACTTGAACAAGAATTCCCTGGCCAACAAGTGCTCATCCAACTGGGATACCTCTAGGTGATGGGGAACTCACTACCTTACAAGGCATTCCAATCCCTTTGGGGAGCTTGCATTGATAAGAGGCATTTCTCACCTCTTCCCCCTGTCCCTCGTGCTCTAAGTGCTGCCTTGTGAGTCCAATCAGAACAAACCTAACCCTTCACACACATCTACACTCTTCTGCACAACACCCCACACCACATCATAACTAGCATTTGGGGGTGGGGGGGGGCAATAGGGGTAAATGACTTGCCCAGGGTCACACAGCTAGCAAGTATCTGAGGCCACATTTGAGCTCAGGTCTTCCTATCCCCAGACACACTGTTCTAAAGGGGAACCAGCGATCTGGCTTTTTAAAACGTTTTGCTATAACTGGTATCCCTTGTAAGCAATCAGGTGCTTGAAATCCCAAGCTAATCCTCAGGCTGCACCTGGGCTGCCTGTGATTTCTGGAGCACTTTTCAGAGGCGACCTTCTCATTCTTGATGTGAACCCTGCCAGAGCTCCCCAGATCCTAACTCTTCATCTTGTTCCCTCCCGGGGGCCCAGGCTACTCCGGCCACACCTCTCCTCACCTGCTACGTACACGGCCGCCCATTCGCTCCTAGATCTGCCCCACTGGGGCCTCCTCGTCCCTGTCCTCTCTCCTCTGGGTTCCCACAGCCCCACCTGGTCATTAGCAAGGACCCGGTGGGATGAGTTACAGTAGGAGGTAGTGAGCTCCCCATCTTCCAGCCGGTGACTGTTCAGGCTATCGTAGCTAGAATTCTTGCTCAGTCACAGGATGGTCTCCATGTTTTCTGAGGCCTGGGCCAGCTCTAACTAAGGGTGTAGGATTCTCTACCAGCCCGGGCTGCCTAATGCGTATTTACACAGCATAATGCCTAACCTCCCAACAGGGCCGCCACCCGGCTTGTCGGGATGCGGCTCCAACGACCTGTCTGTCTGCTTCCTTGCTCATAATTAGCAGCAACACAGTCTTGCTGAATTGTGAGACATGGATAATGAGCTTCTTTCCAGGACTCGGCCATGCCCGGCACCTATCTAGCTTGGAGACCCCGACCCCCCTCCCCACCAAGGACACTGCTCAAAGGTGCACTGGCCCAGTTGGGTCAGGGGTGGAAACTGGCCTCTCTGCCGCTGCCCCCACCCCCTCTGAATCCAACTGATGAACCCCTCCTCCCCAGGTCAGCCCTCCCCATGCTGGAAGGAGGCTCTCATGGCACCCCTAAGCCTCTTCTCCAGGACCACAATCCCCCTTCATCCAACAAGGCTTTGGAGAAGGTGGTGCCTTCCTCTGGATTTCTAATTAAGCTCAACAAGCATTTATCAAACAGTGGCTGCCCAAAGGGAGCATTCATTCCCCAGTGAATGAACGTGTAAGTTCACTCCACTTTGGGGGTTTTGCATGTGGGGGAATCAGGGCTGAGCCCTGAAAGGGGCAAGGGGAGAGCACCCCCAGCATGGGACAGCCTGTGCTCCACTCTGTGTTCTCCCCATCTGGGTCTAGGTCTTATCTCTCAGCCCAAGGGCTGTACTTGTTCTGTCTGTCTCAGAGGGGAAATGCCAGAGCAGCAGATGGACGCTGCAGAGGCTAAGGCTGGAGGGTAGGGAGAGCTGTCCCAGACAACAATGGGCTCCCCCCTGGAGGTGATGGGGGGGTCTGCAAGCAGAGGCTTTCATTTAAGCGGGGATAGGCAAACTGGCCCATGAAGGCCCTTCCACCTCTCAGATCCTGCGGCGCCAGAAGTGCCCCTGACATCAATAAATCCTGGTCAGTCCTGTCTTTTTCTAGGTCCACCACACGACCCTATGAGCCATGCTGCTTCCCATCAGAAAGCTGATTCTGTCCATGGAACAGAAGGGATGGGGCAGGAGAGAGCAGAGGAAGGAAAGCCTGCTGGGAGGTGACTAAAGTCAGGATCAATGAAGGGTCTATGGGGATCACAGCTCAGCTGGGAGGGCCAGGACTTGGCACCTGATTAGAAGGGAGGGGTCTGAGAGAATGGAACCGAAAGGTCCCCCAGCAGGGAGCCACACCACAGGCAGAGATGAGAGCAGCCCCAGCAGCTTTGGGACTGGGGGTCATGGGCCCAACCCAAAGGGAATTGAAGAACTGGGATAATCAGGGGAGTGGTGGCTGGCCAGCCCCTAGTCGCCTTAAGCTCCCTCTCCAGGGCCTTGGGGATTTATACTCTTGACAAGCCCTAATGGGCCTCCTGGTGGATGCTTCCTATCACTTAATTTTAAACAAATCCCTGTGAGCTTCTGCACTGCTGCAGAAGTGGGGAGGGTCGGGATGAGTCACCACCCTCAGAAGCTGCTGATGTTCTGATAGGGCCATTTAATTTGGTCTTGGAAATCTCAGAGGGGCTTTTACAGAGCATCACTGGTCCAACATTATTTTTCAGCAAAGGAAACTGAGGCCCAGAGGAGAAAGCCAGCCTACAGGAAGTGAGAGCCATGGTAGCCCAGGGACAACCTCTCTGAGAAGAGGGGGGAGAGAGAGGAGAGGAAGATAGAGGAGAGGGAGAGAAAAAGAGAGGGAAGGAGGGAAGGAGGGAGGGAGAGAGAACAGGACAGAAAAGACAGAAGGGAGGAGGGAGAAATAGCAGGGACATGCCCCCCCCCCCATGGAGGAGGTGAGATTGGTTAAGGATTACAGAGAGAGAAGAGCTGGTGCCAGCCCCAGAGAGACAGGGCAGGTAGCCAGAGAAGACCAAGACCTGGACATTCAGACTCACCAGACTGAAGGGCCCAAAGGCTTGTCCTGGAGAGGTGCCCCTCTGATCTCCCCAACAGTCTGGGGCACTAGACAAGCCTGGCTCTTCCCAATGATGCCCTCCCAGATGTTACCAGATGTTCACTCTCACCTGGGGTCTCTCTGTGCCCCAGATGGCATCTCTAAGCCCCATATCAGCTGGGTCCTGGCTATGTCCTCAGGGGTCAAAGTTCTAGTTCAGGGAGTGAACTTAACAGAAGCAGCCATAGAAAGGTCCCCCAAGCCCCCAGGCTCAGGAGAGTTCTGGAGGCCAGAGCTTCCTTCCTGGGCTCCCCTCGGCCCAGTCCACCCCCCCCCCCCCGCAGCAGTCCAGACCCAGGCCTGGCTTCTCACAGGGGCAGCTATGCTGTCAGACCCGAGACATACCATCCCAGGTTGTTCTGGGGAGGGGCTGACACACAGCAGAGTTACAGGAAGTCCTCTGGGATAATCACAACGGCCTCACGTCCACCCCCCGCCCTGTGAGCCAGGTACCATGGGGTGCCTCAATGTCCTTGAATTTCTGGGTCAGAGGAGCCTCGGGGGCCCGACTTGGAGCTAGACAGCATCTGTGACAAGTGGGTCTCTAGGCCCTGCTTGTGGACTTTCAAGAAGGGCCATCTCACTCCCTTTCTAGGGAGCCCATTCCCCCTGGAAGCAGCTCCCATTGGCGGGAAGTCTTCCTTGACCTCCCAGCCTCAACTGGCCCCTCTCCTTGCTCTGCTGTCCCCTCTCCCACCCTCTCCTGTATGCCAGCCTTGTATCTGCCCTCCCCAGGCCCTCTCTGGTCTGCAATATCCTTCCTCAAGTGGGGGCCTCCCCACAGGCTCTGACCAAGGCAGAGTATAACATGGAGGACCCTCTCCTTCTGGACCCCACCCAGTCCCAAAGAAGGTTATTGGGGGGGAGCACCATGTCACTGGTGACTCATATTGAGTCCACAGTCCCTAAAACCTCCACAGTTTTATCCAGATGAAAACCACATCTCCCTCATTTTGCATCTATAAAGCTGATTGGGGGAGGGGTACAAGGCCTGACCTCGTTATCATACTGTACTTTACCTACGATGAAAGAAGCTCGGGGAGGGGGCAGCAGCGCCACAACGTATCGGGCAGAGTGCCAGTTTTGGAACCAGCTGACCGCGTATACTGGGCTGACCCTGGCCTTCTTTTGCCCTTCAGCACCTGGCCAAGAGTCAACCATCTTCCCAACATCATGGGCGATGGCTCAGCAAGCCCCGCCAAGAGGGGAGGCACAACTGGGGATGGTCACGTCCACCAAGTCACTCGGGTTACTCCCCGGGATCCCCCGTCACTTCTCCCACTCTCCCGTGTGCTCCAGCTACTCATCTCCACTTCAGATTTCAGACTTCTAGAGAGCAGGGTCTAGGGGAGAAGTACTTTTGTATCCTCAGCATGCAGCCCTAAGTAGACTCGTTATTTGTAGGACTGAGGGACAGGGGAAGAGAAGGAGGGAGGGAGGAAGCAAGGAAGGAGGAAGGGAGAGAGGAAGGGAGGAAGGAAGGGAGGTAGGAAAGAAGGAGAAAGGGAGGGAGGGAGAAAGGGAGGGAGGGAGAAAGGGAGGGAGGGAGGAAGGAAGGAAGGAAGGAAGGAAAGAAGGAAGGAAGGAAGGAAGAAAGGGAAGGAAGGAAAGGAAGGAAGAAGGGAGGGAGGAAGGAGGAAGGGAGGGAGGGATGAAGGGAGGGAGACAGATGAGCTGGCACCCCTAGGCCAGGCCTCACAGTGTGGCCTCTGGACACAGCAGCAGAATGCCCGGGCTGGGCTGGCCCTCTGAAATCATCCCACCCGACTTTCTCACTACAAGAGCGCCAGAGGGGCAGGGACTGCCCAGGGTCATGGAAGGGATTCTGACCTAGCCTCCAGGTCCAGGTTCTTTCCAGGTTCTCTCTGATCACTGTCCTGACCTCATTTTCCCAGTGACTGCTCATTAACCTGGCCTAGAAACCAGGCTCCGGGGAGGCCCCTGGTGGCCTCAGGAGGTTCCTTCCCCTCCACTGCCAGGCCAGTCTGTTCCAGTGGGCGGCTCTCCCTGTATGTTTGGCCTGATTTTGCCTGGTTGTTTCTAACCTTGGACTTTTTTTCCCTCCAAAGGGGATTCTGTGTGTTGGTCATTTTTCTGACCTCAGGGCACCTCTCTGGGCACCATCCTGGTCATACCCTCAGACACTGGCAGGGGTGGCCTGTGCAGATCAGATGAGAGCCTGGACAGGAGGAGGAGGCCTTTGGTGTTCCCTCCCAGAGGGATGGCTCACCAAGGCAGTGCGTTGGCGAGACAGCTTGCCTTGGTACCAGGAACACCTGGGCTCAAGTCCTGACCTGAACATCCTGGCTGTGTGACACTGGCCAAGTCACTAGCCCCTAGGTGTCCCAGGCAGCCCTCCAGGCTATAAATTGCAGAGCAACGGTGCCCTATACTGGCAGAGGGAGCTTCCCGGCTGGGAGCTCCCTAACAGGGAAATTACAGGTCTAGATTACGACACAAAAGAAAGCACCACGTTGTGGCAGCCCTCAAGGGAGGTGGGGAGCAGTGCTATAAAGGGAAAGCAGAAAAGGCCTCCTCAACATTTTACAGACGAAGAGAGTGAGGCCCGGTGAGGCAAGTGACCTGGTCAAAGTCACACAGTAAGCGGTAGAGCTCAGACACCGGCTCGGCCTCCCTGCCTCCCATCTGGGGGCTTGGACCTGGACAGGAGGCTGCCAAGGAGCCAGAGAAGTGGGGGCTGCTGGGATACAGGGACGTCTGGCAGAGACTGGGCTCTGAGGATTTCTGATTCTTTTCCTCCCAGGCTGTCAGAAACAGGGATGCCACC
This sequence comes from Pseudochirops cupreus, assembly GCA_028627135.1. Lineage (NCBI taxonomy): Eukaryota > Metazoa > Chordata > Mammalia > Diprotodontia > Pseudocheiridae > Pseudochirops > Pseudochirops cupreus. The sequence continues at coordinate 22,026,824 of CM053584.1, read as the reverse complement.
GAGTCATGAGAGATGGCTGTCCAAGCCCAACCCTTCCCAGGAGAGCTCAATGGGATCTGGGTTCAAGTCTCCTCTCCTCCAGAGAACTCTCAAAGCAGCCCCAGCTCCCAGGGAACATCCCTTTCTCGATCCTAGCAAATCAGACTGGAGGTGGGTCCTCCTCAATGGGTACCTCCAAAGGGGGCCCAAGGATGAACCGAGGCTGAGCAGCTTGGCCAAAGTCCTCCAGGGAGCCCCTGGCAGAGCCGGGGCCCCTGACTGCCAGGCTGCTGGTCTAGCCACTGAGCCACACTGCTTCCCTTATAGACACTGCCTCATGCAAGAGGCCCCCACAGGCCTGCAACAGCCCAAACTCCTCAGGCAGAGCCAAGGAGATGGGGGGCTACCAAGGGCAGCCGAGATGGTTGTGGGAGGGGGCCGGGCTCTGTCTCTGCCTGTCTCTATCTCTCTGTGTTTCTGTCTCTGTATGTCTCTCTGTCTCTATCTCTGTCACACACACACACACACACACACACACACACACACACACACACACACACACAGAGTCTTTGTTGCTAGGCAATGAGGAAATGAACAATGTGTGTCTCTGACTCTGTCTTGACCCAACCCAGTGCCTGTCCCACTTCCCTCGCAGGCCCCCCTGGGCTCAGGCTCTGCCTCCCAAGCAGCTCACAGCTGAAGGCCAGGGTCCGGGCCTGGCCCTCCCCTCACCAGACAAGGCAGGGCTGCTACTCTCCCTAAAGCCCTCCACCCCTCTGTAATCCAACAGGAGCCCCCAGCCCTGAGAGAAGTTTGCTCTGAGCCTGAGGAGCTTTGACAGCCACATCAAGGCAGGTGAACACAGCCCCTTCCTTCGGGGGGCCGGAGCTGAGGGAGCAGGCCGTTGGGGAGCGAGCCCAAGTAGCACCTGCACCCCACGCTCCATGATGTAGTCGAGTTCAGGAAGATTTATGCAACCAGAGACTAGGAGATAGAAGAACTCTAGAGGCCATGAAGCCACAGAAACTTAAAGCTAGAAAGAGCCTTAGAACAGAGGATGGCAGAACGCAGAACATCAGAACAGAGAATCTAAGAGCTGGGAGGAGCCTGAGAACAGGGGATGTCAGGGCTGGCAGGGGCCTGAGCACAGGGTAGGTCAGAGCTGGGAGGAGCCTGAGAACAGGGGATGTCAGAGCTGGGAGGGGCCTTAGACCAGAGGATGTCAGGGCTGCAAGGGGTTCTGAAGATCACTTAGCACAACCATGTTATCTTACAGGTGAGGATACTGGGCCCCAAGGGAGGGAACACTGTGCCCCAGATCCTCAGGTGAGTTACTGGCAGACCCAGTACTTGGGCCTCCCAGGCCAGGGCTGCCCCCGTCAGATGCCCTGCCTTTGCTCGAGCCTCCCACCCTCCCAAGTGCTCATCCCTGTCTTCCCACCAGGTGCTGGACACTCACTGCATGTGGCCTCGGCCTCATCAGACCCATCAGGACACTCCTCCTCGCCGTCACATTTCCAGCGCTCTGGGATACAATGCCCATTGTTACAAGTGAAGTCGCTGTCTGAGCACGTCTTCTTGGCTGCAAAGGGGAAAGGGAAGAGGGTTAGGACGAGGGGGCTGAGACGGGATGAACAGCACTGAAGCATGAACAAGGCACCATCCTACAGACAGTCTGCAGGGCACCATCCTATAGAGAGCCTGCAGGGCACCATCCTACAGAGAGGCTGTAGGACACCATCCTACAGAGAGCCTGTAGGGCACCATCCTACAGAGAGTCTGCAGGGCACTCTCCTACACACAGCCCAAGGCACCATCCTACAGAAAGCCCAGGGCACCATTCTACAGAGAGCCTACAGGGCACCATCCTATGGAGAGCCCAGGGTACCATACTACAGAGAATCTGCAGGGCACCATCCTACAGAGAGTCTGCAGGGCACCATCCTACAGAGAGCCCAGGATACCATCCTACAGAGAGCCCAGGGAACCATCCTACAGAGAGCCCAGGGCACCATCCTACAGAGAACCTGCAGGGCACCATCCTACAGAGAGCCCAGAGCACCATCCTACAGAGATCCCCAGGCACCATCCTACAGAGAGTCTGTAGGGCACCATCCTACAGAGAACCCAGGCACCCACCCTAAAGAGAGCCCAGGGCACCATCCTACAGAGAGCCCAAGGCACCATCCTACAGAAAGCCCAGGACACCATCCTACAGAGAGCCCAAGGCACCATCCTACAGAGAGCCCAACGCCCCACCCTAAAGAGAACTCGGGGCACCATCCTACAGAGAGCCCAGGACACCATCCTACAGAGATCCCAAGGCACCATCCTACAGAGAACCTGCAGGGCACCATCCTACAGAGAGCCCAGGGAACCATCCTACAGAGAGCCCAGTACACCATCCTACAGAGAACCTGCAGGGCACCATCCTACAGAGAGCCCAAGGCACAATCCTACAGAGAGCCCAGTACACCATCCTACAGAGAACCTGCAGGGCAACATCCTACAGAGAGCCCAGGACACCACCCTACAGAGAGCTTAGGGCACCATCCTACACAGAGCACAGGACACCATCCTACACAGAGCTCAGGGCACCATCCTACAGAGAGCCCAGAGCACCATCCTACACAGAGCCCAGGACATCATCCTACAGAGAGCCCAGGGCACCATCCTACAGAAAGCCCAGGGCACCATTCTACAGAGACTCTGCAGGGCACCATCCTACAGAAAGCCCAGGGCACCATCCTACAGAGAGCCCAGGGCACTATCCTACAGAGAACCTGCAGGGCACCATCCTACAGAGAGCCCTGGACACCATCCTACAGAGAATCTTCAAGGCAGCCTCCTACAGAGAGCCCAGGGCCCCACCCTACAGAGAACTCGGCCTCACCCTAAAGAGAGACCAGGGCACAATCCTACAGAGAGCCCAGGGCACCATCCTACAGAGAGTCTGCAGGACACCATCCTACAGAAAGTCCAGAGCACCATCCTACCGAGAGTCCAGGACACCATCCTACCGAGAGTCTGCAGGGCACCATGTTATAGAGAGCCCAGGGCATCATCTTATAGAGAGCCCAGGGCACCATCCTACAGAGAGCCCAGGACACAGAAAATCTGCAGGGCCCAGCTCCTCCAGCACAAAATCACTGATTCTTTGACTCTCAAGCATCTTCTTGCCCAGCTCTTGGGTAACACGTTCATCTAAGATGAACTTTCATTGAAACCAACCCTTCTTGGGGACCTGCAAGGGGCAAGGGCTCTGAGCCTGCCCTGTGGGGAAGGAAAGAGAGGTGAGTTGGGCATTTTTGTGATTCAGACCGTAGCTGTTTTAAAACAAACCAAAATTTGAGTCAACAGAAGAAGTAACAAGATAACACTTGGCTAGTGCTTTTCCTACCGTAGCCCTGAGAGATAAGTAATATATTATCACCCCCATTTCACAGGTGACAAAACTAAAGTTTAGAGACAAGACATGACCTGGTAATTAGCTAGTAACTGGGGGATTCAGACTCAGGCGTCAGAGGGGGGAGGGCCCTCATGGGTCATCCCATCCAATCTGTATCCCCCAAAGGAGGGATGTGAGGCTGCCCTGTCTCAAGTAAATCCAGTTCCCTTGCGAGTCAAGGCCAATATCCAAATGGACATCCATTCTGTGTGTAGAGACCTTCAGCAAGGGGGACCCCAAATTTACAAATCTGAACCCCAGTCATTCCAATCCCATCCCATGCTCTGCAAAGATAGGCTTATGACTGTGACTCCACTGTGGGGACATTCCTGTAAATCACTCCCCTACTCCCTTCCCTCAGGGGTCCTCTTGTTTCTAAGGTACCCACAGGGGATGAGAGGCATGCTTTGGGCCACACAATCAAAGCCTTGTTCTCCTCCTCCCCCCTCTTCCTGAACAACCCGACTATCTTCTCAACACACTCACCCCAGGAAGGCATCTCTACACAAACGGCCTGGCCAGGAAGGGTCCCTTTAGTGAGCACCTGACAGGGCCATGCTGGGGGCTTTGTCTGGCCCCAGACACTGGCACGCTGTATGCTGTCTGCCTTGGTGTCAGAGGCTGGCGCTGGGGGAAAACATTCCCCAGAGAATGTCCCCCTCCTCATCTCTTAATCTGGGCTAGAATGGGGGGATCCAGCTCAGCCTGGTCAAAATGCCACCCTCCAACATGGAGCATACTGGGAATGTCCTGAACGTCAGTCTTCCCCCAAACAAGCTATTCCCAAGAGTCCCTGGTTTATTTGCATGTGATTTGCATACCATTTACATGCATTGTAGGGATGTACTTGAACAACGATTTAGGAAACACTGATTGAGACACAGCCAGCATGACCTTGGGCAAGTAACCTCGCTGGGCTCCAGTTTCCTCATCTGGCAAAGGAGACCATAGGGCTGGTTGGGTCTGGGGACTCTGTGCTGGGCAGGACAAGAGGGTTCAAGGAAAAGCAATAGGGTGGTCCCTGCCCTGGAGCTCTAAAAATGGAGAGAGGGGTCAGGCTGACAGCATAGGAGGGAAGGGGGAGACAGGCACAGAATCTTAGGGTGTTAGAGCTGAGGGGGACCTTAGAACAGCAGATGTTGAGGCAGCTGGGTGGAGCAGTGAATAGTCAGGAGGACCTTAGTTCAAATCCAACCTCAGACACTGGACACTTCCTAGCTGTGTAACCTTGGGCAAGTCACTTAACCCCAACTACTTGCCTTCTCCCCTTCAAAAAAAAAAAAAGAACAGTGAATGTCAGAGTTGAGATGTTAGAGCTGAGAGAGAGCTTAGAACAGATGTCAGAGCTGGGAGGGAGCTTAGAACAGGGGGTGTTAGAGCTGAGAGAGAGCTTAGAGCAGGGATGTCAGAGCTGGGAGAGGCCTGAGAACAGGGGATGTCAGACTTTAGAAGGAATCTTAAGAGATCATCTAGTCCAAAACCCTTATTGGGGAAACAGAGGCCCCCAGAACAGGTCACTAATCTGTGGAGTTAAAACGGCAGGGTCAGAATTTGAACGCAGGTCCCATTTGAACTCCCCTTTCATTCTCCTTTGACTACTGCCTTCCTTATGAATCAGGGCTGCGAGAAGAGGGAAGAGCGGGGCGGTCTGCAGCTATTTTCCTCTGCTCTGGCCTTAACCATTCCTGAGGAAGATGACACATAGGAAAGAACCAGCTCTGAGTTTGTGGGCTGTACCCTCGTTTTGAGAAGCGCCTGTGTGCAGGTGTGCATGTTCCTTCAGAGGGCATCCCTGAAGCCGGAAAGGGAAGGCCCTTTGCTTCCTCTCCAGAACCTGGCCGTACAGACTGTAGGGACATCCTCCCAGACCCAGACTCACCTGCACAGCAGGGCAGTCTGGCCCCAGGGGAAGAGCCAAGGATGCATCAATTCAAAGGGCACAGATTTCTTATTTTCTGGGAGGGGCCTCAGAAGGTACCTTGTCCAGTCCTAGCCACCCAGGCATCTGTGGCAGTGACCAGCTTGACCAGCTCCACTGTCAGGGGGCTCAGCGCCGAGAGAGGAGGAGTTGGCCAGTGAAAAGAGAACAAGATCTAACGTCCAAGAAACCAGAACCCCAGGCTGGGCTCAGACTCACAGTCACGTGGCTCTGGACAAGTCACCGAGCCCCAGTTTTGTAAAATGTAAGTACAGGGTTGTTGCAAGGCCCAAATGGGCCTGAGGTTATAAAGTGTTATGCAAACATTGAAACAGATCCAGAAACGTCAGATACTGTTCATTTTATAACTACGTATCCGACCACACTGCAAGCATTATTAAAGGGCCGCTGTGCAAAACAGCACCTGTGCTAGGTGGTCATGGAAGTTAACTTTAGATATGCTACTCCTTGTCTTTGTAGAGGCGGGGGGCTACTGGTACTGAACACTGTCTATGCCAGTGGTTCTCAACCTGTGGGTTGCGACCCCTTTGGGGGGTCAAACGACCCATTCACAGGGGTCACCTAAGACCATGGGAAAACACATATTTCAGATGGTCTTAGGAACTGAGACACCGCTCCTCTATCCATCTCTAGGCGGGTCCGCCCACATGCAGACACACCCACATACGAGTATTAAAGGGTCGTGCCATTAGGAAGGTTGAGAACCACTGGTCTATACTGTCACACTCGAATAACATGGCGATTAATAGCTAATAATAACATTCACATAGGGCTTACCATGTGCCGAGCACTGTACCTTTTTAAGCACTTTAAAATTATTATCTCATTTGAGCTCACAACAACCTTGGGAGGTAGGTACTATTATTATTATCCCCATTTTACAGATGAGGAAACTGAGGCAGAGGTTAAGTGACTTACCCAGGATCACACAGCCAGGAAGTGTCTGAGGCTGCATTTGAATCTAGGTCTTCCTGACTTCAGGTCCAGCACTGAGCTACCAGCTGCCTAGTTACTTTTACTGAAGCTCTATTTTTTCTTTTCTTTCTTTTCCTTTTAACTCATAGGGTCATAGATTCAGTGCTGGAAGGAACCGCAGAAGGCAGTTTGTCCAACCCCCTTATTTAAATTTAAAAAAATTTATTTATTTTCAGTTCAAAATTTTCTTCCTCCTTCCACCCATCGAGTCTGCAATTACACATGTAAAGTCACACAAAACATATTTCCACATTAACCATATTTGGGGGAGAGGGCAAGAAAAATAAAGGAAAAAATTCTGCTTCGGTGTGCACTCAGAGTTCATCAGATCTCTCTGGGGATAGATCGCATTTTACATCACAGGTCCTTTGGAATTGTCTGATCATGACACAATGTTACTGTTACTGTGTACAGTGTTCTCCTGGTTCTGCTCACTTCACTTTGCATCAGTTCATATAAGATTTTCCAGGTTTTTCTGAAACCATCCTGCTTCTCATTTCTCACAGCACAACAGAAATTCTTCACAAATTGCTTGCCACCACAAAAAGAGTGGCTATATTTTTGTATATATAGGCCCTTTTCCTTTTTCTTCCAAGTCTTTGGGATACAGACCTAGTAGTGACATCACTGGGTCAAAGGGTATACATAGTTTTATAGCCCTTTGGGCCTAGTTCCAAATCACTCTCCAGAATGGCTGGATCAGTTCACAACTCCACCAATAGTGTATTAATTTTCCAGTTTCCCCACATCCTTTCGAACATTTGTCATTTTCCTGTTCTGTCATCTTAGACAATCTGACCCAACGCCTTCATTTTTTTAACAGATGGGGAAATCAAGGCACAGAGAGATTTAGTGACTTAGAATCATAGGAATTATAAATCTAGAGGTGGCAAGGACCTCAAAGGCCATCTAGTCTAAGTCTTCCATTTTGGAGATAAGGCAGTTAGGTGGTACAACGGAGATAGAGCACTAGATCTGGAGTCAGAAAGACCCGAGTTCAAATGTGACCTCAAACACTTAAGAGCCGGGTGACTTTGGGCAAGTCACTTAACCTCTGTTTGCCTCAGTGTTTTCATGTATACAATTTCAAGAGTTTAGATCTCTTACTGATATAAATCTACAGGCACTTCACAATGAAAGGTCCAAGGTCACACAGGCAATAAACACGAGGCGTAGCATTTGAACCCAGAGCAGATCCCTCCAAAACCAGTGCTCTCCCCATCAGAATGTAGGTTGTCTCCCTGATTAGAATCTAAGCTCCTATTTTTTTTCTTTCTTTTTATCCCCAGTGCTTAGCACAGTGTTTGGCATATAGCAGGCATTTAATAAATGCTGACTGCCTGACAAAGGATGGTAGGGATACATTTGAAAATGAAAGTTAGATAAAAAACAAAAAGCATCAATAAAAATTATTTTTTAAAAAGTTTTACACATTTTTGAAGAGACTCAAGCCCCATCCTCAAGCTACTCATGGTTAGTAGAGTTACCAAGGCGAAGGAAAGACCCCTGGAGCCCCCAGGGCCTTTAACAGTGCCCCCCTCACAGACCCTGGACAGGCCCGGGCAGAGCCACCCTGTGGATATCTCCTCAGTGCCAGGCCCCAGGGCTGCCCTGGAATCCCTGTTCCTGCTCCTACCTGGGCACCACCACCCGCTTGCCCTCCCAATGCCCTTATATAAACAGGTCAGCTGCCAGACAACAGCTGCCTCTATGTCTGGGCCCAGTGGAATGTTAACCCTGATCTCCTTGGCCTTCAAGAACATTATATAATCGCCCTGAGCTGGTGATATCATAATCCAGTCCCATGGCAACCAGGGAGCTTGAACAAAGGAACCCAGTTTCAACCCCTACCCCACCCCCAGTCAGACAAAAGAAATCCGATTTGTCTGGCCCTGTCCAAAATGGAGAGGTGGCCAATCTGAGGGAAGAAAGGCCCAGGCTTGGGGAGGATGAGCCACATTCTGCTTTCAATGTCCTCCATGACTTTGGGCAGGTCATTTCCTCTCTGGGGGGAAGGGGAGTGAGAGAGACTTAGTTACCTTTACTGAGAAATGGAAACAACTCTGTTTGTCTCAAGGTGACCTAGAGAACATTAGATCAGAGGGTGGGGGGTCATAATCCTAGGTGATGAGCCAGAATTGCTTGCCACAGAGACTTAGCCTTTGATATTACAACTCAGAAAACAGGTCCAGAAAGTTGAAGGGATTTGGGGTCACAAATCTGAATCTAGAAGGGGTCTCAGAGGCCACTGAGTCTAACCCTATCATTTTACAGATAAGAAAACAGAGGCCTAGAGAGTGACTTACCCAAGGTCACACATTTAGTCTTTAACAGAGCCAACGTCATTGGATCATAGATGTAGGCCTAGAAAGGACCTCAAGAGGCCACCTCCGGTTCAAAACCTTCATTTTACAAGTGAGGAAACTCAGGCCACGGACATTAAGTACCTGCCTAGGATACACCCCCTCTTTACCTCTATTTCATAGAGTCCTTCTCTTCCTTTAAGATGTTCTTTACACATCAGTGGTAGTAGAGCAGGGAGAGCATTCCAGGCATCGGAAAGAGCCAGAGAAAACGCCAGAGCTAAGACATGGAGAGTCTTGTCTGTGGAACAGCCAGGAGGCTGCTGTCCTTGGATCCAGGACTACGGGTCAGGGAGTTAGGTAGGAGGGGACTAGGTGATGAAGGGCTTTGAAGGCCAAGCCAAGGATGGTGTATCTGATCCTGAAGGTAAGAGGGAGCCACTGGAGTTGGTTGAGTAGGGGGTGACATGGTCAGACCCAGGTGCATAGGACACAGTACTGAATCCAAAGGCAAACATTTGGAGGGGCAACATTTTGTGCTTTATGCTTCTTAACCGTATGACCTTGGATAAGGTGTTTTACCTCTAAGTCCCATATTACTAGACTATAAGTTGGGGAAGACAAGAGTCAAACTACCTACCTTACCAAGATGTAGCAAGGAAAATGTATATAGAGTGCTAGATAGAGAAACATGAATTGTTATTAATAAAATGAATGGGAAAGGGTCCTGTAAACTGTAGAGTGCTCTAATGAGTTAAATGGGTCCTTATTATCAGTAAAGTGGCTCTGGAGCTCTGTTTCCTGCTCTGTAAAATGGGGGAAGTCACAGTAAGGGACATAGCCTAAGGAGGTTAAAAAAAAAAATCACAAAGATCTCACATACTCCAAACTATTTACAACTGCATTTCCAAGCAAAGACCTGGAAACAAAGCAGATGCCTGTCAACTGGGCCATGGTTGAACAAGGTATGCTGTGTGAATGTGATGGTCTTACTTTTGTGCTGAATTCAGAGAAGTGTGAGAAGACTTACATGAACTGATACAGAGTAAAATCAGCAGAACCAGGAAAACAACATACATAGTAACTACACAAGAGTGTAAATAGAAAGACTAGGAAAAGGAAACTGTAATTATAACAACCAAGCTTCGCTTAGGAGAAGTGACTAATGAACCCAGCACACCTTCCTTGTTTTATGGGCACTGAGAGCTGCCTGGGCCATCAGACATGGTTGCTTTGTGACTGGTTTTTCTTAATGGTCTTTCTTTGTATCCCCTAGTGCCAGGCACATAGTAAGCCATTAAAAATGCTTGTTAACTCATTGAGAAGAGTGTTCACTGGGTAAGGGTAGGGGCACAAATATCACAAAAAAAACCAATAAAACTTTAAAAAATTAAAATTAAAATTGGGTTCTGCACTCTTTTATAGTTCCACAACTTATTAGCTGACTGATGGTCTCAGGCCTTGAGCCATGAGAAGGATTGGGACCAGAAAAGTCCCTTAGTACAAAGGAAAGGAAGCAGAGACTCCCAGGATCTGGGCCAATGTGGAAAATTCAGGATTGGACATATGCACAGGATGCAGGCTTGTCTGTATGTGGTTTGGTTTCACTCACTTGTGGTGTAAAGTAAACGGGGCCGGGACAGTCTGTTACAAGCAAAGTTTGTTTACGGTGTAAAGTAAATGGGAGCTGGTAGAGTCTGTCATGTGTAAAGTTTTAGAACTCCTAAGAAAGGCAAGTAGGGCAGGAAGTCTGGGCAGGGGCATGGATGGTCCCCAACAAGCTTCCCAAAAGGCCACTGGCCATTCACAGGCCAACTACAGGGTAACAGAAGGGCTGTGAGCCAGACAGGTGGGAGGCGGGCCCCTCACCGAAGAAACTGATGAAGCTGATGGTGATGAAAATAATAACCGCTGGGCATATATAGAGTACCATGCATCCATCCTTCATCAAATGTGGTCCTCACCAGAAGCTAGGGAGGGGGGGTCTCCACGTCCACTTTATGAGTAAGCCGCAGCTCAGAGAGATGGGCGAGACTTAGGGAAATGTGGCGAGTACCTGCCCGACATGGGATTTGAACCTGGGTCTTGCTGATTCTAGCTCCAGCACTCTGTCCCCTACACCCACTGCCTCACATTTTATGTCTGGGCTCCCTTTCTCAGTGGGATGAGCCCCAGGGATCATCCTGAATCCTCCCCCACAACAGCCCTGCAGAGGAATGTTTTGAGATACAGACACCTTGATTTACCTGCTAGGAAGAACAGCTCTTGCAGCTGCATCTCTTCTCCTGAGTGGGGAAGCCCCTTCCAATCACCTTAAGTCAGAGCCAGGTGGGACCTTAGACACCATTTATGACTCTATCTTTTTACAGGAAAGGAGAAAAGCAGAATGATTTGCCCCAAGGTCACATAGCAAGTTCATAACAGAGCCAGCAATAAAAAGAGCATCAGACTCTCCTGGGTCCTGGTCCTGCTCTCTCAAGCCCAGCTCCCAAGGACACGGAATTCTAGAGAGATCTACAACAACCGTCAAATCCCAGGATTGCAGATTGGGACCTAGAAAGAAGCCCTGAGGTCGAGCAGCCCGCACCTGAAGCAGAGGTGTCTCCAAAGCTTCTCTCCCAGCTCCACCACTTCACATTCTAAGGTCCATCCTGGCTCCGAGACCCCTCCCAGCTCTGCCATTCTCGGTTTTAAGGCCCTTTCTGACACTGACTTGCTAATATTCTATATTCTAACATTGTTCCAAGGTCTTGCCTGGCCCTGACATTCTTGGATTCTGCAATTCCATGACTATTGCTTCCCCTCTGTGAGCGTCTGCCAGACCCTTCTGCGTTACCAAGACAACCCTAGCCAGCAGAATTCCAATTACCTTTGGGGGCTGCAATCTAGCCCACTCCCCTGCTCACTGCCTGGGCAGGCACATTCAGATGCCTGTCCAAGAAAGGACACAACTATTAAACCATCACCCCAGTCAATGGGGACTGTCTGGGGAAATGCCATTTGGCCACGGGGACAAAAAACAGGGAGTCAGGAGGAGAAGAGTCATCACAGGCACACACACAGAGGCAGCTAGAGCAGGGAAGCTACTTTATTCATCGGTGCCCAGCCTCCTACCCAGTGACTGGCTCTGTCTGGTCCTGGGGAGCTGGGAGTCGAGGATGATCACCCTTCCCCCTCCCCAGCTCTGTGTTTCTCCTTTCTGAAGCATCTGCCTGGGGCCTCCACACAACCTGGAAGGCAGGCAGGGTGTAGAGGCCTAAGCCTCCCAAAAGGCAATGGGTCAGTACAAGGCAGGATCAGGCCTAGAGTGTGGGCAGATAGCCCTGGCTTTGGGTCAGTGCTCAAGGGAACTTTAGGGACCTTAACATGAAACCCCTCATTCAACACAGGGAGGAACTGATCCCCCCAGAGGGGAGCTGGGGTCACCTCGGGCAGGCTTCTTCCTCTTCTCTGTGTTTCCTTTGTCTAGAGATGAGGTCAGAGGCCATAATCTCATTTGTCAATGACAGGTCAAGTTCACACTCTAGACCAGTCTAGACTATCACAAAGGGTGCAGGGATCATTGTGCTCCTAGATTTTGAGCAGCAAGGACCTTGAGAGGCCGCCTAGTACAACCTCATTGGATAGTTTGTGCTGAATACTTTACAGATATGATCTCATCTCATCACAACATCCTCACAACAACACTGGGAGGTGGATGCAATTGTCCCCATTTTACAGATGAGGAAACCAAGGCAAACAGGGTGAAGTGACTTGCCTAGGGTCACACAGCTAGGAAGTGTCTGAGGCTGGGTTTGGACTCAGGTCTTTCTGACCCCAGGTTCATTGCTCTATCCACCAAGCATAGCTTGGCTGCCTCTAGCGGCAAAGGCTGAGGTCGAGAAATGCCAAGTGATCTTCCAGAGATCACACGGGCAAAAAGCTGTAGTGTGGGTGCCACATCAGGGGACTAGGTTCACCATCAGGAAGACTAGGGAAGTGGCCTGAGGACAAATGTAAGGACGATCTGACCTCCCACGGCAGGGAGACGCTCTGCAACTTGTTTCTGCTGAAGACATGCCTCCATCTCTCCCCTGGGAGAATTCCTGGATTAGGAGGCACATGGAACTCCTAAAAGAGGAGCCTCTCTATGGTGCCCTTTACAACGCCGTTCCTTCAACACCAATTTATCAGATAACTAGTGTGTGCCTGAACCCAAAAGCAGGAAGGTGGGGTTCCCACAAGGTCATTACAACAGGGTCGCCGCCTCATGGAGGGTACGGCCCACCCTCAGTGACCTGTGGAGGCAAAATCTCGGGCTGATGGGATGCAGTCAGATCTGGGGGAAGCTGCACATTGGACGCTTGCTGGAGACTTCCCGGCTGGGCCCCCCAGTGACTCATGGGATAACAAATCAGATGAATGGTGGATCTGCATTTGGTGGAGCAAGTTTCCACATAGGGAGTTTCTTCCGCTACTGCTCCCCCGCCAATGAAATCACAGGAATAGAACTCATGGTTCTGTGTATCAAGTCCTCAGATTCTTAAGGTCGAGAGAGATCTGAGACAGGATGGCTCAAGGAGAGATGTCCACATAGGCTGCTCTGGTGCTGTAGCTGGGCTAAGAAAACATCTATGCTAATGTCTTTGTCCTGCCAGCCTGGGAGGGGGAGAGTTCAGACCCACCATCGTTAATCAGTGTGTGACATCTGAATTTGCCTTCCTCTGGGACCCCCTCAAACCTCCCAAATCAGGAGCAAAAAAACCCCAAACATACAGGCACCAAGATGTGATGGCCTGGGAAAAAGCCCAAGACCCGGGGGGAGCAGCAGGGCACAGGGGGAGCAGTGTTTTCTCCAAAGACTCCCCTGGATCACCCCTTGCCTTTCTGGTTTTCTGCCTCTGATCTTTCCTTCCTGCTGGCTGTGCATCACATGAAGGCATCAGCCCTGAGGACAAACAGGGACATCGAATACAACCTGGTCATTTCACCATGGACAGAGCTGAGGCCCAAGGTCACACAGGGAGTTCTCGGCTGGTCCCTGTCCCCAAAGCTAGGGTTCTTTTGGCGATGCCACCCAGTCTCCAGAGAAGAGATTATGGGCAAAGCAAGTCCCAGAACAGAGAGTGTTTTCCAGAAACCCCTGCCAACATGGCATTTCATCTTCCCTCGAAAATTCCACCTTTATCCCCCACTCTCAGCCAAAACTTAAAGGAAAAAAGTCACTATTTTTATCCCTAGGCCTTCCAAATTTCTGGAAGTTCTGTCTCTCTAGGCAAGGAACAGGAACCAGAAATTGGTACTCAATCTCCTCTTGCCTCTTGGTCTTTTTAGTGGACATCGATGATGGATGGGTCTTGAAAGAAAATAGGGCCCCCCACCCATCTATCCACCAACAAGCAATGACTGAGCACCCACTATGGGTCAGATACAGTACTAGGGCACTGCGCATTTAAAGACAGCAGTGAAGCAAATCCTGCCCTCCATGAGTTTACATTCCATTGGAGCGGAGAGGGAAGAGTTACAGCACAGACACAATGCCATAGACAGAAAGTCATTTCAAGAGGGAGAAAATGCAGCCAAGTGGGTGAACCCAGCAAGGCTTCCTGGAGAAGGTGGCTGCTGATCGGCTTTGCAGGGACAGCCCTTTGTGAACCTCAAAGTGACTTGAAATAGGCCATCCAGCTGTTGAAATGGGATCTCTCCTGGCCACCTCGGGCCATGGGATAAAGCCCTGGAAGCCAGTGGTAAGACCCCTCCCCTCCCAAGCCTCCACCTCTTCTCCCCCCATTCCACACTGACTTTCTTCGCAAGAAAAATTCAGTAGAATTCATTTTCATGGCCTATACTTTGGATGTTAGCAAAGCCAGTTCCACACACAATGATCTAGGCTGGGCATGAATGCTGATGTCTAAGTCAAATGAGCCAGTGCCCCAGGATCCTATCTCAAGGTTGGGGGTCATCTAGTTGAACCCTTTCCTGAACCATCAATCCCCTCTATGACATCTGATAGGATTGCATGTCCTGGCCAACAAGCCTGAGGACCTCCCGGTGCCCTACTCAGAAAGAGAGACCTAGGGCTTCCCACACTTGGGCCTCAGCCCCCAGCAACCAGTTAGGGAAGCAGGCCCGTCCCAGGGTGCTTCCCAACCTGCGGCCCCAGCTGTCGCCAAGGGCTGCCTGGGCTCTTCCTTGGGAATGCCAGGCTCCCCGTAGCTGCTCTCAGCTGTACCTTTGGCACCACAAAGATGGAACCCTTTTCTGGCCCTCTGACAAAGGCATCTTCCCTTCCCTGTGATTTGTAGGAGGAGCGCTATTCAGCTCCTGACAGCTCAGGGTGATGGACTGACCCAGCCCTGGTGGCCTCTGGCCCCAGAAGGGGCCCCTCAGGCTGGCGCCAGCCAAGGAATCCAGCAGCATCTGGAGCTGGGGGAAGAGTCAGCTTTCAAGGCAAAGTCTGAGCTTTCTCTCTGCTGCTAATTTGCTGTGTGACTTTGAGTAAGTCCACTCTTCCCTCTGGGCCTCAGTCTGCCCCTCTTTCAAACCATCTCAGAGATTCCTTCCAATCGAGATATTCTATGGGCTTATGACAACCCTATATGCTTGGTACCAGAGCTTGTAAAGTCCCCTGGTTAATTCAGGTCACAGAAAAGCAGAGCACAAGGGGGGCTTTGGTGCTGTTTAATCTAAATGTCCCATTTTACAGATGAGCAAACAGGCCAGAGGGTTTAAGGGACTTGCCATGGCACTCAGTCAACTTTGATCGAGTGGGCCCTACATGCAGGAAGCACAGTGCTAGGCACTGGGGCCAATTCTGAGGGGACTTGTGACCTCCTCAGGATAAGCACACCCTCTGTCACAGAAAGCAGCCCACCTGCACATACTCATCCTCTGGGATCCTAGTCTGGCCCTTGCTATGGATGTGACACCTTCTCTGAACCCACAGAGCCTAGAATCCAGCAGGAAAGAAAGAGAGGTCATGGAGAAAATACATGGAGTAACACATGTGAGTGAGGAGCAGTACTGGGTAGTAGTCTCACCTCTGACTTGGACTGGCTGTGTGACCCTGGGCAAGTCACCTGGCTTCCCTAGCCCTTGGTTTCCCCATCTGGAAAATGAGGGGGTTGGTTGGACTGGGTGGTCCTAACTCCTCCAACAGCCACGACTCAAGCTGAGGTCTCTTCCATGCCAATCCAATGCCCCCCTTTTTTGATTTTTGGAGGGGGCAAGGTAGGGCAATTGGGATGAAGTGATTTGTCCAAGGTCACATGGCTAGTTTTTGTGTTAAGTGTGTGTGGCCAGATTTTAACTCAGGTCCTCCTGACTCCAGGGCGGATGCTCTATTCACTGCACCAACTATTTGCCCCCCAATTCTTCTTTGAAGGATTAAATTTGTCAGGGTAGGACCTGACAGGGCTACTGTAGGCAGAATTCTCCTTCCCCATCCACAGGGGTGTCAAGAAGCCACGTGTTTTTTCATTCTTCTTTCTCATCCTTCCAACACTTGGGAAGAAAAACTTGTTTCAGCAAGATTAGAGACGGGTCAGCTGGGGAGGCAGGGCCCCCCCACTGCTCAGGCTTATGGTAGGCCTTGGCATTTATCTGCCAGGCCAGCAGCTCCCAGGTGGAGAATCAGCCGACTGCTAGCAAAGAGGGCTAAATTTAAACAGAGGTTGGCACCTGCCCCAGGGCTCCTGTTTGGACCCACAGCTAGGGATGGCCAAGTCAGGAGGATGCTGTGCCCCTTACAGCCAGCTAGATGACCTTGGCCAAGTTCCTACCCCTTCTGGGCCCTAGAATCATTATCTCTGAAATAAGATGGGAGGGGCAGGAGGAGTGGATGACCTCTAGGGACCCCTTCTAGTTAGACATTCAAGGAGCCTGTGACTTGTCTCTTCTGGAGGCCCTGAAGCTGCAGGGGGAGAAGGAGAAGGATAAACCAAGGGAGGTGGGCAGGGCCACTCGAGGCCCATGAAGCACAGTGCTGCTAGCTCAGGGGGGAAATATATTTTCTTAATAAGGAGGAGTCTCCATCTATTCTTCATTCTTGCCCACTCTCAACTCGCTTCTTCAGGGAATGGCTGCCTTGGCCAGATTAATTGGCTGGAAACATTTGCATTTTCTTTTCCTACACACTGAGTTTACTCAGCATTTCTAAGGGGCCCCTGGCAAAAGGGCTGTGTCTGCCTGAGCAAGCCTTGTGTGTGCCCAGGGAGCTAGCTGCCCAATGGCTAGCAGGAGCCAGGATGGGGGCACATCCTCACTGGGGCAATCTGAGGCCTAGGCTCCAGGGGTCCTGGGCTACTCCAGGGCAGTCTCCCGTGCTTAGGGACACAGGGACCCTTGAGGATGAGCAGCCCAAAGCAAAAGGGCATCAGTAGAGCTGAAGGGGGCATGACGAGAGGAAAGGGGCAGAGCAGGCCAGGGTTCTGATCTCCTTGGCTGGACAAGAGACAGAGAGGGGGTGTGTGTGTGTGTGTGTGTGTGTGTGTGTGTGTGTGTGTGTGTGTGTGTGTGTGAAGAACTCTCCCCTCCTTCACCTTAGAACAACCCTGGAAGATCTGTAGACAAAGTATTATGATTCCCCTTGTAGAAATGGAGAAAGTTGTTCAGAGAAGCTTGGGGATGTGTCCAGGGTCACAGAGGACCCTATATCAAAGCTGGGACCAGCCCCAGGATTTCTCATGGGTCTTGTAGCTCTTGAGGAACTAATGAATGAAAAAGGAAAAACCAAAGAAAGGGTCAGGGCAGCTGGACAAGCGAGGGGCTTCTCCTTTAGCTCAGGAAAAGGGAAGGAAGGATGATTCCCTCTCAGACACAAACGCTTGCTGATGGGCTGTTAACCATACTTTTCTTTGCTTTCATCACATATACCTGAGGGAGGAGAGTGGTGTTTGGGGCCCAATCTCCAGGAAATGTCCAGTGTTGGAGCTGGAGGGGGCCTTGGAGACATTCTCTCTTATTTCTGAGGAGAGAACCACAGAACCAAGGAGTGAGAAGGGGCCTCGGGAGCCTGACCAGTGGCCATCCAGCCATCGAGGAGAGGGAGTCCACAGCCCCAGGAGGCAGCTGCCCACACAATGGACAGCTCCCCTTGGCAGGAGCTAAAGTCCTCATTCCCAGTTATGAAGCCTGTGGCCCCATGTGACTTCCCTTCAGATACACAAAGAATCCTCAACCATTCCCTCCCTCCTGTTCTCCAGGCTAAACACTCCCAGGTCCTTCCATGCTCATCAGACCTTCCACTCTTCCTGACTGCCCTCCTCTGGACGCCCTCCATTTTTCCCTGTCCTTCCTGAACGGAACAGTTCTTGAGATGTTGGAAGAGCAGTGGAGTGGGTCTGTTCTGTTCAGTCATTTCAGTCATGTCCAACTCTCCGTGACCCCATTTGGCGTTTTCTTGGCAGAGACACTGAAGGGCTTTGCCATTTCCTTCTCCAGCTCATTTTACAGATGAGGAAACTGAAACAAACAGGCTGAAGTGACTTGCCCAGGGTCACACAGCTACTAAACTTCTAGGGTCAGATTTGCACTCACAAAGGCTGGATTTGAACTCACTCCTTCCTGACTCCACGTCCAGGGCTCTATTGTACCTCCCAGCTGCCTCACAGATCTCAGTTTCCTCATCTGTAAAATGAAAGACTTGGGCTAGATGGGTCTTAATAATTCTATGACCAGATGACCCCTTAGATCCTTCCCAGTTCAACTGATTGTCCCATGACCCTGTATCCTCACATGCCAAACCCGAAGTGTTCTTCCTGCTACTCCACAATATCTATGCTATGATCTGCTTGTGAGGCCTTGGGTCAGTCACTTCCCCTTTAGGAGTTTCCTCATCTGAAAAATTAAGGCAGTAATTCCTCTCCTGCTGCCTTAGAGGCACTTGCTTTTCACAGAACACCTTGCCATGGGCCCTACTTCTGCCTGAAGACAAACAGCAAGGCTTCTGGGATGTGGAAAAGCTGACACAGGGGTCCTGCCGTGACCTCATTTGCTTGTAGGAATCCTTAGGAGATCTGACTGGTGTGTGGCTGCTGAGGTTAGAAAATGCCAGGGCTTAACATTATCTCCCGCTACAGCTAGGCAGGAGGTGGAGGGAGGCGCTAACCAAGGCTTGCTCTCAGACCTTCCCTCCCATCCAGCACCTGGGCCAGGGGGCAACCTCCTTTCCTGCCCAGGCCTCCCTTCAAGGGGAGGAGATTCTGCTTCCATTCGACCCACAAAGCCCAGAGACTCAAGTGACTCACCTGAGGTCACCCAAAGAGGACGAGCCCAGGCCAACCCTCCCTCCCATCACCATTTCCAGTTTCTCTGGTCTATAGCTCGACTGTACATAACTCTTTGCATGTTGTCTCCCCACTTAGATTGGAAGCTCCTTGAGGGCAGGGCTCGCTTTTACCTTCCTTTATGTCCCCAGCGCTTAGAAAGAAGGCTTGGGTCTAAGGTCCCAGCTGTCTTTGAGAATGGGAAGGCCTGTCATGAAGAAAGTATGTTCTTAGGCACAGAGCAGGGACTTAATCGATATTCCCTGACCGATTGGCAGGTCTTCTGATTCTAGAAAAGGAAGATCATCTGATCTGAGGTGTCTCAACCTGGAATCTCTGGACTTGCTTTTTAAAATATCTGGATAACTGAGTTTTATCTTAAACATGATTTTGAGAAAAGGTCTTTGGCTCTACCAGATGCCAAAAGAGTTCAGAACCCCCCAAAAGCTTCAGGAACCCTCATCTAAGCTAACCCTAGATTCTAGGGCTAGATCTAGATCCTAGATCCTAGGAACACCCTAGAAAGTCTTCCTGACAGAGTTGTCTGACCCCCGCCTGAACACCTCCAGCAACAGGCTCCATCGGTGTGTTCCTTTCTCTCAAAGAGGGAGGGAAATAAGTTCCCCACAGGAACCTCTCATTTGGCACAAATGAATTCCCCCCTCCCCCCAGCTCCTGAACTGGCTCGAACTAGAGAAAGATTCCCAGGGACGTGGAAACGTGCCAGGCACTGAAGTCAGATGATTCCAAAGAGCAGCCAGGCTGGTAATAGGGTTTGGGGGGAAGTAAGGAGGGGATAATGTTTAAAGGCTGTTAATTCTGAGTCTGCTATAAAAGAAATTAAGGCGTAATATACTGAGGAGGCCAGCAGGCCCATTAACCTGCGTGGAATACCAATTATAGTGACATTCTCCGGAAAGCTAGAAAGAGGCTTCAAGACAGCTTGGAGGCGAGGTGGGGAAGGCTGTTTGCATCTACCAGCACCTTAATCAAGGGACAATAAAAAAGCCAGCCTTCACAGGGCTCTGCAGCAGCCAGGGAAGGAGAGGGAAAGAGAAGGTTTCTAGGCTCCCCAAGAAGGCAGGACCCTACCCTCAGCCACCCCCAGCCTGAGAAAGACGCATCAGCCAAAGAAGCCTAGAAAGCCAGAGCTGGAGGGGACAGATTAATGGTCACAAATGGGGAAACTGAGGCTGGGACCCCGTAAGGGGTTTGCTATCAATCCTGCAATCTCAAATCCAGGTCTTCTGACAAGTTTTCCACCAAATCGCCTCCTTATTAGTCACCACTCTCTCCGGTGTTTCACATCTAGCCTTTGTTACAGCCTCCAGTTGGTCTCCTGGCCTCTGGTCTGTCCCCTCTTCTATCTATCCCTTCATGAAGCTATCAAAGAGAGATTCCCCAAAGTATAGGCAGGCCTGGCCATGTCCCTCCAATGCCTCCTCCTGCCCCTTAATGCCCATCACACTCTGGCTCCAACTTATCTTTCCAAACTTCCTGCACATGCCCCATGCTCTAGCAGACTGGTCGGCTCACTGTTCCCTGTTTGGAAGCTCCTGCCTCCCATCTCCCCTCCACCTGGGACAATCCCAGCAGCAGCCTGCCCTAGTTCACACATTCCTCGCCAGGGGACAGCACTTCCCCTCTCTCCCCAACCCCAGAGGCTACGCTGTATCTTCTTATCTGTGTCTGTGTAGTTTCCCTCAGCAGAAGGGAAGCTCCTTGAGGGCAGGGGTCGTCTCCTTTCTTGTCTTTGTACACTAAGAGCTCAATACAATGCTTAGAATGCTTAGCATATAGTCAGTGCTTAAGAGATGCTGGCTGGATAAACGAATGCCAAGCCGGCTGCCACAGACCCTGCCCAGCTACAATGTCCAGAGGAGGGCAGGGGATGGCAAAGGGTCTTCTAGTCCATCCTCTGTGAGGATCAACTAACAGGAGGGGGAGTCCATGGGAGGGGCATGAAGAGGGGAGAAAGAAGGCTTGGGTTTGAGGTCTTTGAGAATGGGATGCCTGTTATGAAGCAAGATTAAACTTGTCCTTCATGGCCTCAGTGGGCAGGGCTGGCCAGAGGGCAGAAGATGGTACAGGGAAGTAGAGGGAGGTTTTAGCCAAATGCAAGGAAGACCCTCCTAACGATGTGATCAGATCTTCCAGGAAAGGGGCTGGCAATCTAGATTAATGGATGATGTTTCCATACTGGGAATTCCCCTTACAAACAGAATCCCAGACCCAGGCCAAAAAGAAGACAAAATGAATTCAATGACATCATATTGTGGTTATTCCCCTCCCTCCTGGCCCTCAAAATAAACAGGTAATCCTGAGCTCCTTCCCACAGCTCTGGGGCTGGAGTCAGCAAAGTTCTGGGTTTGAATCCTGACTCTGATACCAACTACATGACCCTGGACTCTCCACTTAGGTTTGCTCATCTGTAACAACAGAACGATGGGGCTTCTCTAATAGAGACAAGGTATGTGAATTTTAAAGTGCTATACAAAAGCCGAACATTAATGATGACAATGAATGGTGATGACGGCCCATTTTCCCTCACTGCCTCTGGGTACTGCTTGTAGGAAGGAAATCAGTGCTAGGAACTCTTAAACATGCCTTACTCCCACCCACACCTACACCCAGATTCTCAACACCTCTCCCAGTTTCTAGACGTTCTAGATTCCCCAAACCTTGGGCTGGGAAGGACCTTCTTGGTCTCTAACTCCCTGCCGAGGGGAGGAATCTTTTCTCTGGCCTCTATGATACACAGTTCACCTAGCCTCTGTTTGGTTACCTCCAAGGGCAGGGAACTCACAATCTTGTTTGGATCATGAGGACCAGCGTGGCTGAGGGAAGAGGGTTCCAAGGGGCTGGCAGCCAAGCTCACTCACTGACTCCAACATCCTGTGGGTCAAACAGCTCTGATACACAGAGGCCTTGGCAATTGGCAGGGAGAACACCATCCTTCTCCATTCTCTTATTCTTCAGCAGAAGGATCTCATCCCACTGAACCATGGGAGGGAGCGTGAGCTCCCAAAGCAAGGGACAAAAGGGCCTTGGGTTCATGTCCTGCCTGTGCAACCTCAGGCTCACACTGCTGCTGTTTATTAACTGTTTGGCTTGAGCAAAGCACACAACAGCTCTCCTTAGTTTCTCTTTGTGCAAAACAAGAGGGTTGAACCAGAGGGCCTCTGGAGTCCCTTCTAGCACTCACTCTAGGCTTTTCAAATTGTATGGTCTCCAGCTCCTGCCCCATCCTGGGGGCCCCTCACTGGGCTCTCCCAGATCATTACAGGACTTAGAGGGTAAAGACTTCAGGAAATCATTCAGACTATGCCCCCATGGAACAGAGGAACAGCCTCAAGGCCAAGAGAAAGATGTAGAAGGAGGATTTGAACCCAAGTCCTATGATCACATATTTAGCTCTGGAATCAGCCTTGAAAACCACCTACCCAACCCCTTTATTGTAAAGGGGGTAAACTGAGACAGAGAAAAGTTAAAGGGGTTTGCTCAAGGTCCCACAAATATGTCTCAGTGGTGGGATCTGAAACTCAAGTGTCCTCCAAATCCTGGGCCAGGAGTCTTTCCTGCATATGCTGAGCAGGCCCGTACAGCAACATCTGACTCTATGCTGATGGGTAAGTAGAAAGGGGGAAGAGGCTGGGAGGAGTCACCCTGGAGACCCAGAGCAGCAGGGCTTTGAGACTGACTCACATACACATACACACGCTCACACAGACATACATATTCACACACACATACATACATACACACACACAGACATACACACACACACACACACACACACACATACACACACACATTCTTTGTCTCTCTCTTTCTCTGTTTGTCTCTGTGTGCGTCTCTGTCTCTCTGTTTCTCTCTCCATCTCACAGAAGACCAGGCTCGAGTCCTTCTGAACTGTGAGCACCAAGTCTGGCATTCTAGGTTAAGACCAGGAATTCTGGGCTCAAACTTCTTCCTTCCCCTTAGTAGCTATGCATTATAAGCCATGGACCTGGAGCCAGGAGAGCACAGTTCCAGCCCCACCTCCACCTGAAGCAAGCTGCGGAACAGAGGGCAGTTTCCAGGTCTGCCAGGTGCCTTTCCCCTGCCCACATGGGCAGCAAGCACCACTTGCTGGGGATTAACCAAAAGCCTGGGGTGTGGAGGTGGGAGGGGGCTCCCACCTCCACAGATGCCCATACTCTTCCCAGGGCTCCTGTTAATTAATCACTCTTTATCTGCCCATTCAGTGTAAATTAGCCACCCTAAGAACAAGTCACACACTCCATTAAGGCAGGCTCTGAGAAAGTCCACAGAGGAGGAAATCAGAGAGCCCTCAGATAGCAAAGGGGGAAGGGGCTTTGACAGTCATCTAGCCCAATCCCCTGATTTTACAGAGGAGGAAACTGATACCAAGTGGCCAAGCAACTTCCCCAGGGCACACAGAGGGTGTGGGCAGAGCCTGGCCTGCAGGCCCTCTGCTATTTCCCCTCGCATCACCTGTACTAATAAAAAGGGAATTTGGTATCAACAAATCAAAAAAGATTGCCTCTGAAGCAGCCAGGTGGCTCAGTGGGTAGAGTTCTGGGCCTGGAGTCAGGAAGACCTCAGACACTCACTAGCTGTGCCACCCTGGGCAAGTCACTTCACTCTGTTTGCCTCAGTTTCCTTAACTGTAACACTGGGCTAATAACAGAACCTGCTTTGCAGGTTGTTGGGAGGATCACATGAGATAATATTTGTAGGCTTGGCACAATGTCTGGCACACAGCAGGGGGCATACCCATGCTTATTCCCTTTCCTTTCTTGAAAGTCTTGCTGATCTCTCAGCTGCTCCCCTTAGCCGGGACTTCTGCCTGCCCTTGCCCTCTAGGCCCATGGTATCCCCCTGAGCAGGCAATAGACCCAATTCAACAATCCCCCACATACACTTCCTTGAACTAACACTTGTGCCTTCAGCCTTGATCATTGGTGAGGATGAGGATGGAGGTTGATGCAGCTGCAGCCCCTGTGGAGACTCTGAAGTCAGATGACCCGGGTCCAAATCCTGGTTTTGTTGCCTATTACCAAGAGGCCTTGGCCAAGTCACAAAGTTGACCACAGAGTCTCCAACTCAAATCGTCCTGGCTTTGCTTGAGGAGGCAGCCCATTCCACTCTGGCATTGCTTAACCTTTCCAGGTCTCAGTTTCTTCCTCTGTACAATGAGGAATTTGGGCAACAAGACTCTTAAGACCTTCCTGGATCTAAATCCTATGATCTTATGAAAAAACCTTTGGAAATGGGTGGCCTTCCTCTTCTCCTGTCACCTCCCCTCCCATCCCAGGATCCTCGAAAGAGAACAGAACTGTGATCCAGCCTCCCCACCAGAGGTCACAGGCCACCAAAAAAAGCCTGGCAGGATTTTGCTGTCTTCATTTCCCCCCTTGTAGCTCTCCACTCACTCCCCTCAGGCCCTCCCAGCATTCTAATTTCTCCATCCCACTGGGATGACAAATGGCCAGTGAGATTTCAGCCATTCCACTGAACAAATTCGGCCAAGGAAGGGGCCATTTCTTGGGCTGTGTCCAAGCTGGGGCCTGATGGAAAATCTAGCAGCATAAAACAGGACCTCCAGAAAACCAATGAATCTTACTAGCATCGGTGCCAATGTTCCCCAAGCTTTAGAATCTTAGGATTATTTATAAAGAGATTCCTCCCCTGCCCTCAACCCACCTCTCCCTGAAACTTCCCTGTTTCTGCCAAGGGCACCCCCATCCTTCCAGCTGCCCAGGATCACAGCTTCCAAATCCTCTCCCTTTCTCACCATCACTCCCTCACCCCATTTCTGGTCCTTAATCTGGTCCCTCCTCACCATCCACAGTCACCACCTTGGTTCAGGCCCTCATTAGCTCTCATTTGAACTACTGTAACGGCCTCCAAATGGGCCTCCCTGCCTCTTGTCTCTTTCTTCTCCAGTTTAGCACCTCAGGCTCTGCTTGAACATCTCCAGTGCCCCTCACCTTCAAAACCCTTTCCCTCCTGTCCTGTCCTCAGAGAAGAGACAATAGACCCAATTCAACAGCTCCCCACATACACTTCCTTTAACTAATCCTTATACAGAATGGCTTCCAGTTCCCTCATCTTCATAGATGTTGAGCCCTTCATAGAGAACAAAGCCCTGGACCTGGGTTCAAATTTCACCTCTGGCACTTACTACATGTGTGACGTTGGGTAAGTCACTTGACTTCCCAATTTCCTCATCTGTGAAATAAGAAGGTTGAACTAAAAGGCCTCTGTGGTCCCTTCTGGCTCTAAATCTGTGATGTTATGACAGACATTTATGAAACCACAGACAGCCATAGGTCTTCTTGGCAAAGATACTGGAGTGGCTTCACATTTCCTTCTCCAGATCACTTTTTGATGATGAGGAACTGAGGCAAGCATGTTGAAATGACTTGTCCAGGGTCATGCAGCTAATGTTTGAGGCCAGATCTGAACTAGAAATATAAGCCTTCCTGACTCCAGATGTCCTATCCATTGTACCACCTAGCCGCCTGGGAAGTCAGGAAGACCTGAGTTCAAATTTGCCCTCAGATATTTACTAGCTGTGTGACCCTAGACAAGCCACTTAACCTCCCTAGGCCTCAATTTCCTCCTCTGTAAAATGGGGGATATAATAATAGCATTACTTCATTGGGTTCTTGTGAGGATCAAATGAAATAATACAAGGAAAATGTTTTGTAAACCTCAAAGAGCTACATAAATGCGTGGTACTACAGTTATCATTACTACTACTTATCTCACAGGACTGTAAAAAGCTCTTCTCATATCATAAAACACTACGGAATAGAAAGGAAGATTCGTGATGATTTCCAAGGTTCTCTCTGACTTACATCTGAGTTCCCTGACTTCATCTGTAAAACTCCTTGAACTTAACATAGGCTTTGCACAGAGGCTAGTGGGTGGGGATGGGACCCAGATGAGCTCGAAGTCTGGATGTCTGTTGTTTCATAAATGTCTATCAGAAGATCACAGATTGAGAGCTGGAAGGAACCACACAGACCTTTTGGTTCAATTCTCTCATTTCACAGATGAGGAAAGAGAAAAGTCAAGACACTTACCTAAGGTCACACATGTAGTACGTGCCAGAGGTGAGATTGGAATCCAGGTCCAGGGCTCTATTCAGAACTATAAACACAAGGAAACTGGAAGCCTTTCCTAGAAGGACTGGTTAAAGGAAGAGGGGATGTTTAATTTGAAGACAACTGGTAGAAGAGGAGGGAG
This sequence comes from Pseudochirops cupreus, assembly GCA_028627135.1. NCBI lineage: Eukaryota > Metazoa > Chordata > Mammalia > Diprotodontia > Pseudocheiridae > Pseudochirops > Pseudochirops cupreus. Next base: position 22,000,676 of record CM053584.1, on the reverse strand, counting down.
AAATAGCTGTCTTCAAGAATTAGAAGGATTGTCACATAGAGGAAAGAGCCTTGTTCTGCCTGGCCCCAGAGGGCAGAACCAGGGCCAGGCTCTAGGCTTGATTTCAGGAAATACTTCCTACCAATTAGAGCTGTCTAGAAGTAGAGTGGGACGCCAACTGAAGCCAAGCCCCAACCTAAGGCATCTATCACCTGAGCTGTCCATGGTGCTGAAACGCAGACTGGCCTTGGTGAGAGGCCCTGAGCTATCCATGGTGATGAACCCTCTGCTGTCGCTCCTGATGGATCCATTAAAGAAGAATGAAAATGTGTCTGATGATGGTGAACAGCACTTATCAGGACAATAAACCCGATGGGCTCACAGCCAACTTCCTGCCTCTCAGAAGAGTCTAACTATGCAGCTGTCATTTTTTTTAAAACTACAGCCATGATAATTAAATAGTCATTATGAAGAAGGCTCACAGAGACTGGTGTTGAGTAAAGAAAGCCAAGCAATGAAGACACAGCAAGCTAGGGCAGGTGATGGGCGCTCCAGAACATTAGAGGCGGCCCAGGGTCCAAGTGTGGTGGGAGACAACTCTGAGACCTTGGGCCAGTCATGTGACCCTTCCAGCTATTTCCCCTGAGGATCTGAGATGCTAAGGGGAAAGAAGAAAGGGAGAACCACTTGAAAATAGAAAATTTTCTCCTCCTGGGTTCCCAAAAGCAGCAGCACCCAACTTTGAGGAGCCAGAGGAAGAAAGGAAAGGCCTGAGATCTGAAACCAGCTGTTTCGAGGTTCAAGATACTCATCTTCAACATGAGAGGATTTGGACTAGATGCTCCAAGCTCCTATGAGTGGCTCAGTATCACTGTGACCAAAAACTTCCTTCAAGACACAGCTTAGGCTTCTACCCAATACATTTCCTGATTTCTCCAACTCCCTCTTGAGCTGGAAGGGACCTCAGAAGCCATCCAGTCAAAGTCCCTCATTTATTGAGATCCAAGGAGGGTAAAGAGTTCATCCAATGTCACGAAGGTAGTAAGAGTCAGAGGCAGGATTTGAATTCAGGTCCTCTGATTTCAGAACCAGTGCTCTTCTCATCATTGTATACCCCAAGTGAATACAAGCTCTCTGACAGCAGGACTTGTTTCAGTTTTGTATCTTTATATTTCAGTACCTTGCACACAATAAGAATTGAATAAGTGGCTGTTGACTGATCAGTCTGTTAGCTACAAAACTAACCCAACACATATACAAGTCCACACAGCTCAAACATACATATGTATGCATGAATACACACACATACACACACATCTCTCCGGAGGCAACGTTAAGTCACAGCCAGATGGTCAGTTCTTCCTGGAGGCCAACATTTAATGCTCTAATTAATTAACAACTCCCCCCCTCACCCTCCCACTTCCACACTCCCACTGCCTTCACCCTGACCAATATGCCTATATCCCTAACCCCCAAAATGGACACAAGCCACGTTAGGTGGGCCAAAGGGAGAAATCCCCACAGACCATTGTGTTCATCTGATTCCACTGGGCTCTGGCCCTTAAATAATATATTCAGAGAGGCAAGACAGGGGTGAGGGACTGGGAAGGAAAAGGTGCATCAGAACAATTACTATTCATAAAGGAGCATAAAGGAGTGACTCCAAATTCTTTGGTCTTGTCATTTCAAGGTTCTCTCCAACTCAACCTCCACCTAAAGTTCCAGATTTACCTCCACCATTCTCTACAGAAAACTACTAGTCCAGATCAGGTAGGGGAGGTACCAGGGAGCAAAAGCAACCTAGAGGTTGGATTTGACAGACAGGTGAACAGAAGCCCAAAGAGGGGTCATGGCTAGCCCAAGGTCATCCAGTAAGTAAAGGGCAAAAAGTCCTTCTCTAAGAAATCTCAGCCTGGGGAGCTGCCGTGGGCCCTCCCAGAGTGGGAGAGGAAAGTCAAGACATAGGAGGTCAGTGATTGGAAGGACTCAGTTGAACCCACTTGGACATTCTGCCTTCTTCCCACAGAAGAGACTGGGGCCTACCTAGAGATCAGGAGTTCTTAACCACGGGTCTATGAATTTATAGCCTAAAAATATTTTGACAAGTGTTTTAAAATATAATTGGATTTCTATATAGTTACTTATTTAAAAACATGATTCTAAGAAGGGATCTATTGGCTTCACTGAACTGCCAAAGGAGCACAGGGTCCCTAGAGGGTAAAGAACCTTGTGTATATTTCTGGCTCTGGGTTAGTCCTTTCCCACCTCTCTGAATCCCTGGGTGGCTGCCAAAGGAGGCCCAAAGCCTGAAAAGCTAGACACTCTGAGCATCACTTGGAGGAAAAACAACCCAGCCATAGCCGCCAATGCTACCCCTCATCCATTCCATTCTCCACCGGGAAAATGGGGAAGTAGGGGTAGCTAGGTGGAGCAGTGAATAGAGCACCGACCCCAGAGTCAGGAGGACCTGAGTTTAAATCTGGCCTCAGACACTTAACACTTACTAGTTGTGTGACCTTGGACAAGTCACTTAACTCCAATTGCCCTGCCTTCCCCCCTCCAAAAAGGTACAAAAAAATGGGGGAGTAAAAGGAACCTTCTGGGCTCCAAGCCCTGATTGTTAGCTATGTATCTGTGAACAATGCATGCTGCTACATGCACTTCAGTCTCCTCACCTGTAAAAGGGGGATGACCTCACAGGGTTGCTACAAGGCAAGTGTTTGCCTTCTTGAAGGCACTACAGAGATAGAAGTGGTAATGATTCAGGAAGCCTCCTCCTTGGCCTCTAGAAAGGCTGGTCTTGCTCAGTCTCTCTTCTCTTCTTCCAACTGCTGGTTCACTGTGGCCTGACCTTTCCATCCCACCCAAGGAGGGCTTCTAGCAGTTGGTGCAGAAAAGGACTCCCAAGAGGGAGGCCCCTTGGCTGCTCATGGGAGAGGCTGGCACAGGCTGCTGGGATATGACTTATTCAGCCTTCTGAATAATACAACACAAGGCTCCAGGATTTCTTTTCAAGCCAGGAAAAGGGAAGAGAAATCAGGTGGGTCCTTCCTGAGTATAAGCCATGCCAGCCCCATGAACACTGTCCCTCAACCTCCCCCTGAACATTGTGACTCCTCACTGAGAAAGGGGATATGAAATGTGAAACAGAGGCAAAAATGAGGTATCAGAGACCAAACTATGAGACCAAAACACAGGTGCTCAGGTTTGGAAGGGACCTTGCAACAGGATCAAGGCCAATCTGGAAATGAGCAAGAGCCCCTGGAGAGCATCCCTGATGCACTGTCCTAATCCCAACATGGCCCCCAGAAGCAGGCCAGTCCTCTGTTACTTAGCTCCAATGCTATGGAGCCCTTTCCTACACCGAGCAAAGACTTGCCTCCATGCAAGTCTTCTATCATTGTTCCCAAGTTCTAGGCCCAGATCATAAAGAACTGCATGCCTTTGTGGAAGTCATTTCTCTAAGTTTCCACCTTCCATAAAATGAAAGGTTTAAACTGGAGGGTCTTTATCAAGATCATTTGGGTTCTACTGCTCTTTGACTTAGAGATTCCATGATCTGGGAATCATAGTTTATAAGTTGGAGACAATCCAAAGGATGGGAACCATTCTAGTGAAAGGCGTTGAGTCCATGTCCTAGGAGGCTTGATGGAGCAATTTAGCCTCAAAAAGGCTCCGGAGGTATCCATAGAGCTAGAGCTGCCTGTCAGGATCTGAAGGAAGGATTAGCCTTGTTCTGTTCAGACCCAAAGGCGGAATCAAGAGTGATGGGAGCAGCTCCAAAGAGGTAAACTGAGGTGCAATGATGGGAAAGGCTTCCAACAATGTGAAACAGGCTACTTTGACAGGTAGCAAGCTCTCTCACTGTAGGTTTTGTTAAAGCAAAGGCTGAGTGACCATGTTAAGGAAGAACATAGTAGGGCTTCTTTTTAGGAGACAGGAAGTCATGGCACACAGTGGAAAGAACACTAGTTCTGGAGTCAGAGGATGTGGGTTCGAATCCTGCTTCTGCTGCTCTACCATCTGTATGAACTTGGGCAAGTCAATCAACTCCCCTAGGGCTCTGCAAATGGCAAGGTTGGCCTGGCCAGCTTCAGAGGGCCCTTCCAGCTTTGAGACCTGGGGATTCTCGGAGTTGTCCTTAACACTCAATACAAGAGTCAGTCAACAAGCATTTATTAAGTGCTTACTGTGTGCCCGGAGGCATGTCCAGTGCTCAGCGTCACTGGCCACACCCAGCAGCCTCTCAAGGCTCTCAGGTCCCAACCCCTTCACTTGGTTGTTGTTGCTGTTCAGTCACGTCTGACTTTCTGACCCCATGTGGGGCAAAGACACTGGAGTGTTTGCCATTTCTTTCTCCAGCTCGTGTTACAGATAAGGAAACTGAGGCAGACAGGGTGAAGTGACTTGCCCAGGGTCACACAGCTAGTAAGATTCTAAAACTGGATTTGAACTCAGGAAGATGAATCATCCTGACTCTAGACAAGGCGCTCTGGGCACTATGGCGCCCTCAGCTACCTTCCCCTTCACTTTACAGAAGAGGAACCCGAGGGATTGAAGTCATCCTAGAGGCCAGGGGATATGGCTATTCTACACTGGAGAGACATAAGTATTAGCAACACCCATGGTCCAGTCAGGGAAGGCCCACTTTCAATGAGGGCAAGTTACCACATCTGCTCCTGCCTTACACTTTACTGGTCTACAGCTGGTATTTATTTATGCGTCTGTGCATGCATTGTTTCTTCCCTTCCCCCCTCCCTCCCCTGCCCCCCCCCCACCCCAATGGAAGCTTCTTGAGGGCAGGGTCATTCGTTATACCCTTATTATCTAGCTCAACTCTGTACATATAACAGTTGCTTAGAAAATACTTAGGGAAGGAAGTAGGGAGGGAGAAAAGAAGGAAGGAAGGAAGGAAGGAAGGAAGGAAGGAAGGAAGGAAGGAAGGAAGGAAGGAAAGAAAGAAGGAAGGAAGGAAGAAATGGAGGGAAAAAGAAGGAAGGAAAGGAGGGAGAGAAGGAGGAAAGGAGAGAGGGAGGAAGGAAGGAAGGAAGGGAGGGAGGAAAGGAAGAAAGGGAGGGAAGGAGGAGAAAAGGAGGGGAGAGGTGTTAACCCTATTAACTACTGGGTAGCTTGATCAGAGGGCCACTAAGCTCACCTGGCTCATCTTTCTTATAAACGGCATGCCTCCCCTGTCTGTTTTGTAAGACTCTTAATCTGTTTCTCTCTTGCCTCTAACCCCTTATTGCTAAATACCAGCATCCCCTGGGGCCCAGAAGCCTTCTTCTCTGGGCACTTACTGAGCTACTCAGACTTAATCTCCTATAAATCATGAGGTGGGCATGCCTCTGAGAGCTGCCCAAAAAGGACATATCTCCCACACCAGCACAAATAGGAAGGCAGTCATGGATGGTATCACTGGAGGCCAAGGAATGGGATGCCTTCACAAAGAGTGGATGGGCCCAGAAATACAGTGCTTTTCTCATTTAGATAAGGTCTGAGGAGTAATGAGCATGGAGGATATGACCGGGACCCTGGACTGATCTGCAGTCTGGCAAATGCCTGTTATCTGCACACACCAAGAATGAGCCAGATAATAACATCCGATTTTGCTCAAACAAGACTCGGCTATGTTCTAACATGCACTTATGGAATTAATGGAATCTGAAACCCAGTGTAGTGTGGTCTGTCCGATGAGCTGATGTGCCCCGAGTACTCTCTAGAGCCAAGAGATCTCAGACTCCTGGAATCTGACAATCCCAGAACCCAGAGGCTGAGGCCATCAGAATCCCATAATCACAAGATCATGAAATCTTGATTTGTCAAATTCTGGAATCACAAAACCAAAGCCTCACCAAAAAAATCTTATGATCTTGGAATCTTCTACCTTAGTCTTAAATTCATAGCATCTTGGAGTCATAGAATCAAATATTTAGGAAGTCTTACAATTGGATAATCTTGGAATCATAAAATCTCAAACTCACAAAATCTTAGAATCCTGGAACCACAGACACAGACGTAGAATAATTGAATACTGAATCACAGACTCTCAGATTTTTTGCAAGTGAAAAAGTGCAAGAATTACCAAGCCTTCAGATTCACTGATCCTTAGAATCAGAATTACAGAATCTTAGAAATCCAAAAAGCAAAGACTCATGGAATCTTGGACACTAAGTGGCATAGGCTGCCTCAGCAGGTAGTGGCTAGGGGACTTTGGGTGGGTGCTCTTGCTCAGGTAGGGGCTGGACTGGGTGGCCCCTGAGGTTAGTGATGAGATTCAGTGACTCAGCAAATCTAAGAGCTGGATGCTCCCTCTGTAACCAGAGGGGGCTGCACTCTGTTAAGGTCCCTTCAAGCTCCAAAGCTGTCCATCTATGCTCCTTCTCCTACCTTGGTCTTTAAGGTACTATGAGGATCCCATAAGACAGTGGATCAGAGTCAAGTTCCAATATGCAAACCTTCTGTAGCCAGTGGCCAGAACTCCTTCCACCTGCTTTCCAAGGGGGTGCCATGTTGGATTACAACCACCTGTCCAGTTGGCTGTTTCCTGAAGGCATTTCTCAAGGGCCCTAGACCATAACCAGAAACATAGGACAGAGCCCTGGATCTGGCATTCAGGGAACCTGGATTTGCATTCCAAACCTGCTCCAGTATTCTGTGTGACCTTGGGGGAATTCCCTCATTGCTCTGGGTCTCAGGTTCCAAATGTGGGAGTTGAAGATATAAAAGAGGAGATGTGCCTAGATCATCACTAAGGTGCCTCCTATTCCTCTAGAGCTGGAACGAACCTCAAGGACCATCTAACCCAGCCCCCTCATTTTATGGAGGAGTGATCTGCCCAAGGTGGAACATAGGAGGGAATTCATCCCAGGTCCTCTGACTCTAGGGCAGTGGGAGTTCCATTGTACTTTGATGGCCATCCTATGAGCCTGCAATGGACACTTCCACTGATGGATAGGTGAGAAAACTGGGGAAGCTTTCTTGAAGACAGAAGGGAAACGATGCTGTCTCTGGAAGATCTACACCGGGATCTCTAGTGCCTCACCTGGGTATGCCCAGCACACTGGCCAGCTGCCTTCAGCTGTTCAAAGGCTCTGTCCTCCACGCCTGCAGCTCCTCCCTCTGACTGAATGGCTCTTCCCAGCACATCCATTTAAGGAGGTGTTCAAACGAGCCATCTCTTCATTTCTCACCAGGCTGATGCCCCCACAATCATCCACCTTCCTCCTATCCACCACCCTTTTATATAGTGTCTTTCCCCAGGAGAACATAAGCTCCTTGGGGGCAGGGACTGACTTTCTTTTAGCCTGTAATTATATTCCCAGTGTTTGGCCCATAATAAACATTGAAAAAATGCTTGTTTACTGCCTGGCACGACTGAGGGGAAGAAGGAGCTCAAGAGGATGGTGACAAAAAAAAGATTCACTATCCCTGCCCCAGAGTCTCTTTTATCAATGTCTAATAGATAGAAACAGAGAAAATGGATGAATGAAGAGTCAGACAGATCGCTATATAGATACAGATATAGTAGATAGGTGAGTTACTATCATCCCCTATCTCTCCACTTCCTGGTCAGTCAGACTCTGAGAAAACTGTCTACACTGGGTGTTTCCACCTCCTTCCCCCTCACTCTCTTCTTAACTCTTTCCAGACTGGATTCAGACCTCAACATTCTACCCAAGGAACCCCCTCCAAAGTTACCAAGGATCTCCTAACTGCCCAGTTTAATGGCCTCTTCCCCCTCCTCCTCCTCGATCCTTCTCAGCCCTTGACACTGTTGCTGCTCTCTCTGTCTCTCTCTGTCTCTCTCTCTTCCCCCCCTCCCTCCCCTCTTTCTCCCCCTTTCTCCCAGTCTATCTGCTCCCCCTCTGTCTCCTTTGCTGGAATTTCATCCATGCCTTCTCTGCACCAGGATGCCTTTTTTTTTATATCATGGAACCCTCTGGTAGGCTAGTCAAGCCTATGGATAGCTTCTCAAAATAAGGTTTTTAAATGAATAAATTAAAAGACACAGACTATGAGGGAAACAATAGCTGGGGAGGGGGAGGTTTTCTAAAGTTTTTTTTATTTCTTCCCAAGTCTCCATGGTTGCCTTGGGGGTTCACGGACTCTAGGTTAAGGACCTCTGCACTCTCTCACTTGGTGACTTCATCAGGTGCCAGTGCTAAGTTATCAGCTCTATGCAGACCACTCACAGGTCACTGTGGCCATCTCTAGTCTCTCCCCTCCATTCAGCTGATCACAGGTCCAACTGGATGTCCCAGAGGCATCAGACTTTGCACACTTAAAACTGAACCCCTCTTCTCTCCCTCATTCCCTCATCCCCTCCTTCCCCTCCCTCTTCCTAATGTCTCCACTATTGCCAAGGGCACCACAAGCCTTCCCATTATCCAGGCTTCCCATCCTTTGATCTCTTCCTCCCATTCTCCCCAATCACTAAGTGGTCTCTCTTGGCAGTTGGTTCCACTTTCCCTCATCTCTTACATCCACCCTCTTCCGTCCACACACACCTGCTTCAGGCCCTCATCAGCCTTCCGTGGACCTCTGCTCCAAGCCTTTAGCCTATTGGCCAGTCCTCACTCCAGCCCCCCAACACTCCATCACTCAGCTCCAGCCCACTGCACTGGCTCTCCCTGATGCTCTTCCTCCTCACCTTTACCTCCCAGAATTCCTTCTTTCCTTTAAGACTCAGCTCAGCCTTCCCTGGGAGGCCTTCCTCAGTGCCCCCCAGTTGTAATGCCTTGCCTTTCCATCATATCCATCTACCCTAAACATACACCTGCATTCATGATGTCTCCCCCCCCCCCACTAGAATGGGAGCTCCTTGAGGGCAGGGATCAGTTTTTTGCTTTTGTCTTCACCACTTAAAACAGTGCCTGACACAGAGCAAAAGCTTATTAAATCTTTGTTGATTAATGAGCAAGTCAGTTTCCCTCTGAGCCTTAGTTTTCCCATCTGTCAAATGGGGGCACAAACCACCTCACAAGGCTGTTTGCTTGAGACCTTCTCTTAATCTCCAAGAGCTATGAAAATGCAAATATTATAATGAATCCAGGCCTTGGATTCCCTGTACCCTCCCAAGACCCCCCTCTAGAAGCCAAGGTGATAGGACTATCTCAGTGCCTAAAGTGGGATCAGTATGGGCCTCCAGCCCCTAAATCCCTTCCTAACCCCAGGGAAACAGGCAGCCCAGAGGCCACAATCCATCAGCGGCTCAGGAAGCCTTCCTAGGCCTCCCTGAAACATATAGGCCCCCTACTTCCCACCATCTCACCACCCGCCCACACACTCGGAGCTTCGGCTGCTGCTGCCATACATGATGAGTGTGCGGGGGCCGGGGACTGCCTGTAATCGAGGGATTTCCCAACTTTGGCTGGGATCTGTCACAACATTAATGTTAATTACGGCTCGTTAATTTAGCCTTCTGCTTAACCGGGGCTCCTGACAGCAAATTACTCATAAGCTGCGGTGGCGCAGCTCACTACTGCAGTTCTCCCAAACATTTTGTGTGGCTGACTAGGAACGAAAGACAGAGACAAAAAAGAAGAAATGCCCCATTGTTGGTGACCCATGGGCAAGGTCCACTCCAACCTGCCCTCAGCAGCTAGCATTCTGGATCATAGTCAGGGAGCCTGGAAAGAGAACCAAGGAGAGGAGAGCCTGGAGCTTCTCAAATCCTGCCTGTAACCTTTGTCAGCTGTGGGACCCTGGGCAAGCCCCATCCCCAATCTGGGGACCATTCTTCACAGCCTTAAAGGATTCACCCGCTCAGACAATCTCATCTCCACACCTGCTTCAGCTCCCTCCATGTCATTACCCCCCTTTCTAGAGCAGAGTGTGTTCCCTAGCCTTACTCTCATTTAAAGAGAAGGAACCTGAGGCCAGAGAGAGCCAGAGTGCTTTCTCCAGGGTCACTAGGAAGAGCATGAGCTGGGATCGGAGCCCTGCTCTGGTGACCAAGGCTCATTCTGCTGCATCCCAAAATCAGAGATCACCTGAATGTGGCAGGACACCTGCCCAATTCCGGCTACACGATAAACTCCACAGAACCTCAGTGAGAGAACCAGGCTTGGGGCGATGTGAGGTGGGGTAGTTCTCCATCAGCTCCGATGCCTGGAACTAGGTCAGGCTCCCCACCCTGCAGCTTCCGTCACCAATTCCCAGTGTCCCCATAGAACGCTCTTTTCATTCAATGCTTAATTAGCCTGGCTGATGCGCCACCACGAAGATGCAGGCAGGAGATGAGGGAGGTGCCTGCAGGGTATATCCAGGCCACTCTCCCCTCCCTCCCCTTTCCTAACCCAGGATGTCAAGATCAGCCCGCAGGTGGATAGAGGGAAAGAGATGAGCACATCTATCCCAGGGCAAAAGCACCCAGAAGGGGTGCTATCTTCAGTTACCCCAAGCAAACCATTTGGTGCTTCCATATATCATCTCTCCTCTCCAAACCTTTGCACAGGCTCTCTGGCGTGCCTAAGCCGCAGCTCAGCTCCATGGCTTCCTCCAAGGCTGCAGAGCTGGCACATGACTCCCTTACGTGAGGCCTTTGATGATGCCGCAGTCATCCCCATTCCTACCACACCCTAAACTCTGTGGCCATTCTGTATATCCATCTATAAAGCAAACTGCAGACCTAAATGTTCTTCCACTGGGATAACGGGGGCAGCCAGGTGGCCACGGTGGGTAGAGCGCTGGCCTTGGAATCAGAAAGATTCATCCTCCTGAGTCCAAATTCAGCCTCGGACACTTCCTTGCTATGTGACCCTGGGCAAGTCACTTTACCCTATTTGCCTCAGTTTCCTCAACTGAACAACGAGCTAGAGAAAGAAATGGCAAACCATCCCAGGATCTTTACCAAGTAAACCCCCAGTGGGGTCACAAAGAGTCACACACCATTGAATAACAACAAATATTTCAGGTACTATGCTAGATACTTCTGATAATTGATGAAAGTCAAAGAATGAAACAAGCCCTGCCCTCCAAGGGCTTCCGTTCTAACAGGGAAGCGACAGATACCTCTGTTGAGATGAACATAATAAATCTAAAAAGGGAATCACAGAAGTTAGGAGGGTGGGCGTAAGCATTTGGGGGCAGGCATGGAGAAGACGGGTTTGGGCAGCCTAGAGAAGTGCTTAAGCGAAGCTGTGACCTGGGGTCAGTCACTTCCTACTATGGGCCCTGATTTCCTCATCTGTGAAATAACGGAGATTTCCAGCTGAAAGCATCCTTTGAGGCCACTTCGTCTAGCCCCCTCATGTTGCTGATGAGAGACCCATGGCCCAGAGGAGGAAGCATCTGCTCCTAGTTACCAGGCTGGTGAATGTCCAAGCAGAGGTCTGACCCTAGGGCCTCAGAGTCTGAGTTTCAGCTCTTTCCATTCATTTCCAAGGCTCCCTCTCTCCTCAATTGGCCCCGATAGTTGGCTGTGGGGTGGAAGAGCCCAGGCCCAGGCTGCTGCTTAGCCCCCTGGGCGGCTCTGGTACCATCCCCAGCCTCTCTCCCCTGCTTCGGGCCGCTGGGATCTGTATTCGATGACCTAGAGGCCTCACTAAACAGCTCACATCTCTTGAGTGCTTTAAAGCCTCCAGAGGGCTTGGCCCCCAATAACCCCAAGAGGGAGGTACCAGGACTAGCATCATCCCCACTTAGGAGGACCCACCCCCAAGGGAGGGATTGTGGAGATGCCTGTGTCCAACCACTCCCAGCAAACAGCCAGGCAGTGACCTTCCTGTGCCAGGCTGGGCAGGGGGGAGCCCAGGGCTCCCAGCTCAGCCTCAGGCACCAACTGTTGGATGACCCTGAGTGCGACTCTTGACCAGCAATTTGAGCACAGCTGACCTCTCTGGGCTGCCAATGGGAAAGGGCTTAAGATACTTAGATACACAGCAGTGTGGTACAGGAAAAAGGTCAAGTTGAGAGTAGAAGACCTGAGTTCAAATCCTGGCTATGCCACTGACTAGTTCTGACTGTAAACAAATCGTGTCCCCTCTCTGGGCCTCAGTTTCTCTTTATGTAAAATGAGAGAACTGGACTAGTAAGTGCCTACTGTGTGTGTGTGTGTGCCAGGCTGAGGATCCACAGAAAAGCAAAAGCCAGGCCCCTAGCCTCAAGCTCACTGTCTAATGGAGGAAATGACATGATGAGACAGTCATGGGGCGAAGTGAGGACATGCTGAGAGGGCAGGCACTGCTGGGGGGAATGGGGGCATGGGGGGAGGGAGGCAGAGGAGCAGCAGAGCAGAAAAGCCCCCTCCCCAAGGAGGAATCTGAGCCAAGAGGGATGAAAAGCAGGAGATGGAGGCAAGGAGGGGGGACAGTTCTGTCCCTGCCCAACAGATGTGACAGTTACTTCTCTCCCCAACTCCACTGGCTGCCCCTCGGCCTCTGTGGGACTCAGTTTCTTCCTACGTAGAATAATGATCCCTCAGGCCTTTCCCTTCTGGCTGTAAATCCTGACTCAGAGATACTTCAAGCTGGATGAGACTGGAGGCAGGGACACACTGGAGGCCAGGGTCATGCTGCCGCACACTTGTCCAAGAAGTCTGACCTCCCTAGCCCTGCCCTCTCTGGTCGACAACAAACCTCCCGCCTCCCACGGAAAGCCCCTGCCGCTAGCTCCTCCCTCTGACACCAGTCATGCCGCAGAATTCAATGACACAAAGAGAAATGGCTTTAATTAGCTGGCTAATTGTTTCCACGAGGGCTCCCAGAGAATCATTTTGTTCTAGGCCAGGCCCTAGATTCTTCCAGCTCAGAAAGGGAGAGACAGGAATGGGATATAGCAAGACTCGGAGAAGTGATTCCATCTAAGAGGTGAGAGGCCGTGGGTGTGAAGTCAGGCATACATTTGTCAAACACAGCCCATGTTCTCCCTAATGCAGCAGCATCAGAACTCAGTACCTGGAAACAGCCAGGAGAGATGTGCCTACCCACCGTGGCACTTTCCTTCAACACCTGCTAAGGTTCTACTACTCACAGCTGCCTCACCCAGTCTCTTTGGGCCTAAGTTTCCTCACCTGCAAAATGGGCCAGTTTGAACTGGGAAATTACTTTCAGGTCTAGAATTTCTAAGGTTTATGTTTCATGTGACTATACATGTACGTGTATAACCTATATCAAACCACTTACTTTCTCAAGAAGGGGAGGAGGGGGAAAGAAGGAGGGAAAGAATCTGGAACTCAAAGTTTTTAAAAAGTGGATATTAAATATTATTTTTATGTAATGGGGAGGGAAATAAAGTATGAGAATTTCTTGGGTTGCCCAGTGCCAGGTTCAGATTCTGACCTATCTGGGAGAAGGAGGCTTCTGTGTTTCAAGGCTGGCAGCCCTTTGTCTCTGGGGAGTGTGGGCAGCCTCTGAAGGGATATCCAAGAACCACTAACTGACCATCATCTCAAAGTACCACAGCCGAGCCACTGTGAGGTAAGGATGCAGGGGCCCCAAAAGGGAGCCCTGAAGGACTGATGATGCTGGGGAGGAGAGATCTGTGCAAGGCCCGTCATCGGTCCCTCCCCAAGGGCTTTAGGGATCCCAAAGCAACACTATCACGACAACCCTGGGAGAGGCGCAGGGCAAGGATCACTGAGCCCATTTTACAGACTTAAAAACCAAGGTTCAGAGATGACAAAGGATCTGTCTGGTATCACATGGGTATGAAGTGTCAGATCCCAGACAAGGGGCTCTCGATGACAGGCCAGGGCCAGCCTCCTTTATCCCTTGACTTTGCTGCTGAATTTCCCTCCCTCTATTTTACAGGGAACGGTGGGTTTGGAGGAAGAGTCCCAAGCACCGGATGGCTGGGACAGCCTCCTTTTTGGCAGCCGCCCCAAGGACCAATCTGCTAGGCCTCCTGCCCGCCAATCTGGTAAGGCGGGCCAAGGCACCACAGTGAAGAATTCCAGGGCTGGAAGGAAGATGCATGCAGGGCTGCAATGGACAAAGAAGCGGGCCTGGCTTGACGCAGACCCGAGTTCAAATCCGTGCTCAGACACACTGGAGCTGTGAGACCCTGGGCAAATCATTCGACCCCCGTCTGCTCCATTTCCTCCAGCGGAGATAATAATAGCACCTACCTCCCAGGGCTGTCGTGACAATTAAATATTTGTAAAGTGTTTAGCACAGTCCTGGCACCGAGTTCGAGCTTACTAAACGCTTTCTTCCTTTGGCCACCTGGTCCAAGCCACAGACAAGCTCTAAAAATACCATCCCGGATGAGCGCGCCTCCAATGTTCTGCACGAAGAAGCCCGGGGATGGGGACCCCGCCATCTCCGGAGGCAGCCCACCCATGCGGATTCTGGAAGCCCCCCCTCCGACCCCAGAGCACCAAACTCGTGCACAGACGGATCCTAGGCCTCTCAAGCTCCCCCACCCTCAGTCCTGACCCCATGGGATGCCAGCACCCGCTTCCCATAGGGTCCGGTCTGAGCCAACTCAAAGACGTCCCTCCTTAGCCTGCGTTACTTAAGGGGCTGAGGACACTTTAAAGTGCTATCTCTGGGAGATCAAGGGAAGACTGGACAGCAACGCCCCCGGGCCCAGCGGGGGAAAGGGCTTTCATCTCCTCCCAAAGACGGGGCTCAGAGCCGCCCGCTTAATTTCTTTTCCCACCAGCTGCACAGCTTGGTTTCAACCGCAGGAACATCCTGCCTCCCCCAGGAGGAGCTCATCACCTGAAGCCTCCTACGCTCGGGGAATGCCCCGCCTCTTCACACTCCCTCCTGATTGGAGGGCTGGGCAGGGGGGCGGAGCCGGCGGGGCGAGGCGGGGCGGGGTGCCTAGAGCGGTACTGCTCCCTTCCGGGTCTCTGAACTGCTCTGGGGCTCTCCCCTCCACAAACATAAAGTGGGGCCCCCTCTCCACTTTCATGCATTAGCTTCCACCAGCAGACTGTAAGCTCCCTGAGGGCAGGGAGCAGCGTCCTTCTATTTATCCCTCCAGTGCTTAGCACATAGTAGGACTTTAGAATGTTTGTTGACTATTGCCTATCACTGCACCCCCAAAGAGAAGCAGAGCGGGACGGCGCAAAGAACATAAAACTTGGGGAGACAAGTGTCTCTGAACCTCAGTTTCCTCCTATATACAGAGCCAGCCCTAGCCACTTCATAGGGCTGTTTGTCGGAAAGAGAGAAGGAAGGAAGGAGGGAGGGAAGGAGAGAGCTACTTGGTGAATTTTAAAGTGCTACAGAAATGAGAGGAGAGGGGAAAGGAGAAGAGGGACTGAGGAAGGAGACAAGGGAGAGATAACAGGCAGGAGACGTCTTGGGAGACAAGGCTTGTTCTGCTTGGTCCCAGAGGACAGAATGCAGAAGCTGCAAAGGCACTGGTCTAGGCTGGACACCAGGAGAATCTCCCCAGCAGTGAGAGAGCCCCAAAGGGCAGAGTGAGTGCCCGGCCACAAAGATCTGCACACAGAGACCAGATGCCCACGAGGGGCGTCCTGTGCAGGGCTCCACCATCAGGAGCTGGCTAACCTGGAGGCTTTCTGGGGCCCCTTCTAGAGGATGCTAGGAAACCAGCCTGAGGCAACACGGAGAGGATGCAGGTCTAAGGATAAGGAGATGAGAGTAAAGTACTATGACTGCTATTCAGGGGTAGATGATTTGGGGAAAATCACCTCCTTCTGACATTCCATGTTCTATGGCACCCTGCCTCTGCCCCCACCCCCATTGGACATTCCCCAGTTCTAAAGCCTCTTCCACCTCCGACATTCCCTGTTCTAAGGCCACTCCACAGCTGTGACATTCCCTGTTACAAGCGCTCCCCAAGCCCTGACATCCTCTGTTCTAAATTCCCTCCAAGTTCTGACATTTCCTGTTCTAAGGCCCTTCCCAGCTCTGACATTTCATATTCTAAGGTCTCTCCACAGTGCTGACATTCTCTGTTCTAAACACCCCAAGCTCTGACATCCTCTGTCCTAAGCTCCCTCCCAGCTCCAACATTCTGCATTTCAAGGTCCTTTGCTGCTCTGACATTCTACATTGTAAGGTCTCTCTCAGCTCTGACAGTCAGTAATTCTGCATGATTCCTCTGGAAGAGAAAGGACAGCATGGCCTTCAGCCATGGGCAGAGATAGAGAGTGCTCTCCCCCTCCTCCCTCAGCCCCACCTGCCTCCTGCCCTCCCTCCGCTCCCCCATCTCCCTGCTGTGACAGCCTCTTGGCACCAGCTCTCCGGTTCCCTCCATCTGTCAGGAATAGGCTCTGACAAAGTGTGAGAACTGCAATAAAGCCATCTCCTAAGCCTGCTCCCCCTCCTCAGCAGCCCCAGTGCCCGGGCCCCCTCACTCAGCAGCCCCAGTGCCTGACCCCCCCCAGCAGCCTCAGTGCCAGGCCCCCCCCTACTCAGCAGCCCCAGTGCCCAGCTCCCTCCAGCAGCCCCAGTGCCCGGCTCTCCCCCCAACAGCTTCAGTGCCTGGCCCCTTGCTGCCTCACTCCTCATGGAGGAATGGAATGGGGGGGTGATGCTGAGGGAGAAGTTGGGGGGTCTGAAGCTTAGGGTGACCAGGGAGATCCAAGGCCATATCAGCAGGGCTCAGCTCCCCAGGAAAGTGCCTGAGGGCAAGCCCATGGAGATGCCATATACCACTGTCCTGGAACCTGGAGCAGAAAACTGGGGCCTCCCTCTGCAGAGGGCGGCACCAGGCAAGGGGCTTCCTTCACTGGGACAGCCTGCAGAGACTGCCTGGGGTTTGTGGAGATGGGGGCAGGACCACAGAGCTCTCCAAGTGTCCAAGGATCTGCTGAGAGTTGTGGGTGTCATGTTTACAGGGAGCCTGGGAACCTCAGACACATTCCCAGCACGCAAGCAGCTCCTTGGACTGGCCTCCACCCCAGTCCCTCCCTCTCTGCCCCCCTTCGGCTTCCTTTTCTGTTATCTTCCCCCATTAGACTGGAAGCTCTGGAGGGCAGGAATTAGCCCTCTTTTTGTACCCTCCCCCTACCTACCTTAGTATGATGCTTGGCATGTATAAGAGGTGCTTAATAAATGTTAATTGGACCGATGGAGTGACAAAGTACATTCTCAGTCACTAACATGCTGATTCTCTCATCACCACCCTGATGTAAGACTGGGTCCGAAAGCCTCCTCTTCCAGGAGGCCTGCCTTGATTTCTCCCAGTCAGAAGGGACCTGAAAAGCCCCATCTCTAAGCCAGGAGAGGTCTTGGAAAATTACAGCTGGCAGGACCCTGAGAATAGAGAATATCAGAGTGAGGAGGGTCCTTGGAGCACAGAATGTCAGAGCTGGGAAAGAGAATCTGGGGAGAAATTATCACTAATAACCAATCACTTGGGGAGATCCGGAATTCCCCCCTCTAAAGTCCCGATTTTACAAAGTTCAGTCTCTTGAAGGATATCGCTGATAACGAGGCCGGACTCCGGCTCAGACGTCACCGAGGTGAAGGAGCGACTGTGCTCTGCTCAGGCTCGGGGAGGGCCGGCGTTCTCTGAACAGATGGCCCGAGACGGGGGCGTCTCTGCCCAGGGCGTCACTCTCACGGCCCCAAGGGTAAGTAAACTGGGAACCCACCTCCTCAGTTCAGTAATAATGTGATGAAATTACCCAGAAACTAGGTCTCTTGTACCTTTTTAATCATCACAACCTAGAACAGGGGATGTCAGGGCTGGGAGGGGCCTTAGAACAGAGGATGTCAGAGCTGAGAGGGGCCTTAGAACAGGGGATGTCAGAGCTGAGAGGGGCCTTAGAACAGGGGATGTCAGAGCTGAGAGGGGCCTTAGAACAGAGGATGTCAGAGCTGAGAGGGGCCTTAGAACAGGGGATATCAGAGCTGAGAGGGGCCTTAGAACAGGGGATGTCAGAGCTAGGAGGGGCCTTAAAGAAAGTTCACACACAAGGCAATGGTATGGGAAAGACCCAGGCCCTGCTATCAGGAGGCTCAGAACTCAGTTCCAGTTTTACTACTTATTAGCCATGTGACTTTGGGTAAATCACTTCCCCATTAAAAGTTTCAGTTTCTCCACTTGTGAAATTGGGCTATTAATCTTTTTACTGCCTACCCTATGAGGGTTTTTTTTTTAATGCCTCGATCTATATCCACACTCGGGGACGGATAGCGTTTTTCATCGTTAAGTCCTTCAGGGTTGTCTTGGATCCTTGTCTCGTGAGAACAGCTAAGTCACTCAGAGCTGACCAGCTCACAACAGCGCTGTTACTTTGTACATGATACACATCACTTTGCATCAGCCCATGCAAGTCTTTCCAGGTTTTCCTGAGGACAGCCTACCGATCGTTTCTGATTGTACAACAGCATTCCATCATAATCACGTACCGCCGCTTGCTCAGCCACTCCCCCGCTGATGGGCATCCCCTCAATTTCAATTCTTTGCCATCAGAAAAGTGCTGCTATAAATATTTTTTGTAAACATAGCTCCTTTTCACTTTTGTTCTCTGTCTCTTTTGGGATACAGACCTAGTAGTGGTATTGCTAGGTCAAAGGGTGTGCAGGGTTTTACAGCCCTTAGGGAGTAGTTCCAAATTGTTTTCTGGAATGATTGGATCAGTTAACAACGCCACCTACAATGCATTAATGTCTCCTTGTCCCCAGACATGCTATTAGCCAATCTAATAGGGATGAAGTAGTGCCTCGGAACGGTTCTAATTCACATTTCTCTGGAGAATCAATTTTAAGTTAGAGCATTTTTTCTTATGGCTATAGATAGCTTTGATTACTTCATCTGAAAACTGTTCATATCTTTTGATCATTTACCAACTGGGGAATGGCTCTTATTTTTATAAATTTGATTTAGTTCATCATAAGTTTGAGAAATGAGGCCTTTTATAGAGAAACTTGCTCCAAAACTTTTTTTATAGTTACTACTGCTAGCTGTATTTCCCTTCATCCTATTCCCTACCCTGTTTATTCTATTCTCTCTCTCCTTTCACCCTGTCACTCATGAGGGCTGTTTTAGGTATCAGAATCATAGGATTATATTAGGACTGGAAATGAGATCACCCAAGTAAAAGTGGTTTAAAGCCCTCTATAAACTTCAACTGTTAACATTTTTAGTAGGAAATGAGCCTGAAGAAAAGGGACCTTCCCTAGGCCACCCAACACCTCTGAGACTTCCCCAGGAAAAGCCCCAGACCCTTCACTGGGTTCTAGTAGCAAGTCATCGGGAGGCTGACACACCAAGGAGCCTCTGGGGCCAGACACCCCTCTAATTCAATATGGTGCAACTAGAATGAAACACTAGTCCCCACCCTCCCCAGAGTACTTTCTTGGAATCTGGGATGTGGACAGTGGGCATGAACACACAAGGATGCACATGTATGCCATGATGGAAAAGAAGGTGGTGGAAAATGATGCGTGAGGACTTGGAAAATCTGAGAAGGGAATTCAATCACCCAAGGCGGCCTGGAAGGGCCCCTCGTACAGGAAGGGAAGGGTTTCCAGGGCCAAAGACGAGGTAGGGTCTCTGGTGCTTGAGGAGAAGGTTAGAAAAGGAGGTTGGAGCCAAGATGGGAAGGGCCCTGAATGTCAGGCTGAAAATATCATTCTATCCTGGCAGTCACAGGGAATAACTGAAGAATTTTTTGGACAAGGAAGGGACAGAGTCTGAACATAATCTTGGGAAGATGGCTTTGTCTTCTGTGTGCAGAAGGAATCAGAGCTGGGAGAGCCTTGAGTCAGGGAGGCCCCCACAGTCTGGTGAAAGGTGAGGAGGCAGGCGGAGGTGGTGGCTGGGTGAAGGGACAAAGGAGAGAACAGGAGATGTTGGGGAGGCAGAATCAGAATCACCAGGCAACTGATCTGATGAGGAGACTTAGGGAAAACCAGGAAACGATGTTGCAGTCACTGACCCAGCAACTAGAAGGGGTGGGGTCTACACCACCCAAAACAGGGAAGTTCAAAGGAGGGGCATTTTGGGCCCAGGAGGGGGGATGGGAGGCAGGGAGACCCCCTGGCCTAAACCATGTCCCAAAAAACAAAATGGAAAGCCGCCAACATCAGTGAGGCAGGAGCCAGCTGTCAGCAGGCCTTGTTAAGGCAGGATGGAGGACCAGCTGGGGCTTAATGAGATCATCAGAATCCTGCTAGCTGGACGGGAGCTCATCCATGAGTGGCAGGGGATGAATCGAGAGAGTATGGCCCCAAAGGCATCTCCAGGGTCTGCTGGGGAAAGGAGTCAGAGCTGGTGGGCCACTCTGGGCTCCAGCCCCTCATTCTATGGGTCTGAGGGAAATGAAGAGACAAAGTCCCAAATCACAACCTGAGTGAGCAGCAGTCAAGATAAAGCTTAGCCTTCTGTCTCCAAGATCGGTGCATGAACTACAGCTGATGTTCTGGGGATCCACTATTCTAGGGTTCCATGGTTCCACTTTAGAAAACTAGGCCCCAGAGAGGTCACATAGGGAGTAAATAGCAGAGTCAGGATTCACACTCAGGACCTCTGACTTCAAATCCAGTGTTCTTTCAATATACCAAGCTGCCTCCCACTTCTCCAATTCTACCATCCCAGGGTTCTGGGATTCGAGCATATCCTGTGCCCCTCCCAATGTCAGTGGGGCAAGCCCCCCTAACCCCTGCTGTCCATGGCCTTCCACAGCCTGGACTGGGTGGTTCTGTGGGGATCCTCCCATGGCCATACAGCCACGCTGCTCTGTGGGATGGAATCTGCTGCTCCACTGGACCCAACACTATGTAATGACTTTCCAGCAGCCCTGGCCTCACACCTACACTCGGAGCACAGATATCACTCCCCCTCCCCCAACACACCTCCGTTCATTAGCTCAGCTAAGGATGGTCAGGATGGTCAAAGGCTCACTACAAGATCCACAGGAGTCCTTCAGTCCATCAGGACAGCCCACAGCCAGTGCGTGAGCACATCAGGCTGCAGTCTCAGGATTCAGCCATACATCGGCCATGGTGAGATTCTCCTGGTGACAGCCAGAACACAACCTCTGACTGTCCCCTTGAGATCCCTGGCCCATCCACACCTGCCATCTCATCTGTCCCTGTGAATGCCCCCCCCCCCCCGGCAGCGGGAAGGGCATGGGGGCTGCCCCTTCAGACGTCCCACCTCCTAGTTCTGAGCCCAGGCCCCACTCTGACACCCAGGAGAGTTCATCTAGACAGGGTCCCTCACCTGCACCTCCAGACGCATTTTAGAAAGAGGGAGGTCCATGAACTGGGATAGTTTGGGATAACTGTCACCAATGTCAAACAAGATGACATTTGTGTAGTGTTTAGCACAGTGCCAGGCCCATAGTGGGGACTTCCCTCCCCTTCCATTTTCCAAAACCACAGTTCTGAGAAGGGGCCTTGAGGCCTCCCCAGGACTGCCAAGGGGGCTGGCCAAGAGAGGCCTTGCTCTAGTCCAGAAGAAGGAAGCCACGGCCCAAGGGCACCCGGAGGCTCAGTGGGTAGGGCCTCCCCAGGCTCGGGATGTGTAGGAGCACAGATGGGGCCCAGAGAAGGGGCTGAGCCATCTGGTACCCATTTGGTTTTTTGTCCAAACCTCTCCTGGGCCAATCTCCGATGCCAGAGGAGGGATACAAGCTTCCCTTCCACTCTATAACCTAGGACTCCAAAGGTGGGGAAGGCACGAAAGCAATGGAAAGAGGCTGGAGTCAGAGTCAAAGGATCTGAGTTCAAATTCCAATGGCCACTTACTAGCTGTGCCCTTGACCAAATCACTTTAGCCTCTCTGGGCTTCAGTTTTCTTTTCTCCAAGGACTCCCCCAGCTTCAGATCAAGGCCCCTATGAGCCAGACTATTAGAGGGTGAAAAGGTAACCCCTCCATTCTACAATGGGGATCAGAATAGGAAAGGACCCTCGAAGTCACCAAGGACAACCTCTTCATTTTACAGGTGAGGAAACAGACCCAGAGATGTGCAGTGACTTGCCCAAGGTCACACAAGGAGGACATTAATCAGAATTGAAACCCAGACACCCTGCCTTGAAATCCAATGCTGCCATTCACAACTGGTTCCCACGGAAGGCACCCAAGACTCCCAGGCTCCCCACTTAACCAATTCAAACACCAAGGCTCAGAAGGAGGGTCACTTGACCAAGCATACACAGCAAATCGCAAGGACAAGCGCCTCCTTTGCCTGCAGAGGACCTGGTGAGTCTGGGCCCTGCCCGTGCACCAGGGAGGGACGGGGCCTCGGTTCTCATTTCCCTGAGAGGCCACAGGAGCCTGGGCCGCTTGGCTCACTCCCAGCTCTACCTCAGTGACCTAGATTGTGGCAGTTTTTCCATCAGAGTACGTGATATCTCTCACTAAGCACCCACAGGTCCCCAGACCCCGGCTCAGGGCCAGACATTACAGGCTTGGGAAGCATTCAGACCATCAGCCTCACGCTGACCATCACCAGGCTATCCTGGTCCTAATTATTTCACAGAATGTCAGAGCTGGGAGGGAGCTTAGAACAGGGAATGTCAGAACTGGGAGAGGCCTTAGAACAGGGCACATCAAAGGGGTCTTAGAACAGAAAATAAATATCAGACCTAAGAGGGACCTTAGCACAGAGCATGTCAGAGCTGAGAGAGGCCTTGAAATAGATTATAGAGGACAGAGGCCTTACCAGCTATCTAATTTAAATCCTTCATTTCACAGAAAAGGGAACCAACTTCCAGGAACAAAAAGTGACCTGCCCCCCGGTCCCCCAGAAAACTGGCGGCAGAACCCACTTCTGCATCCCCTTGAGCCTTGGTGGTCACTGGGGCTATGCAGATGGTTACAGCCCCAAGGGAGTCTCTGAGAATATGAGGAACCTCCACCCTGCCCCCACACCACCTCTCCACCAGCCTTTCCTCCCACTGTAGCCCCTTCCCAAGCCCAAAGACTCTTCTCCCTCGGATTCTGGCCCAGGGCCTAGCAGACAGAGAAGCCCTCCCTCTCAGGTAGAAGGTGGGAGGGGGTGACAAGGGGGTCCTAGCTGTTTGCTAATGAGAACAGCTGAGGACCCCAACCCCTCCCAAGTCAAAGTCAGAAGTCCTGTGCATGTACCTGCAGTGACCCAAACAAGGCAGCAAGAGGGGGGAGGGCATTCTTCCTGTAAAGAAGACTCTGCCCAGGCTCTGACCAGAACATCAGTACCCGGTGCCCATGGGGCAAGGGAGGCCCAAGAGCACCGGAGGCTCAGGTTCCTTCTTTGCAGATCCAATGTCAGCGTGAAATATTGTCTCACATGCTGGGAGAGAGGAGGCCTAGACCTGAGATTTCATCCATACAGGGAACTCCAGCCTGAAAATTCCCTCTGCCAACGTGGGTGAAGTCTGCAACTTGCAGGCCTAGAGTCGCCTGACGGTGGGGATGAAGGAGAGTCAGTACTTGAACCCAGGCCTTTCCAATCCCAGGCCACTAAGACATACTGTCTCTTCCCTGAACTCACTGGACACTCAGTGTTTGCTGAGTGAAAATACTGGAATTGCAGTATCTGGGTGGTACCCGACTGTATGCTCTCTGAGGGCAGGAAGCCTTTCCTGGTGCATCTAAACTCCGATTCTCCTCCTGCTTGGAACAAAGGGTTCTGAACATAGGGGCTTTACAAACATTCCCTGAATGAAAAAGAGGTCCAAAATGGAGAGAATGCCCTTGTTGTACCGCTAGGTGGCACCATAGTGCATAGAGTGCCTGCCTGGAGTCAGGAAGACTCATCTTCCCGAGTTCAAATTCAGCTTCCAACATTTACTAGCTGTGTGATCCTGGGCAAGTCACTTCACCCTGTGTGCCTCAGTTTCCTCATCTGTAAAATGGGCTGGAGAAGGAAATGGCAAACCCCTCCAGTGTCTCTGCCAAGAGAACCCCAAATGGGGTCACGGAGACTGGGACAGGACTGACCAAAACAACCCCCCTGTCACATTACTTTAGTGACAAACAGCTGAGTGCTGTTTGGGTTTTAGAACAGGGGATCCTAGCCTTTTCTAGGCTAGGATGACCAAACTGAGAAGGGTCTCAGAGACCATGTCCAATCCCCCTCCTTGGCAGATGGGGAAACAGAGACCCAGAAAGGACAAGTGACAGGGAGCATCAGGATTTGAATCCAGGTCATCTAGTGGGATCTCTGCCCCAGACCCAGTCCATCCTCTCATCTGCCTCCCTGCTCTATTGCAGAGGTTCTTAGAGCAATCCTTCCTTCTCCAAACAAAGGCCATTCTTACACACGCAGTCCACCTGGGTCACCATAACAGGGAACCTGGGCTCCCTTCCCTCCCCAAACCTGAGGGAGGCAGCAAAAACATCCAGTGGGAAGAGCCGTGGAAATTTGCAACTCAAAATGTCTAAAAATGAATGTTAAAAAAATAAAGAAAGCTTTTAAAAGAAAATGAACGAGAAATAGATGTGGAATCAGAGAGAAATATGGGTTCAAATCCTGCCTACCTCTTACAAGCTGTGTGACCCTGAACAAGTCATTTGACCTCTAGCTTCATCCCCCATAAATGGAGGAGCTGAGTGGCCCCCAAGTCACCACCTGAAAATCTATAGTCCCATGAATCTTCCTGCCCTCCTGCCCAGAGAGCCCAGGAACATGGTGGGTGAGGGGCTGGGGCTCAGGGATGGATCCAATGACCTCTTCCCACCATCACCACCTCCCCACACCCAGCCCCCTTAGGCCTGAGAGTGGGAAGCCAGAAACAAAACTGGACAACTCACTTCTGTTCCCTGGGGGAAGGGGAAGCTGCTCTCCACACCACCACTAATAGCCATGGGCCTCAGTCACTGACTTCCAGCTGAAAGGGACCTTATTATGTGGAAGGACTAGTAGCGAGTAAGCAACTGTGGCAGCATTTGAACTCGGGTCTAGATGACCCCAAATCCAGCACTGTATTCACCAAGGCAGCAGCCAGAGCAAAAGGCACCAGGGGCACAGACCCACCAGAAGATCTCACCTGGGGCACCAGAGAAAGAGCCAGGCTAGTGGGTCTCAGCTGCGTGACGCTGGCCAAGGCATTTTCCCAGTCAGAGACTCAGTTTCAATGTCCGTTAAAAACCAAACCAAGCACTATCTCCTTTCTGCAGTTATGGGCAGCGTGCTTTGCATTCTACCACGTGTTGAAGCTCCTGAACTGTTGGAAGACCTGAACCCGGGGTCTTCCAGGCTCTGCTAGCCACTACCCCACACTGCCTCTAGGCTAAAATGCAAACTCCTCGGCCTGGTGACACCCAGCCCCAACCTCCCTGGTCAGTGCTATTACGCATGGCCTCCACGGCCAGTCAGGGGACATCTTCCACACTCACCACCCTTCTTGAAGCCTGTCAGGTGAAAGTCCTGTCTCTTCCTCTTTGTTCTACTTCTGTGGGTACCTGGAACATAGTGGCTCAGGCAGCAAACGGCCCTCGAGGCTGCCCAGAGAGGCCTGGGGCTCAGAACTGGGAAGGGGATGGTTCTGCCCTATTCCGGCCACATCTGGAGAGCTGGGTTCAGTTCTAGGACCACCATTTAGGAAGGACATTGACTGAGCCGGAGAATACCCACGGAGGGTGACCAGGAAGGCAGAGGGTCCCCAGGTGATGAAATGAAGTCAACGCTGTCAGCCTGGAGAAAACTCAGGGGACCTGCCGTCTGTCTTCAAGTAACTAAGGCTGTCAGGAGAACGAGGGATGAGCTGTGTTCAGCTTGGCCCCGGAGGACGGAACCGGGACGTTCTGCTATGAGTAGAAGTTACCATCCCAGAGGAGGGAGGCTCTCCTTGGAGCTCTTCCAGCAGGGCCTGGATACCAATTTGTCTGGGACATGGCAGTGGGGATGCTTTTTCCATGTGTGTGTTGCTGTCCAGATGTCCTCTCCAGAGCTCAGGGGCAGGTCCCTCTTCTCCACCACCTGAGCCCTCCGCAGGCCGCACACAGCTCTTATTTCCCTGAACCAGAGCCTAGAAAGCAGACCTCCCTTTCAATGTTCCTCCCTAGCAAGACAACGTAGCAGAGCTACACTTGGAGGCGGTCTGGTGGGAAGCCTCAGGGCTACCAACACCCTGCTCTTCCTGGAATCTCAGGTTTAGAAGGGAAGGGGCCTCAGAGACCATGCAGTCCTACCACACCTGAACACAATTCCTTTGTAATACTATGTATTCTATGCAAGTATTTAAAAATATGATTCTGCATTATTGATTGCTGTTGTTCAGTCGTATCAGTCATGTCTGACCCTTTGTGACACTATTTGGGCTTTTCTTAACAAAGATCCTGGAGAGTTTGATAATTTTACAGAAGAGGAAACAGAGGCAAGAGGGTGAAGTGACTTGCCCAGGGTCACACAGTTAGTATGTGTCTAAGGTCAGATTTGAACTCAGGAAAACGAGTCTTCTGACTCTTGCCCAATGCTCCATCGATTGTGCTATTAGCTGTCCTCACCACTGATTGGACCCACAGGGGTAGGTGTAGCAGCAAGCACCCTAGCATACCCAGGATGGCTGCTAGCACAGGTTCTTAGATCTGCTTTTCTAAAGGAAAGCAACTCAAAATGGTTTAACAATCCTACTTTAATTAAACATATCATTTACCTAGTTCAGGGGAAAAAGTCAGCACCCTGAACTTCAGAGAATACAAGCAGAAGTTACAAGCAGACAGAGAACCAGATCAGCAGTCGGGCTTCCAGTCGTCTGACCATTACATCCATACCTTGTCAGTTACCAGAGAGGGAAGCACCAACATGTGGGTTTTCAAAGCCAGGTACTCAACGTCTGCCCAGAGTCTTGTCTGGACAAATCACACAACTCTTCCCAAAGTGAGCCCCAAAGCAAAATCTCACATCAGGGTATATATAGCCTTCTCCTGGATCAGAGAATGTCACAGCCCTCTTGACCCACTGCCTAATCACAAAGTAACAAGGTGTGATCATTTCTGAAAAACAAGCCTCCTACTACAGGCTCCATGTGACCACGTTTAGCCTATTAGGGGGCAGAGTACATTTTCAAATCAGGGAAGCTTCTCAGATTCACTTAAGCCCATCAAAGGGCAGGGAAGATCTTCAGATTCCAATAACACTGGGGAACCTGTGACCATAAGGCCACATGTGGCCCTCTAGGTCCT
This sequence comes from Pseudochirops cupreus, assembly GCA_028627135.1. Lineage (NCBI taxonomy): Eukaryota > Metazoa > Chordata > Mammalia > Diprotodontia > Pseudocheiridae > Pseudochirops > Pseudochirops cupreus. Next base: position 21,973,708 of record CM053584.1, on the reverse strand, counting down.
CAAGTGCAGCCCTCTGACCGAAACCAAACTTCACAGAGCAGATTTGTTCTGTGAACAAATGGAAAAACAGAAACAAAAAAGAAAGTTAAAAAGTTATGCTTCTGATCCAACCACTCCAGAGAGCAGTTTGGAACTAGGCCCAAAGGGCTATAAAACTGTGGAGACCCTTTGACCACTACTAGGTCTGTATCCCAAAGAGATCAAAGAAAAACGAAAAGGACCCATATGCACAAAAATATTTACAGCAGCGTTTTATGTGGCAGCAAAGAACTAGAAATTGATGGGATGCCCATCAATTGGGGAATGGCTGAACAAGCTGCGGTATATGGTTACAATGTGCTGTAAGAAATGAAGAGCAGGCGGGCTTCAGAAAAACTTGGAGTGACTTATATGAACTGATGCAAAGTGAAGTGAGCAGAACCAGGAAAACACTGTACACAGTAACAACAGTAGGCAAATAGAGGTTAAGGGACATGTCCTGGGTCCCAGAAACCAGCCTCTGAAACCAGATTTGAACTCAGATCTTCATGACTCCAAGTCTCCAGCACTTCAAATTCCATCTATTACACAACCTAGTCACTGCTATTTAGGTTGCCTCAGATTTATGCTTGATGTCGGAAGTAGCTTCCTCATGACAAGAAGTGTCCCATTGTGAAGAGGGCCATTCTGAGAAGCGGTGGGCACACCTTCCCTTGGGTCATCCCTTTTCAGCCACACTGAAGACAAGTTCTTACGTCAAGATCTTAGGAGACACCCTGTTTTCCAGAGCTAAGGCCCAGAAAGCAGGCTGTGCCCTGGGCTTGGCATAACAATAATCCTTTGCCCTCACCCTCTGGATGAGTTCACCCTCTGGATGAGTTCACCCTCTGGCAAATGCACACAACAATTATACTGCTTTGACCAGTACCAGGTGTTCTGTGAGCTCAGACAAGCACCTGCTAGACCCACGTTCAGGTCATGAAGCCCTGCTATGTGTCAAACCTGTCTCATTGTTGCTGTTACACCTCATTGTCAGGGCTACAGTTCACTGCCGAGCGACTGCTGTAATTACTGAGCTCTCCCCACACCAGGGGCACCCCCTTCCCCCACATATTTGTCTAATTTACCTCCTTGCTTGCAAAGCGTTTCCCTCACTCTGAAATGAAGCTTGTTTGATTCCTCACTCTCCTGTCTCCAGGCTCTGGCCACACACAGGCTAGAGGGTTCCATCCAGTCAACACTTGTTCAGGCCTCTGAGCTCCCTATTCCCTCTGAGATTCTGGGACTGTATGAAAGAGATAAAACTGTAAAGTTCTTGGCAAACCTTAAATCAATATATAAATGTCAACTCTTTTCATGTTTTAATTTTTCTTTGTATAACTCATGCAGATGGGTCAGGCTCAGTTTCCTCCTCAGTATAATGAGAGAGTTGGCCCAGATGGCCTCCACTGTCCCTCTCCACTCTGGCCTGCAACAGTCAGTGACTGTCCCTAGGCCTCTGAGCAGGCTTCCTCAATATCCTAACCCAGATCAGAGAGGTAAGGGTCTGCCAACACTCACCTCAGGGCCTTAAAATTCTGCTGGGCCATGTGGCCAAAAAGCCAGCCCATCCTGGGCCCTGCCACACCACTTCTGCAGCCTCTAAGATCCTCAAGCTGAGAGAGGGCAAGGGTCATCCCACACGCACCCCTCACTGACCCTGCCTCCAGCTCCTAATCCCTCCTCTACTTGAGGCATCCTTCAAGCCAAGGCCAGCCCCCGTCTACACCTGCTAAGGCCCCTTCCTCCCATTAATACCCAGCTTGGTTGCCACTGACTCCATCACAGATGAATCAGTCAGAAACATGACGGTAAGCACCTGGGTGCTGGACACTGTGCTGAGCATGGGGGGTCACAGGAGCTTGGATTTAAAGACAGAAGGAAACCTCGGGGTCATCTAGTCCTTATCTGCAGATGGCCCAATGCGGGTAAGGAACTTGCCAAGATCATAGATGTAGCAAGTGTCAGAGATGGGATTTGAACCCAGATCCTTGGACTTCACATCTGGCATTCTTGACACCCCCCCCCCATGCTGCATCCAGATAGGGGAAAGATGGTGGGTGTCCCAATGTCAGATGTCACGGGACATTCTGCCCACCCTCTCTTCCTCCTCCTTCCCAGGTTTAGTCTGGGACACACAGAGCAAGGAAGACCTGGAAGGGCCCAGCACAGGGAGGCCTGTGTCTGTTTACACTTGCACAAAGCCCCAGTCATAATCCCCTGGTGGGCTGGGAAGTGACCATCCCCCTCACGCCCCACAAACCCAGACACCAAATAAATAGAGTCAAGGCCTCGCTTTTCATCTGCGGTGGACAAGGGCAGTCCCAGCTCTAAGAGTTCCCACTGGCAGAGCTCAAAGGGGATGCCAGGCGTGGCTGGTGTCTGGCTTTGGAACCAACCTGGTGACTGGTGAAGGGAGGGGAGGAACCTGGGATTGAAAGAAGCCCATCTGCACCCCCCCATTCTGAGCCCCTGAGATAAGACGCTAGTAGCCGCCACAAGTTTGAACCAGGTGCCCCAAATCCTGGTCAAGGGTTCTCCCCGCTTCATCACGAAGCCTCTTATTTCCAATTCTACACTGGTGGTAAAGAGGACAGTGGAGAGAAGGGGGGAGGGGAAAGCAATGAGTCTGAGGGTCACAAAGCCAGAGCTCAGGGAGGTGGCTTGTCCAAGGCCACAGGTAGAAAGAGCAGGGATTCAGTCCCAGGTCTTTTTTTCCAGCCTCCTCCCCCATTGCAGCACTCTCGAGAACAGGCTGAGGGCCTTGGCTGGCCTCCCTGTGGGACCTGGAACCCATGATCCCTGGCCCAAAGCAGCTACAGCTCATACAAAGGCAGCTTTGATCCACTGCCTCAGGATGGCCTCAGTCGGAGGGATCCCTCCTCCCCGCTTCCTGAAACGTGGCACTGGTTTCCACCTCAGAAGCAAGGCCCTCTTACTCAGATGCCCCTTTCTGTCTGCCCGCCCGCCTGCCAGCCAGCAGCCTGGCTCCCTCCCCTCCCACGGGGAGGTTCCTTTCTTTCCATCTTGTCCCAGCCCCCAAGAGGTCATCAGCTTGTCCACCCCAGGTGCGAATGCCCAGATACTCCAAAGTTCCTGAGCACTTGGGGCAAAGAAAAAGATTTCAATTCCTGGGCATCAGGATTAAAAGAAGCAAGTCTGTCCCTGGACTAGTGAGGCCCGAGCCTTAATTCTCTCCTTACCCTGTGGTGGGCTGGGCACACAGAGGCATCTTGTGCCAGGCTTTTGTTTCTGACCAGCTCTGTGATTTTATCGGTGTAGAAATAGCTGGTGAGGGAGGTCCTTTCCTAATGTGCATCGGCCCCTGATCTGCCATTTAATCATAGGGAGATACTTTTGCCAAGAAGAGATGATGATAATAGTAACAGGCAGGGGCCAGGCCTGCGATTTTACTGGGACAGGGCACTCCCTGGGGAAGAAACTCTTTTATCAGTGCCAATCAGCACCTTCTCTGCAACTCAGACAAGCTGGGGGTTCGGAGGGGGGGTGAGGTCACTTGTCCAGAGTTACCCAGATGGTTTGAATGAGAAGGGGACCTTCTTTCTCATTCATCTCTAGCCCACTGATTTGACTGACGAAAAACGGACCCCTGGGAGTAAGTAAGTGCCTTCCCCAGCAAGGTTCCTTCACCTCTTCTGTGTCCTGGGGAAGCTCAGGGAACCCATCTCAAATCATGTTTTTAAATGCATGGAATAAAATACATATGATTGCCGAGGAAACCAATCACGGTGAAACAATTATCAAACTGTTTGTTTTTTAAGTTCACAGACCTCCCCCTCCCCAAGATTAAGAATTCCTGATGTAATGGAACCCTCTCATTTCATGGATGAGAATACTGAGTCAAAGGGAAGGGATATGATGTACCCAAAGTCACACAGATATGAAGTGTCAGAACTGGGATCTGAACCCAAAGCCAGGGCTTTGTCCACTCAAGACTGAGGTTTCCCCTGCCTGCTCCAGCTGCAGCCTGCCAACCTGCCCGCCTGATGGGTTGATGGATGGACATTCCTAGGGGATCTCAGCTCCTATTAAGTGCTAATGAATGCCTTGGTCCAGCTGCCAAAGGGGCAGGATGGTGAACAGCTGTTCCATGAGCAGAGAGCAGGAGGCAGAGGCAGAGGAGGTGAATGGGTCCCGAGGGAGGACAGGCAAAGCCATAGGTGAGCTGGGCCGGAGCCAGGAGCCATCAAGGGCTGGGGAGGGCCAGAAAGGTGAGCCCCAAGGCAGGCCCAGAGGAGAGCTGGAAGCGCCCTCAGAGGCTCTGAGGCCAGCAGCTCCATTTTTACAGGTGGAATCTGAGGCAGGGGTCACAGAGAAAACAAGGGCGGGGCCTGGAACTCAAGCCAAACTGGGTGGACGGTGTTGAGATGCTCTGGCTTTGTTACAGATGAGCAGTTTGAGGGAAAATGCAGGGTTAGTCCTGTGCTCATTGGTGGGTCTGTCCATCCATCTGTCTGTCTGTGCTTATGTTTGTATCTGTGTGTGCATGTCTGGACGTATCTCTGTGTGTGTGTGTGTGTGTGTGTGTGTGTGTGTGTGTGTGTGTGTGTGTGTGTGTGTGTGTGTGTGTGTGTGTGTGTGTGTAACTAAGCATCTGTGCATGTGGAGGGGGTTTCTGCGTGCTTTTTCTCCAGCTGCCTGTGTAATAAGTCCAATTCACCACTCAGGCAAAAAATCGATCCCACAAAGGAATAGTCTTCCCCGGGATGAGGGCTCAGCCCACTGGCCACTGTTCATCCTTGTTTCTGTTTACGGTTTGATTGGAGTGGTCATTAAATCAGCTGCCCTGGGGATCCCCGGGTGCCTGGAGCCCCAGCCTGGCCTGGACCCCTTGGTGCTGCTCCCACTTAGCTGTCCCTTCCTCGGGGTGGAGGGGGGGTCCCAAAAATCAGCGATCTTCCCAGGGCCCTCCAATCACAGACACCACAGCTCAGGAGCCTCCTGGGGAGCAGGCGCTTGGCTCCCTCCAGAGCTGGCCCAAAGCCCACCAGCGAGGCTGCAAAAGGACATCCCCTTGGCCAGTAACATCTCCTAACCCTCTGTCTGGGTCTCCTTCCCTTTGTCCCCATCACTCGAGCTCTACCTTGTACATTGGACGTTGGTGAGAATGCACAATGACCCACTCCCTACCCCTTGCCCAGGACCACGGGAGCTCCTGGATGGCCAGCCCTGTCTCCCTGTCTGTGTGTTCCTAGCACCAAGCATAGCAGGGTCTCGCTCACTTACTGAACGGCCACTGGTTGGTCACCAGACTCCTTCAGGTCAGGCGGTGGCCGGAAGGGCTCCTCCTCAGTTTAAGTTGGTCCAGGCTTCTCCCAAATATCACCAAAAGAGGAAGAGTGCCCCCAGCCTCCACACTAATGGGGGTAACATGTGGTCAAAGAAGCCAGAGGCCTGACCCAGCCTTCAACCTCACCACTCCAGCCTCAATGTCCCCCTTTGCAAAGTGAGGCCACAATTTCCCCTTCTGAGGTCTGACACCCCGTGCTCTTATAGATGGAAATAACAGAGACAATAGGCTGCATTTACACAGCATTCAAAGGTTTATCAAGTGTTTTCCAGCTTGTGTGAATCCATCTGGAAAGTGGGCTTCGGGTCTAAAGAGAAAATCCCAGCACCGTCCTTCTCCCTCCAGCCAGAGGCTGGGCCGCATGAAAGCCCCCCGGGCCAGCCAGGCAGTGGGGGGGCAGGTGGTTACAAAGCATGTTGGCATCTCTCAGTTACAAATAATTCAAGCAATAAACAGCCCCGCGGGTCGCTCTTGGCTCGGTGCCTCCTCGGCGGGGGGCGGGGGAGGAAGCAAGCTGCCTTGGCCTGGGACAGGCTCTGTCTCAGGGAACAATGAGCTTCCCTTCTCCCCCTCCCACATATCCACAGACCCCCACACACGAGGCTGGGGGGTGGGAGGAGAAGAGAGCAGCCTGAATTCAAGTGCTGGGGAAGATGGGACCACAATGGGAAAAGAAAGGCACAAGCAGAGGCTGACAAGCAGTGGAGGTGGTGCGGGGGAGGCCTGCCCCGCCATGGAGATGGGCTGGGAAGGAGCCCCAGCTGGTGAATGCTCCTGGCTTCCAGCCCACCAGGAGCAGCTCCCTTGGCCACCAGCTATTCCTTCCGGCTATTTAACTCAGCCCCCTCCCCTTGGCTGCCCCCAATCTCTGTCCCAGCCGCCAAGTCTCTGATGTTCCCCGAGGCCCACCTGATCAAGGGGTAGCAGCTTCCAATTTCTCTGCTGTTTTCCAGCAGACAAAGAAGGAGAGCTGTGGCCCGTTCTTGACTAAGCTGTTCTCCAAACAGGATGGCCCATCTCCAGCCTCCATGCCTCTGCACAGACTGTGCCCCATGCCTAGACCATCCTCTCTCCCCTCATCTGCCTCCTGCGACTCCAAGGCTGGCTTCGAAGCCCTGCAGGCGCCATCTCTCACAAGGGGCCTTTCCTGATGTCGCCCACCCCAGTTGTTAATCCCACCTCCCCCCACACAGCTCCACAGTCACTGCTTTCAAGCTGTCCCTTCTTGGCAGAATGGAAACTCCTTGAAGGCAGGGCTGTCTCATTTCTGTCTTTACATCCCCACTGCCCATAACAGTCCTGGCACATGCATGGGAGACACCTGACAACTGCTTGTTGAGTAAATGGACCCAGGAGACAGAATGGGAAACTCAAGAATCCCAAGGCAGAAACGGGCCTCAACAGGTCATCCAGCCCTGCCGCGGTCTTTGGGCAGGGCAGCCATTTGGAAATGTAAGCCGCTCCTCCAGAGCAGGCCACCCTCCATCTCTAACCATCCGTGCCCTCTGAAGTTATCTTCAACTTCTTCATTCAGCCCTATGTCCAACTCTTCCTGACCCCATCTGGGGTTTTCTTGGCAGAGACCCTGGAGGGGTTTGTCATTTCCTTCTCCAGCTCATTTTACAGATGAGGAAACTGAGGCAAACAGGGTCAAGTGACTTGCCCAGGGTCACACAGCTAGTAAACGTCTGAGGCTGGATTTGAACTCACAAGGTTGAGTCTTCCTGACTCCAGGTCCAGCGCTCTGTGCACTATGGTGCCTCCTAGCTGCCCTATCTTCAACGTATATTCTGTACATAGTCACCTACATGCTGTCTACTCCATTAGACTGTAAGCTCCTTGAGAGATGGTCTCTTGCATATCTTTGTATCACCAGTTCTTAGCACAAGGCCTGGAGCACAGTAGGCTCTTAACAAATGCTTGTTGACCCTGCCCGATCTGGAACACCTCTTGGGTCACTTACAAGCCTATGGGTATTCTACAGTCATGCTAATTACCGCTCCATAACCAAAGGGCCAAGGACTCCAGAGAAAACCTACTTCAGTAGACTGTTCCAGAATCATAACAGCCATTCCCCTGGGGGTGGAGGCAAGGGGGTCTCAGAGACCACCTGTGTCAACCCATGCACAAAAGTCCCTTGACAACATCACTGGCTACGGTTCATCCAGCCTCAGCCTTTGCTCCTCGAACTAAGAACTTCAATAAAGTAATGTAAGAGAAGCCCACAAAAATCCCCAGCCTCTTCTGCATACACCAATGGAACCCAGAGCAAGAATTAGGCAGGAGAAAAAGCACAGTATGTCTGGAGTCAACCTTCCAAGACATGTTCACGCCATCTCTGAACGCAGCTACAAAGCGCTCCTTACAGAAATAAAGGCAGACAAATAATTGGAAATAGTCATTGTTCATGATTAGGCTCCATCAATAGAATAACGATGATAATTCTAACAAAATCAATTTACAGTTTCAGTGCCATATCAAACAAATTTCCGAGTAGTTACTTTATGGAAATAAACAAAAGAATGATGAAATTTATCTAGGTTAAAAAAAAAATCTCGAGGGAAATAACTATTTGATGCTGGTAAAATAATAAAAAAGCTGATCAAAGGAACAGATTAAGTAAACAAGGCCAAGAAGCAATTAAACATAAGTAGCCCTAGTTTTCAATATACCTCCCAAACTCAAATCACTGAAGTAAGGACTCCCCATTAGATAATTACCACTGGGAAAACTAGAAAGCAATTTGGAATAAAAACAGACCTAGCTTAGGATCTTACACCACACACCACAAAAAGCACCAAATGGAAACTCAAGCTAAATTTGAGATCAGATAGTACATAAATGAGAGGAAGGGGCTTCTACAGCTATGGTTATGGAAAGAATGCTTAAATAAATAAATGATGGAGGTGATGACGAAGAGTAAGAGGGACAATTTAGATGACTCAAAATGTAAAAGCTTTTGCACAAACAAAATCATTGCAGCTAAGGATGAAATCTGAAGAGGAAGGTCAGACTATGGGGGGGGGGGGGGCTGAGATGTTGAGAACAAAACCAAATCCCTTCTTTCGGAAACTGCGGTTGTGACTTAGTTACAGCACCAGCTCAAAGGAGAGCTGGGACAGTCTCCTCTACATTCCCACACTGCCTGTGGGAAGAGCAAAGAATGGATCAGAAGTTCACACCCGCCATCCTGGGACACTGAAGCAGATGCATCGAAACATGCCAACCCAGGGAAGGCTGCAGAAGCAATTTAACCCCGAGAAGAGTTCAAAGAGAACATGCCCCCTCTTTGCAGATTCCTAAAGGGCCTCCCCACAGACAATGGACAAGACTTCTGCTTAACCTCATGGGCAGAATTAGGAGCAGAAAGGGGGTGGAAGTTACAGGTTCATCACTTCGCTGTCCAGGAGCTCCCAGCACCGAGAGCCTTCAAACAGAAGCCAATGATCATTTGTCAAACCTTGGATAAGGTTCACACTCTGGATGAGAGTCAGATCTGAGGTCTCTTCTCTGGTTTTTGTTGTTCAAGCTCAGGGACTGAGGGGCATGCCTCAGGAGCAAAGGTGGGCTCTACCTCAGGCCCCTGAATTCAAGCTCAGGGCTCCTTCAACTATCCTTGGACGCTCTGTTCAATGCAGACTCATGGATTCTAGACTGAGGGGGAAAGAGACCTCGGAGGCCATCAAGTCCAAACCCCTCATTTGACAGCTGAGGAAACCAAGGCCCACAGACAGAGCCATCATTTCCTGAGGCAGGATTTGAACTTGGTCCTTCCAGATTCCAAGTCTAGCCTTCTGTCCATTGTACCACCTTGCTCCCACCTGGAAAGCCGGTGGAATAAAGATCTCATCAAAATGGCTATTCTCACCACCAACAGCAACAACAACAACAAAAAAACAAAAACCTGCCTAAGCTGCTAAGTGGTGCCGTGGATAGAGTGCCAGGCAGACCTGAGTTCAAATCCAGCCTCAGATACTTACTAGCTATGTGACTCTGGACAAGTCACTTAACCTGGTTTGTTTCAGTTGACTCAACTATAAAAAGGGGGATCATGACAGCACCTACTTCACAGAGTTGTTGTAAGGATCAAATGAGATAATATGTGTAAAGTACTTAGCACATGGTAGAGTCTTCCTCCTTTCCTTCCATGTCTGCCCATCCAGTGTAAGCCTCCAGAGAGCCATAGAATCTCTTCCCGTTAAATTGCACTTGATTCAAGCCAGACCATCATTCCAACCCGCCAAGATCTCTTTGGACCTAACTCTGCCACTGAATGGGTCACCCTGAATAGGGACACCTCCATCTTAGAGACATCTCCATTCTAAATGTCCATTGGGACTATCTGTGCCTGACCTGTGGTAGAGTCGTGTAAGCTCATATTGGTCTGATCAGTCACAATCGGACCCGCTGTACCTCGACTCCAACACAGTGATGTCACTTTGGTTCTCTTCAAGAATGAAGATCAACAACCAACCAACCTCCAATGCATTTCCCCTCCCAGCATCGTCTCATCTGCAGCTTGAATAAGCCTGCCATCTCTGTCCTTAGCCAAGTCACTTAATAAAAGTACCCTCCCAACTCAAGGAGTCTAAAATGCTAAGATTAGAATTAACAAGAGAACACAGACCAGACAGTCAGGAAATGTGGATGGGTTTTCCCCCAGCCACATGGAAGTCTTTCCCCCCATGGATGTGTTAGCAGCTTGTTCTTCCAAAGCCCTAACAAGGATGCCCTCCCACAAACACCCGTACTGAGAGACCAAACTGTGGGCACTGCTAACACCTAAATATAACCTAAGCATCAACTTCTATGTTCAGTCTGGCATCTGCACTGACTGAGAATGAGGAAGCAGAACCAGGAAAGCAACACACGGGATGAGCCCAGTGGAACCAGAACGAACATTACAATGAAGTGGGCCTCTATGTGACTGTCATGACCACCTTGGACCAGGAGAGCATATGAGGAAAAGAGCTCCCTCCTCCTGTAGAGAGGTGGGCATCTAGGGATAAGAAAGGCTGTCCAACGCGGCTGGTGTGCCCTCGGCTTGGCTTGACTCTTCTTTTTCCAGGAATATCCGTCCACCAGGCCCAACCCCTTCTCCCACCGGTGAGTTCTTCCAGTTTGTGGAGGGTCCCAGGCTGGCCAGCCTCCATTCCCTTCCCAGCTCTGTTCCTGACTCACCAGACTTCAAACCATGCCTCGCTTCTGTCTTATGCTGAGACTTCCCTCAGTACCTGGGGCCTCCTCGTCCACCAGCAGCCAAACATCTTAGTAGCCCTTTCTCTCTCCCCCGCCCCTTTCTCCTTTTCCCTCTCCCTCTCTCTCTCTCTCTCTCTCACTCTATTTCTCTCCCTCTCTCTCTCCCTCTGTCTCTCTGTCTCTCTCTCTCCCTCCCTTCCTCCCTATCTTCTGTCTCTGTCTCTCTCTGTCTCTCTGTGTCTCTCTCTCTGTGTCTCTGTCTCTCTCTTTCTCTCTCCCTCTCTCTCTCTCTCTCTCTCCCCCTTCCTCCCCAACTCTCTTTTTCTCTCTCATCCCTCTGCCAGACCTGCCACCTTTCCTCTTTGGTGAGTTTGTTCTAAGGCCACATTTTATGAAGGGGGCTAAGCTGGCTAGCCAGTCCTACTAACTTTCCAAACTCTAAAACACCAATCTTCACACCAGGTACTGCCATCTGCTATCCCCCAAGCTTTTTTAGCTCCTTTTTTGTGTATTGCCTCCCCCCATTAGAATGTAAACTCTTTAAAGGGACGGTCCTGTCTTTCTGCTTATGTTGTATTCCCAGGGCTTGGCACACAGTAAGCGCTTAATAAATGCTTGTATCCTTTGCTCCAAAAGAAGGCCCCCAGGTTTGGGACAAGGCACAAATAACTGTGATGTAAAACAAAAAAGGCATTAGAGATGTCCTATGTAGAACGGACAGTGAGGAGGGAGCCTGGGCCCCCCACCCCCGAGGCCTTCGAGCAGAGACTACAGGACCCCTTGCCAAGGGCATTTCTACTAGAGATTCTTCTCGTGGATCAGCTGGACTATAAGCCTGCTGAGGTCTCTTCAAATTCCCAATTCTGTGCTTTACTGACAATCGATAAAATGTTTTTTAAAAATAGCCTGAGGAGCAGCTAGGTGGTACAGTGAGTAGAGCACTGGCCCTGGAGTCAGAAGGACCTGAGTTCAAATCCGACCTTAGACACTTAACACTTACTAGCTGTGTGACCTTGGGCAAGTCACTTAACCCCAATTGCCCTGCCTTTCCCCTCCAAAAAAACAAAAGATTTTTTTTTAATAGCCTTAGCTATTCTCGGCAATACAGTGATTCAAGAAAATTCCAAGCACTTGGGATAAAAAATGCTATCCACCTCCAGAGAAGGAATTGATGGAGTCTAAATGCAAATCGACATACACTTTTAAAATTTATTATTCTTGGGTGTTTTGGTCTGTGTTTTATTTTGTAACATGGCTAATATGGAAACATGTCCCATGACTGCACATGAATAATCTATATCAAATTGCTTGCCTTCTCAATGAGGGAGGAAGGAGAAAATTTGGAACTCAAAATTTTAAAAAACAAATGTTAAAAATTTGTGTTGATGTGTGATTAAGAAAAAAAAAGAAAAATTAAATGTTAAAAAAATAATCTGGGGACAATATCAGAACCACGTTCTCCAATGGCCAAAAACTCCTGGTCCCGCAAGATTACTGTGAACAACTTTGGGGAAAGGAAGAGGCTGGACCTGTGATTTCAGAGGAATAGGTGAGGATGGTCCCTCTGAGGTGAGGAAATTCCTTCTAGTCATCGAGGGAGGTGCCACCCGTGCAATGTGGAGAGACCCAGAGCTGCCTCCAAGCTCCGAGAGGTGACAAGATGCAGCCAGGATGTGTCACAGCCTTGAACCTGGGCTTCCTGGCTTGGACGTCAGCCTCTCTATTAATAATAAATGACTTATCCTTTTTACACCAGACCTGCCATTTCTTTTTTTCCCCTTGTTTAACTTCTATCTATTTTTAATTTTATTTTATTTTCAGTTCCAAATTCTCTTTATCCCTCCAGCCTCTCCCCAGCCCTAGTGGGCAATACCTTCTACCAGCAGAACCTTCAGGACCTTCTCTACAACTCTCTATTCTTAGGACAGTTCTAACTGTGGGAAAGTCTTTAGGGACATCACGCCTCAGTCTCCTTGCAGCTTCCACCCACCGCTACCAGTTCTGCCCTGTGGGACTGGGCAGGATAAGCTTCTTCCACGTGAGGACCCTTCAGATATTTAAAGATCCTTCTCACATCTCCCTGCCTTCTCCTCTCCCAGCTAGACATCCATGTTTCCTTGAATTGATCCTCACATGATATGGGCTCCAGACCTTTCTCCAGGCTTATTGCTCTCCTCTGAGTACACTCCATCTAATTAATGTCCTTTCAAAGGAGCAGACCACAATAATCCCACTCTGTTCTGTGCAGGAAAGAGGACAAAGGTCAGTCCTGGGAATCATACTTTTAGTAATGAAGCCTGCCTGTTTTGGCCACCACCTCACATCCTCCACTAAGACTCCTAGATCTTTTTCAAATAAAATGCTGTCTAACTCCATTTTTCCATTCTATACTTTGAATCTGACTCTGTAAACATACATCTAAAACTTTTCATCCATCCCTATTAAATCTCACTCTAGCAGATTTAGCCCAAGCTTTCTGCATGGCAAGCACTCTGTGTCATCCACCATATTGGAGAGCCTTCCTCTTCCTCCTCCTCTCAGCCTGAATCATCAGTCAGCTTGAGAAGTATGCCATCCACACCCTCATCCAAGTCACTGACAAAAACATTAGGCAGCACAGGACCGAGCAGAGATAATCCCTCAGGCACACCAGTAGAAACCTCCTTCCAAACACATCAAATTATCAAGGATGATTCAACCAGAATCCCCTGAATGACACTATTTTCTAGCTCACACTTGTCAGTCTCCTCCATAAGAATGAGAGACTTTAAGTGTTTTGTTAAAATCTAGATGAAATATTATCAGTCTAATAACCTAGTCAATAAAGGAGACAAAATGGGCTTGGGACCACCTGTTCTAGGCAAAGCCACTTCCCCTTCTGGGGATTACTAAATCCCTTAAGGATCCCTTGTAGAGATCCGCCAGAAATCCACATCAGGCTTGCTGACCTGGAGTCTGGGCAATCTGCTCTCTGCTCTTTTTGAAGACCTGGGGCCAGATTTCCCCTTGTCTTGCCTATCCTTGGGCCCCTCTCCCTTTCTCCCACAGCCTTCAGCCATCAAGGTCAATGGCTCAGGAGATTCTGGGATGAGTTTGCCCCTGATCTGAGAGATGTGGGGGAGCCTCCAATTGGAGCAACGGACTCAATATCATGACCTCAAAAAGCTCTCTGGGCTCTGAGATGTCATGAGCTCACTCGTGTCCTTAACAGCAAGGGCAGAGTGGCCTGTGACAGTGTCTGTTCTGTGCCCACATCTGATAATTAGAGATGCCAACTAATGCCCAAAGGTACCTCTGAAGCTGGATGAGACAGCAGAGCAAGAAGACAGAAGCTGGCAGAATTTGACAGCCCGCCTCAGGGACAAGGGGATGCTCCTGGGAAGCACAGAGAAAGGTCTCAAGGATGGGGCTGCCTGCCTAATAGTTACAGCTAGGGTGTGGGCAAGGAAGGAAAGAGAGAGAGAAACAGGCCTTAGGCACGAGAAAACAGGGATGCAATGGGGGAAGAATGGGAATGTCAGAAGTGTAAGAGAGCTTAGAACACAGAATGCTAGAACTGGGAGGGGGCTTAAAACAGAGAATGTCAGAGCTGGGAGGACAATCAGAACACAGAATGTCACTACTGTAACATAATAACAAGCAGGATGGTTTCAGAAAAACCTGCAAAGATTTACACGAACTAATGCAAAGTGAAATGAGTAGAACCAGGAACAGCAACATTGTGCAGTGAGCAGCTATGAGCGATTTAGCTCTTCCCAGCAATACGGTGATCCAAGACAATTCCAAAGGGCCTGGGATGAAAAACGTTACCCACTCTAGACAAAGAACTGACGGAGTCTGAATGCAAATTAAAGCATTTTTTTTGCTTTCATTGTTTTTCTTGTTTTGTGCTTTTTTTTTCTTGGTCTATTTTCTTTCACAATAGGACTAATATGGAAATAAATTTTGCATGCCTGTACATGCATAACCTATGTCAAATTGCCTGTCTCAATGAGGGGGAAGGGAGACAATTTGAAATTCAAATTTTTCTTAAATGAATGTCAAAAATTGTTTTTACGTGAAATTGAGGAATAATAAAATATTAAATAAAATTTTTTAAAAATAGAGAATGTCAGAGCTAGGAGGGCCCTTAGAACAGGGGATGTCAGAGATGGGAGAGGCCTTAGAACAGGGAATGTCAGGGGTGGGAAGGTACCTTACAATAGGGGATGTCAGACCTGAGAAGACCCTTAGAACAGGGAATGTCAGAGCTGGGAGGGCCCTTAGAACAGGGAGTGTCAGGGCTGGGAGGGGCCTGGAGAACAGGGGATGTCAGACCTGGGAGGGCCCTGAGAACAGGGAGTGTCAGAGCTGGGAGGGGCCTTAGAACAGGGAGTGTCAGGATTGGGAAAGGCCTGAGAACACAGAGCTGGTCCCACTCTTGTCTTTGTAGCCCCAACACCCAGCACAGTACCTGGCGCACCAGGGCCTTGCAGTGGGGCCTTAACAAAAGTTTGCTGACTGGTCCACGTTCCACCCTCTCACTAGTGGCTGGACCACAGGCACATCTCTTCCCCTCTCTGGACCTGCACAGCAAAGTTAGCCAATCAGACACTCTCAAACCCCCTCAGCTGCCCTCCGCTCTCTCACCCCCTCATTCCCTGGGCACCCTCTCCAGCGGTTCTCAACCTGTGGGTTATGTTCAATTTATAACAATGAAAATACATCCTGCATATCAGATAGATTCATAACAGTGGCAAAATTATAGTTATGAAGTAGCAACGAAAATAATTTTATGGTTGGGGGTCACCACAACATGAGGAACTGTATTAAAGGGTCGTGGCATTAGGAAGGTTGAGAACCACCGTGTACTAATCCACTGTTCCCTCTCCCATCTCTGGGCCAGTGGCTGGCTGCCAAGCAGTTCAGAGAGGCCCCACATTGCTCTCCACACCACCACTGATGCTGGGGGGCCCTTCACCTTACCCACCCACACCCCCTGGATGTCTCATCCTCCTGGACAAGATTTCTGCCCCACCCCCACTCCCCAAAATATCCAGGAATCTGTCCATCCCCACCCCCACCAAGTACCCATGCGCATCTCTCTGTCTTGGGTACTACTGACTCCTCCCTGTCCCCTCAACTCCTGTCATTCAAGGGGAGGGGACTTTGAATGGAAGTCCTCACCTAGAAGTCTTGGGGACATGTAACAGCTGCTTTCAGGTATCTGAAGGGGAATCAGACTTAGTCTGCTTGGCCCCATGAGGAAGGGAGCTCAGAGAGGAGCAAAGCTTTCTCAGGATGAGAAATGCCTCAAGGTGCGATGGGGGCTGCTGCTACAGCTGGGGGGCTCCCCCCTTAGGGATCTTCAAGCATCAGGTAACTTACATCAGGGAGTCGGCTGGGGGCCTGGGCCTGGGCCAGCCTAGATGGCCACTTAGGCCTCTCCCACTCCAGCCCAGCCTCCATACTGTTCCCAACTGGATAGTCTTTTTTTTTTGGAGGGGGGAGGCAAGATAATCAAAGTTAAGTAACTTGCCCAAGGTCACACAGCTACTAAGTGTCTGAGGTCGCATTTGAACTCAGATCCTCCTGACTCCAGGACTGGCGCTCTATTTACTGTGCTACCTAGCTGCCCCTCAAATGGATATTCTTTCTTTTTTTTTTTTTCCATCACCTTAGTTTATTTTGCCAAATGTTTTGTGTCATCCCAGAGAATTAGATTCATTTTCCTTTGGAGATATTATAGGACAAAAAAAAAATTAAGTGGAAAGCTAAAGAACTTTTTTCCACATAAAACTTCATTCACATCTCTGAGACTTAGGGGAAAAATTACATTTCTCTGGTCTGCCCTTCCTAATTTTTCCTTGAGGAATTTTTTGTTTTGAAGAATGCTCTATTGGATTCCCAATCTTCCAGTGTCTTTTTACTCTGAGAGTTGGCAATTAACTTTTATTTTTTTTTTCTTTTTCTTTTTTTTTTTAATATGAGATTCTTTATTAAATTTTTTTGAG
>CM053584.1:21927892-21956687 GCA_028627135.1 Pseudochirops cupreus | reverse complement strand
ATAATACATAACCATTTATGTGATATATGCATATCCATGAATATAACAGTATATATGATAATAGTGTGTGATATATAATAGCATATATGTCTGTAGCAATATATGATATGAAACAGTATATATGATATGTGATGTTACACATATAACAGTATATATGATATCTAATAGTATATGTGATATATACTAATAATAACATGTGCTATATATCTACAGCGTGTGTGATATGTAGCCGTATAGACGATATATAACAGTACATATGATACGTAACAGCACGTGTCATGTATAATAACATATACATGGCATATAACAGCGCAGGAATTCTGGGTACGAAAGCTCCGCGTGCCCTCACCTCTGGCTGATCCAGGCCCTGTGGTGTTCTCAGCCAGGCATTTGCATGTTGACTTCCCCGTTAGACTCTTGAGTTCCTTGAGGGCAGGGACTGGCTGTTGCCTCTATCTTGGCACAAGCAGTGCCTGGCACCAAGTGTATACTTCGTAAATCCTTATTAACTTGGCTTCTTTGCAACTCGTGGGTGTCAGACCCAAACAGAGACAGGGACACTAATCTGGCCATAACGCCACCCTTGTGGGCCACACGTTGACTTACTTTTAGAATGTATTATCCACATTTTATTGTATTTTAATTTGTTCTGTTAAATGTTTCTCAATTACATTTTAATTAGTTCTTGTGGGGGTTGAGAGTATTATGGACTTCCTGTAGCTGAGTACCACTTCTGGCCTAGAGCACTGAGGGGATATGAGACTTGTCTAGGGTCACACAACCAGTAGTGGTCAGGTGGGATCTGAACCCAGATCTTTTTGTATTTGAGGTTGATTCTCTCCACTAATGGAGTAACTAGGCAGTACTGTAGTGCACAGAGCGCTGGACCTGGAGTCTGGAAGACTCATCTTCCTGAGTTCAAATTGGGCCTCAGACACTTAATAGCTGTGTGGCCCTGGGCAAGTCACATAGCCATGTTTGCCTTGGTTTCCTCCTCTGTAAAACGAACTGGAGAAGGAAATGGCAAATCACTCTAATATCTCTACTAAGAAAACCCCAGATGGGGTCACTTGAAACAGCTCGACAGCTATCCACTAATGCCCCCTAAGAATTCATGCTCCGTAATGCCTGATGGATTCAAGATGCAGAATAATGGGAAACAAAATGACCACTTCTGGGGCACTACCAAAGTGGGAACATATTTTGCTTCACCATGAATATTGTTACAAAGACTTTTTCTTTTTCCTCAGTAGAGGTTAAGTAGGAAGAAGGAGGGGGCCAGGAACGGGGTGGTGGTGGTGGTGGTGATAGTAGAAGTGGTGGTAGTAGTAGTAGTAGTAGTAGTAGTAGTAGTAGTAGTAGTGGTAGTAGTAGTGGTAGTAGTAGTGGTAGTAGTGAAAAGATGGTCGTTGAAGCATCTTTTAAAAATGCACAGAAGGGAATAGAAGAAAGGCCAGAAAGAATCACAGACAAGCAAAGCTACAGGCCTAACCTATTACAGATTTTCAAAGAAAAGCAAGTTCTATACAATAGAGACCTGCACTTTCATGTACAATCCTATATAAAGTCCCATGATTTAGTGCTTAAGTTCAGAATAAAAAGAAATAAAATTTAAAAATAAGTGATGCTCCTGAAAATTAAAATTTTTGATACACACGGGCATGACGACATGGCCTGAGTATGGCCTACAGTATAGCCAGTGGTCTGCCAGCTCCGCCTATGAAGGCCCCTCGGCAGGAAGACCCCCGAAGACCTCTTGCTGTGTTGGGCCCCTCATCCCTTCTTGAACTGTTCTGCCTTCTCTCAGGGGTTGGTTTGAAAGTCTTAGAATCGGGGACTTAGAGCTGGCAAGACCTGAGGAGAGCACTGAGTACAGATGAGCAGTTGAGGTCTGGAGAGGTCATGCTTGGCCCACGGTCACACACAAGTCTTTAAAATCAACATGTGTCCTTGGCAAGTGTTTTCAGAGCTGTGGGAGAGGCCCGTGGCACTGGGCAACAGGCAGGGCTATTTCCGGGCCATGTCACAAGAGGTTTAGCATTGAACCTTCCTGCACTGACCTGTAAGATAATAAGTAGTCATGGTGACAGCCAGCATTTATATCGTGCCTTACGGCTTGCAAAGCATTTCATATATATATTGTCTCATTTGAGCCTTCTGGCTCCTCTGGGAGGTAGGTGATTTTATTCGTGCCCATTTCACAGATGAAGAAACTAGAGTCACAGAATATCTGAAGGAGGGTTTGAACTTGGGTCTTCCTGATTCCAGGCCTACCTCTATCCTCTCTGCCGTCTACCTACCTCATGGCCTAAGAACATTGTATTCTAAGTTAGGCAGGCTAGCATTTAAAAGTAACATTTTTTCCCTGCCTTAGTTTTAAGAAAAAGCAATGTTTCACCATTTTTAGTGTGTGACTTTACCTTTTGTTTTTCATTCGGTCCTTTTCTCTTTTTTTCCCTTCTGGTTTGGCTAGACGTGAGGTTACTTTTAAATCTTCTACCCTGAAGAAATTAAGATGATTCACCAGGTGAACCCATCTGAAAAAGCCAGATTTAAAAAAAACCAAAAAGGCATCCAGCATTGACCGGTTCCTGATCCGTTCTCTGTTAGTACTATTGTAATCAAGAAGGCTGTGGGTCGGTTCCAAGAGCCCACTGGTGTAGAGGCCAGTTGGTGAAAGGCCTCGAGGGGAGCCTCCTGCTGATCCTGAACCTCAGTTACCTCACTTCTCCCATCCCTGAGACTTCTTGGGGCATTTCCCCCTTTCTTAGTTTGCTTCCACCTTGCTGCTGTTGCCTAGTGTGGCCATGTAGCCAGCAGGCATCCTCAAGACCTGAAATGAGTCAGAAGCTGCCTCTCTTCTGGGGTGTGACTGGCTTAGACCCGTCAGTGTCCCTGGGCTAAGGAAGGACCCAGGGGAAGGCCGAGGCACTTGGGCTATGTTTCATTAAAAACACATCAACTCAGAATCTTTTAAAAATTAGATGATGTCCATCCCAAAGTGGTTAGCACTTGATGTATCAAGGAAACGGGTCTGGAGGTTTTGTGTTGCTGAAGTCTTCCAAGGCAAACCCTATTTCCCCCTGGCTTTTATGCAAACAGGTTTCTTTTACAAATGGGTTTTTGGTATGCAATTGAGTCCTCTGATTCTTGGTGTGTGAAATACCAGGATGGGAGAAGACTAGGGCCTAAGAAGCAAACCCTGGTCTGATGGTTCCCGTGAAATGACGTCCCAGAAAATTGGATGCTATTTTTTTTTATTAACTGTTCTTTCTAACAATCTAGGACATAAGCATATCTTGGATTTGCAAAAATTAAGACTGCTCTGGTCTCTGATTTTGAATCCATGTGAGGAGAGTGTGCTTCTTGAAGCTTGTGATGAGCACGGTCCTTGGCCTTTAGGCAGAATGCAGTTGGGGAATGCAGACGGTCAGAACTTTTAATGATGTAGGGGCCTCCGTCCCAAAGGAGCCAAGGCCTGAGCTTCAGCTGCTGGGCTTGACTGGAGACCAGCGAAGCCTCCAGCTTTTCTGGGGCTTCATTTGATATTCTGGGAAATGTTTTCCAATCATTGTGTTAGCACATCTTTTTCAGAGGGTAATGTAGTAAATGGGAAGGTGTGCCTTTAGAAGTGGGATATTTCTTCTTCACTCTTTGGTGAGCTAAGAAGACGATCCCTTTGCCCCCTGGAGGTGACAGGAGAGGAGACACCAGAAGACTTCCCCACCTGGAGCACTTTGGGAGCACAAGTGTCGTTTGGTGCATGTTGTCCCCTTGGGTCCTCAGTCTCTGGGGAGGCAGGTTAGAAGACAGAGCCAGGGAAGTTGCTCAAGACCCCACTGTCACAAAGTTTGGAACGGAGCTGGTTGGTGATTGTCCAGAGAGGCAGAAGATGCTCCTGACTGAGCCTCAGCCCCC
Source organism: Pseudochirops cupreus (assembly GCA_028627135.1). Lineage (NCBI taxonomy): Eukaryota > Metazoa > Chordata > Mammalia > Diprotodontia > Pseudocheiridae > Pseudochirops > Pseudochirops cupreus. The sequence goes on along the minus strand of CM053584.1, from coordinate 21,952,769 downwards.
AGGTGGAGTGGCTTGTGCTTCTTCCTCCCCATCCAGCTCTAGCCCTCCTTGGTCATCCTCTTCGTTGGTTCTCTCAATGTCTTTTCTGGGCTCATTCATTTTACGAAAATATGCTTTCAGTTTGGAGCAGTTTTCCAGAGGAAGTACCCTGAGCAATAGAAGCAGGCCGCAGGGACGGCTCCTTTGCCATGAGGTGGTGCTCTCAAGTTTGGGGGTTCTGGATTGATTCTGGGGATCTCTAAACATTCAGTTCTGTTCTGTTCAACAAATGTGGGCGAGATACCAGAGTGGTGCAGATGGAGGGAGGAAAGGCTGCTGGTGTTGGACAGTATCTGACATTTCTGTAGCCTCTAAAAGGAGCAGATTTCACTGCCTACGTTATCTCCTGGGAGAGTCAGCATTGGCTGTGAAACAGACAGCACCCCTCCTTCTGACAGCCAGGATGACCTGCCTCGGATGTCTTGCGTGATGGTGTGGCCCAGGCCCTCCCCTCCACTCAGGCTCGTGGGTCCCACCACCCAGGCAAAGGAGCTTAGCACTTCAGGTGTAGAGGGAATTTTCTTCTGGTGAGTGCCCTGGGCTGATGAAATGCCAGGCCTGGACCACAGAGTGTAAGGGAGGCCACCTGTGGTGAGGGCAATTGTAGTGGGACTTGGGGGAGGCAGAAAAGACATCTGTCTCCCCTTCTCCCCCCCGTTCCTGCAGCATGGGAGGCAAGACAGTGGGGCTGAGACTGCTCTCCTCAGAGAGAGGGGCTGTCAGGTTAGAAGGATCTCTGCCTGCTCCTAAGCTTAAGTTGGGTTTGTCTAGGGGGCATCATCAGATTCCAGCTAAGTTCTGATCACTTTGTCATTTGGGGGCATGAGGGGCCCGCTAAGTTCCATGTCTAAGACTTGAGCTGTGGTGTAAAACGGGCTACAAACCCTGTGAATTCCTCCCTCCTCAGAGCCCCTTGACAGCTAGACCGGGATCTGTTTGTCTTTCCAAATCTAGTTTGACCTCCCCAAAATGTGCTCTTTATTGAGTGGTCTGTCCCTCCTGAGATTAAAAACTCATCTTCCCTGGTAAATAATGGAAGCCTGCAAAACTTACAGCAAACTTTGACCAGCCTCCATCAGATCTAGAAATTAAATGGTCACTTTAAAAAAATCTGGTAAACACACTGATTGTAGAACTTTTTAAATTCTTTATTTGGCATCTAATTCATGAGCACTTAAAACTCTGAGAACAGTCATAGAACTTTGATGTTGAGCGGAATTTAGAGATCACTTATTCCAGCCCTCTCTTTTTACAGGTGAGGAACTGAATTATTCATTACGTAGCTTGGCTGAGGTCCACATCAGTTAGTCCTCAAACCAGGCCTGGAACTCAGTTCTTTTGACCGGTCTTCCGCTTGACCCCAAAGGGCAAAGTGAGGATCATTAGTTAGAGTTGAGTTTCAGAGAGGCAGGTTTGTCTTGGTGTCAGAAAGCTTCCTGGATGTCCCAGAGCGGGAGAGGCTGCCCCAGGAGGTGGGCTGCTGCCCCTGAAGCAGACACTGAGCTGCCACTTGTTGGGGCTGAGCTCTGTCTGGTCCCTCCCAGCCCTGAGGTTCTGACTTTGTAGAACTGGACCCTGTGTATAACCTCTGAGGAGGAAAGTTCAGACTACTCCAGCTAAGATCTACCTTGGTGTCATTGTAACAGGAAATATTCATTAGAAAACTGACATTTCATCCATTGTCAGAAACTTGAAGCAGCAGCCATGTTATTTTCCCCTCATATAAAAAAGGAAAGACTTAAACCAAGCCATTTTCTGTAGGCCCAGAATCCAGTAAGACCGATAGAATGTTCCTCCCACCCTGGGAACTAGCATTTTCCAAATAAACACTTGAAAGGGTGCCCAGATTCCTGTAATCTTATTGATACAACAAAGACCCAGGGACTGTCTCAGCCCCGAGATCCCCGTTTACCATGTAATTTTCAGCAAGCTGATAACATGCTCCTCCCCACTCCTGGATGTCAGGCAAGGGGACAAGCCAAGCCTCCTTCAGAGAGGTCAGTGCGTTGCTTTACAGTCTGGACATGCCGAGAGACCTGTTTAATTTGGCAAGCACCGCTCAGCACCCGATGAGTACGAGGAAAAGCCTTCCTCAGTGCTTGGAGGGGGAACCCAGAACGGATCTGAGCCGGCCTCTGCCTCTGAGGTCGGAAGATGACCCATAAACACACAGACAAAAGGTAACTTCAGATCTAGATACCAGTTCACAATGCTAGGGGAAGACATGTCACCTGGCTGGCCCCCCTTGAGAGGTCCATGATTATTCTTCAGCAGGTAGTCATAATTACGTCATTTCTCCACCTTTCGACCCCACCCAAGAGGAAGGCAGCTCCAACATTGTCTTCCCCATTGTACAGATGAGAAGACTGAGGATGTGCAGAGTGACTGGCTGAGGACGACAGGCCAGGCAGCAGGAGGCAGCCTGTGGTGGTGCAGGGAGAGCATCACCTGCCTTCAGTGGGCCTCTGGGGTCACATACCAGCTCCTCCCCAGCCCAGCAAGCCAGTGGCCAAGCTTGTCACTGGCCCATCTGGCCCACTCTGTTGTCTCTCAAGCGCGGCGTCTTATCTCCACCCTCTATGCTTTTGCCTAGGCTGGTCCTCTCAGCTTGGCTTGTTCTGTTCCTCGTCTCTGCCTCTTAGAATGCCTAGCTGTCTTTCAGAGCTTAGCTCAGGTGCCCCCTTGCACCCTTCCTGGCCCCACTTCTATCTCAGGAGGTCGCTGCCTCCCTCTAAAGCAGGGGTGGGGAACCTGTGGCCTCAAGGCTGCACGGGCCCTCTGGGTCCTCAAGCTCAGCCCTTTGAATCCGATCTTCACAGCACAACCCCCTTAATAGAAGGATTTGTTCTGTCAAACTTGGACTCAGTCAGAAGGCTGCACCTGAGGACCTAGACAGCCACATGGGGCCTGCTCTAAAGTGTTCTGTGTCTCCTTCCGCCTGTGCATGTTTCCCCAGCTAGAATGTAAGCTCTCTGATGTAGGGGAATTTATTTTTGGTCTTTGCCTGGTGAGTGCTAGGCACTTCCTAAATATTTATGGGTGGATGGATTAACTTGTTTGAGTCTCAGGTTCCTTCTCTGTGAGATAGGCGTAATAATACTCATAAGCTTGGATGGTCAGAGGGCATTCAGTCCAGCCCCTGACCCATCACAGCCAGTGGGCCCCCTGTGGGGACTGGCCATTCCCTTTTGGGGGGCAGCTCCTTGTTAGGGAGCTGTTCAAGATCTGGAGCTCTGAGACTTGCCACCCCTGGCTCCTAGCTCTTTCCTCTGGGACTAAACAGAGCCCACCGGATCCCTCATCCCTAGGCTCATCCTTCAGCTGCTTTCAGACCCTGATTCTTCCCCACAAGTCTGCTCTTCCTCAGGCCATACGCCCCCCCTTCCTCACACATGTCACCCTCCCCAGGGCCTCTGGACATTCTCTGCCCTCAGCCTTCTTTCTAAAGACACGAGGCACCCAGACCTGTGTCAAATGAGACTACAGATGGCGCGTGCCTTGTAAACACAAGGCAATAGCTAACTGCCAGCTGGCATGGCGGGCAGCCCCTCCTGTGGGAGCACAGCCTAGGTGCTGAGCAAATGTTGGGACGATCTGGTCTGCTTCGTGTCAAAGATGCAACGTCCAATCAGTCCAGTGGGGGAAGCCAACCAAACCCATGCCTAATCCACTAAGTGCCCATTAATCGCCTACTGTGTGCGCAGCCCAGTGCGCCCTGAATTACTGCTAGTGTGCCTAACAAGATTTCCTGTCAAAAGGTTGGGGAGGGAGAAAAAGATCCTGCCAGGCGTCAGGGAAGAAGTTGCTTTCTGTGATTGGCGTCTCATTTTCCCAGATGTAAGTTGCTCACACCCCCTCCCCATGAGCACGCTGTAACTGAGCAGCAGTTGTAGGTGAAAAAATATTCTAATTTATGTGGAGCTTTTCATTTAGTTGTCACTCACCACGAGGCCCTTCGGAATACTGATTCCCTCTCTAAGCAGTCATAGACGCTTGTGAGGGAAGGGGGGCTCTTTCCTTGCGAGCCACTGAAGACCTCAAGGTGCGATGCCCAGTATCCCCTCACCTGTGACCCGTGATCACCTCCAAATAGAACTGGGAAGGGGACCACCCCCCGCGGAAGCCCCTGATCCTTCCCTGTAGATACCTCCTTTGTTCCACAGCCGAAATTAGGGCCTGGATTTAGATTCTACATGGACTGGATGGGAACCATGTTTGGTTGTGGGTTTGTGTCTTCCTTGCAAGAGGCCCTAATTGTCCATCACTTTAAAGGGCAGGAGGCTGCATGAGACAGCAGTGTTAGAACAAGGCCTGGCAGCCCCACGGGGCGGACAAGGCTTCTAACAAGGCATCCAGGGCAGACATTCTTAGGGGAGCTTTCTAAGGAAGGGAGAAAGTGGGGGGATTCTTATATACCATCTCTGTAGTGCGTGTAATGAGGCAGGCAGAGCACTGGGCCTCAAGCAGGAAGACCTGTGTTCAAATCCTGCCTCAGGTACTTAGTATCTGTGTGACCCTGGGCAAGTCACATACCGTCTCTCGGCCTCCACTTCCATATCTGCCCAATGGGAATAATAACACTTGTAACATGTGCCTACCGGGGTTAAAGTGAGGTTCAAGCACCATGTGACGCAGACATCTTCAGGCTGCACTGACAAGCTTGTTCCCGACCCTTCCCTTCAAACCTGGAGCCACCAGATGGAGCAGACCCCCTCGCCCATCCTGCTTCTTGTAGAGGGGGCAGCGTTTGTCACTGGGCATCAGCAGGTGTGTGCTCTGCCATAATGGGCAGAGGAGACAGGGCCCTGGCACTATCCAGCCTGTCCTTGGGCAGGCACCTCACGGCAGTCAGTGAAGCTGCCGATCGCCCTTTGTTAGCAGGCCAGCTGACGTGTCCACGAGGGTGCTTCCGGCTGTGGCTGTGCTGGCTAAGGGCAGCTTGAACCTGAAACAGAAGCACAGCAAGGGAGGCTTCTGTGTGGGAGGTGTCAGGCCTGCAGGAGCTCGGCTTCCTTCACCTGGACTCCCATGAGCTGCTAGGAGGGCCTGTGGTGCAGTAGAAGGGGTATGGCCTCAGCAGGCCTGGGTTCCAGGTTCCAGTGTATGCCTCAGTTGTATTCCTGCTGTGTGCACTGCTACAGGCTGCAGTAAGCGCTGGAAGGGTCTCCAGAAGCCATGGACACCTCCCACCCTGTCCGTGTCTCTGGAGTCTCAGAGGAGTGAAATGTCTCCAAGTGTTGAAGATGATTTTGAATCCAGATCTTTCTCACTCCAAGGCCGGGATCCTTTCTCCTATGCCTCAGCTCAGTGTGACCAGTAATTAACTCTTTAAAAACACATGAAGTTGATTTAATATATTTTCATATTTTATAGTCATTTCCCACTTCTCTCCTCCAGATGGAATCTTTTGTGAAACAAAGATAAACTATTACACAAAAGCGTCCCACCACATCGCCAGGTCCTGACTGGCGCAGTGAGCAAAGTGGCCACATGTGCTCACATGTGCTGGATTTGGAGTCATAAGTATGCAAAATGTAGCCTTTGGTTGCAACCCAGTAGAAATATATGGTGGGAACTGGAATGATGCCACCGCTTCAGGGGATGTCATTCACACCAATCTAGACAACTCTTCTGTCCTCGGGTCTCTGTTTAATTATTGCTTTTCTGGGCCCCTTCACTGGTTTTTCCATGATTCAGCATCCAGCTTCCTTTGGGGATCTTTTCATTTGTCTAATTGTAGTCACTGAGTCTGTTGTTCTTTTGGTTCTGCTTTTTTTGGCTCTGTATTAGTCCACAGATCTTTCCAAATTTCTCTGAATTGCTTGTGTTCTTCATTTTTTACTGCACAATAATATTCTATTATGTTCTTGTATCATGGTTTTTTCAGCCACTCTCCAAGTGATGGGTACACATGAGGTTTTCAGTCCTTTGCTGCCGCAGAGACTGCTTCTCTGAATATTTAGTTACATATTGGACCTTTGTTTCTGTCTTTGACACCCTTGTGAGCTGTGCCCAGCATTGGGATTTCTGGGTCAGGGGATATGGACAGCTCAGTCACTCACATAATTCCATATTGAGATGCTGAACACTTGGACCGCTTCTGAGTGCATCCATGTGCCTGCCTTTCCACAGCCCCTCCTGCATTGATTATCCTCACTCCTTGTCATCTTGCCAATTATGATGGAGAGACGTGAAACCCCCAAGTTGTTTTAATTTACACTTCTCTCACAGTGAGTGATGTGGACCATGTTTTCATGGGGTCATTTATATCTTTAGATTTCTTTTTTGTGATTATGTTCATTTTTTTTTGTAAATATGTTTATCTTCATATATTCTTTAGAAAAGTCTCTGTTCATTTTTTTGACCACTTAGCTACTGAGGACTGGACTTAGTGCTTCCAGCCAGCAGCTACCCCGCAGAGAGTAATAGAATAGAATTTTAGGCAATGGAATCTTCATGAATGTTGAATGAATACATAGATTTTGTGAAACATAGCACACAAATCAGCTGTGGGCCTCGGCTGGCCCAGGGGAGAGCCTTCCTCTCATTAGCAAAGCGAGGTCAGTGAATGCAGGAGGAAAAAGATCCAGCTTGCCCCCAGCCTGCGAGGTTTTCTAGGTGCTGTGATGCTTTGAGCTCTGGAGGCCCCTGGCTTGGGTTCAAGCTCCAGTTTTGCTTCTCACCACCTTGGGACCTCTCGTCTTGTCATTCAGTGCCTCTGGACCTCAGTTGCCTCATCTGTAAAATGAGTGATTGGACTAGCCCAGGGGTTCTTCCTTTTTTTGTGTTTTGGACCCCTTTGGCATGAGGCATTACGCACGTGGGACCCTTTACAGAATCACGTTTTTAAATGCATAAAATGCATATGATTTAAAAGGAAACCAATTATGTTAAAATAGTTGTTTATATATATATATATAACAAGTTCATAGGGCCCCTGAAAACTATCCACAAACCCCTTCAACTGGCTGATCTCTTGGGCCCTTTCCAGTTCCAGATCCTAGGAGCCCAGGTCTTTCTGACTCCAAGGCTTCCTTTCCACCACCACAGGCTTCATCTCATCTTTCTGAGATATAACTCTGAAATCCATCTGTTCAAAAATAGCTTAAGCGCATGCACACACTGATTGAGGCCATCAGCGTCTCTACTCCCTGTGAGCAGTGGGCTGGGCCCTGGGGTGTTTAATGAGCCAGTGAATGAGGGTGTCGTGTTGAAAAAACATCTTGCGTCCTTATTGATAGCGCCGATGAGTGTCAGCCAAAGAGGACGGTAAATGTGGGGCAAACGTTGTCTGGGAATCGTTCAGGAGCTAAAAATAGGAAATGATGCAGGTAGTGGGAGAATAATGGGCAGGGAACCTCCAGTGCCTGGTGATAGGACATTAGGGAGGTGGGAGGAAGCGGGGGCAGCTCCATTGTTGTATACAGGGCTTCTCTTTGCAGCTTCCTTTTGGGTTTAATTGCAAGGCTTCTGCTCCGGCATTTATTACTCCTGTTTATGTTCCCTCTCAAGTGCCTTTGTTAAATCACAGTTATGTGAACAATGGCATGTTTTAAAGTCGGCTGTAATAAATCAGAGTCTGGGGAGCTTTGCAATTAAAACATAAAATACCAACAGACAGAAAGTTGTAATAACAAAAAAAGAAAGAAGGAAAGAAGGAAGGCAGAATTCTAGGATTTGAAAGAGGGAAGGAAACCTAGAGATAAGCAAGCCCAACCCCCTGGGGAGGAAACAGACCCAGAGAGGTCTAGTGATCTTTCTGAGGTCACACAGCCAGGTCCTGGCAGAGCCAGAACTACAAGCAGGGTCTTCCAAATTGCTGCCAGCCCAGTGCCCTGGGGCCAGACAGAGCTAGAGGCTAGAGAGAGGGGAAGAGTAGCCTTGGGCCCAAGGCACAGAGGAACAGAAAGGGGAGGCTTAGCCTGGAGAAGAACTGCCTTCAGGAAGTCAGAGGGTACAAGAGGGAGCAGGCAGAGGGTGGAGGGAGGGTGGAGGGAGGGCATTCGAGCCACCTTTAAGGGAGGGGGCTGCCTTGGAACTGTTGGATTCCCTGCTGTGGTGGTCTTCAAAGCAAGGCTGAGGCATGAAAGGGCTTGTTCAGATTTTCTTGCAACATGCCAGGACATCTTGAGGAAATTCCTTTCCCCAGGGCTGAGAGAAGCCCAGTGGCCTATTTTTAGAAGCACCACACAGCTTGCTTCTAGGGAAGCTGTTCAGAATGCACCTGCCGCTGCTGCCATCCTTTCTGTGCCCAGTGTGGCCCAGGTAGCATTATTATTAGGCAGAGTTATATCATGGCCAAGGCCTTTGCCCAGGGCTGGGGCCCTGGAGCAAAGTACTTCCTCATTCTAAGCCTCAGTTTGCTCATCTGGGGTAATGCCACCTGTAACAATGACCTATGTCCCAACTGTGTAGTCAGTAGGCTTCTCTTAAGTGCCTAGGATACACTAGGCACTGTGCAGCACTAGGGATACAAAGTCCTGCGCTCAGGGAGCTCACAGTCTGCTGGGAGACACAACCTGCAAACATCCCCATGTGTATAAGGTACCTATAGGAAAAGGTGGAACTCATTTGAGAGGGAGGACACCAGCATTAGGGGCGACTTCTTGGGGGGGGGTGTTAGGTGAGACTTGAAGAAAGGCGGGAGGCAGAAGGGGTTGGGAATAAAGTGAGTGCTAAGGGCTGGGGAGTCAGATGAGAAAGGGAGACTCCCTGCTGAGCTACAGGGCAGAAAGCAAGGCCAGCAAGGCCTCAGGTCGCAGGCCCAGCCCAGGGGGCCCTGCCTGGTTGTCCTGAAGACAGAGGCTGGACCAAGGGGAAGTCCTGGAGGACCTGGGAAGGCCTGACTGGGCTCCCTAACCCCAAGATGGAAGAGTTTGTGACTGTCCTCATCCAAAGAGGTCAAGCAGTCTGGGTTCTGGGACAGGCCAGGGAGAGGGGCACCTCCTGATGGTGCCTGGCTTTATGTGCTAGGCAGGTGTGGACCATTCTAATAGTTAAAGGCCCCATGCGTCCCACACGGGATGTGTGTTTAACTGGTGATTTGCAGCTGCTTTTGAAACGAGTGTCTCTCTTGCTCTCTCCTAGGCCTCAGCCCAGAAGACGCTGGTTTGGGTGCGATGCGAAGCCTCTCTGGCGTTCTCCAAACGTGGCCCTTTCTCAGTGGTCACAGAGGCTTCTCCGGGCAGCCGTAACTTAAAATGCCTTCTTTTGATTGTTTGTCATGGGTTTAGATCTTGTTTTTTGTCAAAAAAACAGTTGACAATCGGTATTTGCCTTTCTCTGAAACTCTCTAAATTTGATGAAGTTGGAAAAAATGCCTGTTTCTTTCTTGTGAGAAGGGCCCCCAACTGAGTACAGTTAGCTGTTCCAGCTTCAGTCTACTCAGTGCTCAGTGGAGGAGAATAATTAGCTCTTTAGTTTGCGCCCGATACCTCTGCTAATAGAGGCCTGCCACAAGCCAAGGTTTATTTTTTATAGGGATACAGTATCATATAATTGTGCTCCTCTCTTATTTTTCATTGACAACACTCCAGATCCTCCACAGGCTCTTTTCTGGGTTGCTGCTGAATACTCAGGCTTCTAGTCAGGATCCAAACTGGCTTTGATTTTGGAGGAGGGATATCGTGGGGGATGGCCCTCTAAGATATGAGTTCACCGTCACCCAGGTTCTCTCTTGGAAATCTCAGACTATGGATTGTGTAAAAGACGTGGGTAAAAGGGTCCCCCAGATCCCACAGAAGCCCTCGAGGTAGTAGTGCATAATCAGTATAGGACAGCCTTTGTTCTTCACAGAAAATACAATAACTTATACAAGGGCTTGTAGTTGCCTCTCAGTAATGCAACAACACACAGAAAGGTCTCATAGGAGCCCAGACGTGAGCAATGCGATTTTCTTCCCTCTCTGGTAGGTCCTGCTTTCTGTAGGATGCTACTCTGAGGTTTTCTTTAGAAGAGAAATGGGATCAGGATGGAGCCCATAGGATCAGGCAGCCCATAGCATGGTGGTTGGTCTCTCCTTCCCCAGAGACCTTACCTTAAAGGCTTCCAGCCTAATGCTGCTCCTTTGAGGGCTTATCTTAAGACTGACTGCCAGTCAGTGCACCCCCCTTTCCCACCAGACCTGAGCCACCCTCATATTGTGGGTTTAGCTCTTTGTTGCTGCTCCAGCTTTGGGGGCCATATGAGGTTGGTTCAGGGATTCCCCCTCTCCCTGGTAAAGGGCCAAATTCTGGGGCTCTCAGCCTTGAGGTTATTAGAGAGATAGCCCCAGCAGTCCAGTTCTTCTGGCCGAAAGTCAAGATCCTGGGATCCAACAGTCCAATCTCAGGAACTGTCCTCACTTGGTCCCCTCTCTATGGCTGTCATGTGGTCAAAGGGTTGGAGATAGACCTCTCCTGGCCTCAATCTCCTCCTTTGCAAAATGGGGAAATAATGATGTTTGCACTTCCTCCTTGACAGGAGGAAAGGACTTTATATACCTTCCTTAAAGCTCTATAGGAATACAGGAAGGAGGGAGGGAATAAGCACCTATGTAGCGCCTACTGTGTGCCAGGCCCTGAACCAAGCGCTTTTCAGAGATAATATCTCATTCTCAATTGTGACGTTCTCACAGAGCCTGTTTACAAGCTCAGGGGGCTGGCAGGAGACGTGAGCCTGGATGCCTGGGGCACAGAGGGAGGGAGAGGCGTGGTAAGTGCAGGGGAGATATCCATGTGGAGTGGGGTACAGAATCTGTAGAGGAAACCATTCTGCTTAGGCAGTGGGTGGTCGGGGGGCTTGGGAAGACTTCATGATGGAGGCGGCATGTAATCTGGGCCTCGAAGGAGAGAGGCATTAGTAACTAGAGACTGAGAGGAGACAGAATGGCAGGGTGGAGGGAACAGGCATTTATTAAGCACCTACTGAGTTCCAGGCATGGTGCTAAGCACTTTACCAGTATGATCTCTTTTTATCCTCACAACCCTGGCAGGTAGATGGGACCAGGATCCCCATTTTGCAGTTGAAGAAACTGAGGAAGACAAAAGTGAAATGCTCCCCAAGGTCGCACAGCCAGCAAGGCTCTGAACTCAGGTCTTCCTGACCCGTTTCCAGTGCTCTGTGGCCGAATGGAGAATGTTGTCAGCAAAGTCGCAGAGAAGGGAGAGGGCTGGACGAGAACAGCAATGATAAGTGATTCTGTCTGGGGCCTGGAGTGGGAGCCAGACCGTGGGAGGCCTTGAAGGCCAGCTTTAGGCATTACTTCATCCAGTCAAGAATGCTGAGCCACTGCCGGGTGGCACAGTGCACAGGGTGCTGCCAAGGCAGGAAGATCTGAGTTCAAATCCTGTTTCAACCTGGCCTCAGTGTCTGCATCTAGAAAACAGGGATGATGTTAAAGGCACTTACTGTGAATATCAGATGAGGTAATATGTGGGAAATTGCTCTTCTGCAAACCTCAGTGTGCTCTATTAGGAAATGGCCCAAGGAAGAGCAAGGTGGCACAGTAGATTGAACACTGGCCCTAGAGTCAGGTAGACCTGAGTTCAAATGTGACCTCGGACATCGTGTGACCCTGGGCAAGTCAACTTAACCCCAATTGCCTCAAAAAAAGGGAGACTGCCCCATGCCTGCCCCCCAGTAGACCCAATGCTGGGGAACTCGTGGACTGAGAGCTATTTGTTTGGATGTGGGGCAGGTGAGGAGGGGGAAAGGGTCAAGGCTACCCAATTCTAGTACCATGGACACAGGCCAGAGGAGTGAGGGGAGGAATGAGCTCAGAGAGGACCTGAGCCAGGACTTGGGCAGCGGGAGCTTCAGGGGGAAGTCGGGGGAGGTGGAGAGAAATAGGATCCGGGTCATCTGCAGAGGTGCGGTCATTGAGGCTGAGGAACCCAGGGAGGTGCAATGCCAGGGGCTTGGTCAGGGACCGTGAGGCCAGGGCCACAAGGATGCTCACTAGAAGCCGCCAGCTTTAGGAGACGTTGCTGGTCCGTTGTGTGGGCAGGGTAGTTCTGTCCGCTTCTCCCGCAATGTGGATAAAAGGTGGTGGGCCTTGACTTCATCTTGGTGGTGTTTGACCCAGAATGACCTTCTCTAATTTAACAGAATGCAGTGTCAGACCTTGAGGAGACCTTGGGCAGATCTTCAGGAATAGGGAAGATGTGCTCCCCCCTCATCAGACCTCCTGGGGAGGTCCGTGTTCAGGTCTGGGCACTGTCGTTTAGGAAGGCTGCTTCTGGCTGAAGGGAGATGGGGAATCCTCATCTTCCAGGCCAGGGTGCACAAAGGTGGAGAGGTAAGACAGCCTGCGCTAGGTTCCAAGGCACAGAGAATAAGCCAGTTAACCCAGAGCAGAGAGTTCATGCAGGGTAGTTGTGTGGGACAGACAGCAAGCTGAAAAAACAGGTCGGAGACAAGTACTGGGGGCCTTATAGGCCAGAGGGAATCTGGTCTCTAACCTCTACCAGGAGTGGAGAACCTGCAGCCTTGAGGCCACTGTGGCCCTCTAGGTCCTCAAGTGCAGCCCTTTGACTGAATCTAAACTTCACAGAACAAATCCACTTAATAAAAGGATTTGTTCAGTAAAGCTTGGACTTAGTCAAAAGGCTGCACCCAAGGACCTAGAGGGCCACATGTGACCTTGAGGCCACAGGTTCCCCACCCTTGCCTAGGCAATGGGGAGCCATTGAAGGTTTGGAGGCAAGGGGGTGATGTGATCCAAGTGATAGTTCAGGTAATGTGGTGCACACAGAAGTCTGAAGACTTCTGTCCTGGGGGTGGTGGTTACAGGGTGGATTAGGGGGATGGCCATGGGAACAGGATGGGAGAACCAGATGCAAGAAAAGCCGGGGAAGGAAAAGCGGACAGGCAGGCTCCTTGCAAACAGAACATTAATCACGAGAGTCACAGGCTCTTTGAAAAGCCCAAGCCTATGTTCCGTTTTCTCCTCGAGCACTGAGAAGTCCAGAGACCAAGCTGTCACCTGGGTGGTTTTTCTTTGGATTTTATTTCTTTGTCTGATGTGCCTAGTCCTGTCATAATGCCTGGAGATCGTTCTGTCTGACAAGTGATCTCTGGAAAGATAGATGAAGCCACAAAAGTGGCTGGCCCAGCCCTCCGCACCCTGCTGAGGCCTATTCAGGAGCCGGGCTGAGAGCCTGGCTGGCCTAGAGAGAGAAACGAGCCCTCCCCTGCAGGCTGGTGAAGCTTTGCTCCCTCTCCCCACTCAGAAGGGCCGTGCAGACTTCAGAGGCGTCTGTGGGGCTGCTGTTGCTTTTTAATACCTGCACATTGAAAGAAGACCATTTACAAAGAGAAAATTAAATGCTTGTACCTCTCGATAGGCTGAGGGCTGGGGAGGCGCTTGTTAAGATCTGGGAAAACAGCCAGTCAAAAATAATTTCAAGACCCCTGATGGGAAAAAAGAAACACTGACCCCATTCAGGCCAGACTTCCCAACGGAACAGATCTGGCCCTCGGGCTGGACCCAAGCAGCGGCCGGCTCGCCTCTTTCCTCCCTAGGACCACGTTATCTGAAGTCACTTAGAATAGAAGTGTGGTCTAAGCTGCACATGAGCATCAAAGGCTGCTGCCAGGGTCACGAGCAGGGCCAATGCCAGCCAACCCTGGGATGAGGCTCTGGGCTTCTCCACCATGAGATAAGGGTGGGGGGAGGGTGATGGAGGGGCCAGTCCTGCTGCCACCTGTACTGAGCAGACTGAATCTAGATGGGGGGGGGAACCTGTGGCCTTGAGGCCACATGTGGCCCTCTAGGTCCTTGAATGTGGCCCTTTGACCGAATCCAAACCTCACAGAACAGAATCCCAAGGATCCCTAGGCAATGGGGAGCCATGGGTCCCAAGGACTGCACTTGAGGATTTAGAGGGATTCCCCACCCTGATCTAGAGTATTGGGGTCAGTTCTGGGGGCCACAACTTAGCAACAACATTGATAAGCTGGTCCGGAAGAAAGCTGCTATAATGGTAAAGGGCACATGGTCCACATCATGTGGGACTGATCGTTTCCTCAAAATCCTGATTTTCTAGTTTCTCAGTCACACTGCCATGACCTAGCCCTCCACTCTTCTCTCTGGGATGGTCACACCCTTGATCTCACCATCACTCACAAGGGGCACTCTTCTATGTTCATGAACCGGGGTGCCTCCACATTCCCAGTCCCAGGTTCCCTGTGCTGGTGTCTGCCTTGACTCCTCCCCCTCCCCCCTCTCCTTATTGCCAGATCCTGGCTTTCTCCTCTGACAGCTTCTTTCCTAAATGCCCCCCTTTCCCCACTCACAAAAGCTGCCCCCTAGTTCAACCCTCCCTCCCCCATCATTACCTCTCACCTGGATTATTCTGATGCCTTTCTGACCGGTCTCAAATCCTCCTCCACTCCATTCCATCCTCCAGAGCCCCATCGAGGGGATTTTCCTAAAGAGTGAGGTGCCACCCTTCTGCTCAGTCGATTCCGGTCATTCCCTGTTGGGTCAAATGTAAAGTTCTCCTTTTGGTATATAGGGTTTTTCAAAACCTGCCTTTCCAGGCTCCTCACTCCTTCACTCCTGTCCACGCTTTCTGTGTCTTATCAGTGCTGACTTCATGTTCCTCACAAAGTATACACCATCTATCACCACTGGCTGTGCCCCAGCCTGGAATACTTTTCCTTTCTCCCTTCAACACTCAGCCCAAATGCTCCCTTCTGCAGGAGGCTCCCAGGCGCCTTCTCCAGGTGCTGGTGGCTCCCCCAATCCATTCTCCCTCTATCTTGTATCTACCAAACAGTCATTGACGTGTTTCCCCAATTAGAATGTGAGCTCCTTGAGGGCAGGTACTTTTTTTGACTTTTCCTTACCTCCCCAGTACCTGGCATGTAGTGAAAACTCATTAAATCTTTGTTAATTGATTGAGGGATAGGCAGTGGAAAATGTCCAGCAGGCAACTGGGATGTGGGATTGGAGCTCTGGAAGAGATGGGCTGGACAAATGGGTCTGGAGATGCTTTCCATAGAAATTCCTCTATGGGAGGTGATGAGCTCCCCAAGGGAGAGAGCGTAGAGAGCAAAGGGAGGAAGGCCCAGGGATTCTGCAGTGCAAGGGAGGGAAATGGGGACAGGACCCTGGGCAGGAGCCACAGAGAAGGACCTCACCCATTATGGGGAAGGGCTTCCTAGCAAATTGGGATGTCCACCAGTCAATTAGCAAGCTTTGGTTCAGCCCGTAGGATGTGCCAGGTATTGTGTGAAGGGCTGGTGATACAAAAAAGGAAAAAGAACAGTTCCTGCCCTCAAGGAGCTCGTGGTCCTATGGGAGAGACAGCATGTAAATGATGCCTCATTAGGTGGTGAGCTCCCTGTCCCTGGCTAGATGGCCACTTCTCAAGGGACATTTTAAAGGGGCTTCATGCTCGTGTGGAGTTGAGCCAGATGACCTCTCAGGCACCCTTAGAACTCTGAATTTTTTATTTGCTCAGAGTAAGCAGTAAATGCTTGTCACATCAAATTGAGGAGAAGTAGGCAGGGAGCTGGAAAAGGGACGATGGAGCCCTTGGAAAGACTGCCTGCTGACACATGTGCCCCAGCCTCCATCAGCCCAAGGCCCACTTTCCCTCCCGACCTCTGCCAGGCAGCTGAGGTGTCCGATTCCTGTCAGGTCTGGCTGTAGGCAGCAGGCCTGATGTCTCCTAGATCTGGCAGCTGGCTGTCAGGCCTGGTTCCAGTCGAGTCCCCTGCAGCCCCTAGCAGCCAGTGCGCCGGGGTGCTTGGGAGAACTGTGTGGGGCCCAAGTGAAGAAATGTATGAATCTTGGCCTGTACTGTGACCAGACTGATTCTGTCCTTGAGCCTGGCCGTGAAATCTTGGGTCAGCCCAAATACTTGAGAAAGTGATTTCCTCGGTGGCTTTGGACAGGTGTCTTTCTCTTGATCTAAAAGGTCTCTTAGGTTTTAAATGATGTCTTGGTCCTTGAAGGGCTCTCCCATTGTAGGACTAGAAGGCAGAATCAGGAGGCCAGTTAAGGCTTAGGAGTAGGAAGAATTTCCTAACCATGAAAACTGGCCAGGAGGGGAATGGGCTGCCTGGGAGGGCTTTGGGCAGCGGCCGAGTGACCACACTTCTCCAAGAGAATATAAGCTCCTTGAGGGCAAGGCCCCCACAGTGCTTGGCATACAGTAAGTGTTTAATAAATGCTTATTGACTGATTGTAGGGAGGGATACTTTTCCTTGTATGGGTCAGATGACTACAGAAGACCCTTTCAACTTTGAGATTCTGTGACTTGAATGCTTCTTCTCCTTCCCCTTGATGGACCTCAGTTTCTCCATCTGTCAAGTGAAAGAGTTGAAGGGGATGGTGCCCAGCCCTAAAGGCTGTGATCTCTCTGCTGGCTGTTCTCTGTGGTGCCAGCAGAGGGCACTCTGTCACCAACAAATTCTCAGTGCCTTTCTTCAGGTAAAGAACGCTGGCATTGGCTTTTTCTTCTGTGGCCTCTTCAGAAACTCAGGCTTATAATTTGTCCCTGGCCAGTGGACTCCGAGGGGCCCTTGTGGTGCCTTGTGGGAGCTGTGCGTGGGCCTGCTTAGGTGGATCTTGAGAATTCCCCTCTACCTGAGGATGGCCATGTAGTAAAATGTCTCCTTCCAGCCCAGTCTCTTAAGACTCAGCAGGATGTTAATAGGACTCGAAGCCAGTGAGGAATGAGAAGATCATTGAGTCAGAGTCCCATTATAACAAAGGAGTGAAGCCTGGCCCAGAGAAGAGCCGCCTGGCTTGGAAGGGGGACAGCCGGGGTCCTTTATAAGTAGAGAGCAGGTGCCTAATTCTTGTCTTGCTGCTGTTTTCTCTGACAAGGAGAAGGAAGGGAAAACACAGGGCCTGGTCCACACTCATAACAAGTCCTTCATTAACGCTTGTTGACTTGGAAAATACAGCACAAAAATGGCCAATGGGGAATTGATACCTTAGGTAAAAAAAAAAAAGAGAGATAGTAAGAGTGAGGTAATAAGCGTTTATTAAACACCTACAAGAACCCAAGATGCCTTTGACCAGTTTGTCCAAGCCCATAGCCTCTGATGAACTCTGCCTTTGGATCCTGAAAGGGCTGGCCAGAGGGCTGGCAGGGCCACGGTGAGGGAATGATTTCTTAAGGTCCTGGAGAGCGGGAGAGGTGCCGAAGGCCCAAAGAAGGGCGCCTACGCCAGTTTTCCAGAAAGGGGAGAGAATGTTCTTGGAAAATGCTGAGGCAGTGAATCATTTATCAGCAAAGTGATGAAAGGCAGGTGTCAGGAGCATCTGGAAAAAGAACCTGGGGTCGAAGAGTCGACAAGCCTTCATCAACAGCAAGCCGGGCGAGGCTGGGCTCGTTGTCTTTCTTGGCAGGGTCACAAATTGGCCAATCCGGGAAGACTTTCGGTACTATTTATCTCGATTTTTAGCAGAGCATTTGATAACGTCTTTCCTGTTAGATTTGTGTGGAAGGGATGGCGAGGGGGCAGCTAGCGGCAACCTGGGCACTTTTATGGGTCTGGAGTTGGCCGATGAGTGGCCATTAAGAGCTGATGTCAGCTTGGAAGGATGCCACTTCCTATGGCATTCCTGTTTGTGATATTTATTCTTTCAATTCAGCATGCATTAACTGCCTACTGTGTTCCAAACCCTGTGCCAGTCACTGGTAACACAAAGCCAAAAAAAATACAGTTCTTGCCCTCCAAGAACTTGCGTTGTACTGGGAGGAGGATGATAAGGTGAATACAGAGTAATGCAAGGCAGTTTTAAGAGGCAGTGTGGTACATAGGTTAGAGCACTGGACTTGGATTGTTGAATTTGAAGTGATAGGACTTGAATTCAAATTCTGCCTGCATCACTTACTGCTGTGTGACCTTGGATAAGGCACTTAACTCCCCTAGACCTCAGTTTCTCTGTCTGTAAAACGAGGGGATTACTAGAGGACCTCCCCACTCTAACCCTATGCCTCCATGGTCTCATAAATGGCCTCATGGTGGACAGAGTGTCTAAATCATGTTTTTAAGAAGCTTGGGATTTAGGTGAGGATGGAAGCTTTTGTGCAAAGATACTGACATGGGCAATGAGGGCCCCACTAACAGGCCAGTTTGAAGGGACAGGGCCTGAAATATGGCTGGAAGAGTGAATGGGGATCATTTTGTAGAGGGCTTTCAATGTCAGCCTGATGATGGTGTGTTTTTTCCCAGAGGTAATAGGGAGCCATTGAAAACTTTTGAATAGGGGATAACATGATTTCATCTGTTTTAGAAATATGAATTTGATAGCGATAAGAATGATTGAAAAAGCATTTATTAAGTGCTTGCTGTTTGTCGTGTCCGACTCTCCGCAACTCCGCTTGGGGTTTTCTTGGCAAAGATACTGGTTTGCCATTTCCTTCTCCAGCTCATTTGACAGATTAGGAAACCGAGGTAGGTACACAGGGTGAAGTTATTTGCCCAGGGTCACACAGCTACTAAGTGTCTGAGGCTAGATTTGAACTCATGAAGAGTAGTCTCAGCCCAGCGCCCTGTGCACTGTGGCGCCCCTAGAGGCCCTTTATTAAGTGCTTACTATGTGCCGAACACTGCGGTGAGCTCTAATGCTGGAAGAGAACACCTGCCGTTCCAGTGGGGAAGGGGGCAGTGTGTAAAGGGCAGCTGCAAGGTGGTTTGGAAATGGCGTGAGCCCGACTCTAAGCGAGACAAGACGAGAGCTCTCTCGGCAGACCCCAGAGTCCAAGGTTCTGCAGGAGGGGGAGGCCAGGGAGGCTGAAGAAGACGGATTTGGGACGTCTAGGGAGTGACCTGTGTGCAGGACGTCCGGGAGGAGGACGAGCCTGGGAGCAGGAGGCCGGGTAGGAGAGGATTACGAGAGCCTGGGTGAAAGTAGCGAGGGCCCGCGCCTGGGGGCAGGGCTGGGGCTCTGCATCCCACAGCTGGTGGGTCAGCAGGCATCGATCGTGAAGCGCCCACGCTGTACCAGGCACGGCGCTGAGCGCTGGGGCTGCAGAAAAAGGCAAAACCAGTGTTTCCCCTCAGGCAGCTCACACTCTGATGAGACAACAGCCTGAAAACACTTGTGGGCAAACAAGACATTAATGCTATAAATTGGAAATGACCAATGGAGGGGAGATAGCAGCATTAAAGCTGAGCCGACAAGACTTCTGGCAGAAGGCGAGTCTTGAAGGAAGCCAGAGCACTGAAAAAGGAGCTTGAGGGGCAGGCAGTGAAGATGCCTAGAGCCAGCAAATGGAGGGTCCTGTTGGACAGCCACAGGCATTGCTGAACTGTAGACCATGTGGAGGGGAGTGAAGGACCGGGAAGGTGGGAAGGACCGGGGTTAAGAGAAGCAAACAGTGTATCTGGTCCTAAGGTGATGGGGAGCCAGTGAGGATAACCCTTGATAACTTGAGTAGGAGGATGGGGTGGTCAGGTCTGTGCCTTAGCAAATTCCCTTTGGTGGCTGAGGGGAGAAGGGACTGGAGTGGGCAGAGAGCTGAGGAAAGGAGAGCAGTTAGCTGCTGCAATGGGCTTGGTGTGGGGTCGGGGGAACCTGGACCAGAGTGGTGGCGGGGCCCAAGAAGGGAAGGGGAGCACATGGGGGCGATGTTGTGAAGGAAGAAGCCAGAAGAACTGGAAGCAGGTTGGATTGGGGGGTGGTGAGAGAGTTAGGATTGAGGATGACATTGGGGTCAGCAGCCAACGGGATGGGGAGGGGGGCAGTGCCCTCTACAGCAAAGAGAAGTTGGGAAGAGGGGAGGGATCAGCGTTGGACATGTTGAGTCTGAGACGTCTGTGGAGCGTCTGACAGACTGTGATGTCCAGCAGGAAGAGGCTGACTCAGGCCAGGAGCTCAGGACAGAAACAAAAAAGGGTGGAGATTGATAAGTCAGGCAGTCATTTGCATAGATATGATCATTGAACCCTGAGGGAGTTGATGAGATCACCAGATAAAGATGTCCAGAGGAAAAGAGACAGTGTCCCCAGACTGGGTCAGCAGGTGCTGCAGCCAACAGGAAAGGCCACGGAGAAGGGTGTCCGAGAGGGCGATGGGCAGCGCCCACAACTGCAGACTGTGGACACCTGATGCAGGCTTAACCGGAGGAAAACCTGTGCTAGTCAGAGAAAGCCAGTTTGCTGCTCAAGATGCTGTGCAGGTGGCATCCACAAGACCCAATTCGATTATGGGAGGGGAAGAGGGAAGGACAGGGAGGTGCTGTCAGCAAGGATGGAGAAGCTTAGAGAACAGGTTTGGGTTGGTGGGTTGGTTTGAAAGGGTAGGGGGAATTCTTGGGTGAAGGCATAAAGTGCCTGCCGATTGAATTTGACAGGAAGCTAGGAGGAGCCATTGAAACATTAGCGATGGTGGTCAGGGCCCCAAGCAGTCCTGACAGATTGACCTTAAGATCGTAAGATGGGAGAGCGATAAAGTCTTACATTTAGATTTTCAATCAGTTTCACAAGTCAAGGAGGGATAAGCATGCTCGGAGAGCAGCTTGTCTGAAAAGGGCCTGGAGGTTTTAGTGGACCATACTCAACACAAGTGTGGTATGGAGACCGAAAAAGTTAGAGGGACCTTCAGCTGTATTAAGAGGGCATGTCATTGTTCAGTCGTGTTCTCCTCTTGGTGACCCAATTTGGGGTTTTCTTGGTAGAGAGATGACTGGTTTGCCATTTCCTTCTCCAGCTCATTTTACAGATGAGGAAACTGAGGCAAACAGGGTGAAGTGACTTGCCCAGGGTCACACAGTAAGTGTCTGAAGCTGGATATGAACTCAGGCTTTCCTGACTCCAAGTCTGGTACTCTGTAACCTGGATACCCTAAGAGGGGCCTAGGCTTCTAGAAGTAGAGAGGTGACAGTCCTACTTAGCTCTACACTAGCCAGATACTGTCTGTCTGGAGAACTGGGTTTAGTTCCTTGAAAACCCCATTTGAGGAAGGACGTTGATGACCCAGTCAGTGTCCAGAGGAGAATGACCAGGATGGGCAGAGGCCTCAAGTCCTGACTTGAAGATCAGGTGATGGAGCTGGGGATGTTTATTCTGGGGCAGAGGGGAGCTGCCTTTAAGTTGTTACCCGCTTAGCCTGTAGAAGGATTAGCCATGTTCTACCTGATTGGAACTTCTGTGGTTCTGTTGAGCAAATTCCACCATGGAACCTGGATTGTCTAACCTGGACATAGTTTATCGGGTCCCAGTCTCTCTTACCTTGCCCAGGGTCATCCAACTCACCCCAACATCTACAGGTGAAAGCTCAAAGCAGGCCTCAGCAGCCTGTAATATACACGCCAGAGATGGCGTGGGGTCCAGCTTTCAGCGGCCCATGTGCGGCTTGTCACTGCCAAGCCCGCCTCCTTGCCATTGGCACGGGCCGCCCCTGGCCGCCTGCCACCTGGTCCCCCCACCCACCTTCCCCACACATGAGGGCTTTCCGAATGAGCTCTCACTCAGTGCCACCCCTCTCTGGCTTGCCAGAAGGAAAGGGGTTGGAACCTTGGCATGCCACTCTTGCAAAGGTTGCCAACCCCTGATCCAGACAAAGAACCCAGGCTCCACTGGTGCCCAAGAGCTAGTTCAGTTCTGGCCCAAGCTCCAGCGGGGCAGTCCCAGACTAGCCTTGGGTCGGTTCCAAGGTCATCCTCTGGGAGTCAGGGCTATTCTAAGTGGGATCACAAGGAGGGCATTCTGAGGTCTGGAGCAGCACCCCTCTAATTTATTAATGTCATGAATGAGTTACTACGTCCCATGCCCACTAAAGTAGGAAGACCAAAGATGCCCAGATGGACGTTAGTGTTGTAATCCAATAAAACTTATAACCAAGCCGATCTGACACAGAGAAGACAGGCACCGTCATCTCTGCCCATCCTAGCCATCAGGCACTGGGGGAAGCAGTTCTGCAGTTGCTTGTAGTTAATATTGGTCTGCGTGGCCAAGCCGAGCATTTATGGTTTTCTTTTCAGGGTCCACGATAGTGTCGGTTTTCTCTGACAACATCAGAGTCAGCCAAGCACCTACTATGTGTCGGGCACTGCGCTATGAACCTGGGACAAAAAAAAGAGAGATGGGAGCCCGTCCCCTCCCTCCAGGAGCTCTCAGTCTGAGGGAGACAATAAGCGAGCAACTCTGTACAAACTGGAGACAGGATAAATAGGAGACAATGAACCGAGGGGAGGCCCTGGGATCAGGAGGACTTGGGAAAGGCTTCCTGCAATTGGGATTTGAGGGAAGGCGGAAGGAGGAGGGGCAGCTAGAGTGAATAGAGCACTGGCCCTGGAGTCAGGAGGACCTGAGTTCGAATGCGACCTCAGATACTTAACACAAAAGCTAGCTGTGTAATCTTGGGCAAGTCACTTAGCCCCAATAGCCCTCCAAAAAAGCAAAAAAGAAAAAAGAGGAGAAGAAGAGGGAGAGCATTCCAGGCTTGGGGGAGAGCCAGAGAGAATGCCCAGTGCCAAGGGGTGGAGGGTCTTGTTGGAAAGGCCGGTGTCACTGAATCAAAGGGAGGAAGGTCTAAGGAGACTGGAAAGGAGGGAGGGACCAGGTTATGGAGGGCAAACAGAGCATTTTGTATGTGATCCAGGAGGTGATGATGAGGCTGTCACCTGTTCTATGGTGCTCAGTATGGCCCTTTACAAGACAGGGATATTGTAGCTCAAGGGTGCTTTACCCAGAGCCCATGGATTTTTTTTTTAATGCCTTGAAAATAGTATTTCAGTAAACTGTATATTATTATATATATATGCATATATTTACCATATAATATAATATGTAATAATTGTATATATTATATAATACTGCATATATTCAGTATATTGGTCATATTTCTAACCTAATGTCTTTTATCTGATGCATTTATAAACACTTGTTGGAGATGGGGGTACTAGGCTTCACCAGATCTAAGAGACCCTGGCACAAAAAAGGTAAAGATCCTTGGTCTCAGCTGGTCCCTGAGCTAAGTTCTAACGTTCTCTTTTCTAAGGTCCTTCAACACTGTCTATGTTCCAGAGTCCACTCCAACATTAAGACTCTATTGTTCTTGCATTTTATTCAAAAGTTCCTACTTGCTCTATACTATAGAGCAGTGGTTCTCAACCTTGGTAATGCCATGACCCTTTAATACTCATATCTGCATGTGGGCAGACCTGCCTGGAGATGGATAGAGGAGCAGTGTCTCAGTTCCTAAGACCATCAGAAATATGTGTTTTCTGATGGTCTTAGGCGACCCCTGTGACCCCTGTGAAAGGGTCGTTTGACCCCCAAAGGGGTCACGAAATATATGAGAACTGCTGCTCTATAGTTTTATTCCCATTAATAAATACGGACACACCCCAAGGATATACCCCAAGTCTAGGTTTCCTGGTGCTCAAGGGACCCAGGAAACAGACATACCAGTTGTGGGTAGTCAGCCCAGTGTGGGGGCAGTGAGGGACAGGCCCATTGAAAAGGGACCCTAGATTCTTGGCATCTGAGAGTCTTGGGATACAGAGAGAAGAAAGTGGATGATAAGACAGTCTTTGTCTAGACAAGTGTACTTGCCACTTCCAGAGGCTGTAGGCAGAAGCTGGGGATGAAGAAGAAAGCGTGCTTTGGGAGTCAGGACCCATGGGGCCTTGCCTCTGCCCCTAAGGGCCCTCCTTTGCTGTCTAAGACATGATGACTTTGACCCCTTGGACTTTGGTTCCCTCATCTATAAAATGAGGGGGCTGAGATTAAACTGTCTCCAAGATTCCTCCCAGTCCTGACATTCCCTCTCCTAAGCTCCCAGCTCTGTCATCCTCTGAGTTCTGAGATCCTCTCTGTTCTGCTCTAATGTTCTATGTTCTCTTTAGAAACCAGGCTCATCCCTCTTCTCCCCCTACCCTGCCCCCTAAAGTTACAAGACCCCCAGTCCCATATATTTCCTCTGCTCGTGTTGCAGTAACTTCTTGCTGGTGTCAAGGCTGCTGTCTTTGTTCCTTTTTTCTGCCATCAGCAGTAGGCAGGCAGAATCAACCCACCAGGCTGTTTAATTGCAATATGAAAATTCATGCCTTTTGGAAGGAAGAAAAGGCGGCTGCCATCCATTCAGCATCTCCCTTGCTGCTGCATGCACTGATTTGGTCTCATTCAAACCAACACAAGGATGTTTATTATCCAGAGAGGGCCATTAAGCTGAGTTCTCAAGCAGGCGATATTTCACTTTAAACAGCCCGAGAATCGGGCCTTCTCTGAGCCCCTGGGTTGCAGTAATGTGGGGGAGCCCCTTGCACCTGCTATATTGAGCTGCCTCCCCAGCAGAGCTGGCCTGAAGTGGAATGGGCCTCCTGGAGAAGTGTTGGGACTGGGGTACTGGACCATGGCTCACCCAGGATGCTCTGGGGTGGGGGTGGGGAGTCCTGCTCAGGCCTTGGTTCCCAAGCTCACGAATCTGTTGCTAAAAGGGACCTCAGAGGTCAGCTCATCCATCTTTACAGATGAGGAAACCAAGAGGGGCTGCAGCAGGGTTCTTGACCTTGGGACCGCAGATCCGAGAAGACATCCATGGATAGATTTAAGGAGACCCATGAATTTGGATGGGAAGAAATTACATCCTGGTGGCAGTATAGCTGATTTCCTTTACAATCCTATATATTTCATTTTATGCATTTAATAATGTGATTTTTTGTCATTATTAGTTTGTTCACTTTTAGTTTACAAGATTCAGTTCCACAATCCCTTGAGTTTCAAATTTTCTCCCCCTCCCTTCCACCTGCCCCCCAACCATGGCAGCATGCAATCAGGCATAGGATCTGCAAATACTTTCACATTAGACATTAGTCACGTTATAAAGAAGGGTTATAACTGATGGAATGAACAATGGGAAAGAGGAAACAAAACCAAACATGGA